>OZ025242.1:76129699-76327751 GCA_964019155.1 Osedax fenrisi
CGAAATATACAGTGCAATTTCATCAGTTATTAAACATAATAAATTATTTAAATAAGTATCCAAATAAGTATCCATAATTATAATAAATGTAATTATAATAGATAAATTAAAATAATATTTGAATTTGAAATTTGTGTTTATTTACGTTATTTTTTATTTCCGCTGTCAGTTATTAGTAACTACGACAATTTAAAACCGCGTCGTGTGAACGCTCGTGTTTTTTAAATGCTGGACCAAAAAATGTCGGTCCAGCATTTGTTCGTACGACAAGTAAAACACGCATCGTGTGAACACCCTATTATGTCCATTATGTCGCGCATGTCGTGCATTAATTAAAATACCCAAATTTAATACAATATGTGCATAATTATATATTATTTTTATAATATATATATATATATAATAATAATAATCAAATATGTGTACAGATAACCCGGTGAGAAATAGGGACTATACTGAAGAGTTTGAACATGCATCTTGTGATATTGGTTATTATACACACATACATACATATATATAGTGTCATTGAATAAAAATTATAACGTATGAAATATATATGCATATATTTATTTACCTATATAAGATTTATAGATAAATTGCAGTTTATAATTTTAATTATTTTATATTTTGTTATTTTTAAATTCATTATATATATAGTCATAATTATATAATATTTTGATCTGTATGAATATATATATATATATATATATATATATATATATATATAATAACTATATAACTATAGCCTGTCTGCCATCTCTGCTGGATGACTCCCACGAACTAGATGATGTACTACTTACTGTCATTTAATAAGACAACGACATACCGTCTTCTTCTACGTTAGTGGTATTAGTGGTATAATATATTAAAATTAGTTAATTATATATTTATATTCAATTAGCTATATAGAAGTACATTTAGATGTAACATAGGGGTAAATGTATATAAATATTATTTAAATAGTATCTAATAAAATTAATGATACCGGCTAATATTATTATAAATGGCCTCCCATATCTTACTTAAATATATATGTTTACATATAGATAAATATAAATAATACATATATGCACACATATTATATATAAGATATATAATATAAAACACTCAACAAAATTCAATATATTTTTATATATATATATATATATATATATCTATATATCTATATATCTATATATATTGATATATATTATTTATACCATTTATTTTTTTTATACATTTTATTCACATTGTTATTTAGTCATTATATATTTAATAGTTATGTTATACTTTAAAACAATACATTTTATTAACACAATGTGAATGGACACAATACACAATGGTGTGGGCGGTTATCAATATTATATTTTAACCCTGTGAATCCCATGCATCTCTAATAATATAATGCACATAATTTATATAATTTAATAATTTTTATTTTGATGATTATAAATGAATGTAAAAAAAAATTCATTATTTGAATTATATTAATAAAAATGATTATATATGTAATAATATCCAATACAAGTGATAGGCTTTTTTTTAATATATATTTATATTTTAGATTTTGAGTATTATGTTAAAATACAACATTATATAACATTTATTATTAAAATACTTTATTAAATGTAACTAAATAAATACATTAATTATAAATATTTAATATTTGTCCAGTTTATTATTAAGTATAATGTTATAAATATTTTATTTATAAGAATCTATATGTATATTATAATATTTTATTGTGTATTTATTAATTGAAATATTATACTGTTTTGAAGTAAAAATTAATTATAATTATTCTAATATATTAAGTATAATATTACAAATAATAATTAAGTGCCTTTTTGTCCAGATTTATATAATATATTAAAAACTGCTGGGACTCACAGGGTTAAGTGATTGTCATAACTATGTAGGAAATATGAATTCATACTTATTCATGTTAGCCTATACATTTATTACCATACGAAATGACAGTACATTACATTACATAGAACCATAGTACATTACATTCATATACATTAATTAAATGCAGTAGTATTATATAATATACTTAGCATAATATGATGTATGAGTCATATGACCTATTTATATAGTCACACAGATATGTTTAACATTATATATTTAACAAATAATTTTATAATATATATATATATATAATATCATTTATTAATTAATTTTAATACATTTAAGGGTATACAATAACATTTATTAATTAATTTTAATACAGTTAAGGATACAAATAATATTTAATAAATATAATGTGTATGTATATATGTATACATCTGTGTTTGTGTATATGTGTTTGTGTGTGTATGTGTTTATATATTACAACATATATGTATATTATGTACCACATCTGTTACATAATATGATTGTAATTATAATATTATTGTATTATATTATTATATTAATACATTATTATTGGAGTACTTAAGGGTTAACTCTGGGATATATCTCTAAGGATATATAGTATCTGTAATTTATGTTTTAATGTAAATATGTATTATACTTATATACTTGTAAACATATATATATATATATACGGTTGACAGTTTATAAGGATACAAATATTTATAATATTGTCTTAACAATGCTAATATTATTTAAACATTTCTATTTATACTAATTGTAATTTATTATTTCAGATATAATGAGTGAACTACATCCTTCATTCATGGAAAAGGAAACGGAACACGTAATAGATGTTTATCTAAGAAACAATCAAAACAAAAAATAGTTTATTAGTTTATTAGTTAAAATTAGTTTTATAGTTAATTAGTTAATTAGTTTTTAATAAATATAATATATTCATTACTTTTATTTATTATTTATATATAAATAAAATTGTATAGCATATTGTATAATAGTAATGGAATAAAATGCAGTCAAAACAAGTAAACAAATAGTAATAGAATATCAAATTAAGTAAAAATAATAGAATATAATGCATATATTAATCATATCAATATAGGAATAATGGAATAAAATGCAGCATAAAAATAATGGAATAAAATGCAGTATGCAACAAGTACAAAAAATAATAATAGAATATAAAATTAAGTAAAAATAAGTAAAAATAATAGAATATAATTCAGTACAAAAATAATGGAATAAAATGCAGCATAAAAATAATGGAATAAAATGCAATCTAAAAATAACAGAATAAAATGCAGTATACAAATAACAGAATAAAATGCAGTATACAAATAGTGGAATAAAATGCTGTTTAAAAGTAGTGGTATAAAATGCAGCACAAAAATAATGGAATAATATGCTGTTTATAAGTGTAGGAATAAAATGCTGCACAAAAATGACGGAATAAAATGCTGTTCAAAAGATGGCATTTTATACACATCTTCAACATGAACAAACTTCCGCATTTTATGCATCACAAAAAAGTTGGCATTTTATTCCAATATTTTTATCATTGTGTTTACTGGGTAGCAGCATAATATAATATTATTAAATATTTAATATTATATTATTTAATAAATATACATTTACAACACAATGTAAACATTCGAGGCTATTATATATATGCTATTATGATAATAATTATCACATAATTAAATTATTATGAGGCTATAATTGTTTCCTGGGTTAATTAATTATACTATCATATAGTTTATAATATAAGTACAATTATATAATCAATTCAATATCGAAATAATATTTGTTGAATATTTTATATAATTATAATAGTTTTAAACTAAGTTTATATAATTATAATAATTATAATAAGTATTACTTAAAGTAAATATTAATACAATTTATGTTATTCAGTTGCATACTATTAATTATAATATTACAATTATACAGGATATCTATATAGTTTCTAGATATAATAAATACTATTTGTATGATATGATAACAAAATAAGTACAATTTTATATGAAAAATAATTCTATTCTAATTATATTTATAATTAAACCAAAACTAATACTACTATTAGTAATTATACATAATTAATAAAATCCGATAGGTATACCATAGTATACTATAGGTATACCATAGGTATACTATAGTATAGTGGTTAGATTACTGTATGCAATGCAGAAGGTCTGGCTACGATGCCCTCAGGTGGTATATTTTTTATTTTATAATATATATTTTTTTAATATAAATAATAATACTATTTAACCTATTTACTATTTACCCTATTTACACTATTTAGGCTATTTACTAGACATTATTTTAAAGTCTTTTACAAGAAAAAGCATATTCATTATATAATTAGCATACTTATCATATATAAAACAAAACATAAAACAAATAAAATTCCATTCAATATTAATATTATTATTTAATATTTTATTATCATATCTATTAAAAATATTATATATTATGAAATATATTTAACTAGAAATTATTTCGAAACACTAAGTGTGTTCATTATTATATTTTATATTATGTATAAATATATATATATATAGTATAGGATTATATAGGACCCATATTTCATATTTTAATATTTGATCCTATGTATTATAAATTTAATAAGGATACCTATTTGTTATCCTAAGTACCATCAAATTGTCCAAGTTTTATACAAATATATTTTGAGAGCTACTCGAATGTCCGACGTGAATAAAATTAGCTAAAAATTCCCAGAACAACCCATCCTCTATCTAACCTAGGCTATTTTTTTTGCTGTAATATATGTATTTTTGTCCAGAACAACCCGATTTACTGAGAATTATCCAGAGATTGTCTCTGGATAGTGATAGGAAATATTTTATTTCCAGAGTAACCGGCTCCTGATTATTAAGTATAATAAATCCATTAGTTTATACACAATATTATATTTGAAAGAAGGAGAGGATAATAATGCTGAGATTTATTGTGAACAATAGCCATGTCGAAATATGTGACATTATATATATATATATAATAATTAGGGATGTGTATAAGATGTACAGATAATTCTGTATCGGACTGTGTCACAGTCTATAGGCTACAATAATAAGTTTGGCGAATATAAATTCCTATTAAATAATAGCTTGGTATCTATATTTAGAGCGCTAACATTATATATATATATCTTTGGTAGGAATACATATGTGTAGAAGGCACATGGATATATATATATAAATATATAGATTATAATAATAAGTAGTTATATATATATGTAAGCATATAACACCCCCTTTATACATTTATATCTACAAGTCAATAATAAAAGTGGGGATCGTACATTATTGTTAGATCAACGCAGCGCTACGGTTGACGAGGTTTGATTATTTAGATCAGGACCGGGTGTCAACGGACTAGTTGTGAGTGCGATATCCCTGGGATGAGAATGTAATGACACACTACGGAGAGGAATAACTACATCTGAACCGAGTATCGGTGGAGTAGAGGGTAGGGCAAGAGGTCTTGAGTGATTATCTGATGCATCTCGGTGTGTTGGTACTACCTCCTGACAGGGCGTCGACGGGGAAGTAAGGCGGATATCTCATAGATTTCTCCCGAAGGTAGAACAATCCATACTGCGGATGTTGTAACTCCGAAGTTTCATAGCTGGCTTCCATGTCTTTGATATGTGGTCACGCTGGTGAATGTTTGTGAGGGGTGTTATGTTGGACAGGTACAATGAGTCTTGTTTTTTACTAGTGTCGTGTGGTTGACATATTGGATGATAATTTATTCTCATTCGACAAGTCTACGGGGTAGGTGCTAGGTAAAGGGTTTGCTAACTTGTGGCTGTAGAGCAGTTCGGTGGGGCTTTGTGTCGATAATTACTGGTTTAGATCATAGTAGAAGTTTCGACATCTGGAAGTTCTCAGAGATCTTCAAGCTCTGCATGGTTCCTCGGCTAGGCCGTTACTTCCCTACAAACAATTTTCGCTGTATCTACATAGTTTATCTACATAATATTTACTATGTTTATGATATATGTATTTTATATGTAGTTTCTACGTATATCATGTACATAATAAAATGATGTACCCGTGGCACACAATATCAGCATATAATCTACATAGAGTTATGTAGATGATATGTACACTTGGTACATAATTTCTTCATTATATATTATGTACCCGTGGCACACAATATCAACATATAATCTACATATAGTTATGTAGATGATATGTACACTTGGTACATAATTTCTTCATTATATATTATGTACCAGTGGCACACAATATCAATATATAATCTACATATAGTTATGTAGATGATATGTAAAGTTGGTACATAATTTCTTCATTATATATTATATACCCGTGGCACATAATATCAACATATAATCTACATATAGTTATGTAGATGATATGTAAAGTTGGTACATAATTTCTTCATTATATTATGTACCCGTGGCACACAATATCAGCATATAATCTACATCGAGTTATGTAGATGATATGTACCTCTTGTACATAATGTCTTCATTATATAGTATGTACCCATGGCACATAATATCTTCATATATAAACATATAGGTTTATAGTAGGTATACCTACTAATAAATTATTTTTCAAAAATTACTTAATTACTTCCGATGATAGGATCCTGTATATGACAATTATTATTAAGCTATTATAATTATTAAACGTATAATAATTTAAGTTATTGTATACTAATTGTATAATAAGTAGGGGCGCTGCAACAAGGGGGATGGGGGATATGTCCCCCCACTTTAAAATCTAGGGGGACCTCCTATGTATAGGTCCCTCCTCCCACTTTTACCAAAACATTTATTTTGATTGGTTGGTCCCCCAACATACAAAATCTTCCAATCGCCCCTAATAATAAGATAACTCAATGATAAGTAAACTATTGATTTCACTAGTGATATAACTAGTGATATTCTCAATCACAATATTATTTACTTTCAACATACAAATTAATAAAATTGGTATACACGGTCAAGTCATCAGTTGGTTTATTTATTTTATTTCATTTAGAACCTCTTCGCTGAAAATTAAATCTTCGTAATCGTTATCTCCTTATTATGTTAACATGGTTTTCCATATTAGGGCTATGTTATTTGTCCTATATTGTTCATTATTTATATTCTTCCTATAAAATAATTATTTCGCAAATATCCTAATATTCACTACCATATTTATGTAGATGATCTACATATATATATATATATATATATATATATATATATATGTGTGTGTGTACTTTCCTAGTTATAGTGATTATGATCAGATTCAAATGTATATGTTTAATTGTAATACTGATCTCACTGAATAGTTCTCTCATAACTCTATTTACTTAATTATGACTAAAACTGATACTATTATACTATCTAGACCCAGTTATCATCTATCAATCACTCATCCTTTTTTAACATATATTCCTACTTATAAATCAATAACTACCCTTGGTTTCAATATAACCTCTCACCTTGACAACTCTACATAAATTAAGAACATGATACGCACTGTAAACTATTTTCTATATAATATTAGAAAATCTCATTATTAACTTACGTACGCCATGACAAAATGATTAAGTAACTCGCTAGTATTCAGTAGACTTATCTCTTGCTGTTCAATTATAATATTCATCATATTTATATTGATGGCGTTAGATTATCTTGTACTTAAGTACTTAAGAATTCTCACATGATTTCATCTAGGAATATATTGAAGGGTATAGGTAATAGTAGACATCATGTATGTACTCTAACCGTTGATTTGAACGAATTGTCTATGATGTTATAATGATGATTAGGTATATATGATAGGTATAGGACCTACCTATCCAGACTGAACTGGAATTGTTACTATATAAAGCTTTAATCATTATAATTATTTCGTGATGTATATCACACTTTTAAAGTATTGACCACAGTCCTATATGATATACTCTGTCAAATGCATTCATGAAATCAATGAAGTTATAGAACAGATTCGTATGGGAATCAAGATGCTTTTCTATAAGGGTTCTGATATTTGTAATATGTTCGATCGTATACGAGAGTATACTGAGTACGGCGTACTCATTCCTTTCCAAAACCTTACGTGTTCCTCAGATATAATTGATTAGACTTGCGATGTTAACATGTTAGTGCTATAGGTTATACGTTAAAACTGCATGTGTGGCTCAGTGGCTAGGGCTTCTGACACACAAGCAGTGGACACGAGTTCAAGCCTCGTCAGGATCATTAATTAATTTTGGGACATTAGAGCCATATATCGTTAAAAGTGAAAACTTATCTAAGTTCCATGATGGGATGAAAGGATTCCACCAAATAAAAATAACAAATAACAATACGTGTATTATATAAACTATACCAGGGTTTATAAAGTAATAGTAATATTCAATTACTATTAAATCACGAATGCCTCAATAGTTTCTATATCTACTTTAATTCGCGTGTATATTTTTTAATATAGTAATATCCCGGGGGTAATATATATTGAATATTTTTTAAATTATAATAACTGTAAAATATTAAAGATAGGTAACAAATACTACTTCAAACCATATGGTTTATTTGACAAATACCTACACGAGTCTACTCTGGTTTGTATTGTATTATATTGCTTATGTAATAATGTATAAAAATCAAATATTTATATAGTAATAGAAACATATTAATTAATTAATTTATCAATATATATATATATATATATATATATATATATATATCTACCTAGCTTATAGCTTAAGTATCATATATTATTATTTATGATTAATATTAATTTCCTAATGATACTATTTCACATAAACTATAGTTCCGATTATTATAATAGATAAGTATATATATATATATATATATATATATATATATATATATATTTATATATATATATATATATATATATATATATATATATATCTATATATATATAGGAACATATATCTAAAGTTAATTATACAGTTTGGTATTCTATTGCTACAATTGTTAATATAAATATCCAATATACTACCATGTTTTTATAGATTCTATTATTATTGTTATTATTATTTATTATTATTTATTATTAACCCTGATGTCAAATTGATTGCCTTATTTTTTAGTAATAATTACAGTGTACTTACAGTTGTATTATTCTTCAGTTATAAGGTAAATTATTGTGTATTTTATATTCAAAAGAATATATATGTACTACTTTTATTTTATATTTGCTAAGGTAATTTCGTAATCGTATTTTGAAATTAATTTTTTAAAATAATAACGATATTTAATATCGTTATATCGATATTTAATATCGTTTATTAACGTTATAATATAATATTATAATTATAAAATGATTAAATCATTATTTTATAATTATTATAATAACTTATTATAATGAAAAAGAATATTTTTCATTATTTCAATTGTTTTATATATATTTATTAAATTAATTTCATTTAATTTTAAAATAATATTTATATTTATCATATATATATTATTATTAAAATAGGTATTATTTATAGTGTATTATGATAATTATCAAATATTGCTCATTTAAATTTATCATAATTCATAATGAAATACATTTTATTTATAATTATTAAATGTGTATTATTAAAATTTATCATAATTCATTTTTTTTAAAGTTATAAAATTGATCGTAATTCATTTATTTAGTATTATAAAATGTAAACCTTGATGTCTTATTTAAATGTATCATGATGAAATGAATTTCATATTATTTATAATTAATAAATGTATATTATTTCAATTTATCATAATTCATTTTATGTATAGTTATCAAATTGATCGTAATTCATTTATTTAGGATTATCAAATGTATAGTTATCAAATTGATCGTAATTCATTTATTTAGGATTATCAAATGTAAAACTTGGAGTATTATTTAAATGAATTTCATATTATTTATAATTAATAAATATATATTATTTAAATTTATCATAATTCATTTTATGTATGCGGTACCATACATTATAATAACTATAATATTTATCAAATTGAGGGTAATTCATTTATTTAGGATTATCAAATGTAAACCTTGGTGTATTATTTAAATGTATCATGATGAAATGAATTTCATATTATTTATAATTAATAAATGTATATTATTTCAATTTATCATAATTCATTTTATGTATAGTTATCAAATTGATATAAATTCATTTATTTAGGATTATCAAATGTAAACCTTGGTGTACGAAGTATTTGTTAAATACCGGCTCACTAAATGACAGGTTTTTAAAGTTATATAATTATATATATATTATTATAATAATTATATATATTTTTCAAATTTATCATAATTATAAAATAATAACATGGTTTATCATACACACTGTATATGGTATAATTATATATATATATATATAATTTAAGATAATAATATTATCGTCAGAATCAATTGATATATCCATTATTATTAATACTTATTTATATTTTTTAATTAAATGTAGTACTGTTTATATAAAATATATAATATAGTCTATAGTATATCAAACTGATCCTATATTATATATAGTATATATTATTCACTAAGAATATGTTATTAATAAATTATAAAAGATTACAAATTGTTACAACATTTAAATATGTAAATCTTTACGAATACATGTTATGATAAACTTTATCATTAAGTGGTTTTAAAACAAATATTATATATCATAAGATAATATATTATATATAATATAATTATACATTTTTATAATTTATATTAGTTATATATGTTAATATAAGTTTATACATATATAATATACTAAATATTTTGCGAAGCAAAGATATAACACTCCCTATGCATGTAACATAATTTGTAATACCTGATGTCGCTGCTAACAGTAGTATCGAAACATTGAAATATATTTAGGTTCGGCTCTGTTTTCATATGAAAACTTTTCATATAACAATGTTTTCATTGCTCTATTAAATTACATATAATATAAATTAGCATTTACTCACCAAATATATCTTATAGCATTTAAAACATACATATCATATTTGTTTGTTATATATTAGTAATGAACACTTAGTTTTCATCAATTAAATACTAATTTAAAGCATATTATTTAACATTTTAAAAGTGTATAGTTTTTTACGAATTTACATTATAAACAACACCTAGTTCCTAAAAGTAACCCGATATAGGTGGTACTGGGATATTTTGTATAAAAATTCGATAAACACGATTTCGCATAAGTGTTATAATATAACAGTTATATCTTTCTTTAGAAAAATATTTGCTATTACTATAATTTTATATTTTTCCAAACTTTATATAATATAATATAATATAATATGTTGATATAATTAAGTGTATTTATCTATAATATTACATTATAAGTTCATATATATATATATATACAATTTATGTAAAGTATACATGTTATAACGATATATATATAAATTATATAAATATATCATACCATATATTACGGTATTAATAATTTATGTATATTTCATATAGTACATGAGTCATGCTACGAATAAATATTGATAACATATATTATATCGTTTATTATATATATATATAAAATTAATTCCATTATATAATACTAAGCAGTTGCACTAGTGAGTTAGCTAGTGAGTTAGCTAGTGAGTTAGTTAGTTAATTAGTTAGTTAGTGAACTAGTTAGTTAGTGATATTAAATATATAAAATATGGATTGTGCGGATTATGCACCATAACCGCCTACAATTTAAATATAACTAATTATAGTATATCAAAATAATATAGTATATCAAAAACATAAAATACTTAAGGGGAGAGGTTCCCGTTCATCTAAACAATGATATTATAGCTATATCTAAAAACGCTAAGGATACATAACTATTTGAGATAATTACATACTTTTTTGTTTATTCAATAGAAACTTTCGTCCATCATATAGGATCTTTCTTTATATAATTGTAGTTAATTTAAAATTGTGTAAAAAAAATAGTCTCCATTATTTAACTATTTATTTTTTATTTTTTTTCATTAAAATGTATGTTTATCATACTTTATTTAATTAATATAAAATATAATAAATCCAACAGGATTCATATAGATGTATATGTTATACATTTACAGTAACAATTTCAGATAAAAATAATAATAATCAAAAAGTAGTATGATTTGCATGTTGTTAATAAGTGAAAAAGTAAAAACTTGAGAAAATTACATTCAAAGTTTAATATATAAAATTTAAGTTAATATAATACATACTTTACTATCAATTTCAAATAATTATTATATCGATTACGTTCATAAAACACTTTATATTGATATAAATATAATTTGAGAAATTTTACAAATTTATAAATAAGATATTAAACATGAAAAAATGTGATACTTTAACTGTACATTGTTGTTGTTAAAATATAAATATTAATCATATTTTAACTC
This sequence comes from Osedax fenrisi, assembly GCA_964019155.1. Taxonomy (NCBI): domain Eukaryota; kingdom Metazoa; phylum Annelida; class Polychaeta; order Sabellida; family Siboglinidae; genus Osedax; species Osedax fenrisi. Next base: position 76,141,944 of record OZ025242.1, read on the forward strand.
GCACCCTTAATTGTAGAAATGATAAAAACATAGATGTATTTAATATTTTATCTATACATTTAGGTACACCCCCACTCAGGTATGGCCGTATGAATGGTTACCATGGTATCTGGCTGAGAAATACTGTAATAGTCTGTATGTATGTTTGGTTAGAGATTAACAGAAAGGCTTAACTCTCAAGAAAGGGAGTTGATGTCTTAAATGAAACTATATGTTTCATAATATATATATATATATATATATATATATATATATGTGTATCTTATTTAATGTAACATTATTTCTAAATAAATAAAACTATAATTCAATTAGAAATTTGAATTTTTAGCTACAGAAGAATCTATTAAATATTTATATAAATAATATATGATTATATAATATGTAATAATAATGTATTTTAATAACTAAATTAAAGATCTATAATAATATTGACCAATAAGTTGAAAAATTACAAACTGTACTTACTTTTACTTTTTTAATCATTGTATAAACTTTCATATTTATTCCATATACAATTACACATACAAATTATATATATATAAACACACCTCCATACACAATGATAGGTAGGATAACTGCTTGGAGGACCCTAGCTATGCTCTGCAATGTTTGATTGTTTCGAGTATCCGAAATGGCATTATACTTTAATCCGTAAACTGCACAATACCACATATTGATGGGAAACAGGTATGAACTAATATCCATTTGAAATCTCTGATATTATTTTATTAATTTATAAATATGACGTTAGGCTTAAAAATTGCCATATTTTAATTTCACTTAAAGCATAATATGCATGAAAATAGATTATACATATTAATATAATATTATATTTATGGTATAAATAAATATGAACTATATTCATAACATTTTGAAATAATACTTATTTATACCAAAATAATGTGTTTTAATCAAAAAACGAAATATAAAACGAAAAATGAACTGTGACGTCATAGTAGGATCCCAAATATAAATTCTGGGATATTTGAATTTTAAATTTAAAAAATATTTTATTCAATTTTTATTTTATATTATATATAGTTAAATAATTGATAATTATTTCATAACTTTTGGATTCTATTTAAGTTATAAACAAAAATTTAGATTTACAAAGGACAATAAAAATCGAAATATTTAGATAGGTTTAGTAATTTGAAATATAAATGACGTATAATAATCAAAATAAATGAGGCTGTGAATTGTTCATTTTAATATAATAAATGTAATGTGAATCCAAGTATATAAATGTTATTTCTATATTATATAATGTACATATATATTCACTAATATTAATAAGAATAACCTAATATATGTACATAATGTTATTAATTAATCAAATTACTAAGTATGATAAAACTTGAAAATATCGTAATTTGTATGACCTAAATATATAGGTGTATATTTAACTTCCTGATATGCATATTGCTTGCAATATATATTTCAATTAAAATTAGTAACTATGATCTATATTTAGATGGGAGTGACATATCATATATAATATTGTATTTATATATATAATTCTATTTACATAATTATAATTTTTTTTATATATTTCATATATATATATTATATGTGTATATTATAAACTCATGTGTATTATACATTTTATATAAATATTATAATATAACCAAAGATTTTCCGAAGGAAAGATATAACACTTACGCGAAATCGTGTAATTCGAATTTGTATACAAAATACCCCAGTGCCACCTATAAGCGGGTTACTTTTAGGAACTATTTGTTGTTTATAATGTAAATTCATATTTAACTATACACTTTTAAAATATTAAATAATATGCTATAAATTAATATTTATATGATGAAAACTAAGTTTTCATTACTAATATATAACAAACAAATATTATATGTATGTTTTAAATGCTATAAGTATATATTTAGTAAGTAAAAGCTAATTTATATTGAATGTAATTTAATAGAGCAATGAAAACATTGTTGTATGCAAACAGAGCCGAACCTAAATCTATTTCAGTGATTTCGATACTACTGCTAGCAGAGGCAGGGGATATTACTAAATTATGTTGCATGCATAGGGAGTGTTATATCTTTGCTTCGCAAAATCTTTGATATAACTTTATATTGTAATCATTTATTATTTAATATAAGAATTTGTACTATAATATTGTATATATGCAAACATTACTTATATAACAGAGTTGTACAAAGTAATTATCCATATGACATTATTTAAAATAGATTTAATCTTTAGTTATATGTGAACTATACAATAAATTAGTGCATGAGAAATGCCATAAGACATATGGTTAAATAGTTTTTTAATCACAATTTATAGTAAGTAAGCTATATAATTTAAAGTAAACTTTGATATGTTAATGAAGGCGAACTTGATGAAATAGTATATAAATATATAGAGGATAGTGATAATTATACAGGATTAACTGGATACAAGTTTCAAAAATGACAAATCGTAATAGCGTATAACCAAGAATATATAATATAAGAATTATAAAATTCAATTTAATCGTAGAATATTTTCCAAGAACACAACAATTTTGCGAAGCATTTCATATAATATATAATACACTCATTCAACTAACAAAATTACAGAAATTTTTTTTTGTATGTTCAACATGAATTAAAGTAAATTATCAAATATACAAAAAATAGTAATATTATTAATAATTTATATATTAAAATTAATAGTATGTATAAGAAAAATATATAATATTGAAGATAAAATATATCATATTAATTTAAACTAATTATGATTTATATTGTATATTTTAAGTGGGTATCCCTCTACAAGTATTTCCGACAAATTACCGGAAATATTGTAACTTTAAAATGATTTTCTATAAAGTTGTAATGGGTACCCCCTTTAAAGTTACTATATTTCCGGCAATTTGCCGAATATACTAGTAGTGGGATACCCCTTAAAATATATAATATAAATATATTGTAAATCATAATTAGTTTACATTAATATGATGTATTTTTCAATATTATATATTTTTTGAAAATAATGAAATCAATTATTTTTTATATAATTAAAAATTACATTAATTATTTATTTATTCTTAGAAATTATTAAATATATAAAATTAGTATAAAAAATTATTACATAGTACATTTTTAATATATTTAATATCATTTTTAATTATAAAGAAATCATTATTTAATAATTCCTGAGAATAAATCCATAATTAATGTCATTTTTAATTATATAAAAAATGAATTGATATTAATATTTACAAAAAATTATAAATATATGTATAATTTATATATCAAAATTAATTAAAATTTATATGTTATCCCAAAAGGATGATATCATATAAAACTGATATAATGTCCACATGATATACTATTTAAATAGGTACATCAGTGTGCATACAATACATGCATTTACATGTTAATAGAATACTAGTAAGTACAAAGCCTCATTAAAAGATCATTTTATATACAATTTATATTCAATGATACATTTATTTTTGTAAAATACAGATAAAGCTACATTATATATATATAAAGCTACATTATTATGATTAGTTTTTTTTTAATATAATTTATTTCAAAGTATATATTATATATTTATTATTAAAATATGTCCACCTATATTGTCTCTTCACTTATATATATAATTATATTTATACAAATATTATATCAAAATTTATTCATATTTATTCATATATCTTTTTGCATATAGCAAAAAAAATAGCCGGATAATTATGATATTTTTTTCATTATGTGCATTTACCAAGGTAGTGAAACTTTATTATTGTAAGAACAAAAATAAAGAACAAATATGTAAAACTAATAAAATATTATTAGTATCACAAAATTATATATTATATTAACATTAAAAAATAATGTTTATATTGTTTAATAACTATAAATAAATGCAAGTAATAAATTAAATTGTAAAATGTCTATTTAAATGTAAAATGTCTAATTTAAAATATAATATTCAAAGTAACATAATAATTTTATTTATTCAGTTGCAATAAGAGCTGTATCAAAGATTTCACTTCCAGTGTTATACATGGTGAGGGCTATCAGTACTAACTCTATGGAGTCTGTTCTCCGAATCAAGAATGAATAGCAAAATGCCCTTCATGAAAAACAGAATGGAGATATAAATATTTAGTTAGTTTATAACTATATATATATTAATGATCTAAATGTAACTGGATTTTATTATTTTAAATATGTAAATAGTGTCATTATCAGATAATCAATATAGTAAGCATACACATATATATACTCATATACACATACATATACAGTTTATATTATACACATAAATACATACATTATAAATACAATATTATATAGGCATCATATGGTCTATTAATAGTCTTAGCCTGAATTCTACATTGAATACATTGAATACATTGAATAAATCTGTTTTTTTTTGTATTTACAATATAAAAAAACTGATTCAAGGAATTGAAATCTATGCACCACACTATTAATAGACCATATGCTGCCTATATATTTACATTATAAACTGTAAAATGTAGTATGAAGTGCATTGTGACATGCCTTCATATATTGTACACTACTTCCAAAGATTTTGCGAAGCAAAGATATAACACTCCCTATGCATGCAACGTAATTTAGTAATATCCCCAACCGCTGCTAGCAGTAGTATCGAAATCACTGAAATAGATTTAGGTTCGGCTCTGTTTGCATACAACAATGTTTTCATTGCTCTATTAAATTACATGCAATATAAATTAACTTTTACTTACTAAATATATACTTATAGCATTTAAAACATAAATATCATATTTGTTTGTTATATATTAGTAATGAACACTTAGTTGTCATCATATAAATATTAATTTAAGGCATATTATTTAACATTTTAAAGGTGTATAGTTATATACGAATTTACATTATAAACAACGCATAGTTCCTAAAAGTAACCCGCTATAGGTGGCACCAGGGTATTTTGTATACAAATTTGAATTACACGATTTCGCGTAAGTGTTATATCTTTCCTTCGGAAAATCTGTGCTACTTCTTTAATCTATAACAATTCAATATATACATATCTACTCTACAAATTATATTTAAATGGACAAATGTTCCATTTGTATTGACTCCCAAAGTAACTATAAATGTACAGAAATAAAATATAATAAATTAATTGTAGATCAGTAAATAGTGAAGGAATTCATTGAGTATGTGTAATTCACCAAAACGTTAAATTAATGTTAAATGTTCTACCCCATAAGATAAATTATAAGGAATTATTAGAAAAATGAGCCTGTAATATAGAAAATAGAACTTGTATGTTAAAGAATTGTAATGACTGTCCTAGTGTAGATATTATTAGTGATTATTTAATTTATTTATTTAGATAATTTGATTATAAAGATGATAGTAGGATTGTATACTATTAATTAAAACACTAAGTGATATTAAATTTCATTATTTTATAACTAAATCTCAATCTGCATATTTAAAATCAATTAAGGACAATTTAGCTTTAGATAATAGGATTATATTATTAAATTATAGTTTTATTTTAAATTATTAATTATCAATATAGTGATATGTTCTATATATAGAATATATGCATATGTCATTATGAGTATGTATATATTTATGTATGTGTGTGTGTATATACATATTTATATATATATATATATAATATCATTTCTAAAGGGGCGCACGATCTTAGGCGAGCGCCAGCGTGCTAGCACAAAGTGGCTCGCTAAATGTTCTATTTGCGAGCCACTTTGTGCTCGACGATGCTAGAACGCTGGCGCTCGCCACAAAGTGCTAGCATCGTCGAGCAAACTGCTAGTATCCAGTGCTAGCACTGAGTGCCAGTAAAATCTAGTAAATTCAGCAGGTTGAATTTTGCAGTACTCGTTACCGGAATAGTAAACAACGCATTGCATTGTGGTAGTGACCTACTTACGATTTATATATACATAGAGCTAGAGAATATTTATCTCTAGCTCTATGTATATATATATAACGAATATCCATAGTTGTATTATTATATAGTACACAGTGTGTATGTGTACTACACACACACACACTCACTCTCACACACATACATACATACATACATACACATACATACACTTATATATATATATATATATATATAAATATATATAATTATATATATATATATATATATATATAATAATAATATGTATATATATATATATATATTAAGAATTATATATATGTATATAATATATATATATATATATAATATAATAATATAAGTATATGTATATAATTATATATATATATATATATATATATATATAATGTTTGCTAGCATAATGCTGGCATTGAGTGCTAGCCACAGAACTAGATAGAAAGCCTTTCTCTCTAGCTCTGTGATGCTAGTACTCGTTGCTCGCGGTGTGTACACCCTAAATAATTTGTGCTAGCATAAATTGTGCTAGCATAATATATGCCGGCACTCGTTGCTCGCGGTGTGTACACCCCTTAATAATTCTATAATATCATTTGTCCCCGAATTATACATATATAGATGTGTAATAATATATATGTGCAAACTATGACATATATCATATGATAATTATGAGTATATTATATAATAATACTGAATTAAATTAATGTATACTCCATTATTGTTATCCTTTATAGCTATTATGCTATGGTATTATGTAATAGCATTGCATGTGGTAATATGTGTATAGGTGAATACCAACTATGATATCATACTTTATAATACATTTATTTATTCAGGTGAATACTTTTGACATAGTTAGAACAGTGTCAAATATGTTCCTTTCACTGGCTTATATGATGAAGGCTATTGGGAATAACTCATTATGGAGTCTCTTCTCCAAATCTGGAATGAATGGAAAAATACCTTTTATGAAGACAAGAGCGTCAATAATAAAATTTCGTTAGTTTATATATTTATATATATATATATATAATAATCTAAATTATTCCGGTATTTTTTTTAAAAATCATAAATATATTCATATATATATATATTCATCATCAGATAATCAATATATATATATATATATATAGTGACAACTGCAATATTTTTGAATGTTTATTTGCATAGATATAGTTTATAGATATAGTTTATAGTTTACCAAATAAAAAGTAAAATACATATATGTTTTTTTTTGTAAGAAATAGAATTAACTTTAAAAAAATTAATTATATTTGAATAAATATGAAAATTTTTACAATTTAATTTGTTTATTATAAATATATGTATATGTATAATATACATTTTATATATGTATATATATATATATTGATTTAAAATAATGCAATGATTTATTAAAAATGTATATTAATATTTTGTTTAAAACTACATTTTAAAAAATGTATTGAACCATTTTCACCTGAATTGTTAGAATTTTAAAATTCGTACCTCGCGATCAATAAAAACACGAAAAATAAATTTGATTTCACTACGCTTTTTTTGAAATATATTTTAAATATTATTTGACATTTTATTAAAAAAATGTATACATTTATTAAAAATATTTTTTAATATTTTTAAATATTTATCAACTAATTTATTAAATATTAAAAAAAATATATTTTTCTACATTTCCAAAAAAAAAATATTTTTATAAATAACATTCTTAATAAATCAATTGATAATTATATCTACAAATGTAAAGCCCCAATGTATACAATTATTTATTAATTATAATTAAATATTTCCAAATAACAAATTATATTTTTATAAATAATTAAAAGTCTTAAATATTACAACTATTATCTTTATTACAGTCTGATTCAACATAATCGTGAATGGTGGTTAAAGTATCTTTAAAAGATGAGACGATTTCAATGTACTCAATACTACAAGATGAATTATGTAATGTTAGTATGAATGAACTATAATATATACCTCAATTAGTTATTATCTGTAATGATAAATAATTTAAATTATATCTTTATACAAATTAAAAAGCCCTCTATAATATAAAATTATTTATATTTTATTTTATTTACTAATTAATAAATAATTAAAAGCCCCTCATAAATAATGGGAATTTTTTTGAAATATATTTTAAATATTTTTTGATATTTTATAAAAAAAATTTATAAATGTATTATTAAAAATATTTTAAATTATTTTTTGAAATATATATCCACTAATTTATTAAATATTAAAAAAAAATATTTTTCTACATAAATAAAAAATAACAATTAATAATTTACAAAACATTTTTTTAAAATAAATAATATGCCTTTCTTAATAAATCCCTCATCAATTAATAATTATATCTACAAATGTAAAGCCCTCATGTATACAATTATTTATTAATTATAATTAAATATTTCCAAATAAAAAATTATATTTTTATAAATAATTAAGTCTAAATATTACAACTATTATCTTTATTATAGTCTGATTCAACATAATCGAAATGGTGGTTAAAGTATCTTTAAAAGATGAGAAGATTTCCCTATACTCAATACTACAAGATGAATTATGTAATGTTAGTATGAATGAACTATGTATGTATGTATGAACTATAATATATATCTCAATTAGTTATTATCTGTAATGATAAATAATTTAAATTATATCTTTATACAAATTAAATATCCCTCCATTAGGGTGGCTCGTCAGTCATTAAATATGTTTCTTCAGTAAAAACTATAAACATATAATATATATAAACAGTAGTGTATCAACTACAAATTGTGTTATACTCAATTGAGTTGTCAATATGATGTTTAATAACATTTTATAGGAAAAATATTTGTTTTATAATTAAATTTACTGCGCATGCGTAACATTTATTTATCTTTAGTTTTACCTTGACAACCAATTAAATGATATCGTCTTTTACTTTATTTATATATTTAATATGCATTTAAGAGACTTAAGTATATTTAATTCAAAATATGGATCTAACAAAATCAGATTTTAAATTTTGTATAGTTAAAAATATTTTTATTTTTTTTAAATTAGAAAAAAATATAATATAAAAATGTTTTTATTGCATTCATCTCAATGATAATTAAAATTATATTATGGTAAAAAAAAATAAAATTGACTAGGTCGTAGACATTTTTTATTCATCTTTCCTTGAAAATATTTATTTTTTCTATAGAAATCATTAAAATTCAAATTATTCCTAGAAAAATATTTGAACACATTTTTTTTTATAATCACACAGTAAATATATATTATACATTTATTAAGAATAAAATAAACTTGATCTTAATTTTATTTTTGATTAAAAACAAAAAACCAAAAATATTCAATAAATAATAAACATAAAAAGTTTAATCCTAGAAATGATAAAATTATAAAGAAATTATTATTTAAAAAAAAAAAATGTCAGCTATTCTGTTAATAATATTTAATTCTAGTACATATATATCATATGACAAAATTCATTAATAGGAATATATTAAAAAATGTATTGAATTAATTTTGTATCTACTCCATTATAAGATTTCCTATCAATCCTATGTTAAAATTAAAAGTCATATTGACTATTCAATATTTTACGAATTAAGTTAATTTTTTTTTTATTGAATTATATTACATGTTTTCTAATATTATCTTACTGAAGCGATAAATTACCCTCCATAATATACAATTATTTATATTTTATTTTATTTACTAATAAATAATTAAAAGCCCCTCATAAATAATGAGAATTTTTTTGAAATATATTAAAAATATTTGTTGACATTTTATAAAAAAAAATGTATACATTTTAATAAAAATATTTTATAATATTTTTTGAAATATAATATCATAAATATAATAATATCATAATAATAATATAATATAATATCCACTAATTTATTAAATATTAAAAAAAAATGTATACATAAATCAAAAAACCTAATAATTAATAATTTCCAAAACAAAATATTTTTATAAATAACATGTCTTTCTTAATAAATCCCTCCAGTTAATAATTATATCTACAAATGTAAAGCCCTCATGTATACAATTATTTATTAATTATAATTAAATATTTCCAAATAAAAAATTATATTTTTATAAATAATTAAAAGTCTTAAATATTACAACTATTATCTTTATTACAGTATGATTCATCATAATCGAGAATTGTGGTTAAAGTTCTTTAAAAGATGAGAAGATTTCCCTGTACTCAATACTACAAGATGAATTATGTAATGTTAGTATGAATGAACTATAATATATACCTCAATTAGTTATCTGTAATGATAAATAATTTAAATTATACAAATTAAAAAGATCTCCATAATATAAAATTATTTATATTTTATTTTCTTTACTATTATTAATTAACTATTTCCATAGAAAAAATTATATTTTAATAAATAATTAAAAGCCCCTCATAAATAATTAAAAGATAACATTATTTATTAATTATTATCTAATAAATATTACATTTATTTTTTAATATATTTATTACAGTCTGAACTAAGTACTTAAGAATGGTGGTTAAAGTTCTTAAATAGATGAGAAGATTTCCCCAATCGAAGTTTCGACCAACGATATTGGCCAGGCAATTTGAGATTTATTGTGGCATAGGTCTAACAAAAGACTTAAACCAAATAAATGTTTAAATGATGTAATGTTTTATTTCTATTTTCATATAATATATACGTAAACAAATAAGTATGTCTTCACGGTCCTCAAGACTCACTGTCCTTACTTCACTGTCCTCAAGACCGTCGTCTGTGTAGTGGGTTCCAATGTAATACTTCAATCACTTATGTTTCTCCAGCAGTGACCGGAGTACCTCAGTCGTTTTTCGCGTATTGTATCGGTTATTCTTGGAATGCTGCCTAGAACTCATTATTTGTTATGTGGTCTCTCCATGATTTGATTAGTTAAATTTTATATATAATAAACATAATATGAATGTAGAATTTACTAGTACAAGCTATGTAGAATCTAAATCGAAATCATGTAACCAGCCACATAATATGAGTGTAGAAGCTATGTAGAATCTATGTCTAAATCGTGTAACCAGCAACATAATATGAGTGTAGAAGCTATGTAGAATCTATGTCTAAATCGTGTAACCAGCAACATAATATGAATGTAGAAGCTATGTAGAATCTATGTCTAAATCGTGTAACTAGCAACATAATATGAGTGTAGAAGCTATGTAGAATCTATGTCTAAATCGTGTAACCAGCAACATAATATGAATGTAGAAGCTATGTAGAATCTATGTCTAAATCGTGTAACTAACAACATAATATGAGTGTAGAAACCATGTAGAAATTATGTAGACAGTTATGTTGATAAATTGTCAGCTTTTTCTACATAAAATCTACATAATATGTTGATGGAACTACATAGATTCTACATGGTATCTACGTATATTATGTTGTAGCCGTATGTACCATCTTCATTGAATCCATGTACTTTTAACATAACTTGTTTGTAGGGTTAGGAAGTGGTATGCCTGCTTGTCCTGTGGTTGAATCCCCATTCGGATGCAAATATTCGGAACGCTTGTGACGAATATAGTCCTCCGTTGTCGCTAAGTAACCGGTCTAGGATACCGTGTTTTAGATGATCTACAATGGTTGCGCTGGTGCACTCATAGTGTATATGAATGGGAATTGAGTATAAAAATCAAATATAATGAGGTACGTGATATTGTTATAGTGGACAAAATGTATACTTAGGTATTGCCATGAGTGCGTCAGTGTGTCATATGGCAATAGAGGTTACTTATACAGAAGAAAGTAAGGCTTGAAGGGTTTCGTCTCCCGTTTCTAATTTTAAATATTCTATCTTCTGTGTCCCAAACGTCAATGGCTTATCTGGACATCAAGGTCTATGTGTTCACTGGCATCTGTAGGTGAAAATCTATCCGTAGCTCTATTCCTGGCTTTAAAAATATTAGCGTGAAATCTTACTGCTGCACTCGTAGTAGCATTTTTTGGACTCGGGTTGGTGCTGTGAAGAAATATTTCTGGGTGATCATCAGGGATGGGGTCAAATACGTATTTATATTTTGATTTGAATAATTATTCAGTGATGTATTTGTATTTGAGTGTCGTATTTCGTGTATTTGATCAAATATAGTTTCAAATACACTTTTAAAAATATTTTAATTTAATAATTTAATAGAATGTAGAATTTAAACAATTAATTTATGAATGTAAAAAAATTAACAAAATATTTACCATTTATATTAAAGAATACATTTATTAAATAATACAAATAATATAATAGAACAATAATTTTATGAATACTATATAAATAAATTAATATTCTATATAGAATATGTATGTGTTATAAATTATAACTTATAATATCCCAAGCAATCAGTCTATTGTTTACAGTTTTTTATTTTATTGATTTTCTTTAGGAATTAAATATATTAAAATAGATTTCAATTAATTATTATGCAATCTGGTATAGAGATAGGAATTATTATTTTATGATTTAATATTTGTATTTTATATTTATATTAGATTCTCTCTCTAGAACTCATATATTATTTATCCATTCATTACTCTAATTCTACGTCTTCTCCTTAATATTTAAAAATTATACCACCTATCTACATTGCTTTAATTAACCTATTAATATCATATATCCAATACATATCAATCACTAACTATGCAATGTCTATATATATATATAATCTAGGGATAAGGATTATTATTTTATATAAAATATAATCATATGATTTAAAATATGATTAAATCAAATGATTTAATATTTAATGTGTTAATATTTGTATTTTGTATTTGTATTTGATATATATTTGTATAAAAATGTAATAAATATTTGTATTTGTATTTGTATTTGATAAAGTGTATTTGACCCCAACCCTGGTGATCATCTGCACTTGTGGTCAGACTTAATAATGTGAAACCATTCGATTCCGAATATTACGGCTTAAATTTATTTTTCGATATATACATAACGAGTCTCAGCGGGGCTGAATATCTTAGATGCGAAGGTGATGGGGATTTCGTCTTGTTGGATGGATGTAGGAGGATGGCGTCAAAGTAATTGTATGAAGCGTCTACTTGAATTGTTATCTTCTTCTTTGTCGCATAATATGATAGAGTAGTATATTTATTCTTCCATGTTATTGAATATATTAGGTATTAGACATATTTTTTAAGAAGTTAACATAGAAGTATCGTAAGGTGTGACAGGTCTTTATTAAAGGGCCACATGTAGTTCGCGATAACTATGAATTATAATTCATAGGTATCGCGTAATAATTATGATAATGATAATTATCAATGGCTTGCGGAGAATCTTGTGAGGTTATCTGTTGAATTAACTTCTCACACTTGGGGTCGGTATGTACGCCATCATTGTTGAAGAGGAGATCATTAGTCATATATATATATATATATATATATATATATATATATATGCATGGATATTTGTGTATACATATAATATATTATATAAAATTATTATATATATATATAAATTGTTGTTATGTATTAATCACTGTCTAAGTTGTGTAATACTAATATATTACACTGTTAAGTTGTGTGTATATATGGGAGTAAAATGTCAAGGCTTATTTACGTTAATTGGTTAGACTTATTCTTCAAGAGATTATATATAGCGGACCACCGCAGATGTCTGAGCGTGGGGCAGTAATGCGAGACGGCAGAAACGTACATTGTACGTGCGTCGTGATACCAGGCACTAGGCGTATATGCGCTGATATTACGTAGATGTACAATATCGACGCATATATATAAATAAAATATATAACATCCCCTCTTCTCCCTATTGGTTATCGAAGAGGGGTTGGGGTCATTCCCTCTTCTCACGTATGGAAGAAGGATATCATGTTGGAGGTGGCCATGGGGATGGCAATACATGCATTGTGTATGGTGCTGTATGGCATCACGGATGGTGGGGGTGATGATGAGGGGGTCACGGATATTGTGGGTGAGATCGAGAGGGTCACGGGTGACGTTGAGAACATATCGGGTATTATGTGTGATGTCGGATGCGTCACAGATGTCGTGGGTGACAGCGGGGGCGTAGCGAATATGTACCTGATATAGTGGGCAAGGGCGAAAGCGTACCGGATGTCGTGGGTAGTGGCTGGGGCGTCACGGAGGTCATGAGTGACGGCGAGGGTGTACAGGATATCATACCGGATGTAGTGGGCAATGGCGAGGACGTAAATAAAATGTTAAACAACATTTTCAGCTCGTCTAGCCGATCTTCATTGTGCCAATCGAAGGAAGGAGTTGGTGTAGGGTTCATGATTGTTTATAGTCATTGGGCGTGGGGGTAGATGTTTCCTAACGTGCTCTCACTGGTTGACGTGGCAGGATGATATTCATTGGACGTGAGGTTGGACGCTTATTGATGTTACGTCAAGGCTTATGTACGTTTATTGGTTATACTTATTCTTCAAGTGATTATACATAGCGGCGGTCCGCTATATATACACAGCCGTCTGCGCGTGGGGGGGGGGGGTCATGCGAGATGGTAGGAATGTACGTGCATTATGATACCAGGCACTATGCGTATATTCGCTGATATCACGTAGATGTACAATATCGTCGCATATAAATAAATACAATATATAACAATAAGTACAAGGCATTACCTGTTAATATTTAATACATTCAATAATATAATAATCTAAAAATGTTGTTAATATATATGTTATTACATATAAAGGTTAATATATATATATAGGATGATACGGATGGTAGGTAAAAATTAAATGGCAACATTACGTGGCGCACAAGGCGTGCTTGTTAAAAAAACGGAAGAATAAAACTAAACAAAATAAATCAAACAACCCACAAATATCAATACGCAAATAGGATGGTACTCGTATGTGTAAATATCATATATATATATATATATATATATATATATATATATATATATTAATACGAATGGTTTATAAATATATTTTTCAAAAGGAATTATTCCATATATACATGTTTCTCATTAAGATTTTATTTTCGTGTGCACTATAGTGGTACATTATACGCTCTTAGAGCATATAATGAATTAGAGCGACATACGACTTGCGCCACATTTGTGAAATTTGATATTTATAGTTATTTAATGTTTGCCTAACGTCCGTATTCCCATGTATATAATATATATAGTGGAAGTATATAGTAGTAATTATATTAAATATGTAAATAAATATAAGGTTGTATAAAAATTAAAAAAAAGTATGACAATTTTGTATATCTTATTTAATAAGTTATTATATATTATAAATTATAATTTATAATATAATATATATTATATAATATACCTGGTACTAGGTTAAATATCGTGATTTTTTTAATACTCTATGATATAGTCTATTATAGGAATTATCTTAAAGCAGGCCGCCGATTGTTATTATAATAATGTCAGAGTTCATTATAATGCAGCTAAAAAATACAGAAAAATAAAACAAAACCAAATAAATTAAACAACCCCAAAATAAAAATTGAACTCTAACAATATAATAATAATAATCGGCGGCCTTCTTTGATATTAACGTATCAGACTATATGATAGACTATATCACTGATAGAGTCTATGTCCGTAACATGTTTATTCGAATTATTTAAATTACACGAGTATTCTTATAATATTATATTAATTATATAATGACATGAATACTATATATTTATGTAATTACTAATTCGTATAATGAAGTATGTGGGCTTTTAGTGTGTTGATTATTTTTAAACTATATTTTGACTATAATTATTATAATATAATAATGATTATAATAATAATTATAATAATCCTATTATGCAATGTTATATTTAATTAGTATATTGAATATAACTATCCATATAAAGTTTACAATAACAACTAATAGTATGTGTACTATTAGAAACTACTATTGGTAAAACCCAATTCAATTAAATTAATTATTAATAGAATATTTAAAAATGTTACCTGGTAAAATTTAAAATCTTACATTTTTTTTCTTACACGATAAATTACTTAATAAATTACTTAATACACATGATTATGAATGTATATAATTATATATTTAATTCACAATTACAAATTATTCTATATATTTAAATAGTAAGTATATATTTAACAATCTTAATATATATTTTAAAATTATTAAATTTTAAATATTAAATTGATAAAAATACTTGTATTACCTTAGTATTTATAAATATTTATATTTTAATACACATGATTATGGATATATATAATTATATATTGAATACACAATTAAACATTATTCTATTTAAATGTTAAGTATATATTTAATAATAATCTTAATATATATTTTAAGATTATTAAATTTTAAATATTAAATTTTAAATTAATAAAAATACTTGTATTACCTTAGTATTTATGAATCATTCCATTTATTATTTCAAAATATAATAAAAATAAATAATAAATTAATTAAAATGTATATTTTTTATTAATATAATATTTTATTTTTTTATTTTATATATATGATCCATATGTAATATAAAGTCTAAATCCATCAATTCCCTATAGACATATATCCAACAATACTACGTATTTCATTGAAAATGGTGTGTCTACTAAACAGTTATTTTTATGGATCCAATATATATAGAGTGAAAATTCAATCATTATTTAAACTTACCCATTCTATTGACTTTTAAATTATTAATAAATAATATACAACTTTATTTCCTATATATTAATTATATAATTTTATTATAAGTCAAATTTATACCAAAAGTGATACATTATTGCCCTAAACTATTTGGTGGACACGAAATTGTCCTCCAAATAATCATGTCTACCAAATGATTAATATTATGCAAGAAATGTCAACCAAATCTGGTATGTTCATATATATATATATATATATAATAATAATCAAATATGTGTACAGATAACCCGGTGAGAACTATAGTTCCCTATAGGGACTATAGTGAAGAGTTTGAACATGCATCTCGTGATATTGGTTATTATACACACATACATACATATATAGTGCCATTTAATATCAATTATAACATATGTAATATATATGCATATATTTATTTACCTATATAAGATATATAGGATATAATTTTAATTATTTAATTATTTTTAAATTCATATTTTATATATACCTATATATAATTATATAATTTGTATCTACATTAATATAATTAATCAAATAATAGTATGCTATGTAATAACATAACAAATTAGTCCACATATGTCTGTATATGTGTGGAATATATATATTTTGAGAATTAAATATCACACTAATAAATAATCATTCAATTTAAATAGTCTATATATCTAGATATGTCTTATAAATATGTCAAGGTATATTAGTAGCTAGGTAATATAGTACCTATAGGTAGTATACTAATATAAATTAAATTACATTTATAAAAAATAAATAACTTAAATAAGTAATATAACACACGATTTATTAATACGATAGTTTACATATATTACAAAGATTTTGCGAAGCAAAGATATAACACTCCCTATGCATGCAACGTAATTTAGTAATATCCCCAACCGCTGCTAGCAGTAGTATCGAAATCACTGAAATAGATTTAGGTTCGGCTCTGTTTGCATACAACAATGTTTTCATTGCTCTATTAAATTACATGCAATATAAATTAACTTTTACTTACTAAATATATACTTATATCATTTAAAACATAAATATCATATTTGTTTGTTATATATTAGTAATGAACACTTAGTTTTCATCATATAAATATTAATTTAAAGCATATTATTTAACATTTTAAAAGTGTATAGTTAAATACGAATTTACATTATAAACAACGCATAGTTCCTAAAAGTAACCCGCTATAGGTGGCACCAGGGTATTTTGTATACAAATTCGAATTACACGATTTCTCGTAAGTGTTATATCTTTCCTTCGGAAAATCTTTGTATATTACTTGATGTATAATGTTTTATATTAATTAGTTTACGTTAAGATAATACGTTTGTTATTTAGCATAATATTATATTAGAGTTTACATACATAATTTAATATTAGAATAATTTATTATATTTAATTTATAATAATATTTATATTTACAATTATAATTATATATATATAGTTATTTTATTGAAATAATATGTAGTACAATAGTATATAGATGTTATATAATATACTTGTTATCATAATATAGATACATCCACTGTGAGTTACCTACAAACAAGCCCTGCCTGCTGCTCTACATCAACAGATAATAGAGGTATGTTTTTAATTATTTATATCTTGATATTAAGATAAACTTATATATAATTACTAATTATTAATTAGTATACCCTACTTGTAATATTATATATTATTACATATATTAACTTATTTTTGTAACTTATTAATATTAACTATATTCATTAATATAGTTTATATAGAATAATGTTATCTTCAAATAAGGCGATTGTTATATAACATGCATGTACATATACATGCATGCATGATTTATTATTAGAATAAGTTTTAATAACTTTTAACTATTAGAATAACTTAGAATTAATATATATTACTTTAGGTATAAGTTATTTAAGTTTTTTAATGAGTATTTTTCCGTTTGACAGAATTAGTTTCAATTTAAATAATATGTTTATTATATAATATGCATACTTTACAGAGTTACTTATATTAATTACATTACAAATAAATATACATTATTTTATATATAGATAGTTTTTTTATATAATAGTTTTCAATTCAAATAATACTTTATATATATATATATATATATATATATATATATATATATATATATGTTATAGGTTATAATTATAAGATTTATGTTTTAAAGAGTTTCAAGTTAATATATATATAATTTATAATATTAGTAATTATACCCATAGTAATATGTTATACATATAATATGTATTAAAACTATATTTTCATATTCAAGGGCAGAGAACTATTAACGTGAAAACTCACGAAGATGAAACACTGGTAATCAACCTAATGCAGGATGATATATGTGTATTATAATAAACAAGACACCGTCGTATACTAGAATGTCTACTAGGTCACCGTCACCTACACCAGAAATGACTCCACAAATAACCCCATCAAATAAATCCCATAACACATTTCCTATAACACCAAATATAAGTTATGTTGCCATGAGAAATGTGTACATGATGTTAATACATTTACAATTTGTGATTTATGTACGTAATTTAAAAAATGTTAATATCCATTTCTATTTATTTATTATACTATCCAATTTATTATTTATTTATAAATAAATATTATATATGTTATAGTCTTATACCATATTAGATTGCAATTTAAATAAATTAATATTTTTTTATTTTAATATCTAATTATGTTACAATATTTATTATTTATTTATATATACTAAATAATGAATACCATATATTAAATTCAATTTAAATAAATTGATATTAATTCATAGACATATATTTAACTATACATCTATAGATAAAAATATAATATTACTACTTCATAATACATATTAAGTTCTTAAATATACATTAGTTATTAATTTAAGTTATATATTATGTAGAGGAGTCCGCCTACCTATCACCTGTTTCAAGATAATCACATATTGGATACATATATACATGAATTATAATATAAACTTATATGTTCAATAATGTAAGATATATATATATAACATTTTAAAATAAATTATATGTAACGTAGAATAATTGTATGTTATCTTCAGAAAAATAAATGTATAGTATACTATCATATATATAATATAAATGGATATCTACTATAATATATTATCTATGTACCTTTTGTATTGCATATAAAACAAGTTAAAATTATATATAATTCATGAACTTTTATTAGATTACATAATATTTAAATTTAATTATATATATTTAATAAAATATATATTTAATAAAATGTTAATTGTAAATTTATTTTTCTAAATAAAAAATTGAACCTAATTAGGAATTCTATATTGTTACAGTAAGTCTATTTTATTTCAAGTAGAATCAATAAATCGTATTTTTATAATTATACTATTCATTTAGTACACATACTATTAATAATATAACGTACTATAAATAGGTCAATTGTTATATAAAGGGTTACCCTAAGGATACAAATAAATTATTTTTCTAATATAATCTAATATTATGTTAGGTATAATTCTGGATATATATTATAATTATAATTCGAATACTTTTATACAATTATAATTCGAATACTACATACATAGTAGACCTATATAGTTTCAGAGAGACAGTTACATTATACGGTAGGGTAGACACAATTGATAACAGGTATACACTGCATAATAATATAACGAAAAGATAAGTACACTGTTATATTATGAATTACAATATCAATCAAAAAATAATAGTATTATTTATCTCTATACTTAAATAAAATTATTTAAATATTGGTATTTATATAGGTAACATAAAATCATTGATCACTAAAGCGAGTGGATTGCGTTAGTGGTGTAGAAAGTAGAAAGTATAGCTCTATAGGTATACCCGGAATATAATCTCCATGAAGGTATATTTGTGTATAATATAATATACAATTATATATATATATATATATATATATATCTATATATATAAGTATATATATGTAAGTATATAATATATATATATATATATATATATATATATATATATATATATATATATATATATATATATTATATAGTAAGGTAAGGTAATTATTTATTTAGACACTCGTTATATTTTAAAATCTCACAAGTGTTGAGAATATATAAAAATAAATAATTAAATTAATAAATTAATTAAATAGTTAACAAAAAAATTCGCAATTTCTTCTTGAATTCGGTGTGACTCCTTGTACATTGTAATGACTTTTATATTTATATATACTTATATATAAATATATATATATTATATACTATAATATATAATATATGTAATATACAGTATATAATATATATATATATATATATATATATAATAATAATCAAATATGTGTACAGATAACCCGGTGAGAACTATAGTTCCCTATAGGGACTATAGTGAAGAGTTTGAACATGCATCTCGTGATATTGGTTATTATACACACATACATACATATATAGTGCCATTTAATATCAATTATAACATATGTAATATATATGCATATATTTATTTACCTATATAAGATATATAGGATATAATTTTAATTATTTAATTATTTTTAAATTCATATTTTATATATACCTATATATAATTATATAATTTGTATCTACATTAATATAATTAATCAAATAATAGTATGCTATGTAATAACATAACAAATTAGTCCACATATGTCTGTATATGTGTGGAATATATATATTTTGAGAATTAAATATCACACTAATAAATAATCATTCAATTTAAATAGTCTATATATCTAGATATGTCTTATAAATATGTCAAGGTATATTAGTAGCTAGGTAATATAGTACCTATAGGTAGTATACTAATATAAATTAAATTACATTTATAAAAAATAAATAACTTAAATAAGTAATATAACACACGATTTATTAATACGATAGTTTACATATATTACAAAGATTTTGCGAAGCAAAGATATAACACTCCCTATGCATGCAACGTAATTTAGTAATATCCCCAACCGCTGCTAGCAGTAGTATCGAAATCACTGAAATAGATTTAGGTTCGGCTCTGTTTGCATACAACAATGTTTTCATTGCTCTATTAAATTACATGCAATATAAATTAACTTTTACTTACTAAATATATACTTATATCATTTAAAACATAAATATCATATTTGTTTGTTATATATTAGTAATGAACACTTAGTTTTCATCATATAAATATTAATTTAAAGCATATTATTTAACATTTTAAAAGTGTATAGTTAAATACGAATTTACATTATAAACAACGCATAGTTCCTAAAAGTAACCCGCTATAGGTGGCACCAGGGTATTTTGTATACAAATTCGAATTACACGATTTCTCGTAAGTGTTATATCTTTCCTTCGGAAAATCTTTGTATATTACTTGATGTATAATGTTTTATATTAATTAGTTTACGTTAAGATAATACGTTTGTTATTTAGCATAATATTATATTGAGTTTACATACATAATTTAATATTAGAATAATTTATTATATTTAATTTATAATAATATTTATATTTACAATTATAATTATATATATATAGTTATTTTATTGAAATAATATGTAGTACAATAGTATATAGATGTTATATAATATACTTGTTATCATAATATAGATACATCCACTGTGAGTTACCTACAAACAAGCCCTGCCTGCTGCTCTACATCAACAGATAATAGAGGTATGTTTTTAATTATTTATATCTTGATATTAAGATAAACTTATATATAATTACTAATTATTAATTAGTATACCCTACTTGTAATATTATATATTATTACATATATTAACTTATTTTTGTAACTTATTAATATTAACTATATTCATTAATATAGTTTATATAGAATAATGTTATCTTCAAATAAGGCGATTGTTATATAACATGCATGTACATATACATGCATGCATGATTTATTATTAGAATAAGTTTTAATAACTTTTAACTATTAGAATAACTTAGAATTAATATATATTACTTTAGGTATAAGTTATTTAAGTTTTTTAATGAGTATTTTTCCGTTTGACAGAATTAGTTTCAATTTAAATAATATGTTTATTATATAATATTCATACTTTACAGAGTTACTTATATTAATTACATTACAAATAAATATACATTATTTTATATATAGATAGTTTTTTTATATAATAGTTTTCAATTCAAATAATACTTTATATATATATATATATATATATATATATATATATATGTTATAGGTTATAATTATAAGATTTATGTTTTAAAGAGTTTCAAGTTAATATATATATAATTTATAATATTAGTAATTATACCCATAGTAATATGTTATACATATAATATGTATTAAAACTATATTTTCATATTCAAGGGCAGAGAACTATTAACGTGAAAACTCACGAAGATGAAACACTGGTAATCAACCTAATGCAGGATGATATATGTGTATTATAATAAACAAGACACCGTCGTATACTAGAATGTCTACTAGGTCACCGTCACCTACACCAGAAATGACTCCACAAATAACCCCATCAAATAAATCCCATAACACATTTCCTATAACACCAAATATAAGTTATGTTGCCATGAGAAATGTGTACATGATGTTAATACATTTACAATTTGTGATTTATGTACGTAATTTAAAAAATGTTAATATCCATTTCTATTTATTTATTATACTATCCAATTTATTATTTATTTATAAATAAATATTATATATGTTATAGTCTTATACCATATTAGATTGCAATTTAAATAAATTAATATTTTTTTATTTTAATATCTAATTATGTTACAATATTTATTATTTATTTATATATACTAAATAATGAATACCATATATTAAATTCAATTTAAATAAATTGATATTAATTCATAGACATATATTTAACTATACATCTATAGATAAAAATATAATATTACTACTTCATAATACATATTAAGTTCTTAAATATACATTAGTTATTAATTTAAGTTATATATTATGTAGAGGAGTCCGCCTACCTATCACCTGTTTCAAGATAATCACATATTGGATACATATATACATGAATTATAATATAAACTTATATGTTCAATAATGTAAGATATATATATATATAACATTTTAAAATAAATTATATGTAACGTAGAATAATTGTATGTTATCTTCAGAAAAATAAATGTATAGTATACTATCATATATATAATATAAATGGATATCTACTATAATATATTATCTATGTACCTTTTGTATTGCATATAAAATAAGTTAAAATTATATATAATTCATGAACTTTTATTAGATTACATAATATTTAAATTTAATTATATATATTTAATAAAATATATATTTAATAAAATGTTAATTGTAAATTTATTTTTCTAAATAAAAAATTGAACCTAATTAGGAATTCTATATTGTTACAGTAAGTCTATTTTATTTCAAGTAGAATCAATAAATCGTATTTTTATAATTATACTATTCATTTAGTACACATACTATTAATAATATAACGTACTATAAATAGGTCAATTGTTATATAAAGGGTTACCCTAAGGATACAAATAAATTATTTTTCTAATATAATCTAATATTATGTTAGGTATAATTCTGGATATATATTATAATTATAATTCGAATACTTTTATACAATTATAATTCGAATACTACATACATAGTAGACCTATATAGTTTCAGAGAGACAGTTACATTATACGGTAGGGTAGACACAATTGATAACAGGTATACACTGCATAATAATATAACGAAAAGATAAGTACACTGTTATATTATGAATTACAATATCAATCAAAAAATAATAGTATTATTTATCTCTATACTTAAATAAAATTATTTAAATATTGGTATTTATATAGGTAACATAAAATCATTGATCACTAAAGCGAGTGGATTGCGTTAGTGGTGTAGAAAGTAGAAAGTATAGCTCTATAGGTATACCCGGAATATAATCTCCATGAAGGTATATTTGTGTATAATATAATATACAATTATATATATATATATATATATATATATATATCTATATATATAAGTATATATATGTAAGTATATAATATATATATATATATATATATATATATATATATATATATATATTATATAGTAAGGTAAGGTAATTATTTATTTAGACACTCGTTATATTTTAAAATCTCACAAGTGTTGAGAATATATAAAAATAAATAATTAAATTAATAAATTAATTAAATAGTTAACAAAAAAATTCGCAATTTCTTCTTGAATTCGGTGTGACTCCTTGTACATTGTAATGACTTTTATATTTATATATACTTATATATAAATATATATATATTATATACTATAATATATAATATATGTAATATACAGTATATAATATATATATATATATATATATATATATATATATATATATATATATATGTGTGTGTATGTGTATTTGTATGTGTGTGTATATACATGTGTGTGTATGTATGTATGTATGTATGTGTGTGTGTGTGTGTGTGTATGTGTGTGTGTGTGTGTGTGTGTGTGTATTTATGTGTATATATATAGGTATATGTGTACATTATTGTATGACTAAAATTTAATGAATATTATCATAACGCACGCAAATTTAATAAAAATACTACTAATTGGTTATATAACAGAAAGGGGTGTCGATATTACGTGCCATTGGGGTGTCGGTATTATGAAAATGTATGTTGCTTAGGGAAACGTTAATAACTTTGCAACAAATTAAGACAAATACAAAATATTTTCGGCATATTATAAAATATATTTAGATCTATAAGGTGTACTTTAAATATTTAAAATATCTCAAGTTTTAAACGATTGAGAATCGATATTGTACTTCAAAAATTTCATAAATTTAGAGTTGTAACAAAAAAATCAGTTTTTTGTTAATAAATCAAAAAATATAAATATTTATAAAAAAAATTATACTTAAATGAATTATAATTTTAGTGATTAACATTTCATACATTAATTATTATTTGATTGGAATTATATTTTAGGAGATCTCTAGGGTGTCGATATTACATTGCATGTCGATATTCGAGTACTCTCCCCTAATGTAAATATTGAAAAATACCCATGTAAACATATTTTAAAATCAAACAATTTTGATTTCAATAAAATTGAATAAAATGTCATCTTTCTAGATTTAATTGGGCATATCTAAATTCAAATAATTATAATATCGATCAAAAAGTAGAATATTTTAATAATGTTCTAAATAAATTATTTATATCACATGTTCTTAATATAAATAATTCAATAAAACAGGTACTTCCGAAGAATATATTGAAATTGAAGAAGCAAGTAAACAATTTATTTCGAAAATCTAAAATTAATTTGCAATAAAATTTAATTGGAAAGAAGCAAAAAAAATGTATCCAAAGAATTAGAATCTTTAAATTTTAAGAGAGAGGTTAATGCAATTAATTTAAAAAATAAATTAAAGTTTTATAAATTTATGAAAAAAAGACAAAATATAAAATCTGGAGTAGGTAATATTAATCCTATTTCCTCTAATTGATATATCAAATAATACTATTTTATTTTCAGATCTCGATAAAGCAAATACATTAAATTAATATTTTAGTTCAATTCAACAAAATGATAATAGAAATTTACCCGAATTTTATAACTTAACTAAACACAAATTTGATAATATTGAATTAAATCCATGATGTAGAGTATTAGAACGTATTATTTCTAAACAATTAATTTTTTATTTAAAATCTAATAATTTATTAACAAAAAATCAATATGGTTTTATAAGTAGAAAATCAACAGAATTACAATTAACAAAATGTTTAAAATGTTGATATAATGAATTGAATGATAACAAATGTGTAGATATAATATATAGATTTTGCAAAATCTTTTGATGTTGTTTCTCATGAAAAACTATTATATAAATTAAAATCATACGGTATATCTAATAAAATAATAAAATAGTTTTACAATAATTTATCGAATAGATCTCAAATTACACGTGTTGCACATTCTGTTTCAAATAGTTCTATCATAAAATCTGGAGTACCACACGGATCGGTTTTAGGTCAAATTTTATTTGTATTATATATTAATGATCTTCCTAGAATATTCTCTTCAAAAATTCATATTGATTTATTTGCCAATGATACAAAAATATATTTTTCTTACGCTTCTGAGAGTGAACGATTTCTTTTACAAAATAATTTAAATTTATTTTCACAATAGGCAAATAAATGGAAATTATATATGTCATTATTAAAATATGCAGTTTTGACTTTAGGGAAGGTTACTCCATCAAAATATTTTATAAATAATATTCAATTAGAAAACGTTACTTTTTATAAAGATTTAGGAATAATATTTGCTAATAATCTTTTATTTAATAAACATATTGATTATATTTGTAAAAAAGCTTATATTTCTTTGAATTCAATTTTTTAGATGCATTACTAAAAAATTCCCTAGAGCATTATTAAATGCATATAAAATGTATTGCAGACCAATTTTATAATATGCATCAATAATTTGGTCACCTTTTTCAAAGGTTAGTAAATTTCGTAGTCTCGTAGACCAAATTGAAAGAGTGCAAAGATTATTTACTAGAATATTAATTACAAGATACGTAGGATATACAAATTCATCAAATATTAATTATAAATCATATATAGAGAGATTGGTATATTATAAATTAGAATCACTTGAACTTAGAAGATTAAAAATAGATCTAACT
Organism: Osedax fenrisi; assembly: GCA_964019155.1. Taxonomy (NCBI): domain Eukaryota; kingdom Metazoa; phylum Annelida; class Polychaeta; order Sabellida; family Siboglinidae; genus Osedax; species Osedax fenrisi. Next base: position 76,169,122 of record OZ025242.1, read on the forward strand.
AAAATTTTTAAAATTTCAAATAATTATATAGATATAAATATATCTGATATTCTTAACATTTCGAATAATTGTAGAACTAAAGGTAATTGTAAAACATTAAATGTAATACATAATTATGATAATACAATTAAAAATATAATTAATAATAGATCAGTTAATATATGTAATTCATTAAATAATGATACAATAAAATCTGTATCTGTTTCATCTTTTAAAAATAAAATAAACAAAATCTGTTTTTTGACAAACAACTTTTTTTAACAGAAATTTGTAATTTTATATTGATTTATTTTTCATTTTATATCTTAATTATTGCATCCCTATTCGGGGTTTTTTTTTAATTTATTTTTTTAGTTATAGAAAATGTGGGTTTTATAACTATATTTCAAATATATTATAATATAAAATTAATAATTCATTATTATTACAGATAAAGTGGGAAGTATTATTTTAATTTTGTTTGTTCTGTATACAATTTTTGTTTTATATATATTTTGTATATATGTTTCAAATGTATTATATTACTAAAATACAATATTTATAATTTACTATTATTTCAGATTATAGTGAAGTATTATATTATTTGTTTCGTAATAGTATTGGTTTGTTTTGTTATTAATGTGTTCTGTATGTATATATATGTTTCAAATTTATTATACAATTAAAATATAAAATTAATAATGTACCTACCTACTATTATTACAGATTTTTGTAAGTATTACATTATTTTTTTGTTTCATTCTAGTATTGGTTTCTTTTATTTTTAAAATGTTATGATTATAATATATTTATAATTTATCATTTAAATATTAAACTATATAATTAATTATGTATTACTAATACAGGGTACAAATTTAAGAAGAATTCTATAAAGTTAAAGTAAAAATTGAATATTTCGATGTCACTTACAAAATAATATATTTTATTTCTATTTTCGATTATTTTTATGCTATCTTTTATTTCTTTTTTGATCATTTTTCATATCAAAAAAATATTTATCCACAGTTGATAATAATTAGAATACTCTACGTTTTCAAACGTCTGCGGAATTCTCTCTGGAATGACCACAGATTGATTGATAATTTATTTAAGCAAATACATAGTCGAAAATATAATCGAAAGTATAAATATTTGCTAACATAATAAATAATAAATACGTTATAGAAATAAACAAAGAATAATACGAAATTAAAAAATTAAAGAAATTAAAACGTTTTACAGTTACCGTAAAAGTATATGATTTGAGTTTTACAATATTATTTATTTCTACTTTCGATTGTTTTTCGTTTACTTTTACAGTAACAGTAAAACGTTTTAATTTCTTTATTTTTTTAATTTCGTATTATTCTTTGTTTTTTCCATAACGTATTATATACTACAGTTTTGTATAGAGTATACACAACTGTAGTTATATTGAATATATAATACATTTTCTTACGCTTTTCATATTTTCGTTTTGCCCTCATAGGCCTATACAATTTCAATTTTTATTTACGGTTTTTACTTGATATCATGTCTGACATGATATTAGAATATGCAACTAAGTGTGTAGACTATATACGGTATAATTAGTGACATACTCGATGGTTGCGCGATTTCAGAATATAAATAGATCGATTAGACCTAATTATACATTTATATGCATATTTGATTATTTTTAAAAAGTTATTAACTATATATTCCGATACTATAGTAATATATTAGCGTCCTATATAGTAGAACTAAATATAGAATTATTTACAAATGCATTTTTAGAAATATCATACTATCCACAGGTTTGTATATATATAATTTGTATGATTATTAATTTATAATTAATTATAATATATGGAATATAATAATAACCGGATTATATTAATATTTACGGATCTTTTTACAAAAATGTTCGGATCTTTTTACATATTTTACGGGTCATTGTTGTTACCAATTTATTGTAATACATTATGTATATGTTTAACTCTAATATTTAAATCATATATTTAAAATAAAATAAATGCTAATTAGTAAACTAAGTTAATAATTGCGTTCGAGTTGGCGTGGAACCACCTATACAGATAAGCATTTATTTAATTTTAAATATTGGATTTAAATATTAGAGTTAAACTTTAACCTATAATTATTAGAGTTAATAATTGCGTTCGAGTTGGTGTGAAACCCCTTTAACACTTTCACACCTCTTGTATATAAAATTCTAAGATATTTAATATTTTATAGTGTACAATTATTAATAAAATATAATAAATTACTATACGAAGTTCTATAAAGAATTAATATAATTTTGTAATCATTTTGAAAATATAATCAAATGTGGCTAAGGTATTACTATGCGCCTAATTATATTCAAGAATTTTAATTTATATATTTTAAAATATAATTTCACCTATCGAGCAAATTTGTACTATCGGCCAAATTACCCTACTTTTCTGTTTTATGCATATTTATTAATATACATTTTATTCAAAAAATATACAAAAATATAAATAATTAAAATATATATCGTAGATTAATATAATATTAGTTACATAGCATATGCAGGTTATTTTAACATATATATTTTTTGATATAGAGAACTTCTATTAACATAGTAACACCTACATACAAAATCGGCAACATTACTCTTCCTTCCCTACATTATAGGTATATATAGTATATAAGTAAATGTAGGTAATCCTACTTGAGTGGAAATAGCATGTTGTTATATACATTGTTTATATATATATAAATTTATATATTTAATAATGTTTTTAATATATAGAATAACTCGTAGAAGCCAGAAACTCACTAAACTATCTGCTACAAAATACTAATAATAAGCAACCGATAACTAAATTACGAAATAGTACAGATTTTTAAGTATTATTATAATATATATATAATGGATATGCCTATTTTGATATAGTCATTTAATTATGATTTAAAAACCTGTTACAAAAGTAGTATATAAAATGTCCGTAGTCAAATGAAATTAATGCATATATATATATATATATATATATTATTTTATTATTATTTATAAAACTTAATTATATTAGTAATAGTTAGTTTGTAGGCTAGACCTATTATCATTAGCGATACGATTATTGTTTTTAGCAACGCCTCGAGCTAAGATGCAATAAACATATACAAATTATCTACAAGATGCGATTTCACCGTATAATGTAAGAAACAGTTTGAATAATATACATATATATAATACAAAATTATTGGCGAATATAATGAAAATAGATCCTTTAAGCATATTAATATTTTTAGACTTATATGAATTATGCACCCGATAGAGAAAAAAACAATAAATAAACAAAATATAAAATAAATTGTTGGTAAATTGTAGGTTAGAGGATCATGAATATACTATTACCAGATATAGAGAAATATATGTATCAAATGATGTTGCAACTTTCAGGTAAAGGGTCCACAAAAGCCTATGCCATGTGTGCCTATATTCCGATACAAGATAAGATACTTACATCCCTACTCCCGGAGACATGTCACCAAGCATCCACCGCACATATGCCACTTTCCTCTTTAGAATAATAAACACATTATATATATATATATATATATAGGGGCGTCGGAACAGGGGGGGCGGGGGGTATCGGACCCCCCATTCAAAAATATGGGGGGGCTAAGTATTGTTTGCCCTCCCCCCATCCATGAAATATGATAATATTTAATATTATATTCAATAGAGAATCTCTGAGAGATACTTGTTATCTGGCGATATTAAATTATTCAACTATATAAATCTGAATTATTAAATATTTGATTATAAGATATTAATGGAACTTTCTCAATTTAATGTGATGGAATTCAAGATATATCCATAATATAATAATATAGTATATATTTTAAACCAATTTTGTAATATAATGTAAACTATATATATATATATAATAATTTTAATATAATATATATCAAATAAGCACTCGTGGCCGAGCGCGCTCAAGGCGCGGTTAAGGCGATAGACTAGAAATCTATTGGGCTCTGCCCGCGCAGGTTCGAATCCTGCCGAGTGCGAATTTTTTTATAATATTTTTATATATATATATATATTTTTTCTGTGAATAATACTCATTAATTTTTAAATCTTTACTTGAAAAATTAAACAATATAATATATAATTATTATATAAAATATATACTATTTATTAAAGAACATAAAAACCAAAAACTAACTAGTATCCTAATCCGAATCTTTAAATATCTGCCTTAAGATGTGGATGTTACTTTCATATGTATTTCCATCACATTAATATACGATGCTCACCTATTAAATACTCTATATATTCTATTATATATATCTTATTATTTAATTAATTAATAAATAAATAATATGAAACTACTACATACATATATATATGTTATATAACATTTAGAATATAGACATTTTTTATAATACTAGATCGTAATAAAATAAATAAATATTTAACAATTCTGAATTTATAGAAGCTTTAATTAGTAAACTTTTACATCACGTGATAATTAATTTGAACCGTCGAAAAATTATTTCAAATTTGATCATTTAATATACGTATTCTTTTAATTTCGTTATTTTAATTAAAAAATATCCATTAAAAGTTATAACATATATATATATATATATATATATATATATATGTTTCAAATGTATTGTGCTTATACATATATATATATATATATATATATATATATATATATATATATATATATATATATATATATATATATATATATATATGCTTCAAATGTTATAATTAATTCATTTGTTTGATTTATTTTAGTATTGGTTTATTTGATTTTTAAATTATGCTGTTTGTAATATATTTAAAATGTATCATTTAAATATTAAACTACATAATTAATAATGTATTACAATTACAGGTTATAAATATATGAAGAATTAAATAAATTTAAAGTAGAAATTGAATGTTTCGATTCCATTTACTAAACAATGTATTTTATGTCTATTTTAGATCATTTTTATCAATCATTTTAATTTTCGTTTATTTTTACCATATAATTTATTTCTGTTTTTGATTATTTGTCGTATAATAGTTTAGAAATAACATAAAAATCATCTTTTATAGCACGATATTTAAAATAAATTGTATATATTGAAATCTACATTCTTAAATAATATAAATTGTATTATAATGTTTTATATCTAATATATAAATTATATAAAATAACATTTAAATAGAAATAAGAAAACATAAAATAATTACTTTATAATATAAATTCTTCAAAACACCAGACCCCAATTCAATAAAAGTAACACTTCAACTATAGATCAAATTTATACAAATATAAACACAACAAATATTTATAATAGTGGAATACTCTTAGAAAACTTAACAGACCACCTCCCAGTATATATTATAATTAAAATAAAAACCAAAATATGAAATAACTTAAAAAAGGAAAATAACTATAAATAATATTAAAAGACTTGTTGATGCACTGCAAAATACAAATTTGGATTCTGCCATTGAAGAAAATGATGCTGAAATCTCCTACAACAAATTTCATATCATATATACATCACAAATTAACCAATTTATCCCACTACTTACAAATAAAATATCTTCAAATATTCTATCAAAAAATTGGATAACAAATAAAATAAAAAGAGACATTAATAACAACCTGAAAAGACCAAGGTCTTATTTTGAAGCCATTTGGATAACGAAGAAAGAAAACAAAAAGAATACTAAATGAAAAAAAGAACGAAATTAAATTACTCCAATAAACTATATTTATCTATATATCTATATAACTACAAACAATTAAGAAATCAAGTAACCCTAAATATTAAAAAAGTGAAGAAATCATATATAGGTAAAACATAGTATAGGATATATATCTAAAGAAAATTGGAATATAATGAATAACCTTATAAATAAACAGCAAATTAAACAATTTCCAAATTATATAATAGGTGAATTTGAAAATAAATTCATTAATGATAAACAAATAGAAAATGCATTTAACTCTTATTTTATAAATACAAGTCAATCCATAAATATACAATTCACATCTCCCATCAATAATCTCAACCCAATGAACATTACACCAATATCTAATTCAATATATCTTCATCCCATATCAACACACGAAATAAATTCTATTATACAAAATAATAAATCAAAGCCTTCTCTAGACACTAATATTTAAATATAAAATTGTTAAAAATTTCAAAAGAATACATTGACTTTCCATTAATACATATTTTTAATCTATCTTTATCGTCAGTAACTTTACCTCTAAAAATGAAACTATCTTCCATTAAACCCATTCATAAAAAAATAACATCAATATTATATCTAACTATAGACTAATATAAGTTGTAAACTATCTAAAATACTAGAAAAAATAATATATAATAGACTAATACAATTCATACAAAATAAAAACATAATAAATACTACCCAATATGGTTTCCTTAAACAAAATAATACCACTCAAGCTACACTAGATATTTAAAACCATATAATGGAAAAGAAAAAAGAAAATAAAGCAATAAATACCTTATTTTAGATTTAAATTTAGTAAAGCCTTTTTTTTATACTATTGGATTTTATTCTATTTCGATACAAATTAGATAAATATGGAATTAGAGGTATTCCTCTTAAACTGATAAAAATCTATTTTATAATAGAACTCAACTAGTTAAAGTTAACATAACTGAATCTGATATTATCACTAATGATAGTGGTATACACCAAGGCTCCATACTAGGCCATTTACTATTCATCATTCTTGTCAATGATCTACCATTATATTTAAAAGATAATAATGTTAAATTTACAGTATATGCAATTGATAGGCTACTGATATAACTTTTACAGCTGATAATAATATAGAACTAAAAAATCATATTATAACAAAACTAGGTATACTCGGTACAATTAATATACCCACTCGGTTGACAACATCGAAAAAAAACAGTGTTTAATAATATATTGACAAATAGTAATATAGCTTTATTAAATGGTGTTATTAATACAGATATGTCAGATCATTCTGTAATATGTAATATACTTAACATCGATAAGGTACCTACCCTAAATAGTGAATAGAGTTATGTTAGAAATACAATTGAAATAAAATTAACTTAATTTATATTGAGCTGTATTATAATAACTGGGAACATGTATTTAATATAACTGATCCTTCTTTATACCGTGATCAATTTATTTGGGAAGTCGATACAATAATCAACTAATTATTTCCTTTGACTTATAAAAAACAGATTTAAAAACATAATATTTATCCATGACTAACATCCAAATTAAAAATGATATAAGAAAGAAAAATAAACTTTTAATTTATATATAAACAGTAATTGTCCAATTACAATTATTAAATATAAAAAAATAATAGATAGAAATAATAAAAATATAAAATATGAAAATAATAAATTGTATTCGTAATAAATATTTTCACTGGAAATAACAAAACTGAAAATTGGAGAACTATAAACAATGAATAAAATACAAGACAACCTTCCAAATGTATTAGAACACGATATAAGATTAATATATAGTATTTATAACCACTGTGAGGAGATTAATAGTTATTTTTTCAAGCATAGGTAAGACAATTAACATCTAATAACTAAATATAATAATTATAATAAAAACTATAATAACTATATTATAAATAACACTGGTTACAATTATTTTTGAGGTTTGGGTTTAATAAATATTTTCTAGACTAGTTTTTTTGCACTGATTATAAATATATAATTAGTTTTTTAAGATCAGATCAAGATTTTTTTTAATTTGTTTAAGATTTTTGAAATATCAAATTTATTATCTCCAGAATATGTATTGTACTGTCATCGTGAAAATGATGCTTTCATCGATTCTTTACAAAAATAGGTTCATTTATATATTACCATAATGTAAATGGAAAAGTTGAATTATTGGGCATATCCAATGCAACATAATAATAAGCTATTTATAGAATCATCACATACAAGTAGAAAATCTGTATTTCTCTATAATGGTAATATTGTTGTATTTCTTCTACTGGAGTATTCGCTATAACTGATTGGAATATATGAATGAATGAATAATATTTATTTTACTTATATAATATAAATAAATAATGTATACACATGGCATATGTATATAATACAATATAGTTATATAATAAGTAAAAAAGGAACTCTTTAAATAACAATAGCTTTCGAGAAAGGATTCCACATACAAATATAAGAATTAAAGATCAAACACAAAAGAAATATGATAATAACATAACTATAATAATATATAATGAAATTAAATTACATAGTGAATAAAAGACTTCCAATCTCACATGCGGTAAATATCTACTCACATCATGCATACATGGCATGCCCTTTAATGGCCTTTATCGGCTACATGTCTTAGCAGGTCCTATATTAGTCCAAAAGGATTTTATTAGTATATAATATATTTTTATCTTAGAAAACCGTAATATGAAGGAATTAACGGTCATATGTACATGCTATGAATAGCGTTAAATACACGTAAGACAAAAATACTATAAGAAACAAGACGTATATAATTAAAAAATATATAGGTAGGATATAATCGAACAATAAATAATAAATTTTAGTAATATAATAATAGCATAATAAATCAAATAATATATTCAATATCAGAATACGGCGTTCACTTGTTAAAGTTGGCTCCTTGTTCCGAGATATGTTTCTTAAATGAATAAAATTAGATGAATCAATATTTACTTAGATAGAAATTGTTCAACTTATTTTTAAAAATACTACACTCAAAAAGAAAGCGAGTCATATTAGCAAATAAGCTAGTTTTTCGCTAAAAAGCGAGTCATTTTAAAAAAATTCTTTTTTTGTCATGACTAGCATACATTTAGAATGACTAGCCATAAGCGAGTCATTATTTTCACCTAGTCATTTTATTATATATATATATATAAATATTTAAATAAATTGTAATATTATAATTATTATTAATTATTTTTATTATATTAATATTATAATTATATATTATATATATATATATATATATATATATATATATATATATATATATATACATATGCCTCTTTTAATTACATATATGTAATATATGGTACAAATGATATATAAATAATAAATGTCATAATTAATAAATTAATTTTTATTGTTTAATTGACTAGGGCTTAAATCTGAATAGAATCACTAATAAAGACTAGGCCTTGTTTCTGAAATAGACTAGCTCATACCGAGTCAATTTAATTTACCCTAGTTTTTTGAGAGAAAAAGACTCGCTTATTTTTCTAAGTGTATAAGTAATTGAATATGTTTTAATAATATAGCAACATGTATATTCTACTTGATCCAATGATCATAATTAGAATATATATGGATAATTAAAGATTATATCAATACTTTTGAGATGAAAAGCAGGATACACAAAATATCCTTGCTTTCTCTGTTTATGACATAGTTATGCCTATGCTAATAATTGTGCATAAAGTGATTTTCAGTTAAAGAGCATTTCTTTATTTAAATCACAATCGCTTATTAATCCAGGCATATTATATATATATATATATATATATATATATATATATATATATATATATATTAATGATATCCTATTACCTGCATAAAACATTAAACTTATATAAATGAAGAATTTTGTAAAATCATTGGATAAAAAGGGGCATGATTTTACTCATTTACAAATAATATTTCCACATATCATTGAAATTAATTTAAGGAGGGAATTTATAATGGACCAACAAATAGGGAGTTAATGAGCAACACTAATGTTGATATATGTATGAGAGATATTGAATTAAGATCTGACTAGTATTAGAGTCAATTATTAAACATGTTATCGATAATCATAGATATACAGAATATGTAAATAGTATGGAAGGTTTGCTGCTATGTTTTATAGATATCTGAGTTCGTTGGTCATAAAGATTCATTTTCTTGGTTCACATCTAGACTATTTACCTGATAACTGTGTTGACTATAGTGAAAAAGAGAAGAGTGATTTAATTAGGATATTTGGCAATGGATGATAGATAGGAAATATACTACCAAGGAAATGTAATAAGTAACATACTAGATTATTTCAATTAGAGTCTAAAAAATGGATATATATATATATATATATATATAAGTCTTAACAGAGAAAAAAATCATTGAAATAATCTTTAATCAGTGATTATTATATTATTAACAATGTTAATTATTATTTATATTCATTATATATTAAAATATATACCTAATATAAGCCCCCTTAGACTTTGTATATAAACTGATTTCAATTCAATTCAATACAATATATATTTAAATATATATAATATTTAGAAGTAATCTTATATAATTGTGTATACATAAATAATCGGCTCTCGTTAAACCCATAGATGCCTTAACATGAGAGAGATTTCGAAGGGACATTAGAGCCATATATGGTTATAAGTGAAAACTTCATCTAAGTTAATGGATGGGATGAAAGGACTCCCCAAAAATAAAATAACAATGATAAATAACAATAACAAATATTATAAGTATCAATAACTATTAAATATATAAGCATTACAATTACAATTAATGTTAAGTTTTTTTTTTATTTTTTATATATTTTATAAGAAAATATTAAATACTATTTATATTTACTAATTTATATACCTATAATACATATTGTAGGTATATGAATTAATTTTATAACACATACATATAAGATATTACTTAGACTTAATTAATTTATAATGTGTATATATTTTAAATGTATATATATGTTATAAAGTCAGTTGTTGATATATCGATTAATGTAATGTACATGTAAATGCATTACATAAGGTACACAGATATATCTACATAAAAACTTAAAACTAGATTTTAGTGTCACGCTCTGGTTAATTTCATAGCCTTAGCAATATCAATGTTCGTTTTTATGTTATTTTATATTTTTATCGTCTGCAAATTATATTTTGTTATTGTGCTATAGAATTAATGCCAATCGGTAATATAGCCGCATTCATCATTCTGCATGTCATCGGGTATGTACTGTTATTATTATTATTATTATTATTATATTAGATTATCATTGTTATATTCAACAGGTCTTTGTCTTAATAAAGTATACACGAACTCAACTTTGTTACATATATATATATATATATATATATATATATCAGTGTTCATTCTAGGTTTCAGGGCAGCTACCAAAAAAAATGTGTATATGGCATTTAAATATATTTACTACGTAAAATATAGGATGACATATTTGGATAATTTTGCCATGTATTTATAAATTCATTTATGATAAATTATATATTAGATCGACGCTTATACCCTGAGGCAATTTAAACCTGTAACAATTGTTACTTACAAAAGCTACTTAAGTAGCTTTCTGAATTAGAGATGTTAATAAATAGCAAAATAAGTATTCGATTCGTTTACAATTAAATGATTTACAAAGTGTAATTCTAATACATTGATATCAAATAATTCTTTTTATATTCAATCTCCTCAACATTTGATTCATGAGATATTCAGATATTAAAAATTTGATCTTCGAGTATTTATAATATTGAAAATTAGGTAGTCTAAAAGTTAAAATATTGAAAATGATGTAGTCTAAAAGTTATAATATTGATATATAATATATCATACTTATAAATACTTATAGGTAGGTATATAAAAATATACAAAAATACCTATATAAATATTAATATTATTAGATTATACTGGTACACATTATTATATATAATTTATATAAGATATTTTAATATCATAATATAAAGAATTAATTAGAATGTATATTATAGTTTTAATGGTTATTAAAATGTAATAATTTGTTTGCACATTTTTGTTAATAACTTTTGTTTAAATATAAATTTAAAAAAACATAATATGAATTGTATTATATAATTTAATTAGCTTTCCAGTGATACCAATTTTATCATAATAAAATCAATATAAAATATATCATGCTCATGTATCAACATGCAGTACGTACTCCGTATGCCGGTTGATTTTAAATTCAATATATATAATAACTAATAAGTAGTATAATACATGATATTTATGACTTTATATTTTAAACATTATATATTTTATATAGGAATAATAATTATGATAAGTATGATACTTAATATAATAATATAATATTATTAAATATTGAATATTAATGTCATAATAATTTTAAATTTAAAAATAAAATTATAATAAATTTAAAAAGTATACCGTTTAATTATTATGAATATAAAACACAGTGAACTTATTAATAATATTGGTGATTAAATGTTTCATTATTTTATATTTTCATGATTTTTAATATCTCTAATATCACTTTAATATTACGTTTTAAAATAGGATTTTGAATAAATATATTAAAATTACGAATTTTAAATAAAACAATCACGTGATTTATATATATTGGGAGAAAAATAATTATTGAATTAATTTTAATATATCAATATAAATTGGTAGTAAATTCACTACCCAATATTTAAAGTTTGCTACCCAATCTAAAAATAGATTATTCTAAATATAGTTCAAGCAGTTTATTATCATATTTCATATTTATTTTGTATTTGAATCTAAATTGTTTGTTTATATAAAATATCAAATGGATATAACAAAGGGAAAATAGTATAGGCCTATATTCGCCATTATTTGAAAAATAATGAATTTATCCTAATGTTATGACAGAAGTTATTCATATTCACCATTATTTTAATACTTAAATAATAATAGAATAATAATAATGCATTTAATCGCCATTTTATAAATATTTATTAAAAATCTGCCATTTATTAAATAATAAATTCTTCATTATTTTATTACTTAAATAATAATAATAACACATTTAATCGTCATTTTATAAATATTCATTGGAAAACTTACATTTATTAAATAATATATTCCTGTAGGAATTTTCCTAATTAGAGATATAACACTTTTAATTCATGATATTATAATTATATTAAATTAATATAATTAATAAGAACTTAATAATTAAACTTAATCTATATAATCATATATTTAGGGCTGCTACCCACAAAATTAGGGCACTTCCCAATTTGGGTATCTGGGTAGCTCTAGAATAAACACTGATATATATATATATATATATATATATATATATATATATATATATATATATATATATATATATATATGTGTGTGTGTATATCGATATGTGTTAGTGCTGTAAAATTTCAAATCTCAAATATCAAATCTCAAATCTTTTTTTTTCGGTTCGGTTCAAATCTTTAATTTTCGGGTATTTGTAAAGATTTGATGGTCTCAAATCTTTATTTTAAATTTAGTTTCGGTTCGGGTATCATGTCGGGTAATTGTTCGGGTAACGATAGATTAACATAAGTATGTAATAAGTTTCTTTCAACTATTTTAAAATATCCATTAAAATGTATAGATACTATTAATTCGATCATCAGTTATGCCACCTATATTATAATATATTTAAAATAGAATACTGTTATCAAGGACACCGTTTCCTTGATTTATTATCCATTAATAACAATATTTAAATATTAATACGTATATTATGCATATTCCTGAAGGAATATCATTAGATTAAGTTTAAATTATTTATACTCTGTATTGATATATAAAAATGTTAATTCATAAACCGTTTAAAACTATCTTTGTCTACAAGTACATTTTGAATAAATATTTGACACTATGGTATATATATATATAATACTAGATATATAGTCTAAATATAATATTTATATTTAGCCTTCTATATATATATATATATATGCTATAGCATATATGCCATATATGGTGTTTATAGTATATAGGATTCCTCTTACACCTTTACTTAAGTACTATATACTGATATTGATATATCTATTAGAATAGTAACGTATTCAATAATTCAAGTAATTAATAATTATTTATTGTTAATTATTCAATTATAATTTATTAATTAATAATTATTTATCAATTAATATTATTAATTAATATAATTAATTATATATTATTTAAATAATTATTAATTATTTAATTATAATTTATTAATTAATAATTATTTATAAATTAATTAGTATTATTATTAATTAATACTAATTATTTATTAATTAGTATTATTATCAATTAATACTAATTATTTATTAACTATTATAATTATTTATTAATTATTATAATTATTTATTAATTATTATAATTATTTATTAATTATTATAATTATTTATTAATTATTATAATTATTTATTAATTATTATAATTGATAACTAATTTAATTAATAATAATTATTTATTAATTAATTAATATTATTAATAATTAATTAATTAATATCTCATTTTTTTCTTCGTTAACTTATTTTAAAATATTATTAAAAGATGTGAAGTTCTCGAGAACATACCTAAATATGAGAGATTTGAAGTTCTCGAGAACTTGATATTTTTTTAAAGATTTGAAGTTCTCGAGAACAAAATTTTAAGATTTGAAGTTCTCGAGAACAACCAAGTATTTGAAATTTTACAGCACTAATATGTGTATGTTTTTCCCTAATCTAATTGCATAGATATCATGTACTACTATTGAAACTACTATAGTATATAAAATACAATAATTGAATTTTAATATGGGATTTCTATGTATTAATATTATCCATAGTAACATTCACACCCCATACTGTAGTGATATGAGGGTGTTTTTTTTAGTTTAGTGTAGTTAATTTAGTTAGTTAATGAAATGTATTCAAATCATATACCTATACCTTTATATATATATATATATATATATATATCATTTAAACATTTAACTTTCTACACATTTGTTAATTTATTATCTAAATTCACCTTTGGTATGTGTGTTTTCATCAAATACGTGCTTGTGATCACCTCCCTACAACTTGTATAACAATAAAAATAAGACAATGCATTGATGGTGATAGATCAATGCAATAATAATATATAAACAAATGTAGTTTTCACAAATCACTTAGTAATGTATACACGTAAATATTTCTATTTATATATAGCCTTGCACGTATTCATCCTAATAACCTATATATACATATTTATATATATATATATATAGTAGTAGTAGTAGTAGTAGTAGTAGTAGTAGTAGTAATAGTAGTAGTAGTAGTAGTAGTAGTAGTAGTAGTAGTAGTAGTAGTAGTAGTAGTAGTAGTAGTAGTAGTAGTAGTAGTAGTAGTAGTAGTAGTAGTAGTAGTAGTAGTAGTAGTAGTAGTAGTAGTAGTAGTAGTAGTAGTAGTAGTAGTAGTAGTAGTAGTAGTAGTAGTAGTAGTAGTAGTAGTAGTAGTAGTAGTAGTAGTAGTAGTAGTAGTAGTAGTAGTAGTAGTAGTAGTAGTAGTAGTAGTAGTAGTAGTAGTAGTAGTAGTAGTAGTAGTAGTAGTAGTAGTAGTAGTAGTAGTAGTAGTAGTAGTAGTAGTAGTAGTAGTAGTAGTAGTAGTAGTAGTAGTAGTAGTAGTAGTAGTAGTAGTAGTAGTAGTAGTAGTAGTAGTAGTAGTAGTAGTAGTAGTAGTAGTAGTAGTAGTAGTAGTAGTAGTAGTAGTAGTAGTAGTAGTAGTAGTAGTAGTAGTAGTAGTAGTAGTAGTAGTAGTAGTAGTAGTAGTAGTAGTAGTAGTAGTAGTAGTAGTAGTAGTATTAGTAGTAGTAGTAGTAGTAGTAGTAGTAGTAGTAGTAGTAGTAGTAGTAGTAGTAGTAGTAGTAGTAGTAGTAGTAGTAGTAGTAGTAGTAGTAGTAGTAGTAGTAGTAGTAGTAGTAGTAGTAGTAGTAGTAGTAGTAGTAGTAGTAGTAGTAGTAGTAGTAGTAGTAGTAGTAGTAGTAGTAGTAGTAGTAGTAGTAGTAGTAGTAGTAGTAGTAGTAGTAGTAGTAGTAGTAGTAGTAGTAGTAGTAGTAGTAGTAGTAGTAGTAGTAGTAGTAGTAGTAGTAGTAGTAGTATTAGTAGTAGTAGTAGTAGTAGTAGTAGTAGTAGTAGTAGTAGTAGTAGTAGTAGTAGTAGTAGTAGTAGTAGTAGTAGTAGTAGTAGTAGTAGTAGTAGTAGTAGTAGTAGTAGTAGTAGTAGTAGTAGTAGTAGTAGTAGTGGTATTTCTATCAGACATATAATAAATTTATTGAATACAATAAAATATAATTCATATACATATGTATACATGTTATCATATTAAATTTAACAATATCTTCAAACTTAAAAATAACATCAATATGCGCATGAAATCATGAATATTATATTTTACTTTCCGTGATTTTAAATCTACTTTCTTATCAATATAAATTGCTGATAGGTAACCAGTAAATTAATAATTAGAATGTTATCTAAAACAATATGTATAATGTAATTAGAGTGGATATTAAATACATTTTATGTAATTACCTTGATATTCAGGAAAAATTTGTTTATCGCTAATTAGAAATTTACCGAGATGATTAAAACTAATTAAATGTTTTTTTTAAAACTCTTCTTACATCGTTTAAATCAGATAAAGTATCACTCCATAAATACATTACAATCGACCCCATAAAGTATTGCTTTGAATAAAATAGATATAATTTGCACAACGATTATATATAGAATAAATACAAATTTCACACAATCCAACTTAGGGGTACATCATAATTGTTGTTTTTTAATCAAAAAAAAAGACCATCGTAATGAATATATTGATTGCTATCTACACATATCATGATATATATATTGACTTTAACTCCATAAAGTTATAATTTCTTTAATATATTATGGTAGGTAGCACCTATATTGTAACAAATGATTTTGTTGAGTCAATCACTGATACCACTATACATTTTTAATTCTCCATATAGTCAGTAATGTATTCAAGAAGTTATATGTTATTATATTGTATATTCTCAGTATTAATGGATATATTAAAATATATATATCGATTTTTCTCCTTCAGCGGTCAATGAGTTAATTAATGGTTAATGGGACTCATTAACCGCTGAAGGAGCGGGACATCTATCTTTAAAGGAGGCCCGACATTCATTGTTTACGAATACATTTTTGAATGTAAATCTATATGATCTTTAACTGTCATTAAAATCATATTTCTGTGAAATATATAAAATAATAAATTTAAAATACCAATAATACAATAAATTATAACAGTACATTGATAATAATAGTATACTATTTGTGACCATTTATTCATTTATCCACTTACATATATATATTTAATAATATATATATATATATATATATATATATATATATATATATATATAGATATATATAGATATGTATATAACATACTTTCCTACTCGAATCAGCCATTACAGAAGCGAAGAAAAGGCACGATGATCTACACATTGTATGGCTTGATTTGGCTAACGCATTTGGTTCGTTACCACACTCGACATTAAATAAGTTATTTGAATCACTTCCTTTGCCTGCTCATACCTCGACCATATTGAAAGACATGTATACTAATACAATATGTGAATACAAAGATTTTATGGTCCAACCAATTTCCGGAGTAAGACAGGGCGATTGTTTATCACCAATTATTTTAATCTTGCTTCTGAACCTATCATAAGAAAAGCAATTGAAATAGCTGGTTATGACCTATTCGGATCTAAAGCTAAACTTATAGCTTACGCGGATGATTTAGCAATAATCACTGGATCTCATGAGGAAATGTATATAAATATGTGTATTATATAATTTAACATATATCTAAAATGTATTAAAATGTTATTCTTCGATTTAGTCCATGTATTCTTATAAAATGACATACATAATCATTATTTTAATTTAGTAGATTGATTCATATATATATATATATATATATAAATAAAATAATATTAATATAAAATTCTATATTGAAAATTAACAATTTTAAAACCTTAACCCATTAACTCATTTAAAGACACTTTTAAAAGTTTTTTTTTTATTAAACTATGCCCGTGTAGATTGTTTACAGAACTATTACTTGGTATTTAATTGTTTGTGAAATCTCTACGATAGATACAAATAAATAAACAATTGCACTTTTTATGATTTTCTCAGAAGTGCATAAAGAGGAAATTAATAATTCAAATATGTTTATATAATCTCTATATATAGAGAGTACTTATAGTTAGGGCATGTATTATTAGTTTCCCATATATATATATATATATATATATATATATATAATGATAGTTTGGATACTATTTTATAAACATCTTTTGTTATTTAAAATAATATAGCCTACATCAGCGTAAACAAATTCTACATCCATTTAAAAAAGGCGTGTCTATCGGAATAGGTGTCTCGTAGCCTCGTAGCCTTATATATCATGTATATATCTTTGTATCGCCCCAGCGTTTCACTACACTATTATTACTATCGATAACAAATGCATAGGTTGCAAAATACAGTATAAACCACATATCAATATATTAATTTTTTAAAAGTATATTGCATATAAATGCGGTGTAACATAATACGCTATCATGTCATTAGGTGCGCTGTAACGATTTTTAATGTCCCCCACTCAGAGGGGAACAACCACTCACAATAAATATTGTGGTGAAAGTGGGGGGGGGGACCAATACATGGGAGGTCCCCCTAGATTTTAGAGTGGGGGACATAATGACCTCATTAAATCAAATATAGAAACTATTGAGGCAAAGTTTAGTTTATATAATACACATATAGCACGACTTTGAATACGCTCAAGTGTATACATAAGGTTAACAGGTAAATTACATAATAATGAACAGCAATATATAAGTCTACTGAATATTAGCGAGTTAATTAAACATGTAGTCATATCTTATAACGAGATTTTCTAATATTATATAGAAAATACTTGGTAGTGCGTAGCATATTATTCATGTGTTGAGAGTTGTCTATGTGGTAGGTTATAGTGAAACCAAAGGTAGTTATAGATTGAGAAGTTGGAAGAGATAATAGAAAAAGATGATTGATTGATAAATGAGAACTGGGTTTAGAGAATATGATAGTATCAGTTTTATTATATTTAAGAAAATAGAGTTATGAGAGAACCATTAAGTGAGATCAGTAATACCATTAAACATAGACATTTGAATCATACCAGAATCACTATTACTAGAAAATGACGTATATGTATGTATATCATTTGCATAAAGATGATAGATAATATTAGGATATTTGTGAAAAATTGATTTTATAGGAATAATATAAATAGTGAACAATATAGGGCAAATAATAGCACCAGAATCTCATATATGTTAACATAATTAGGAGACAACGAGGAGTTTATCTTCACCGAAGATGTTCTAGATGAAACAAAAGACATAAACTAACTGTGGACTTGACCGTGTATACCAATTTCATTAAGTCTAATGGAAAGACTATTATGATCGATGGTATCAAAAACACTATAGTATTATCTATAGATAAGTATAGTATACCATATACTATAGTACGAGATAGCATGGGGCTTTATTATTAAGATATATGAGAATATCATTAATGATCAAATTAAGGGTATTTTAGGTTGGTACTACGATGATGAAAAATACGCACTTTGATATTTATCAACAATATCATTGGACGTAATGTAATTAATAAGTTGAATGGACACAACTCATTCTGAGGTCTTATATATGGACGATAACTGGGATATTGGAAGACAACTTGATAAATTAGATTGGCAAGAGTAGTTTTTTTTAAATCGGAATAATGTGGAGTGAGGAACAAAAGATGATATACAAGTGTCTATGAATGAGTACAGTGATACGTCCAATAAAATATGGTGGTAATGAATGATAGTAGTGTATGCATATAGATCAAACTTATGTATATATATATAACAAATATGATATGATATATATATAAAAAATACATATATTCATATTTACTAATCTATACTAATATAATATTGAATAAAAATGTTAAAAGTGTAAACATAATAATATAGAATATATTTGTATTACAGAAATTCAAAACCTTCAATATTGAATACAAAATTATATGATGATAATGATAATATTGTTGAAAATTATGATAATGATAATGTTGTTGATGATGATGATGTTGTTGATGATGATGATGTTGTTGTTGATTATGATGTTGTTGATGCCAATGGTGATTATAATGATTATTTGGCATGGTTAGCATACATAAAATAATTGGTGGAGTCATTCATC
Organism: Osedax fenrisi; assembly: GCA_964019155.1. NCBI lineage: Eukaryota > Metazoa > Annelida > Polychaeta > Sabellida > Siboglinidae > Osedax > Osedax fenrisi. Next base: position 76,189,204 of record OZ025242.1, read on the forward strand.
CATCAACGAAACAGTAACCACATACTAATACATAACGTAGTAATAACACTTGAGTGCTAGTAATACACAAGTACACAGAGAATTAATAAGTGAAGGAGATAACGGCAGGTAATGGTGATATGTTATCGATACAACATCGACAGTATATAATGGGTTTTAGGTGAGAAGGAAGTTCACTAGATGTAGGAGTAACCTAATACGGACACTTTAATAATAAATAGTATTAACATTTTATGATTCGATATTTGTTTTCAAAAATTACAATATATTAATTATATATGATTATGGATATTGTTGTGATTTTAAAATTTTATTTAATTTTTGTATTCAATAGTAAATTTTACCCGTATTCGGTACCCGTGTCCGAATACGGATACCCTGTTTTAAATACGGACAGTGTCTTTCGGACACCCTTTACACCACTATATATTATTTATTTCAATTGAATTCAATAACAATTATAATATATACAAATCCGGTGAGATGCCGATATAAGAGTATGTCGACCTCACATACCGGCTTTTATGGGTCAATACGAAATAAATTGACCGACAATAACAGATATAAATCAAATAACGACATATATAGACGATACAATATTTAAATACAAATATATAAATATACATATTGAAATTAATTAAATTCAATACACTTTAATATAAATGTATATTACACGAATCGACATAGCTGCAGACTTCATTATATAACAAATATATATATATATATATATATATATAATTGAAGATTTCCACACGTTATATCACTATAACATAACCAACTTAATAAACATTCTTATCTAACGTATACTTGGAATTGTATTGTTATGGTCACATTTTAATTTTTATTATATAAACTCTAGTGCTCTGTTTCTCGGAAATGTGAACTTGTTATATATATATAAATATATATATATCAAGTTCAAATTTGTATGTTTCATATCGTACCTTGTTAAAATAAACAAAACAATTCAAAGTCCAGTTTATTTAGTTTTAATACTGAATTCTAATATTTATCTATATTTTATTTTATATTATTCCATGGAATAATATAATATACTGTAGTATAACATTGTAATAATTCACGAATAATTATATTCTACATAACTATAATTATAATTTAGTAAACAAAAAGTAAACTTTTTAATATTTTTGTGTCAATTTATTGTTTTTTTATCAAATATAAATATAAATAAATAACATTAATAATCATAGTTACAACCATCACTAGCATACGGGAAATGCAATAGTATTGTTTACAAAAACTAATCAATGTATAATATATAATTATAATTGACATATTTATTAAATTTCATTATTATATACTGTAATATTATAATGTAAAATGTAATGATATATTTCATAATTACAATATTTATATTTTGTCACTTCTTCTTATAACTTCATTTGAGTAAGACCTATAGCTAATATATAACTAATGTATATAATTATAATATATTACGATGAATATAATAACCTATATTAATGACGCAAACAAAGTATGTTGTAGAAAGGTAATTTCGCCCAACCAAATATCTAACATTGCGTAATTTGTAAGGAAAACATACAACAATTATTTCGAAATAAACGAGTAGATAAAGATATATTATTTATATCTCATAATTGTTGTAAAATGTGCATTATGAATTTACATCGGTGAAAAAATTATAAACTAAAATATTTAAAATTTGACATAACAATGGTATAATGATAAGGCAGATATCAGAATGCTACTTCTGAACGACAACTTTTTTTTATATATCATTTTCATACATGATTATATATATATATATTTTTAAATATATATTTAATATATATATATATATATATATATATATATAAATATATAAATATATATACTTGAATACTATACAATTAGTATAATACTTTATATATGTATACACTATATATACTAATATTATTATAAATGGGGAGGGATATATTTACCTATAAATAGTTGCAATACAAAACGTACCATCATCATATGTATATATATATATATATGTATATATATAGTTAGATAAATAGATGCTTAATTTAGACATAATATAACAAATATAGTTCTAATTTGTGTGTTAGAATAACTAATAATTCATAAATAAATAAGCGATAAAATAATACATAATAGAAAATAATAGGAATATTAGATTATGAATGTGAAAATAAAATTTAAAATTTATTTTTTATTTTTTAAATAGTCTACGGATGGATCACTTCCTAGATATGGAGGTGTATCGTATCTAACTAGTAAACTAGAGGAATATGTCACGTGTTACGGTTAGGGGCGCTAGAACGATGGTGTGTATATAGGGGGGACCAACCAATCAAAATAAATGTTGTGGTAAAAGTGGGGGTGGGACCAATACATAGGAGGTCCCCTAGATTTTAAAGTGGGGGGGGCATATCCCCCCGCCCCCCTGTTGTAGCGCCCCTATAGGCACGGTAAAGACGGCATAATACGTTCGTAACCTTGAACGATTAGGTATAATGTCAGGACAAGGACTATAGTCTATAACTTTACGATATCATGTATTTCTTAATAAGCACTTGTTACACAGAAACATAAAAGATATTAAATCTAAAAAAACAATATAGCTATGTATTTCTCGATTAATGTTCATCGATTAATTAATGTGATTGCCAATTTATTTAAATGTTAACAATTATATATGTGGAGCATTGAATTATTCATTTAGCTAATTTTAGTTTGTAATTTTCAGAAATTTGTTATTAAATATGAACAATGAAAATAAAAAAATGTCATTTAATTCTATAAATACATATTTTAACACCATTAAAATGATAATAATATTTTTCTACTGGTGTTAAAATATGTATTTATAGAATATAGAGTATTTATATAAATATATATATATATATATATATATATATATATATATATATATATATATATATATGTATGAGTATATATATAGTGACTTACTTATTTTAGAGTAATCTCGAATAATATTTATTTATCTAAACATTTGTTTACATTTGTTAACATAACAATAAAATAAATGTAAACTTTAACCCTACGAGGACAATACTTTGCTATATAAAGCAAAGCATCACATAGAATCGCATAAATAAAATGTTATCCATTACTATTGTATTAATATCGATTGCTTGCGTTAGCACTTTTAAGTTAACGAGGCCTTGCTGTTATTCTATGAAATATGAGGCGGAAGTGCATACTTCTATTTTATCAAATGGTAAGCATACTTTATATACTTTATATATATACATATATATATATATATATATATATATATATATATATATATATATATATATATATATATATATATATATATATAAAATAACAATATTATAGTAAAATTAATTCTATACTATATTAATTTGATACAACTTATAATGTTATTTAATATTATTTTAATTATTAAAAATTAATATATTAATATGTAATATATCAATAAACAATAATAAACTTATAAAAAGCTAATAATTATAATAATGATACGCAGATAATAAAGTGGTGTCACGTGATATAATGAGCATCGCCTGGGACTACGATAGAAAGTTGTTTATGACAAAGATGTCTACCTCAGCGGGAGAACTCCACGGTTTGAAATAATTAATATAATCCGTGTATGTGTGAAATATTGTTGGACATGCATGTCCTAAATGAATGATCTCTTATGTTGTGATACACCATAATGTATCAGCATTTTTGCAGATATAGTACGTGTATAGTATGTCATCATTGAAACACTAAAGTTACAATATTTTAATTTAACTGTGTATACACAGATTATAATATATATACTATTTAAAAATCTATATAAATATTATCTATAGGGTATACCCTAGAGTACCGAGTGAATGTGGCTTATGTTCAATTCATTAAACGCGTACCATTCTATGTATTACACACACAGCGCTGGTGGATGTTAACGGATTTACCTACGTGTCTATCGGGGAACAGTGTATATCTATTTATAGAACGGATAAAGCGGCGCATCAACACCACACTGGTCAGTGCGTACTGTGTCGGGACGCTAGCTACCTCGGAAGCAGTGATAACGGGGGTGCTGATACCTACTCTATCGGGTTTGTGGCTTTCCTCTGATTAACTTACACTTGGCTTCTTTAATTAAATAAAGGCGTACTTCTATTATCTTTGATATCAATAAAATATAATATTAATTATATTATTTTATATTCTTTTACTAGAATTTGTTGATTTATCTCATTCGTGCTAGTGATATATATATATATATATATATATATAATCACAATACAGGTAAATGATATTCATATATTTAAATATTAGACAGTAAACTAAAACCAAATATTTTTCTGCATTTACATTTACTTCGTAAAATCTTTGTTACTACTATAACGTTTTCCACGATATAGAATTGAATTTTTAAATGAAAAATCTTTAAAGATAATCATTTCGTTATTTAAAAAAAATTCATATGCATTATATATTTAATAAATATGACAAACATTCAAATTTCATCTGAATAAATACCTTCTTAAAATATAATAAAATTGTATATAAAAAAACATTAAATTATATATTCAAATGCATGAATTATATGAGTATTTGAAATATTATTAATTATTAATTAATTTGTATCCAATAGAATTAATATTATTTATAATAACATTTGTAAATAAATATCATAATATATATATGTATATTTTTCTTAGAAATAATTACATAAACTATTATATATTATTTATTTTACATATATTTTTATTAATTATTCATATATTCTGAAGAATTAATAAGAAAAAAAATAAAATATAATCTATATATATTAATTATTTAAACAACTTACAGATCTTCCCCTATTGTCTCAAAACACAAAATCAATGCGAAATTGACCGTAATAAGTGAAAATGATGAATTTATTGTTCCCGTTTCTCTGACAGCTACTATTAATAATCAACACATCTATCAACAATTTATTGAAAATAAGGTTACCTTTTCAATATATAAAAATATTATTATATATATATATATATATATATTTATATATATATATATATTTTATATAGAGGATATTGGGGAGAATGGATCCACTTTCATAAAAGCTTGAATTACATATAAAATCCTAAAATTAAACATCATATCAGATATTTAAACTGTTTAATATAATATAATTAATAGGTGGGGTAATAATTTGGACATCAATTTTGAAAAATTAAAAAATGGCTCGTTTTCCCAAAATTGGGAAAACCTTCCACTATAATTTTCTTTTTAATTTATACTATAATTTTATTTATCAAATAATACATATAGATAGAATGTATTCAATTAATATATATATATATATATATATATATATATATATATAATTTTTAGCTTTAACAAATAGGCAATATCATTAATTTTGTATCTTTTCGTTTGATCACAATTATTGTTACAATTATCTTTATATCAATAACCATTTCAATATTTTCTATACCGGAATGGAAAATGTACGAGTTTTATTGGTAGATTGTCGATAGAACTACACTTTTACAATTCATTACTAACTTTAATATATCTATTTTGAGTAAATAATATTTGTAAAATATAATAAAATTTATGGTAGGACACCTACATTTTAATTTATAAATACATTACAATTTTATCAGTAAATTTAATGTATATAAATATTATATATTTTAAAACAAGATGTAATTACTATTAATTCAGATAATTGTATAGAATTATGTTGTGACTCTAACATCGATGTTAAAAACATAATTTATCGTTATTACTGCTTTATTACTATTTTAATAAGTATAGAATCAATATGTTTCCATGCAAATAATGGGGAGAATATGTTATCAATTCCCTCCTTTAATTTTAATTTTCAAATATATATATGTTTTGATTGTTTAATTCTAAATACGATTCAATAATTATATACGATTAGAAAAAATATATATTATGGTTCAACATTAGTTCAAATCACCTATTTCAGGTTTTTTTATAAATAAATTTCTAAAATAATTTGTTATTATTTATTTATTAATACCATATATTAGCTATAGCTAATATATTATACAAGCATAATTTATTCATAGAGTTTATAAATATTTAATCATATATTACTTAATTAAACCTTTTATAGTATTACTACAATAACTATTATTGATGTAAAAGTAATTATAAAAAACTTTCGTTTTTTTTCATATATAAACATTTTTTATAAATATATTGTAAATGTAAATTCATGGCTCCTTATTGGATTACTAATTACGATTTTTATAATTATTAATATTTTAGAAATAATTTTTTTTCGGGTACCTCAGATTCTCCTATTTAATTATCCTCACATTACTACTGACATATATATATATATATATATATATATATATATATATATATATATATTATATGTTTTTCTAAATATATACAGATCAAAGAAGATTCACTATCTATACCAAAAGCATGCAATACAAATAATAAAAGAAGTAAAAGTCGGTTAAGAAGGCAAACAGGAGACCCAAAAAACGCGAAAAAGACAATGGGGTTCTATGGGATTTATTTTAATCCAGGCTCTAGTGCTATACTTTTGTTAGATAAATTTATGAATTTTTTTAAATGAATTATTAAGAAATATATATATATAATGAACTTTACTCCAATTCTATGAATATACTCCAACCAAATATAACATCATATCATATTCCTTAAATTACGGTACAGTATATTTATTTCAAAATAAAGACATTCGACAAATGTATCCAAAAATTGATCTCATGCGGTAACTTATAATACAATATATATATATATATATATATATATATATATATATTGGTTATATTATTCGTCATTATTATTTTATTTATTTATTTAATTCCGGTTTATTTTGTTAAATTTTATTTTAAATTATATGATTGTATTACCTACTTTTATTATGTGTATTGCTATACATATGTATATATATACTTTTGGATATTATTATGATTTATTTAAATGTCTAAATAAACATTCAATTCAATTCAAATTTTCAATATTTAAATATATATATATATTAATTCATATATAACTTATTTCAAATTTAACTTAAATATTTAAATGTAATAGAAAACGGTAATAGTTTTATGAGATTTATTATATTAGAGAGAAATAAAGTTCTATATTAAAATATAAATATTAAACTTTTTAAATACATATCAACTTTCTTTATTGGATATAATTTATTAATTAAATAGCAATACAATTATCTACGCAATTAATAAATATTGGATATATATACTTATATATGATAAATAATGCACTGATAAATTCACTACTATTCCTACATGAACACCAGAGTATTTACGAATAACATAAATTTGCAATATACATAAGCCATATATAAGCCTATAGGCATATTAATTGTTAAACATTATAATAATTATTATACACACACTTAGCAATTCTCCCTTTCTATAATATCATTTCTCTCTAATCTAAGACTATGCTTAGCTCACCGGAGTTCTCCTTAGCTAAAACAATGGATGACATACACGGTGTTAAACATATTAAATCGAAGCTCTTTTTATGATTCCTGCTTCTTCCGTTTTCCATAGATCCTCTTTTGTCCTTCTATTAACGGTACTGCTATTTGTCTATGTGCATCTTTCATTATAATAACTTACCTTCTTTAATGAGTCAAAAACATCATTCCCCAAAGATTCTCCTTTATATCTTCATCATACATCACATTATAGTTATGAAGGCTCCATTTATCATACTCAGATTATTTACAAACACTATTACTGAATTATTAATTATTATAACATGTATAGATTATCATATGGTTACTTAATATATTATATATATTGTTTTTATTTTTATTGTTATTTTATTTGGTGGTGTCCTATCATCCCATCCAGGAACACAGATAAGTTTTCACTTATAACCATTAGGCTCTAATGTCCCTTCGAAGCCGCTCTCATATTAAGGCATTCATGATTTTAACGAGAGTAGATCAATTATTTATACACAATTATATAAGATCACTTCTATGTAATATTATTATAATACATATTGTAATGGTCCGGACGAGGCTTGAACCCGCGTCCTACTGCGTGTGTCTGACGGCTTAGTCAACTGAGCCACATAGGCAGTTATATATATATATATATATTAATTGTAATTATATTAACTCTATCTTCGTTATTTAGATTTAACTAAAGCTAACCCCACGCAGTAACTAAACTTAATACATCTTCAATTTCTTTACATTTACATCTACCACTCCATTATTTTAAATATATGATGTATCTGTTCGTAGTATTTTTCTTTCTAACACATTTCTTTAGAATTATACTGCAGATCACATTTGGTACATATCTTTATTTGCGCTGAATACTTGTATGAGACCATACATATTCCATACCATAGTCTTTAGTGTTCATGAAGTTATTCGCCTTCCGTCTTTATATCATATCATAACATTGTTGTTATATCATATCTTTATCTCGTATAACATAACTATATATATATATATATATATATATTAACTTCATCCCTGTTAATCAATCAATGTTCATCTCACCCGTCCAAATATCACATGTGTATCGCAAGATTCGAACATTGGTATCATACTTTAATAATATAGTCTTTAATATTATACTTAAATACATTTCTTATATTACTTTCCAATTCATCCATTTCCCATTTCCATTTATCAGTCTATACCTGACATGAGAAACGATCCTCACTCCACACCACTTAGTTTTTCATCAAATATAATCACTACCCATACATTGATATATATATATATATATGGTATTGGTATATATATATATATCGGTATATATTGGTATACCAATTCACTTGCATTAAATCGAATTAATAATTTAATAATAATAATAATACTTTATAAAACCTTACTGTCTACACATAAAGCCATGTATTACTCTTCGCGAAACTACTTAGAATTCGTGTATTAAACCACAATATATCAGTAATATTTAAATGAAAGAAAGTTATACTGGAAACTACGAATATTTCTACTACTACTACTACTACTATAGTGGTATACTACTACTACTACTAATACTACTACTACTACTAAAACTACTACTACTAATAATAACATTACTAACAATATCAATATACCACTTTAAGGATATTTTATTGATACTTCAACTACTGAAACTATCAACATAATACCACCACTACCTAAACTAATGCTACTTATATTCACGATATATATATATATATATATATATATATATATGTATATATATATGTATATATATACGTTTAGGACCAATGTAAAATGTAGCGGGCTACCAATCCCCATAATTTAAATGTATGAGGGAGGGAAAATAACGTTATATATATATACCTTTATAACTAAATATAATATATATATATATATATATATATATATATATATATATAGAATACAGAAATGTACATGACCATTATATTGTTACTATCTATATATATAATGATCATATACACCTATTCATTCACTTTTAATTTCCCTGTTACGCATTTCTAAGAAATTTGTAAAAAGTGTAATTGTTTATTTATTTGTATCTATATTAGATATTTCACTAACAATTGAATACCAAGTAATAGTTCTGTAAACAATTTACACGCTCGTAGTTTAATAAACAAACACGTTTACAATTATATTTTAATTTAGTAAATTAATAGGTTACAGGGATTGGTATAATAGTTTAGATTAACTTATTTATAAGATTTATTTCCGAATTAATTTTTAAAACTAAAATAATCAATTGTATAAAGGACTATATATTACAATTAATATTTTTTAAATGGTATTAACTTTCTTATTTTTTTATCATTTTATGTATACATATCTATAATATATAGTTGCATTATATTTAGTATTGAATATATTGTAGGGTATTTATATAATATATAAATTTTTATTAATTATTAATACTTTTCTTTAAATTTAAATTTTAAAAGAAAACACACTTTTTCCTGCTATATCCTTATTTAAAATATATATGTATACATATTTATAAATACAAATTTAAATTATTAATATTACCGTTGTCATCTAAATTAAAATTAAACTTGAAGTACACATATTGATTATTATAAATTTTATCAAACATTATATGAGCATGATTAGTGGAAAATCATCATTCTGTGTAAATTTAATATAAATGTAGTCATATTTAAGTTGTATTGCATTGTATTACCTGTACTTTCTAATATTTGATTATATATATTATATGTATATATATATATATATATATATATATATATATATATATATATATATATATATATGAAACAAATTTCGCACCTCTCCGGTTTTAACATATCCACTAATAACATGATAACATGCACTAATATATGATATTAAATATATTAATGATAATATAGAGAATTGAAAATGTATGATAATCCCCTGTATTAGCGATTGATTTAACAAACCCCTGTGTTACCATATATATATTGTGCTATAAGGGCAACTTTGTGAAGTCACTTCATCCCATCCAGAAGCTGAGATAAATTTTTCACTTATAACCATATATAGCTCATATAACCATATAATGTCCCTTCGAAGCCACTATTATGTAAAGCATCTCTGGTTTTAACGATAGATCATTTATTTATACACAAATATATAAGATCACTTTTAAATAATATATTAAGACTTATTTTAATAGTCCTGATGGAGCTAGAACCCGTATCCTACTTATTGTGTGTCTGACGAATTAACCAATATATATATATATATATATATATATATATATATATCAGATAATAAGTATATTGAGTTAAATGGTATCTGATTTTTTTTTAATAATTCTGAATTAACTCTCATTTCGACTGTGGGAACTTTTTATTTGTTTTATATATAATCACTGTGCATATTATATCTAGATTATTCGAAGCAGTAATGTATGTGGTTGATAGTGATTTATTTTATGGAGTGTTAATTTATCTGATTTAAACGCTATAATGAAAATTTAAGTAGTTTTAATAACATTATGTAATTTATAATTAGCAATAAACCAATTATTCCTGAATATCCATCAAGGTAATTACATACGATGTAAGTAATATCCACTTTAATTATATTATACATTTTATTTTAGATAATATTCTAATTGTTAACTTGCTGTTTATAACTATAAGGAGTTATATATATATATATATATATATATATATATATATATATATATATATATATATATATAGGGGAAAGTCCCCGATTACCGACCCCTCTCGTATCTCAGTAACAATAAGAACAAATTATATATACAAGAAATGTTAGTAATTTAATGATAAATATAAATACGTATTTTGTTTTAAAAAATATTCAATCCTACAATTGTTATTTGATAAAATGTAATATTCTGTTTTATTTTTTTTAATATTTGAATAATAACTTTTTTTAAATCATTGTAAATACTTTATTAATTAAAAGAAAACTTATTTGTTTGCATAATATTGTAGATCAATACAATTGTTATAACAATTAGATAAATAATTTAATTTGAATGAATATTAAACAAGATATCTTAATTATAGAAAACCATATTATTTTCCTATTACCGACACCATGTGATTTATAATATACAATCAAAATAGATCCGTATTTTACTTTAAATTATGTCGTGAGTTGTTTGTGTCTCATTGATATAGATTTAGGATTAATAATTCTAGTTTATTATATACATATTGATTAATAAATAAATATTAAATAATAATATACACTATTTTAATATAATTACTATAAAGTTCAAATTTAAATTTAATATTACTATTAAAACATAAATTCAATAATAAATAAATTGCATGAATGTTATAATTAATTATATATAAGTATATCTACTATTTTGATTGGATATTATAATACAACAATTATTTCTACCACGAGTATATAGGGAGTCGGTAATAGGAGAAGGGGGTCGTTATTAGGCACATGTATCCGATTACCGACTCCCCTGTTTATTCTTGTAAATATAATTATATCAATAATTTAAAATAGCCACTTTATTCATTGCCATAATATTACCCTAATTACAAAATGTCAAATAAATATATTTAATATTGACTAAGTTATTACAAATAATCATTTAGGGGTCGGTAATCGGGGACTTTCCCCTATATAAGATACTTAATTATAAACCATGGTAAGTCTCTTCGAAAAGGTATACACTATATTTGTATAGTTATTGGTATAATAATGTTAACATATGTACACTACTTTAATTTAAATACTAGACATTTAATTTTAAATAATTATGTATGTAAAATTTAAAACTGTATTACTTAGGTGGTGTACTATTTTTAATTATAATAAATATTATATCTCAATTTTACAGAAAATAACATTACGAAATAGATATTAAATACAAATATTAATATTCATGATTTCCTACGCATATTGTTATTTTTAAGTTTGAAGATATTGTCAAATTTAATATGATACAATATATACATATATATATATATATATATATATATATATATGAATTATATTTTATTTGAATTCATTACATTTATTATATATCAAATATCAATACTTCTACTTCTACTGCTACCACTAGACCTTACCTACTATATACATACTATATAACATACTTATAAATACACACATGGTATATATATAGGTTATTAAGATGAAGGGGACAGAAGGGAGTAGTGGAGGATATTTGTTAGACTTGGTAGAATTGCAATATATCGATGAATATCTGATATTACAATTTCATATTTTAAAATTTTATAGAATATATATAGTTTTATAATATAGATATATTAATTTTTACTTTAACTCATATATTTCTAGTATTAATATCAGTTTAGTTACACCAGGGTTACACTAAAATAATAACGACAAAATAGCGCAGGAAGGGAGTTATGGATTTTAGTACCAACATAAATAAATAGGTGTCTCGCTAGGCTATATATTCATTTTTTCAATTTTTATTATTTTAATAATATATTTTGTATAATAAAGATACCAATTCATTTTTAATAAATTCGCTGATTGTATTAATTTGTATTAATGATATATCAATATATAAGTTGTCAAATTTGAAAAAAAATATTATGTAATAAATTGAATATATTGATTAATTATTTTTGAAAAAAAATTACTCATTTTTGTAGATATTGTAATTGTTGAAATATCTTGTATATATCTTTGTTTGTATCTATAACCATATTAGCGTAAATGTAAATTACCACTACTCCCTTCTCATCCGCTACTCCCTTCTGTCACTAATACGTGTAAGCCTATATATAAACGTTATAGTAACTAGTGTATACATTTCTAAGTAATTTGTAAAAACAACATTTGTTTATATATTATTATGTCATTAATATGTCAATAGCAAGTCATTGTCTTATTGTTATTGTTATACAAGTTGTAGTGAGGTGATCGAACGAACGAAGTGCGTCTATTTATATACACATAACGTAGCAAAGGTGCAGCATTTAGCTAATGAGTTAACAAATGTGTAATTAAGTTAACTGTTTATCCGATATAGATAAAGGTATATCATTTGAATACATCTCATTAACTAACTAATCATTGAAGTTATCTTTACGATAACTTATCACATAGTAGTATAGTACTTAAATTTTGTTTATTCATACCACTATAGTCTGTAGGGTGAATGTTACTATAGATAATATTAATACATAGAAATCTGATATAAAATCACAATTATTTCTATTTTATATACTAGAATTGTTACATCGATAGTACTACTTTGTTGATATAACTTATAAATTAAAACTTATTAAATGTAATATGTATCATTATATATTTTTTATAAATGATAATACATGTACATACACATATATATATATATACATAATCCAACTATCTGCTTCTCACTATTCAGTTATCACCGTTTAAACAATACAAATATTGCATGAATTTTAACTGTTTTCTAAATGTATTATTCCTTTCTAAACTGATTTTCGTTAAATTCTATCTCAATAATTCCTTTAAAAAACTGTTATTCTTTCGACTTCTCTCCTTTACAAATAGTTCAATATATTCATAATCTCTTATATAAGCTAGCCTGTTATGTATTTTTATATCACGCTTCATATTATTACACTACGTCTATTATTATCAGGGTCTATAAATCGCCACCTGTGTTGTTATAATTCATAACTGTATTGTCATATATCAATTGTATTTAAACCGTAACTAACTTATATAATGTAGCTGTTACATATATCATTAGAGCTAACATACCATATGCACCCACCTCTCTTTATTCCTATAAATTCTTATACATAACACATATTCTAGCGATTCCCGTTATGTAACATCTAATTCAATATTCACATATAAATAGATAGGTAATAGTTTATTGGATAGATTCAAAACGATGGGTAACAATAAATAATAATGACAGAAATATATAAATAATAGTTAGCAAATATAAATAAGTTGTGATTTACACATACCGAAATATAAATTAATAAGATATAAATTACATTCGCTCATTATCATCTCATCATATATGTAAACGTACTTTTGGATATAATTCTCAATATAATTTCCCCATTGTGAAATAAGATTTTTATCTATAACAGATATATCCATATTTATTATATCTCCATTACCAACCATCATTGCAATGTTCACATATCTAATGGTATGATAATCTATTATTCATTTATTATTATCCTAACTGTCCTGTATTTTTTTATTTATATTATCATTTTATATTATTTATTTTAGTGTAAATCTTCGAATAATATATCATGACTATCAAATAACTATATTACTATTGGTTTAACTACTTATATCAATTATCATATGTATAATGGGTCAAATATACATATAGGTATATGTATATATATATAGAATACGATCTGCAAATAGGTAAATAAATGCCCAAACGCCATTTGCATATTATATTTATACGTATAGAAGTTTTTTATAGGATTTTTATTTCTACAAAATTTGTATACCGCCCTAAATCTAATTTTAATAAATCTAATCAAATGAATTTAATGTCAGTATGGTAATACTTAATAATGGTAGTAATACTCAATAATAATATAGTGGACAATTTTAAGATTATATTATTTGGGAAGTTTTGAATTATATAAAATTATAAAATTAAATAATTGATTGTAATCAATAATTATCTAATTTTTTTCTTTTTTTTACGGGTACTTTTTTTTTTACTATATATTATATCTTTCAGTTTTTTAATTTTAGTTTTTATGTTGTATTTTTGTTTGGTTAGTTATTTCATTTCATTTATAGTTTGGTATTCAGAACTCAACTCGTTTCTGTGCTTTTTTATATAACTTTACATATTTATTTTTAAACTTGACTTATTGACACATATTTTTTTATTCTTTACATCATCTATTTTAAACTTGACTTATTGATACATATTTTTTATTCTTTACATCATTTATTTTAACTTGACTTATTGATACATATTTTTTATTCTTTACATTTTAATTATTTATATTTAAATTTTGTACTCATGAGAATCTAACTTATCTAGAATATGATGATTGGGGAAGTCCTCGCAAAAACAAATTCATTTGTTTATTAACTTCTCCATTATTTCATGCTTTACAACATAAATAATAAATCTGATTTATTTATTTATTTATATGATAGCCATTTGCGAGTATAGCATTAATTCAGCTAAGCTCAAACGGTTAATGTTATGAATAGATCGAAGATCGCTAAACATGCAATACTACTAGGTTATTTAAATACATCGATATAAGTATACATTACCGTATAATAAATAACTAAATGTATCGGTTCTTAGTTATAAGCTAGTTAAGACGAATTAGAAAAATTAAATTATATTACATAGTTATAATACGTTAATGGTATAAGAAAATATTATATCAAATTATTAACGGAATTTCATGAATGTGTTGTTATGAATAGTAATATGTACTTTATAACTTTAGTTTATATATCAATCGATCTGTCTATGAAATGGTCTTACGATATTCTATCATACCATTGCATATATCATCAATAGTGGATAAGTTGGTGTCAGTATTAAGCTATCAAAGAAAGTTATCGCTTATAATTGTTCTATTTCTTTTTGCACATATCAATTATATTTGTTCTCTCGTAGTATTATGTTCTACCTCATCATCATGTAAAACGCAGTATCAGGCTATTCTCATTTACCATGTAGCTATAGGTATACCTATCTGTAATCTTCATCATACCGATGTAGGGTTACTAATATTCGGTACACTGTTTATCCTATGCGATATATAACATCATTATAATAACCTAGTATAACATTAGATATTTCTTTATTTAAAAACTTGTATTCATGGTATCACTAACGTATGATAGAATAGTCCTGAATATTACTTTAAACGTCCGTATTTGTAAGTTGTAGTCAAGTCTTGATATCCAGATTGTTTTAGCTTAAGATAATAACTCCTTGCCAATAATAGTATATACATTCATTCGAAGGACTAGACATCCCATTTGTATTAATTTAGATATTAACTCTATGTATATATAGTGTTATTTGTACAGTTTACATGCCATATTCACTTACTTGGGTATTTAAATTTATCCTCAATATTAAGGTTTTAAGTACTTACCTTTAAGTACTTTAAGTATTTACTTTAGTATTTACATTATCTACATTGATTCTTCTCAATAGTGAAAGATCATCAGCTAATATCATATATTTAGTATAAACTATCGTAGTGTATTCCATCAGAATTGTTCACTTCAGAAGTTGCCAAATGTATTACTGCATTAAATAATAAGGGTGGTACGTGATAATCTTATTTTACTCAGCGATTACCTCCAATATTTCGTATTGCTAAGTTGCGTATTTCAGTTGATATTCTATGTAATGTAGACTATGTGATGTAGTGTATACTTAATTTGATAACCTGCGGTTATATTATCAATATAAGTAATAACCTATGGATATATAAGATATACAAAGATGATACAGATGAATATTAGATACGCCTACTTCAATAGATACGCCTATTTCATAGATAAAGATATGTTCAATGGACGTAGAGTTTGTTTACGTTGATGTATTCTTAAATTAAAAAAATGTTTTGAAAATCGCATTTAAACTATCAATATATAAAGTCGAATGCTTTATTTCTTGGAAACATAAACTTATGTATATATAGACTGTTCCATATAAAAAATACCATTCAATGTCCACTTTATTTAGTTTTTAATACTATATGCTAATATAAAATTGAAATTCCATGAGATATATTATCCATGGATAGTGCACGACAAGCGAAACTCAAAATATAGTCAATTTTACCTATTCTAATTATTATACAATTGTATAATACTTATACTTAAGTATCACATGCTAGTACATCATGAATAATTCAATTTTACAAAACTGTGATTACAATTTAGTAAATAAATATAAAAACTTGTATAGTATTTTATCAATTTATAAAGCTATTTCAAATAATCATATACACAATTAAACACGCCCTATTTTGTAGTTACGCCCATAATCATATAATGATCTACAACAAATATATTGAGTATGTACCTAATAGGTAACCTACTTACTTTTAGTCTAATGTAACCTTTCAATCAATATAAATTCAATATATGATTATGGGCGTAACTACAAAAGAGGGCGTATTTAATTTTGTATATGATTATTTGAAAAACAAGCTTTTTAAATTTACAAAATACTATATAATTTATAAATTTTTTCTATAACATTTTAATCACAGTTATGTACAATAGAATTATTCATGATATATTAAAATTATATACTGATATAATATAAAATTAAAATATTTTTTTGTAAGTTGTTGAACATATAGTGTAATATAATGAATACAGTAGAAGCAGGCCGCCGATATATTTAATATTTCAAATTGGGCGGTCCTACTAATATATAAGAGCCGCCCATCGATGTAAATATATGCCACTCAAATAAATTTGTTACGCTTGATTTCACACGCTAAAATATTCCATACGAGTAACATACATACGCTGCATATGTGCACATAACATATTCGAATTATAATTGAATAATTTATAATAGTATACATTACAATTTAATAAAAAATAAAATGTATTAACAAATATTTAATTGTATAGTTACTATAACGGATAACATATCGATGGATTATATTATTATACATATAATTATAATATATAATACCTATATATTTGTGTATTTGTGTTAATATGATAATACATGTATTATTATACATATAATTATAATATATATATATAATCAATCGATATGTTATCCGTTATAGTAACTGTACAATTAAATATTTGTTAATACATTTTATTTTGTATTAAGTTTTAATTTATACTATTTATACTTTTTAAGTTGTCGAACATATAGTGTAATATAATTTAATTAACATTTGAGAATAGAAACTTGACTATATTTTTTTGCTTCGGGGACATGGATACTAAATTTCATGACATTTCAATTATACATTATAATTCTGTATTTAAACTAAATAAAGTGGACCTTGAATATGTTTGTTTATGCAATGAGTACTATATGAAATAGTCTAATATATATATATATATATATATATACTCAATTTATGTTTCCAAGAAATAAAGTACTTGATGTTATATAATGATAGTCTGAATGCGATTTTTTAAACATATTTTGTTATTTAAAAATACTATAACCTACAACAGTGTAAACAAATCTACATCCGTTTAAAATAGGCGTGTCCATTGGAATAGGCGTTTCAAGCTTCATTTGTATCTCCTTTTCATCTCATTTGTATCTAACTGCACCATTATCAAAACTTGAATATACTAAATATGATATTTAACATACAAACACACCATACGTATATACTAATATATAATGATATAATATAATATCATTTTTGAAGCGTAAACACAATAACATAGTATGTATTCAATAACAGAAATATGGTATACAACAATATATGATGATTATGTTATTTTGATGATTATTATGATAATTATGATGATGTTGGTGATGCTGATGATGGTGATGATGAAAATATAGTTGATGATAATAATGATTATTATGATGAGTATGCATATTTAACATACATAACATAGTTATTTGGAATCATTCACTCATCCATCAATGAAAAAGTAAACGAATAATAATTATTATTATATTATTGTATTTATTACAATAACGTAATTACAATAGATCAACACATAGAGAGGTAGTAATGCATACATAGATAAGTAATAAGTGAAGAAGACAACGGCAGTTAGTGGTGATATATGATGAATACAACAACGTCAGTATACAATGTGTTTGAGGAGAGAAGG
This sequence comes from Osedax fenrisi, assembly GCA_964019155.1. Classification (NCBI taxonomy): domain Eukaryota; kingdom Metazoa; phylum Annelida; class Polychaeta; order Sabellida; family Siboglinidae; genus Osedax; species Osedax fenrisi. The sequence continues at coordinate 76,208,429 of OZ025242.1, forward strand.
AAGTTCAATAGATGTAGGCATAGTGGCGGATTACCTCAGTATAGAACTTTCCGCATTACTATAGAAGTGATGACATACGGAAGCTAGAGGAATAGGAGTGCATTGTGATGTTGAACAGATATATAATGGTATAGGTATATATGTAGATTGTATTAATATACATGTTTACATAGCTACTTTTGTATAACTGTTTACTATTAAAATTATTATATTATAATAAATACAATATACTCGTTAATTGTTAGTTATTAATTCATTATTAATAATTATAATAACTAATAATTATTAAAGTAAGTATATATATATATATATATATATATATATATATATATATAGTAATGGTAATATTGTCTACATGTGTATCTGTGTATGTAAATATGTATATACACCTATAATGTTATTCAGGGCATTATAATACATACATGTATGTATATCAATGGTGTGTATAGCTATAGTTATTATAATTACATTATCGGGTATATATAGGGTATATATAGGTATAATTCAATGTATTTCTAAAAATAATCTAATTGCATAATAAATAATAACGTATACATAAATAATTATTATTATTTATTGTAATTTATATTGCAATATAATATCACGATATTTATATTGTAATTAATATATAATACATATTACATTTATTATATTTATTTAGTTCTTAACTGAATATTCCGTGGTCATTTAATGGGTTGGGTTTGGTTTATTTAGCATATATTACCAATTTATATGTGTAGACATATTCTGTTAATAACTGATATTTATATTAAATAAAATATGGTTAAATAAATTAAGGATTTCAAAATATAGATATTAAAATAATTGAGACCACAACCAAATAGTCATACTGCTAACTATAAATAGTATAGAAGAAAATTCCAAACATAGTTATGAAACAAATTATATATGCAAAACTATTGAGTAAAATACATCTGCTCAGATTTAAAATGAATAATTAGGATATTTGTATAGTTTATGATGAAAATATCTGATTTTCTAGTAAGCATACATTAAAAAGGGGGGCGATCAGTTGCCTACAAAATACCCCTTAAAAGGGTACTGTAGTATGCCTCATGACTCATGCCCCATGAGGTTATTTGACCACAAATTTATTAAAATGGAGCTGTTCATTTTTTTGTACAAAATCGAATTACATGATTTCGCGTAAATGTTAAATCTTTCATTTAAAACATTCTTAAATGCACAGCTTGTGATAGATGAAATATTATTCTACAAAGAGCGATATATAGCTAAATGTTATTATGATATTAGGGGGATAGCATTAGGATCTATATAAATGTCAGTACTAAATCGGAGAGAGTTTAATGGAGGCTGTAAGGGTAGGAGGTCAGTTAAATAAGTTGATGATGAAGAGTATATAGAGGAGAGTGGTGGACTTGAGTCACTTTTACAAACACTTATTATACATATTAATACTAAACTTAAATATTATTTTGTGAATTTATTAGACAAATGTTTAGTACAAATATTTAATAATTGGAAAACATTTTTTTTATAATATTTTTCAAAATATTGTTAAATAATTAAAATTTAAAAAGTTGCTCGTCTTCTCAAAAAATATGGAGATCTGAACCTCTTTATTTATTTTAATTTTATTATAGAATACACTTTATTAACTTATACGACCCATATTGTATATAGGCCTTATATATATATATCTTTAATAACTATTGATAAATTTTATAAATTATTGATTTATATTTAAATAGTAATTAAGTCAATACACAATGTATACATTTATTACATAGTATATGTGTTCAGCCTATAAGCTATAGTGAGATACTTCTAGTGTTTACAGGAAGTGTTGTTTACTTTCTTTCTAAAATTGCAATATTATTAGATTAATAAACATAATATATAATAATAATTTTACTATTTATTTATCACAATATGAATATTACATTAAATATATATATATATATATATATAATATATATATACATATTTCACACAATACAAATAAAAGATATAAAGGTAGCCCTCAAGAAGACTTAGCTGAGTGAATACTACTAACACATATGTTTAGTGGTTTGCTAAATCAATGCTTATCAATAACCAATAAGGCATAAGACAATATAATATAAATATTTAAACACAAATTCTTGTTTCGATATATTATTTCGGATAAACACAAGAGAAAAAAACAATAAATACCTATAGTCAAACCAAGAACTTGGAGCAATTCAGTTATTTACTGTAATACTAGTCTAATGAATCCATATATATATAGTCGACTCCCTATAAGTCAGACACGCTAGGGACTGGGAAAAGTGTCAGACTTAGAGAGATATCCGACTTAACCGAAATTCATTAGAATCATAAATATGCACAACAGGCGTTAGTCATATTACATCATTGTATTAATAGTTCAGTAATACAATGTATTCATGTATACAATTTATTCATGTATACAATTTATTCATGTATACACTTTATTCATGTATACACTTTATTCATGTATACAATTCAGTCATATATTATATAACGAATAAAAACAAGATAAGTAGGTTTACAAATAAAATGTAAAAAGACATTTTGTAGGCGTTGCGTTATTATTTCGTGTGCAAAATTAAGTATAATAAAATCATTATCCATTATAGTAATTTAAAATAACTCAAATTTCATTTAATGAATTGTAACTGAATGATACGAACAATACGTCGTGTAGCTTAGTATCACTTCACACTATTTAAATATATAATAAGTAAGGATAAAGCGTTGTTTGTAACATACCATCACATACCTCGAGGTACCGTCTGAAACGCCTGCAACTATACGTGTAGTGAATACAGATGGTACGCTTCATAATATATACTATCATTCCAGTGTGTAGATAGGACGTTGGGACGTTACTACGTTTGTATATCTACGAAAAATGAACCATACTATATATTATATAGTATATATATTAACTGCCTGTGTGGCTAAGTGGCTAAGGCGTCAGACACACAAGCAGTAGGACACGGGTTCGACCCTCATCCGGACCATTAATTAATTTTATAAAATGGGTCTTAAAATATTATTTAGAAGTGATCTTATATAATTGTGTATAAATAAATGATCGGCTCTCGTTAAAACCATGGATGCCTTAACATGAGAGCGGCTTCGAAGTGACATCAGAGCCATATATGGTTATATGTGAAAACTTCATCTAAGTTCGTGGATGGGATGAAAGGACTCCACCAAATAAAAATAACAATAACAATAACAATATATATATAGTATATACTATCATTCCATTGTGTAGAAGGGAAGTTGGTACGTTGGAATGTAGTATTTGTTGTAACATACCAACGCACCAACGTCCTAACGTACCATCATAATGTACATGTATAGGCATACAGATGGGACGTTGTTACATTACAAAGAACGCTTGTTAACATGGTACGTTGGTATGCCCCTACAAGCATTTCAGAGTATTGCGAGGTATAATATATTCAATATAAGTATACATATACATATATGTATTGCAGTTAGACGCACTACAATGTTATACTAATTGTATTACAATTGTAATGCTATTCATAATGTTAACCTACATTAGTCAAAGTCAATATTTCTGATCATTTATAAAAAGTCACATATATCCATTGTATAAATATTAATAGTGACTATTATATATATATCGGACTTATTGAAAAGTCAGACTTTTCAACGCGACTTCTCCGATTAATTTTACATGGGACTAAATACAAATCTAAACAAACCATCTAAATTTGTCTGACATATCGAGAAATCCGACTTATCCGTAGTCTGATTTATCGAGAGTTGACTGTATATTTATATATAATATATATATATATATATATATATATAATATATACAATATAATAAACTACAATAGTTTCCTAACCTTTTGATATGTTATGATACATCCTCTTTCAATATTTCTATGTGTACGATTATTTGCACGTATATTTCTGCATTTGATCGCTTTTCTGAGAGTTTTCATTATCGATAGACGTTCCTCGTGCTTCCTCTTTTTATCAAATCTTATTTTGTTTACCGTGTCTTTCTTTGAATAACTCCTTGATGTACCTTTAATTTGTTGGTTGCACTTTTTTGTCATTAATTGTTCACGTCGTCCATTCTTTATTTCACTAGTTTGACTTTTAATTTGCATATGTTGAGATTTACTTAATTGCTTTTTCATATTTGAAGATAAGCCCACTCCTCTACGGCATTCCATCATATTAATTTGAATTTTAATTTCTTGAGAACAGGCCATATTGTTTTGTTATAAGTGTTCAATACTAGTTGTATATATTAGCGTGTTTATAATTATAAATATGTTCAACTATTTCTAATTAGTGTTACTATTGTACTTCTAGTTTATTTAGTATGTGAGTTATTAATGAATTGTTTATTTATTATATTATATATCAACATGTATTATAGAAAGTTAATTAGCGTTTTGTTTCTAATTTTTATAAAAATTCAACTTTAAAATTGTAATTAAAATTTTATTAAAATAGTTTTTAAAATAAATAATATATACCTACAAAATATAGTATTATTACTACTACTACTACTACTACTACTACTACTACTACTACTACTACAATGTAATGAACCCACTATTATATAATATACTACATGCCTGTGTAATATAAAAATTCATTATGAATGTCTATACCCATACAAAAGTCTACCAAAACCTTGGGTATCAAGCAACCCAGTTAAAAAGAATGTAACATCCCTAATAGAATCAAGTTCCTTTCAATTCATATGCAATAACTGTTCTATTCTGAAAAAACCTTCCCCAACACCCAAATCACCCTTACCACCTATAGGTTCTCCATTAAATGACATTAATACAATAACAGAACTGATCACAAATATAAACTGCCGACTTGATAAACAAGATAAAATACTTACCAATATCACTGAACTACTGAAAACAACTCACTATAACTCACAGACCCGAACTAGCTTTCCCGCTACTAATACAACTACATATCAAGCACACCCTCACATCTCCCACTCACACCCTACTCAAACTACAGCTTCCTCCTCCAGCTCCCGTCATCGAACACAACCCAATACTAATGCAAAAGCACCTCCCCTGCTGAAAATCGATTTTGTTTTATCAAACTCTATTGTAATTGAACACCTTACTCCCAGTCAAAGTACGAAATTTTCCTAAATGAATTTTTATCATATATTCATATATCCCCTGATACTATTCTATCCTATAAGATTGCAAAGTCGATTGCAATCATTATTTTTAAGTCAAATCAATGTTATCAGGCTTTCATATCAAACCTATGCAATGCTAGAAACAATCTACGCTACTCTTACTAATACCACCACAACAAATATTCCTCACCTCAAATCCGCCACTCTTAATGTACACTCGATTAGAAACAAGGTCGATATTATCATTGAACTTTTCAAAGATCTAGACCTTGACATTCTATGCATCACTGAAACGTGGCTATCCACAAACGTCACACCCATCATTGCATTACTGAATAATGACATACACCATTTTGTGCACCTCCCTCGTGATGGCACCCACTATGGCGGTGGGATCGGTATTTTCTATAACAATAATATTAAAATGACCAACAATAAAGATCTAGAACAATTACACTCTGAAGCATGTTTATGTACATTCCATCCCATCAACTCACATCCATTCACTTTTATTACAATATATAGGCCCCCACATCATTCCATTCCTAAATTTATTGTAGAACTGAATAATCTATTAAATACCACAAACATGCATACAACAATTCTAGGTGACTTCAATATACCTATATCCAATAATTCACACTACTCCAAACTACTTAACAATACTATAGAATCCCACAACTGTATCCAACATGTCAACAAACTAACACACTCAACTGGAAACATCCTCGACTTAATAATAACCCACGACACGAACACCTCCATCACAGACATTACTGTTAACCGACTCATAACCGACCATCATATAGTCACTTTTTCAATACACTCTCCTAAACACAAACGACAACCTACAACCATACATTACAGACAAATCAAAAGCATAAACACCATTAACTTCATCGACGACCTTAACAAACTACTAAATATTTCCTCTGACTCCACTGACATCACAAATTTCGATATGCTCATTACAAAAACAATGGACAAACATGCCCCCCTGATCACCAAAACAATCACTAAACGCAACAACACTAAATGGTTCAGCCCCCAACTTTCCACAACTAAACGCAAGCTGAGAGCTGCAGAAAAAATATGGAGAAGATCTAAAAGTAATGACGACATGCCTCTTTTTAAACAGCAATCTACAATATATAGACATATGATCATAAGAGCTAAACAAGACTATTATATTGACACGATTAAGGCTGCTGGGAATAATACTAAAAAACTCTTTGAGATATCGTACTCTTTACTCGGCCTGTGCTACAACTCGCATTCTCCCAGACATTCCATTACAATCAATGCCTATACATTTCGACACCTACTTCAATAACAAGATAACTAACATAATCAATTCCCTTCCATCTCTAACGCTACCACAGATAACAATCTCAATATATATAAATTTAACACTTTTAACACCCCAACTTTGACAACTATCGTCTCGCTCCAACAAGCTGTCAAATCTGCATGCAAACTTGATCCAATACCAACTCCATTACTGCATATACTATCTACCCGACTTACACCCCACTATAAATCTATAATCGATAGATCCCTCACATCAGGTACCGTTCCTACCTCAATGAAACTGGCACTCGTCACTCCTATCATAAAAAACCCATCACTAGAAAAATCCACTCTTTCCAATTACCGCCCGATATCTAACCTGTCATATATAGTTAAAACAATAGAAAGAGTAGTCTGCTCTCAACTCAATACTTACCTAAACGCTAATAATATACTTAATAAATATCAGAGTGCCTATACGATTTATAAAAGCACAGAAACAGCACTAACACACATACTTGACAAAATACGACTCTTCCCTTCTCAACATCCCTCAATCATAGTTCTATTCGACTTATCTGCTGCTTTCGACATAATTGATCATACTATACTGTTACATCGCCTCGAAAGCATTGGACTAAGTGGAGTAGTTCTTGCCTGGTTCACCTCTTACCTCAGTGACCGAACATACTCAATATACATAAAAAAACATAAAACCAAACCCCGCACACTATCACATGGAGTTCCACAAGGATCCGTCCTAGGCCCCATCCTCTTTAATATATACATATCTCCCCTATTGGATATATTTGATAACTACCCTGATATTCACTTACACACCTATGCTTACAACTTACAAATTTACTGCAACTTACCAAACCCACCAACAAACATAGCTACACTAAACAACTGTCTAGAAGATATTCGACGCTGGCTCTCAACCAACTCACTATCACTAAACACCCATAAAACACAAGCAATACTAATCAATACCACAAAAACTATACCAATCGTCCCACTCATTCAGATAAACAACCACGACATAAAATACTCCCCCTGCGTAAAAAATCTCGGAATCACAATTGACCAAACATTGAATTTCACCCAATATACAATTGACTTATCCAAATCTATTAACCGAACACTACACACAATCAGACTAATAAGACCATCTATAACCATAGAACTATCAAAATTACTAGCAACATCCCTCATACTTCCATGACTTGACTACTGTAACTCTATACTTCACAGACTCCCCAAAAACTCACTAATAGGCCTACCACTCAACCGATTACTGAATTCCACTGCACGAACTGTCTACAGAATCCCCAAATACTCCAGGACTCACATAACTCCATACCTAAAATCTCTTCACTGGCTTCCCATCACACAACGAATCCAATACAAAACTTTACTGATATCCCACCAAGTCATTCATCACAATCACCCCGACTACCTTACTGATATACTAATAGAAAATAACACATCTAGAATACAACGTAAAATCAATAAATACAAATTACTTATACATAATCCAAAACACATATCACGCAAACAAGAAACAGCATTCTCAATATCCGCCCCAAAATTATGGAATAACCTCCCTTACAAAATAAGAGAAATCACCCCAACCCCTCTCTTTAAACGTAAATTAAAAACACACCTGTTCAAAATTGCGTATAAATAACTCCGAAAACACGGCCGAAAACTCACACGATGTTGATGGCAGTGTATAAACCATTAGGTTACAAGGTTACAAGGTTACTACTACTACTACTACTACTACTACTACTACTACTACTACTAATACTATTACTACTACTACTACTACTACTACTACTACTACTACTACTACTACTACTACTACTACTACTATTATTACTACTACTACTACTACTACTACTACTACTACTACTACTACTACTACTACTACTACTACTACTACTACTACTATTACTACTACTACTATTACTACTATTACTAGTACTACTACTACTACTACTACTACTACTACTACTACTACTACTAATACTACTACTACTATAGATATTATTACTACTACTAAATATACCACTAGATACATTATATATTATTGATAAATCAATCAGATAAATTATAATTACATTATTTATAATTAATTTTATGAATAATTTATTCTAATTTAATTAGTTAATAATTTATTTATTTTTATTATTTTTTAATAATACAATATAAGTATCTAAATAATAAAAAAAATTAGATTTAGCTTTATTAATATTATAACGCATGCGATTTTATGAAAATCAGAATAGTTCATACGCTGCGCACTGACTGGTTATAGGGTGTCCGTATTAAGACATATAGAGTGTCCGTATTAGGGACTGATATGACCTATAGATATATTCTTATGAATATATCAGCAATATTTTGAATTATTAAAAAATAAAAAATACTTTTTTAGACTATTTATATAATTATGAATATTTTTTTCTTTAAACATTTTTTTGTAAGATTTATGGTTTACGAGATACCGAGATTTTCCGTATTCGAGCACTGTCCGTATTCGGTTACTTTTCCCTATAGGCACCGATCCTTTTTTCTGGATCGGCGATCCCGATCACAATTTCCATTCGTTACCCGATCCTTTTCCAATCCCGATCCTCTCTTTCTTACCCGATCCCGATCCCGATCCGGATAGGATCGCCGATCAATTATCGCGATTCTTCCCATCACTGCTTACATTAATAATAGAATAACACTCCAGTGGTATATAGACTTAAAATCCAATCAATAATTTTAAATAACAAATTTTATATAAAAATAGTTTTTGATATTGAATATTTCAGTGTTGTAATTGAGAACAAATGCAATAATCTTAGAAGATTTATTTATAGATCTACTCGTAATTACCCTCATCTTCCTCATATTTAGCCCCCTATTGCACTACTCATTACTAGTAATTCTACTGTCTAAGGTAGCCGAAGATAAAATGATGTATTTATTCATATATATGTACTTACATTTATTTTGTTATAAAATAAATGTATATTTAACAAATATAATACTGTATATATACACATAGGTATAAATACCTATGTGTATGGTCTATACAATATACCACAAATGTTTCTTTTAATGTAAAAAAAACCTTTATTTTTACAAAAATTATATAATATATATAGGTATATATTGTATATATATATATATATATATATATATATATATTGTAATATATAGTTGTTAATAACAAAAAGATTATATTGAAATAATAACTAGGTCACTAGATAAATGTATCAACCAGTAAGTTAACAATATGTCCCTTACTGTACTTAAATATAATAACAGAACTAGAGGCATGAATACAAGTGTTCAATACATGACCTTCAGTCTAAAGTTAGTTATTAGTAAACTATTACAATGTGTGAGTATAATTTATTTTAATTAGTTATAATTGGTCAACGATAATATTTCTTAATTGTCATAAGTTATATAATTAATATTATGTATTTATTTACATTTTTCTTAGGTGATTTCCAGCAGGTTTCAATATAAAGCAGGTATTTATTGCAATGTTTTTTAACTTAAAGTATAACAAAAAACAACAAAAATAAAAGCTATTCAAAAAAATTAATTCTGATATCAACATACTTTTTTAATTCATTTTTAATAAATTATTATAATATTTCATAGTTTAGGATCATTTAGTGAAGAATGAAATTTTATTGTTAACATTTATATCATTCCTTATTACATATTAATTTAAATTATGTATTTCCTATCATTAAATTATTAAAATTCTATATATATATATACAGTCAACTCTCAATAAGTCGGACTGCGGATATATCCACTTATAAGTCATACACATTTATTTGTTTTATTTGTATCAAGTTACATGTTAAATTAATTGGATATATCCTACATATATTATATCCACTTTTAATATTTGTATACTAGATAATTCGTACTTTTAATAAATTGTCAGAGATGTTTACCTGTCCAAATGTACATTACATTTATGAATAATGTTACAATTTTAATTACGACGATTTAACGCGAAGCACACCTTATTTATGATTATTAAGAAATTCAGATAAGTCGGATATCTCGCTAAGTCAGACACCTTTCCACGGTCCCTCGTATGTCCGACTTATCGGGAGTTTATTATATAACTATCTGGGTAGCTCTACATGCTAAGGTGTCATACAAGAATGATGTAGGACGATTTAAATCCTCATCCACCCTATTAAGGGGACGAGCGCCACTCGTTTTATCATCAAAAAAATGGTATTCTATTTTTTTATGAGAAAATATATATGTATATTTGATTACTTTTACATCTATACATCTACAAATTGTGATATAAATCATCATATAAGTATCTATGTGTTTTATAGACCCTATTATTCACAATATTATTCAAAATAGTTAACATTATAAGAATATATAGTATATGATAAAATTGTGAATACTCAATCGATTGAAACAATTTGAAAACCATTAGCAACTATAGCATATTATGTTTTTTATTTATGATTTGAATTTATGCATATATGTATACATAGGTGACGCTACATGTCATGCATTAGCCAATGAATATTCAAGTTTTATACCTGTATTTTCTGACTGTGTCAATCAGTTCACAATGTATTATTATTACAGTGACGGTTTATTTACATATTTCTATATTTCTATATATAAATAGTGTATACATATTTATAAAGAGAATAAATATGAACTCATATATATATATATATAGGTTACTCTTGAATCTGGCCGCCGCGATAATTTTCATATTTTATAGGGCATGGCTAACTTCTCAACGGTAATTAAATATTCAAAAATTCAAATATTATAATATAAATGACATTTACTGTAATTATATAAATATTATAATATTAAAACATGTACATGAATGTGACGAGTATTCATATATATATAGAATATATACAAGTATATACTAATATATTGTATATCGTTTATTTAAAATATAGCATATTGTGATACGTTAAGATCTTATTTAAAATGTCTAAATAATCACATTTAATAAAATAAATACGTAAATATTCTATAAGAATTATTCTTCGAATAAATAAAAATATTCAATACGCATACACACTTGAATAATAATTATATGAAAATATATATGTTATATATAATTATATATGATTCATTTAACATATATTTTACCATTATACGTATAGATATTATGTAAAAAGAAAAATATTCATATATAATATTCAATATAAATACGGAGATATCGCATAAGAATAAATAAACATCTATTCAATATCATATTGAATATGCATATAGTATAAATTATATACACTTTAATAATAAATATATGATAGTATATATGTTATATATGAATCATTTAAGATATATTTTACAATGATACGTATAGATATTATTTGAAAGGAAAAACATTCACATTTAATCAATATAAATACGAAGATATCATAAGAATAAATAAAAATCTATTCAATACGCATATACACTTGCATATTCAATATATTACTATTAATTATATTTATAATACGTATATAGTAGGTTATTTATTAAACTTTTCTGACTATGTATTCATGTATATATATATATATATAGAACTCAGTGGACCTCCCACTGCAGTACTCTTCTAGGTAGTCAGCCGACTACCAACCTACCATAATCGGTTAGTTACTACCTCCTTGATTACTATAGAACGCAGATACTCGCCTGCATATCTATACCTATACAGCAACCTGCACGGCTGCTTCTACCATCACGTGCTGCGTCATCCGACTGGCCTTCCTCATAACGGTTTCTACATCACGACTGCTCCTGTCGCGGCATCGATTGTTAGATCTCGCCAACGTGTTTCCTGCTCCACCTCATGGCTACCATGTCCTTCCTGAAGTGCAATGATGTCTCTACTCCTGATGATGCAATGTCATGTGATGGCTGTTACAACACTAATCACTACTAATGCCTATACTTATCCTATCCTGCTGAGTGTCGATCCCAGAATAAGCCAAAATACTTCAGGGCTAGTTTCTCCCTTCCTAACATTGTGTTCAAATGTGATGTATGCACTAACAATAACCTATCCACTGGTAATACCTTTATTAATGATAAACTTAACAAATTACAAGTTGGCATTGAGTCTCTTACTACCCAATTATCCTCCTTCTATCCCTATTCTAATGACTCCACTATCCTAGAGTCACTCTCTTCCGTTATATCATCTCTTCCTGAAGCCTTAAATAAATCAACAACCAAATCTTTTTCTGCCATTGTCAAATCGAATTTACTCCCATCCCCTTCTACCTCCACCCTACTTAATCCACTCACTATTCACTCCTGCGCTTCCAAACCATCCATACTCATTGAGCATATCCTACCTGCTGACAGAAACCTTACCTACATAAAATCACTATTTGTCCACCTTCAACTAGACCCCATCACTATCACTGACTACTCCTTCATCTCTTACTATGCCAGTATTATCTTCGTCATGTGCGACCGATACCCTTATGAACTCTAGGTCACTACTTCAGTCATCTACCTATACATCTCTATTTATACGTCAATACATTGACCCTCCAACGATGAAGGCTGGTCGAATTCTATTCCATGCATCTAAAGCCCACTGTCACGACTTAAAGTGTGTATTAAATAGACGAACCCTTACTTATCAACTTCGATCTCCCCTCATCTCTGGTAGAATTGACTGGAAATCGAATCCCTACCTGTCTACTGGTGTTGAGCTTGAGTCTTGGTCTAAATCCTATGACTATTTCTTTAAATCCTCCCGCACTAATGTTAAACCTTCGGATTGACTAAATACTTACTCTCCCAATAACTACTCCTTTCTGCTCCTCAATGCGAGATCAGTCAGGAATAAAGTTGATTTAATCACTCAATTAATCATTGAATATAATTGCTCATATCTGCTATAACCGAGACTTGGCTTACAAATGATGAATCTGCTTTATCGTCTCAATTAACTCCCAATGGATTCACATTACTACTCGCTAACAGACCCACACCTAACCGTGATGGTGGTATTATCATGTTGTTCTCCACTGAGCTAAATCTTATTTCCTTTTCCACCCCTAATTTCTCCTCTTGTGAAATGCTGATCTGTGACATTCAGTTCCCCTCCCTATTTACCATTGTCTTTATAATAATCTATCGCCCACCATCATAGAGCATTCGGTCTTTCCTTAATGATCTCTCTATCATTTTAGAATCCATGTCTTCTTACAACACAATTATTCTTGGTGACTTTAATATTCAAGTGAATACTAATAATCATTCTTCCCTTTCTCTTAAAAAACTTATTTTTGTGCACTCCTTAAAACAATACATTCACTTCCCAACTATATCTAATGGTAACATCATTGATCTTGTTTTATCACCATCTAACTCCAATTTAATTTCCTCTCCCACCCAAAGCACTCTAATCTCAGATCACTTCGCTATCCTATTTGTTTTACAGTTATCAGTAGTGCACAATACTCGACCTCTAAGATACTTTCGAAACATCTCCTCTATAAATCAACCCTTATTTGTTAACTCCGTGTTTGATCATATTAATAATATTACATCTCCGCTCTCTGATCCTGACACTCTCTTTGACGCCTTCAACACGGCGCTATATAATTCCCTTTACTTTTATGCTCCCTCAACTACTCTTACCCACCGTAATCATCCCAAATCCCCCTGGTTCAACACTTAACTCACCAATATGAGAAAGTCACTTCATTGTCTACAGTCCATTTATGATTCTTCTAAAATGAACTCTGACCTGTGTCCTTTAAAGTATGTCTCTCACTATACAGGAAATAAACTCTTATCCACTAAATTATCATACTTTACTAACTTGCTTTGTAAATATTGCACCTTCTATAAGCAAGCCTACAACCTATCCTTCACCTTAGTAGGTAAATCAAAACCCAGGCACCTTCCTGACTAACCGGGTACAGTCCTCTGCTCCTCCTTGCTAATTTCTTCCAGAATAAAGTATCGAACATCATCGCTGCTCTATATAATGTGAATGTTGATCTCCTCACTCTCAACTCATCTTCACTAGCTTCCTATAATCACTGGTCCTCTTTCACTCTCCCTACCTGTCCCTATGTGCTCTCTCTAATGGTATCCCTAAAATCCAATTCCCCACTCGACCCTATTCCTCTTACTTTACTTCGTACCCTTTCGCCATCATTAATTGAACCCATAATAATGATCATTCATGCGTCCCTTATTACATCCATCGTACCAAAGTCTATGAAACACTCTTATATCACCCCAATTATAAAAAAACTACCCTTAGCCACTCGAACCTTTCGAGCTATCGACACATCTCCCAGATTTTAGCAATCTCTAAGACCTTGGAGCGAATTGTATCTGCTCAACTTATACACTATATCACTACCAATTCAATTATTGATAAGTTGCAAAGTGCTTACTTACCTCATCGGAGCACTGAATCAGCACTGAATCTTATCATTAATGATCTACTCATATCCCTTGACAACAAAGCCCCGTGCTACCTTGTATTACTTGACCTATCCAGTGCCTTTGACACTATAAACCATGACATTCTTGCTTTACGACTCAATGAAATCGGCATTCATGGTAAAGTACACAGCTGGTTTATGTCATTCTTTTCCTTAAGGTCCTCTTCAGTGAAAATTAACTCATCCTTCTCTACCCCCTTTATCAGCATTTATGGCGTTCCACAAGTTTCCGTGCTTGGTCCTTTACTTTTTATTATTTATATGCGTATTTAATAGATGTTTATTTATTCTTATTTATTATGCGATATCTCCGTATTTATATTGAGTACATGTGGATATTTTGCCTTCAACATAATATCTATACGTATAATGGTAAAATATATGTTAAATGGATCATATATTGAATTATATTTATTTTACTTGTATAATATACACAAATTAATAATTAATACACATGGCATATGTATACAATATAATATAGTTAAATAATGAGTAAAAAAGGAACCCTTTAATAGCAATATGCTTTCGAGAAAGGATTCCTCACAAAAATATATAAGTATTAAAGAAGAAAATCAAAGAAATATGATAATAACATAACTATAATAATATATACTGAAATTAAATTACATAGTGAATCAAATAGCTCAAATCTCACGTGCGGTAAACATCTACTCACAACATGAACACATGGCATGCCCGAATGGCCTTTATCGGCTACATGTCTTCGTATATTAGTCCAAAATGATTGTATTGGTATATAATATTTTCTATCATAGAAAACCGTAATAAGGAATAGTTAATTAACGTTAACGGTCATGTGTACATGCTATGAATAGCGTTAAATACACGTGAGACAAGAGTACTATAAGAAACAAGATGTAAATAAATAAAAATAAATATAGGTATAATCGAGAAATACAAAATTATACATAACATATATACTCTCATATAATTATTATTCAAGTGTATATGCATATTGAATATTTTTATTTATTCGAAGAATAATTCTTATACAATATTTCCGTATTTATTTGATTAAATATGATTATTTAGACATTTTAAATAATATCTACACGTTTCACAATATGCTATATTTTAAATGAACGATAAACAATATATTAGTATATACTTGTATATATATATACTTGTATATATTCTATATATATATATATATATATATATATATATATATATATATATATATATGAATACTCGTCACATTCATTTTTTGTTATTGATATTGTTATTTTTATTTGGTGGAGTCCTTTCATCCCATCCAGGAACTTAGATGAAGTTTTTCACTTATAACCATATATGGCTCTAATGTCCCTTCGAAGCCGTTCTCATGTTAAGGCATCCATGGTTTTAACGAGAGCCGATCAATTATTTATACACAATTATATAAGATCACTTCTAAATAATATTTTAAGACCCATTTTATAAAATTAATTAATGGTCCGGACTATGCTCGAACCCGTGTCCTACTGCTTGTGTGTCTGACGCCTTAGCCACTGAGCCACACAGGCAGTTAACATGTTTTAATATTATAATATTTGAATATTTACAGTAAATGTCATTTATATTTGAATATTTGAATTTTTGAATATTTAATTATCTTTGAGAAGTTAGCCACGCCCTATGAAATATGAAAATTATCGCGGCGGCCAGATTCAAGTGTAACCTATATATATATATATATATATTATGTGTTTTTATTTGTTTATTCTCAGTTTTTCCATAGTAGGAGTATTTCCTATTTCCAACAATATAAATGAAAATAACCATAAATTTACTAAAAAATAACTATTTACTTTGAACTTGATTTTCTCATAACTTTATTTTCTTATGCATACCAACATTAAAAGCCCCTAGGATTTTTTTCCCTTAATTAATTGTATTCATATCCTCACCATTATAAATATATTTAATTGTATTTATATGAAACAGTGGTGTTTTTTTTAGTCATAATGAAATATTTCATACAAATAATTAAAACATAAAAAGTTACAAAATAATGAGTTTTATAAAACATAAAATATATTATAATTGGTAATAGAAATAAAAAAAGTGCTATTGATATAGAATAGATTAAACTCTATATAATATAAAAAATTAAATGTCTAAATATATTGTATAAAAAGCTTTTTAAAACATGTACCAATTCCCTATCTCCTACATGTTAAAAATTCAAAAATTACAAATTCTATATTTTCTGACCAATAAGTTATTAAAGATACACTATTTTTATGTTTTCTTTAAAGTTAATTTTCAAACCAAAATACTTATTAGATTACCAAATAATAATAGTATTAATTTAAATATTATTGAAACTTGGTAAATAATTTAATTAATTAAATTTGCAAATTTGCATTATAAATGATAATAAATTTGATTACATAATATTATAAAATTCTCTATATTAACCATTAATATGCTTACTTACTAGTACAAATATATAATATAAATCTTAAAAATATTAAAATTAATCCTACATTTATGATTAATTTATAATTCTTTATTTCTAATGATATACTAATTTGTTAGTTATTTATTTTTTGTAAAGTTCGAAATATTTATTTAACTATTATATTATTTATTTATTTGTATTATACTTTATTTATTAATTATTACCAACTAAATAATATATATATAATATGCATGTTAGGTTACATTAATCATAATAATATCTTACATAACAGTGTTTTATTATTTCTATCGTCTACGGGCGTTTACTTTACATATGTCATACGTGATTTGTATATTTAATTAACCATAAATAACAAATTATAATTTCATTAATAATTATTACAACGTTTATTTTTATTAGATATAATAAATACATATTTAGGTATTCATAATAAATACATACCTAATCCTTGTTTAAATATATTCCTATATTATTTTGATGTAAATGGTGTAATTATAGTTTTATTTAATAAACTATGAGTGTAATTAATGAGCATAAATAATATATTTAAAGTTACATTTTGTATTAATTATAGATTGTTACGAATATCACATATTATTAGAACTAAATAATATGCAGTTATATTATTTTTAATTATAAAGTTAGTTGTTTAATCATTTATTGATAATCATTAATTTTTAGATATTAATAATGTTGTTATAATGGTTGTGTTCCTTATATCCTAATATATATGTGTGTGTGTGTATTCAAATTGTATTGATAATGTATATAATATACAGCACTATAGTGATGTATAGAAAATTAATAATCTGGTAAGTGAACATGCCCACACCTTGTGACAATGTAATATAACCCACTTAGTAAACAGGATTATCTAACGTATACTTGCAATAGTAGTGTTTTTGTCAAATTTAAACTTTTATTATACAAACTTAAGTGCTGTATTTCTTGGAAATGTAAACCAAGTATATATAAATATATATAGACTATTTCATACCGTACTTTTTTAAAATAAACAAAAACAATTCAAGGTCCATTTATTTTGTTTTTTGGTCCATTACTTTTTATTTTATATTTAATTGATAGTATCAAGTTGATATTCATATGTTCTTAAATAATTTAATTATTAATATTAATATTAATATTATACTTTTTGCTGACGATACATCGGTAAGCATTTGTGAAACGTAGTCTATGTAGGAGTTCGATTTTTGTTATTTGAAATGTATACATTTATGTATACATAAATGGTTCACAAATAATGTATTAGGGGATATATCTATATATATATATATATATATATATATATATATATATATTGATTGATTGATTGATTGAATGTTTATTTAGACACTTAAATAAATCATAAATGATTTCTCAAAAGTGTATATAATAGAATACAAATAATAAAAGTAGGTAAACAATAAATACCAATAATAATAATACAATAAAATAGAATAAGCCGTACGGAAATTAATTAATAAAATAATAATGACAAACAATATTAGTAATTCAGGTTCCCAACTGAGATCAATTGTTGTATATATTTCATGAATGTTTTATGCGATTTTATGGATCTAATATAGGGCGGGAGTGAATTCCATAGCTTAGGACCAATATAACTCAGTGCCCGAGTATTCATTTTTGAGGGACGTAGAATAGGGGTAGATAGAAGGTGAGATGCATGGTTTCTAAGTGATGGAAGGGGAGCTCTTTTTACAAGAGAAGCAGAAATATAGGAAGGGCAATTCGAAGAGTATATTGAGGAATGTACAATAGATAGTATGCGATAAGCAGAGCTAAATTTGTTAAATGGGAACCATGTAGATAAGTGTTGGTATGAGGAAGTAGAGGAATGATCTCGGTTGTACGGATTGATGAATGAAAAACTCGATTTAGGGGAGAGATAAAGGATAATGGAAGATTGATAAGGATTGAGTAACAGTAATATATACGTGAAAAGACGTTGAATTTTAAGAGATACAGTAATTGATTTTCGTATTTTTCTAATTCTAAATAGATGATAATTTGCAGATTTAGTGATGGCAGTAATATGAGGAATGAAGGAAAGAGTAGAATCAAAAATTACACCTAAGTTAGATGCAGTAGGAGAAGGAGATATTACAATATTATCAATAAGAAAAGGAGGGAAGTAAGTTGGTGATGGAGAAAGATTCAACAATTTAGTTTTGGAGGTATTAAGGAGAAGATTATTAGAAATAAGCCATTCTTTAATGTCATTAGCACAATTAGAGAGTTGATTATTGAGACCTGGTGATGAATTAGTTGGAAGAAACATATATAGTTGTATGTCATCTGCATAAAGATGGTAATATATATTTGGATATTTAGATATTATGGATGGTAATGGGTATAAATAAATTGAGAAAAGTGAAGGACCGAGTACTGATCCCAGGGGAACACCATATTTCATAGGAGAAGGGGAAGAAAAAGAATTATATATTTTTACACTGCTACTACGGTCAAATAGATATGAAGTAAACCATGAGAGAGCAAGGTCTCTAACTCCAAGCAGGTGTAGACGGGACAGTAGAATGTTGTGATCAAGCGTATCGAAAGCACTGGATATGTCCAGCATTACTAGTTGACAGCAGTTTTTAGTATTAAGGGTAGAAGTGATTACATCAATTACGTTTAGTAGTGCTGTTTCTGTGGAGTGTCCTCGGCGAAAACCACTTTGTTGAGGAATATGGAGATTATTGGCCGTTAAATAGGAGATTAGTTGACGAGAGACAACCCTTTCCAAAATTTTACTCACCAAAGGTAGCTGAGAAATTGGGCGATAATTGAGAAGTGAATCAGGATCGAGTGAAGGTTTTTTAAGAATGGGAGTGATTATTGCTTGTTTAAAAATTGAAGGTACAGTACCGGAATTTAGGGAATATGAGATTATGTTACAGATAGTTGGACATAGATAATCGGAGTAAAGTTTAAAAATATATAGTGGAACAGGATCGGAGGGAGATATCGAAGAGGATGCATTTAGTAGTTTAGATATGAGAGATATATGTGGCGGACGAAAAAAACTTAAGAAAACAGATATAGGTGGGGTAACTATGATTGAAGGATAATTGGCAGTAAGTGTATGGTTATTGATCTTTATTATGATGGAGTCAATCTTATTAGAAAATGTTTTGGAGAAAAGACAGCTTAATTGTAATGGAGAAATGTTAATCATAGATGGTAGTAATGCTGGTTTTGGGGGAGATAACAACTTATTAGCTAGTCTGAAAAGTCGTCGGTTATCAGAAGCAAGATCATTTATAACCTGAGTGTAATAGCTAGATTTGGCATAGGAAATTGCTAACTTGTAGATCTTACGTTGCTCAATGAATGAAGCTATAGAAGATGAAGATCTCAAGGATATGTATATTCTTTCAGATTTACGTAGTGATCGTTTCAAGGACATGAGGTGGGAAGTAAACCATGGGGTATCAGGATGTAGAGTTACTGATATAGTTTTTGAAGGCGCATGTTTATCGATAAGATGGGATAGTATGGAATTTAATACAACTGGAGAATAACAGTAGTCACCTAAAGCAGAATGTAAATCAGCTAAGAATATCATGGAATTTATATTCTTAATGGGTCTGTATGTAATACGTGTTTTCTGATTAAGAGTGATAGTAAAGTTAGTTTTGAATGAGATAAGGAAGTGATCGGAAAGTAGATCAAGCCTAGAAATATTACTCACCATGAGTTCAGAATGGAGAGAACTGGAGAATACAAGATCAATAATATTGCCATTTATATGAGTTGGGAAATTGACATGTTGTGATAGGGATAATGAATTTGTTAAATTAGTGAACATAATATGTGGATTTGAGGTAGCATTAAAATGATAGTTGAAATCACCAAGTATAATAGGGTGGTATGTGGGTGAACTTATGAGATCAGTAGCAAGATCGTTAAACTCACTTAGAAAGGAAGCGAATTCTGGTTTTGGCGGTCTATAAATGACAGTAATGGATATAGATTTGTGTTTTTGGGTGAATGATATGGTTAAGCAGTCAGAGTAGGAGAAGTTATGGGATATGGATATACATGGTAAAGGTAGAGAAGTTTTTACGAGGAAGCCAACCCCACCACCACGACCTGATAATCGTGGCGATAAGATTAATGTATAACCAAAATTGTGAAATAGGGCAAATATGTCGGAATCATCTTGAGAGATCCATGTTTCCGTTAAAGCAATAATACTAAAATTGGACTTTTTAAGGAATGGTAATAAGAGTGAGGCATTGGAACGAAGAGAACGAATATTTATTAGGGCAATGTGTTCAGATAGTCATGCAGATTTAGTTAGAGAGGGTGTAGAAATATGATTAGATTTTAGTGAATCAACAACTGGGACACTTAGGATGGTGGAATTATTTAAATCAATAGATGGAGTTGATGTTACAGGAATATAAGGGGAGTTGGAATTTTCAGAAGGATTATTAGGTGTGGGGTCTGAATTAGTATTAATGGAGAGATTAATAAATGAGGGAACGGAAGATTTAAATTTAAGGTAGGAAGATTCCCAGTGAATAAGGAGAGTTGGAGGTATGGTAATTGGTGGAAGAGACCAGTCAATATAATTATATATAAGTCGTAATTCAAATGACTTTGTATATGTATTAAATATAGGTTTAGTATGTATAGGGGTTAGTTTTAATATATATGCATGATAAAGGATTTTACCTAATAAACGGGTTTTATAAGGTAGGGAATTTCGTATGTATAGGTGTGAGAATCGGGGATTAACTTTAGTAGATCTAAATCTACTGAAAAACATGTCACAAAATGATTTACTAGAGAACTGGATTATTGCATTGTTGTGTTTAAATTTGACTATAGAAATACATATTTTAGGCAGTAGCATATGTATAAGGATTGATGAAATGAATTCAGTATTCATATCAGAGGGATTTAAATGTTCAATGACAAGTGAATTGTTACGAATAATATTATTTAGTTGAAGTTTACGAGGTATGGGAAGAGTATAGGGTATGGTAGAAATAGGAGGTACATGGTGGACGATAGGAGATTTAATAGGGGTAGGAGAGGAAGATGATATAATAGCAGATGCATACGATTTATGATAAGGGAAAGGTGATTGGATATTAGCGGTTATAAAGGATGGGGGGAAATTTTTAAGTTCCATAAGTTTGGGAATTCGTAATTGGGCAGGTATAGGAGGTCGGATGGGTGAATTATTACGATGTATAGGAGTAGGGGTAACTAGAGGAGAGGAGAATGTAGTAGATGTATTTGATGAGGTGTTTAGGAGGCACGAGGGACATGTAAATGTGAAATTAGGGGAAGAAAAAATGGCAAGGGCATATGATGGAGGGGGACCATTGATATGAGTCCATGATTTGGATATAATTGATGCTGGGAAGAGGCATACATGGTGGTAGAATGATTTACACGAGCTACATGGTAGGTCAGAGCTAGAAGCAGGTTCATTGCAATAATTACATACAACTGCCATTATATATACACTTGCTAGCTAATAGATGACCTCGAGTAAAGTAATATATATAGGTATTATATAATAATATAGTAAGCAGTGAAATGAAGTCGACTCCACGTATATGATAGATTCTCCGGTATGGTGGAAACTCTTCGTGCGGGTAGATTCTACGGATAGGCGACTGATTCTTCAGTACAGGACCAGTACCTCGAAAGATTAAGGACAATGAGGGCAGCGAATAGAACACGTGAGTAGTTACATAACCTCAGTGAAAAAGGGTAGTCCAGCTACCCGTGCATGAAGTCCTAGGAGATATCTCCAGGAACGTAGAACGTAGTGTACGATATTGTATAGTGCACACTATACACAGTGTACACTATACGAAACACAATATGTGTAGTGTATAGGATTTAAATATAATGTGCAGAATATTATTGATAAATTCTATAGAAATCAAATAATTGTGTATGAATAGAAATTGTTATGCTACATTTGTATGAATTAAAACACGTCTGGTCAGTTCGAATGCAAAAGTAAAAGTCAATATATATATAAATTATTTCATTTAAATTAGTTCATTAAATTACCTCATTTCTTTCTTTCATGTTTTACTATTCTTGATTTTATCGTTGTCATATTATTGTATTATTTTATTATTGGAGGGTACCCTCGTCGTGAGTATAGATTACAAGATAATCTCTGGTACTCTCCTTTGAGCAGAAATTGTATATACTGCATTATATTGTATTTCTACTCAATAAACCATATTCAATTCAATTCAATTCAATATATATATATATATATATATATATATATATATATATATATATATATATATGTGTGTGTGTGTGTTCTCTAATTACCGATACCTGTCTATTTTTGTCGATACAATTATATCAAAATATTTAAATAGAACAATTATGTATTTCCATAATATTACCATTATTACACAATATCAAATAAATATATTGATTATTGAAGACGTTATTATAAATAGTCATATATGGGTCGGTAATTGGAGACTATTTCCCCTACTATTAAAATTTGAAAATTTTCTAAAATATTACTTTATAAAATGTTAATATTATTAGTGTATCAATTAATTAAAATGAAATTAGCTTATTATCTAATTATACTTTTAATCGAGTTATTTTTTATAATAATTACAATGGTATAGAATATATAAGAAAAATACAATTGAAGTTATCACATGTTATTAATATATTAAGAAGGCTACTTTTTAACAAATATATATTTTAAAGCTATTTTAATTCTTGGTTTTTACCTCATATTTTACATTGTTTAAAAATTTGGGGAAATATTTGTAATAATAATCTTAAATGTATTTCAACTCTCAAAATTACCATACCAAATGAAAATAAAAATATCTTTAAAATTTAAATAATATATTTGTTTTGATTAATAACCACCTCCCAGTAAATAGAAGTCTCACTATTGTGGTTTCGAAAACCTTCATTTTAAAAGTTGTAAAGACTTATTATTTCAAAATCAATTATATAAGATATTATTATATAATTTAGATCGATTATAATGTTATTCAACATAAACAATGTTAATGAACAATTATAATACCATTAATTATATATAAACAAGATATTTAAATATTATATTAAGACTTTAACAAATATATTTAGTATGTTTTCAAAACCAACATTATAAATGTGTTCGAGACTTTATGAGGATTATTTTGGTCATGTATAATACAACTACAGCTTATTTTATTATTTATATTACAAATATATACATATATAGCACATTATAAATTATAATTAGTGATATCAGATTATATATAGAAATATTAGAAATAAGTGTCTCAAAAATGTTTATTTAGGAAGTTTTAAAAACCTACTATATACTTTTTTTTCAAAAATGTTTATTTAGTAAGTTTTGAAAACCTACTATATACTTTTTTTTGAGACTCAATATTTATTCAAATTCAAAGTATAACTTTTACAAATTATTTAATTATTTATTATTTTATTAAATTAAGTAAATCTATTGAATTTAAATTAATAAAAATAAATAAAAATAAATAAAAAATAGTGAATATTTTTTGATAAATTTATCATATTAAAAAAATATTTTTTTTTAAAAACAATTTATTTAACCTATATATAACAATGTATAACTATAATATATATAAAATACTATATATTTATAAATACTTATAAAATAATTAAGATCATATAAGTATTTAGGGATCATACTTATATATAATATACATATATGTACATATATATAAGGAATATAGGGATATAGCATACATGATGTAACATAAAGTATAATATAAGTATAATATTATAGATCTATATATAAATTCGCCAGAAACTATAGTTTCGCCAAAATAAAACTTATATAAAATCGATATATAAATTAATTAGCTAGCCATAATATAGATAACAATATAATATAAATTGATATAAATAGCTAATTAATTATAATTATATACTGTTATAGCAGGTATAAATAGGTATAAATAATATATAGATATAATATAAATATCAATGTGAATAATTTAAATTATATTTAACATTCTATGATCATATTATGGTTTAGAGTCTTTTATACCCTTTTATATATATTATAGTTATATATTAAGTTAGTCTTTCAAATATGTATTTGAGACCTATTTGTTTCAAATGTGTTTTCAAATGATGTCTTAAAAACCTTCTAAAAAACCAGCCGTCGATCATTTTTTGAAAACTTTGAAAAATGAAGGTGTTTGAGAAAAAAATAGTGAGACTTCTATTTACTTCCATTAAATGCATTTATTTTTCTATTCTAATATAATCAAATTTATAGATTTATTAATTTACCAAAATAATGTATTCATGCATAATGTACTTTAAAAAATTACCAAACATATATCATCATTATTTCCAAGTTATAATAATTATTTACATTTTACTTATTTATATTTACATTTTTTAACTCATCAGAATATAAAATATTTAAAATATGATGATTGGAGAAGTTCTCGCAAAAACAAATATATTTTTTTATTACCTTCACAATTATATTATGTTTTACAACATTACATAATAAATATAATCAATATTTATATATATATATATATATATATACATATATATATATATATATATATATATATATATAATTAGATATATAATATATATATATGTATGTGTATATTTAGTGACTTACTTATTTTAGAGTAATCTCGAATAATATTTATTTATCTAAACATTTGTTTACATTTGTTAACATAACAATAAAATAAATGTAAACTTTAACCCTACGAGGACAATACTTTGCTATATAAAGCAAAGCATCACATAGAATCGCATAAATAAAATGTTATCCATTACTATTGTATTAATATCGATTGCTTGCGTTAGCACTTTTAAGTTAACGAGGCCTTGCTGTTATTCTATGAAATATGAGGCGGAAGTGCATACTTCTATTTTATCAAATGGTAAGCATACTTTATATACTTTATTTATATATATATACATATATATATATATATATATATATAAAATAACAATATTATAGTAAAATTAATTCTATACTATATTAATTTGATACAACTTATAATGTTATTTAATATTATTTTAATTATTAAAAATTAATATATTAATATGTAATATATCAATAAACAATAATAAACTTATAAAAAGCTAATAATTATAATAATGATACGCAGATAATAAAGTGGTGTCACGTGATATAATGAGCATCGCCTGGGACTACGATAGAAAGTTGTTTATGACAAAGATGTCTACCTCAGCGGGAGAACTCCACGGTTTGAAATAATTAATATAATCCGTGTATGTGTGAAATATTGTTGGACATGCATGTCCTAAATGAATGATCTCTTATGTTGTGATACACCATAATGTATCAACATTTTTGCAGATATAGTACGTGTATAGTATGTCATCATTGAAACACTAAAGTTATTAGTATTTTAATTTAACTGTGTATACACAGATTATAATATATATACTATTTAAAAATCTATATAAATATTATCTATAGGGTATACCCTAGAGTACCGAGTGAATGTGGCTTATGTTCAATTCATTAAACGCGTACCATTCTATGTAATACACACACAGCGCTGGTGGATGTTAACGGATTTACCTACGTGTCTATCGGGGAACAGTGTATATCTATTTATAGAACGGATAAAGCGGCGCATCAACACCACACTGGTCAGTGCGTACTGTGTCGGGACGCTAGCTACCTCGGAAGAAGTGATAACGGGGCTGCTGATACCTACTCTATCGGGTTTGTGGCTTTCCTCTGATTAACTTACACTTGGCTTCTTTAATTAAATAAAGGCGTACTTATATTATCTTTGATATCAATAAAATATAATATTTTTATTAATTATATTATTTTATATTCTTTTACTAGAATTTGTTGATTTATCTCATTCGTGCTAGTGATATATATATATAATTACAATACATGTAAATGATATTCATGTATTTAAATATTAGACAGGAAACTAAAACCAAATATTTTTCTGCATTTACATTTACTTCGCAAAATCTTTGCTAATACTAATAACGTTTTCCAATATATTTTGAATTATTTGTATTTTTAAATGAAAAATCTTTAAATATATACATTTCGTTATTTAAAAAAAATTCATATGCATATGATGCATATAATGCATGCATTATATATTTAATAAATATGACAAATATTCAAATTTCATCTGAATAAGTACCTTTTTAAAATATAACAATATTTTATATATAAAAAACATTACATTATATATTCAAATGGATGAACTATATCAGTATTTGAAATATTATTAATTATTAATTAATTTGTATCCAATAGAATTAATATTATTTTAATAAAATTTGTAAATAAATATCATAATATATATATGTATATTTTTCTAAGAAATGATTACCTAAACTATTAAATATTATTTATTTTACATATATTTTTATTATTTATTCATATCTTCTGAAGAATTAATAATTTTGAAATAAATAAAATATAATCTAAATATATTAATTATTTAAATAAACAACTTGCAGATCTTCCCCTATTGTCTCGAAACACCAAATCAATGCGAAATTGACCGTAATAAGTGAAAATGATGACTTTATTGTTCCCGTTTCTCTGACAGCTGCTATTAATAATCAACACATCTATCAACAATTTATTAAACATAAGGTTACCTTTTTAATATTTAAATATATATATATATATATATATATATATATTGTATATAATGGAAATTAGTGATAATGGAGAAACTTTCATACAAATTTAAACAACATTTAAAATCTTTAAATTAAACACAATGTCAGATAGTAAACATGTTTGGTATAATATAATTAATAAATGGGGTAATAATTTGTTTCTACATTTGGTCATACATTTTTTTTTATGAAAAATCAAATAATTAAAAAATGGCTCATGTTGTATCCCCAAAAATGAGGAAACCTTTCACTATAATTTTCTTTTTATTTTTATAATTTCATGTTATTTATCAAATGGCACATATGACAATATCAATACTTTATTATACATTATAATTTTTTCAGTTAGCTTAATGTATATAAATATTATATTATTCAAAACGATATTTAATTGCTATTAATTCAGATAATTGTATAGTATTATGTTGACATTATATACATATTGGGGAGAATATAATCTCCTTCAATCCTTCATTCTCACTATTATATATAGGTTATATATTTTTTAATTCTAAAATTGATTCACTAATTATATATAATTTAAATAAATTCGTATGGAAAATATATATTATCTCCTTATTTTGATTAGTTCAAATCACCTATTTCATATGTGTTTTAGAAATAAATTCTAAAAAGTATTTGTTATTGTTTATTTATTAATATCATATATAATATATAATATCATATATAGTTATAGCTAATATATTATATAATCATAATTTATGCATATGGTTTATAAATATTTAATCTTATATTACTTAATTTAACCTTTAATAGTATTACTACAATAACTAGTATTTATTTAAAAGAAATTTTAAAACACCTTTCGTTTTTTTTTTATATTAATTAAATTTAATAAATATTTGTCAAATGTCATGGTACCTTATTGGGAACTTACTAGTTACGATTTTAATAATTATTAATATTGTATAAATACGATTTTGTTCGGGTGTCTCAGATATTCTATCTGGTCAAATACCCCCACTCCCATACTCATATATATATATATATATATATATATATATATATTAATATTTTATAAATACATTTTGTCGGGTGCCCCAGATCTCCTACCTATTAAAGTATCTCAATCTACTATATATATATATATATATATATATATATATATATATATATATTACATGTTTTGCCATATATACAGATCAAAGAAATCTCACTATCTATACCAAAAGCATGCAATACAAATAATAAAAGAAGTAAAAGTCGGTTAAGAAGGCAAACAAAAGACCCGAAAAACGCGAAAAAGACATTTGGGTTTTATGGGATTTATTTTAATCCAGGCTCTAGTGTTATAATTTTGTTTGATAAATTTATGGATTATTTTAAATGAATTATTAAGAAATGTATGTATAGGATTTAATTATGTAACATTTTTAAATTGTAATCCGATTATCTATACATATATGTCCAACCATTTGTAATAGTATCTTATATTCCCTAAATGTCAGTGTTCCATTCTATTTTTAAACTTACAATAATCACTCTGATGCACTCCTTCACTCGATCCTGAAACATTTCTCAATTATCGCCCAATATCTCAACTACCTTTAGTGAATAAAACTCACTAGTTCTCATTAAATAAACGCTCCTCTTATCAAATACTATATATTATTCATTCATTAATATACTCATCGAATTGCCCCTCCTATATTTATGCTTCTTTAGTACAAAGAACTTCCCATCCATCTCTTAGAAAATATGCTTCTTATATTCTCTCTTCCCCTATTCTCCGTCCCGTCAAAATGAATAAGTGGACCCTTAGTTAAATTGGTTCTAAACTTTCGAATTTAATCCCACCCTCAATTGATCCTTCAAATCTCATAAGAAATTCAATAAATATACCCACAAATTGATCTCGGTAGCAACCTGTTATATTAATATATTTAATTAATTATATTTATATTGTTCGTTATTATTATTTTATTTATTTATTTCCTTCCGATTTATTTAATTTTATTAAATTTTATTATTTTAAATGATATGATTTTATTACCTACCTTTATTATTTGTATTTATATATACACTTTATAAAGATCATCTATGACTTATTTAATTGTCTAAATAAACTTGTAATTCAATTCAAACTTTCAATATATATATATTAATTCATATATAATTTATTTCAACTTTAACATAAATATTTAAATGTATTGGATAAAACCGTAACAGTTATATGATATATATTAGAGAGTAAGAAAATCTATAAAAGTATATTAAAGTGTATAAAATATATGTATATTAAAATATATAAATTAGGGAGGAATATGTAGGATTATTAAATTTACTATATGAATAATAGGATTACAATAGAAATCCTGTAATATGAAATGAACAGCTAAATATAGAATTAATATAGGTATATTTACTTATAGATTATGTATAATAAAATATATAATAATCTAATCTATAATAAAAATATTAAACTTTTTAATTTCGTTTCAATTTTCATTACTTAATTTATTAATTAGTTATCAATAAATATATCTTAAGTTAAATCTATGATTGAAAAAATGAATACAAGTTATTTTTCGATCTAGAATTATATGTATTCTACATTAAATTCCATTTCATACCCTGCCATCTATTCAAATGAAATAGAGAAAATTAGAACTAAATATATTCTGCATTTAGTTCTGGTGATTCAAATAATCCTATTCAAACTATACTTATATAATATCGAAGTGATCATCTAAATATCTGATAGAATATATATATATATATATATATATATATATATATCAGTTAAACATGTGTTTATTTTCATTACAATTTATGATATATGTATTGCTATATTTATTAATATTTTATTTAGTATATATTGTATTATTTGTATTATTTCATTTTGTATTGTTGCTTACTTTGCAAGTATATAGTATACATATATATGTTAATGTAACCCAACCTAACCACAACAGTGAACATATACTTTTATAGGCTAACTCGGGAAGTAATGCAGCTAAAAAAAACTACACAAATTAAAACTTAACCCAACCTAACCAAAACTGTGAAAATAACAATATAAATAGATATGCTTTTATAGGCTCACTCGCGAAGTAATGCAGCTAAAAAACATACAACAATTAAAACTTGACCCAACCTAACCACAACTGTGAAAATAACTAATACTCCAAATATCACGGACCACACATACACATATATCACTATACTTTTATAGGTTCACGCGGAAAGTAATGAAGCTAAAACCTAAAATATATAAATATATATATATATATATATATATATATATATATATGTACTTTTATAGGCTCACTCGGTATGTAATTCATATATAATTATATAATAGGTTTTAGAAAAAATATTTTTTTATAAATCTATATTTTTTTTCTTATATATATGATGACATTTGGCGAAATATTAAAACCGAGATGGAAACACTATTATTGATATTTTCATGATTTTTCTCATTTTATTATATGTATTTTCGTACTCCTAATCTGATGAATACATAATTTATACGAAAATATGACCGGAAGTCGGTCAAATAGACTATTCTAAATTCATGTATTTTTCAATATTTCGGCCGCAGCTCGAAGAATATTAAACGTAAGAAGTCACAATTTATAAAAGTATATTCTATTTTAATTATCTATTTAATAAAGATATAATTATTGAAATCGAATCATTATTGTAGATTTTTATTTTTACTTCACTTATCGCATCACCTGTTTAATAATTTATTTTTACATTGTGTAGATAGGAAATAATTATTATAAACTTGAAAAATATTAACTCGATTCTTGAATTTCACCTCAATAATACGGGTACGAAAATTCCGATTTAAAAATTTTTATTCAGATATTCAAACCGGAAGTACCATTTCGTAAATCTACGTAATGTATTCTAAATTAAGAAACTCATTTTTACGAAATTATTTACCATCAAATTATTCACGATAAAGTTTGTTATTAAAAATTTGCGTCGAATTTAAATTTTTCGATTACGTAAATCGATTAAAATATAACACTATTTAACGATTATTGGTATCGCGCGAATACATATTCAAAAAAGTAAATAATTCATGTTACCCCCGCTCCCCCAGATTATCACCTGTATAACAGGTGATAATCACCAAATATATACATTTAATTAATTAATTAAATTAATTCAAAACTTCCATTTAATAATATATGTGTTTATAGACCTCCAAATTATAATGCAATATATCATGAACAGATATGTAAATTATTTGATATAACCCAACAACATTATAATTTGTCTATAATTACAGGAGATTTTAATTTACCAAATTTTAATTGGAAAAAATATTCATTTCCTATTACTCAACAAGTTATACATTTTCAATTCGATTATTAAAAATTCATTTTCACAGTTAATAAATAAGCTAACTAGTAATAATAATATAATTGATTTATTTTTACTAATGAAAAAATATTATTATCTAATATAAAATGTAAGACTATTTCGGATTATATACAAATAAAACTGATCACTATTTTGTTCCATTTAATGTAAATATTTAAAAATACCCATGTAAAAAGTTTTTAAATTAAACAATTTTTATTTTAATAAAGAAAATATAAATTTAAGCAAGGAATTCGAATAATTAAATTTCAAGAGAGAAATAAATGCGCAAATTCAAAAAATATATTAAATTTATGAAAAAAAGGCAAAATTTAAAATCTGGAGAATCTCCTCTAATTGATATATCAAATAATACTGTTTCATTTTCCGATCTCGACAATGCAAATACATTAAATTCATATTTTAGTTCAATTCAACAAAATGATAATGAAAACTTACCTGCATTATTGTAATATAACTAAACACAAATTTGATAATAATGATTTAAATCCAGTTAGGAACTATTAACCTATAAAAACTATTAACATTTAATTAAAACTATTTGTAAATAGACTCAAAATTAGACTCAAAATTACACATAATTTCGGAACTATAGTTACTATATATAGTACAATTATTATCTAATAAATTATGTAGACCTTTATATATTATTTGTAATGAATATTTATTATTTATTATCGGATAATATAAGATAAAATTTGGAAAAAAATATATATCCACACCAATTTTTAAAAAAGGTGACCTATCAAAATCAAATATCTATAGTCCAATTTCAATAAAAATATGTAATGTGTAGAGTATTAGAACGTATTATTTCTAAACAATTAATTTTGTATTTCAAATCTAATAATTTATTAACAAAAAATCAATATGGTTTTGTAAAATCTACAGATTACAATTAGCAAAATGTTTAAAATGTTAGTATAATTATACTTATAATGAATTGAATAATACAAAATTCGTCGATATAATATATATATATATTGATTTTGTAAATCTTTTGATGTTGTTTCTAATAGAAAAAAAACTATTATATAAATTAAAATCATTCGGTATATATCTAATAAAAGTAATATCTATTAATATTGAATAACTTTACTCATTATTTAAAAATAATATGAGTAAAATTACTCATTATTATATTAAATTAGTAAACAAATGAATTTATATATATATATATATATATATATATATATTTATATATTATGTTTATTAAGTTAATCATAAGGTATTATCATTTAAAGTGATCTATAGTTTGTGTAAATGCTAAAAAAGGCTTCGAAGGGACATTATAATGTATCTATAGAGCCATATATGGTTATAAGTGAACACTTCATCTAAGTTCCTGGATGGGATGAAAGGAATCCACCAAATAAAAATAACAATATATAAGTATATTACTCATTTTTAATTTATAAATGAGTAATAGTACTCATATCGTTTATTATATATGAGTAATGTTACTCATATTACAAATTTATTCATATTTTATAGCAACTTTACTCATATTATTTAGCATTATGAGTAAAAGTACTCATTTATTTTTCTCAGTGTATCTAATCAAATAATAAAGTGGTTTTATTATTTTTATCGAATGGATCTCAAATTATACGGGTTGAAAATTATTTTGAAAATAGTACAATTATCAAAGCTTGATTACCACAAGGATCGGTTTTAGGTCAAATTTTATGTTTACTATATATTAATGATCTCTCTAGTATATTCTCTTAATAATTAATATTGATATATTTGCAGATGATACAAAATATAGTTTTCTTACACATTTGAGAGTGACAAAATATCTCTTTTACAAAATAATTTAAATTTATTTTCACAATGGGCAATAAATGGCAATTCAATATTTCATTATACAAATGTGCAGCTATGATATTAGGGAAGGTTACTCCATCTAAATATTTAATAAATAATATTCAATTAGAAAACAGTAATTTATGTAAATATTTAGGAATAATATTTAAAAATAGCCTTTTTTAATAAAAATATTAATTATATTTGTAAAAAAGCATATTTTTCTTTGAATTCAATTTGTAGATGAATTACTACAAAATCATTTAGAGTAAACCTATTTTAGAATATACATCTATAATTTGGTCACCCTCTTCAAAGGTTAGTAAATTTCTTTGTATCATAGACCAAATTGAAAGAGTGTAGACATTATTTACTAGAAGATTAATTACAAGATATTTAGTATATTCACATTCATCAAATATTAATTATATATCATATAAAGATAGATTGGAGTATTTTAAATTAGAATACCTTGAACTTAAAAATTTATAATAGATCTGTTATATCTAGGAATAAGCACTAACCTTTATATATTTTGACTCCTTCACTTCCTATGATGTACAACAAAATCCAAATTTGCACTTTTTCTGGTTTCAAATCGAGTTCCATCGTGCATCCGTATATTTCGTACTCTTCTAACAATCTATTCAATTCTTCTGCACCACGTTACTTGTCTACTACTAGTACCTCAATTAATGAATGTTTGTCTGAAGTTACAATGTTAACACGTGGTGTACCTCAAGGTAGGATATGTGTACCAAGTGTACTTGGCCTATTAGTATGTTATATATATTAGACAATTACAACTTATTTGTAAATAATGTTCTAATATTATATAGACAATTTTCGCTGCCGACATACAAATACTATCAATTATCCCCTTCCTAATATTACTACACATATATTATATACATTATATGATATATATATATATATATATCAATAACCTTTCTAGCTGCACTGGTATAATAAATAACTGACTCATACGAAATAATGTACTCCTAAACGCTACTAAAACCGAACTACTTGCACCTTCTCCAACAACTTATCCTACTTTTAGAGAATTTTATAATTCATCCAAATTTATTAGCAAATAATGAGGGTTTTATTTTTGATGAAAAACACATGTTTATACCTCAAAATAAATCTATATGTAAATCATCTAATATTTCACTCTACAAAATCAAATTTATTCATAAATTTATTTCTTATAAAATCTGCAAAATTATCATTCATTCTCTAGTTTTCTCCCACTTAAACTATGCTAATTCTATATATTCTCCTATAGTCCCATATTCCTAATGTATAACATTGAACATCAATAAATAATTAGATATTCTATCCGTCGTATTCATAATTTAAATTATAATAATAATAATGTATCCATTTACCTATTACAACATAAACTTCATATCCTAAAATATAATGATAGATATTTTCATAAATCTGTTTCAATAGTTATTCTATGTCTTATTTATTATAAATTTCTATATATTCTAAAAATCATACACGACACAACTCTCTTCACTTATATAGGTCAATTTTATTAGATTTATTATACCTATATATACATTTAATTACAGAACACTTATTGGTAGATCTCTTAGTATAACATTATATTAGGGGTTTATTTTATTAGCCTCTAATAATTAGAACTTGCTTCCAAATAATAGTATAAAGAGTAATCATTATATTTCTTTTCGACACCATGTAATCAAATTCTATTGTCTAAATATTTATTGTTTGTTTATTTATTATATTTTATAGTTTTAATTTTAAATTGTCTTATATATATTTATTGTTTTTTTTTCGCCATTATACACTGTTGAGTTATATAACTAAATATTTACGGGGTTTAAAAAACTAATCAATCAAAAAATCAATCAATAGCAACATCACCATCACGTGTCAACATCATCATCATCGTAGTCATCATCACAATCATCATCGTCATCATCATCATCATCATATTTATATGTAGGATAACCTTTTATTTATATTTATTTAAAGTATGTTTTTATTTTAGTTTGCAGTGTTGTATTACTAGGTTTGAAAACAAATTATTGTACAATATGTACAATATATAATACTTATCTTGTACTTATTCTGTATATTTGAATGCGTATTATATATTTCTGTATTTTTATGGTAGCATACGGTGGTGTATTATATGCCGAGTAATAAGTATACTAGTACTAGTACTAGTACTAGTAACAGCTGTTTGTATGATTGTGGGAGGACATCTCAAGGTATTAATGGACCTGGCATATCCATAATGAACGTTGGTAGCCTTATACTTTATATTCGTTGTGGTCGACTTATCAACTATATGTTATGTTTTCCTCTTTATGTGTACACATCTTGTGTTATTGTTATTTGTATCTATTATAACTTTATTTTTACTTATATATTTAATAACTACCTATATATTTAATATGTATTGTAACTATTTTAATATTAAAAATTGTACTTTGTATACAGTTTTACTTTTCTTTTGAAATTTCTAAATTTTGTTTACTCTATCGTTACTTTTATTAATACGTTTGTTTTTTGCCATTCCTTTTGCTGACATGTAGATATCTCGATAAGTTCAGTGAACTTCTATATCTACCCGGGTTCACTCTCGTTTATTACGAGAAACCAATCTGATTATTACTATTATTATTATTATTATTATTATTATTATTATTATTATTATTATTATTATTATAGTATATAATATTAATCGGAAGTTTATAGTTAGCAGAAATCACGTTCATTTAAATGTAATATATAGGCTATATTCAGTAACACTATACATTTATAAATGGCATCAATATTTAGAATACTTCTAACCACTTTAAATAACCACAACTAAATATATACATTAATAGCCCGATATACTTCGGAGGGTGTAGGAATGTAATTCAATATAACTATAATTAAATATAGGTAATGTATATCTAAAAATAAATATATATTTTAATTGAATTATGATTATATAATCTCTGTTTTATGTATGAATAAATATACACAATAGAAATAGATGTATTGCAATTATATATATATATATATATATATATATTGTTTTTGTTATTGTTATTTTTATTTATTGGAGTCCTTTCATCCCATCCAGGAACTTAGATGAAGTTTTCACTTATAACCACATATAGCTCTAATGTCCCTTCGAAACCGCTCTCATGTTAAGGCATCCATGGTTTTAACGAGAGCCGATCATTTATTTATACACAATTATATAAGATCACTTCTAAATAATATTTTAAGACCCATTTTATAAAATTAATTAATGATCCGGAAGAGGCTCGAACCCGTGTCCTACTGCTTAAGCACATGCTTGTGTGTCTGACGCCTTAGCCAACTGAGCTACACAGGCAGTTATATAGATATATATATATATATATATATGTGAATAGAAATTTAATTATTTATAGAAATATATTAATAAATAAAGATATAATACATATTAAAATAATGATTTATAAACAATTAACTTATATATATATATATATATATATATTTATATTTATTATTTAGAAGCACGCTTGTAGATTATATGTAACGTATTACGTATACTTATCACGTATAATCCTATAGGATACTATCTGCAAGCATAGAATAACTAACAATATGGTAGTCACTTTTGGAAATCAGTAATATATATATGCTATAAATTAAACTAAACATAAAATAAACGATGATTAAAGTAAATAATTATAAATATAAATTATTATTATAATTATTTATTATGGCATACTTCTATGAAAACCTAATTTAAATAGTTGTAACTTATAACCAATATTTCAACTCGAAGTGTTCACCTAATGTAAATAATAAATAACTGAATCAGCATTAATAAAAAATAAATAACATTAAAAAAACGTAAGATATAAAATAAGTCCTTAACGTATGTTTCCATTGAAAGAATATACACAATGTAAACAAGATATGGTAACGAGATAACAGTGTAAATAAGATAATAATCTATATATAGATTTCAATGTATACATTTCAAAATATGCTAAATATGAATAAATATAGATAGTTATAATCTATTTACGTATATCGTTGGAAAAGGTACGACATACTGACGTACGCTGTTGTAACTATGATATCATTACGACATATCATTATGATGTAACTACCACCTAACTATGACGTAACCACCATCCTAACGACGTCGTCAGAACATCTATTACACTCTCGTCACGCTACAATGAACGCAATTAGCGTCGAGAAGGAGACGTGGCGGGCGGTCGTCGGTATCGGTAGTTTCGGTAGTCCATCGAATCGGAGCGAAGGGGTCGCGTCCCCGCCGCCTACGAAAAAACTAGCGGCGGTAATTAGCGGCGATTGTGTCGGTTGTGTGGGCGTGTGTCACCGTATTAAAGGTAGGTCGCGGCCACCGCTCTGATTCAATCATTACGACGACATCCGCTCGTCACCACCACCACCGCCGCGATCGTATGTCGCCACCGTTGCCACTACCGTTACCCGGGTTACCACTACCACTACTACTACTACTACTACTGTTGCCGGTTCTCGCGTCGTCCGATAGACTCGGCATTTTCAAAATCGACTCGGTATGGAGATCACGATGGACGGAACCGAGCGAGGTTAGCGACCTTTAACCTATAACCTATAACCCGCGGCTGCGCTACGGATGGACGAGCGGCGGCGGTGGGGGCGCGGGCGGGCGGGAGTCGCGGCGCGCACCGCTACGCCCGCATTCTCCCGTCGGATTCCCATCGCTCCCTCCCTCTTCCTCCTCGAACGCGCGTCGTGTATACCTAGTTGCTATGGTTACGCCGCTTCGAACGTAGTAACCTCTTCGTACATCGTTCGCATACCTACCCTCTCCACATAGCGAACTACGGTCCGCACCCCGCATACCGTCCCACTTCATATATCGCCCCCACTCCACCACCCCCGCCCCACCCTCGACCGTACGATGCCCCCCGCCCGCAACACCCTATCGTCCTACCTGGTCGGCGTCGCTCTATTGTTCTCGCTTCGTTGTCAGGAGACTTCGGTGTACGGGGAACAGCACAGATGTTTCGACATCCCGAACAACTACACGATGTGTCGGCAGGTGGGATACACGCGCATGATGGTGCCGAACTTCTTGGGACACGATAACATCGAAAACGTTCGTATTATCGCCCTCACTATGACGTCATAACTAGCACGTATGACTATTACGTAATGATCGCGTAGTTGTAGTTAACCCCAGTTTAAGGGTACATCTGGTTACCGTAGACCGTGTCGATTACGAACAATAACAATAAACAATGTACAGAGATTACGCATAACGATAACAATTATAACGATTATCATTACGATCTAGAATATAACTACGTGTAACGATTACGAATATACCCTGCAGGGTTAATCTGTTACTAATGCTTATCGTGTTGTGGTTTATGTTGCGTTATTTGTATACCCACGGCCTATACATTACTTATATACTATACAATATATATATATATATATATATTTAATAATATTATGATTTTAAGTTTATATTATAATAAAAGTGAAGTATAATCATACCTACACATACACCTACCCCACCCCAATCAATGCATAATGCGACGCTGTAAAGTGAACGCATCGATCACTGCAGATAAGATACACTATTCACTATTTACATGAAGAATGTGTGTGTGTAAGTGTGTATGATAGTGTATATGTATGTACGAATGTGTGCGGGGCACCCATACTATGGGTGGGTGTGTATATACGTATGGTGCGGTGAATGAGTGCGGTTTAGTATATATATATATGTAATAATGTGTATTGTACAATGTACACTGTACAGTCATTGTATACTGTACAACCGTTATACACTGTACAACTTATATGTTAACGTGTATTAGCTATCCCTGATGCAAGTCGCAATACGGAAAGTGTGTTAGAGAATCGGTGTATAGCTACTAAGAAAAACTCGTCTGTTCAGTACTACAATACGGGGGGGGGGGGTACGTAACTTTTTCAAATCTCATTAGGGTTAATATGTACACGATGGAATAAACATAAATATATATGCATATATATATATATATATATGTATGTATGTAAATGAATGTATGTATGTTCGTATATATAGTATATATATATATATATATATATATATATAATTTATATCTATAATTTATCATTATTATTGTTATTATCATATGTTTTGTTAGTGCTATTAAATGATAAGTTATATGATACTTTATCTCGAGTAGTGTTACAATTAATCATAGGGTTACGGGCATTAGATAATGA
This sequence comes from Osedax fenrisi, assembly GCA_964019155.1. NCBI lineage: Eukaryota > Metazoa > Annelida > Polychaeta > Sabellida > Siboglinidae > Osedax > Osedax fenrisi. The sequence continues at coordinate 76,248,929 of OZ025242.1, forward strand.
TTCGTATTATTCGCATGTATGAAAGTCAGACCATGTATTTAAATACCAGTTAGACCCATAGCCCTATAGGGTTAGCCATAGCCCCATAGTCTCGGGCAGCACGTGATGGAGCTATCATACATACATCCGTGTGTGTGTGTGTGTGTGTGTGTGTACACATTGAAAGTCGCTTATGCACGATCTGATATATTAGCTAGCGTTTAGATGTAACTGTGTTAACTTTGTGTTGGATGTACAATGTACAGTGTACATTGTACACTGTACAGTGTACATTGTATACTGTATATTGTACATTGTAGAGTGTACATTCATAATGTACTACATTGTACACCTATGTATTAGTAAGTCGATCAGTACTATCTACAACCCGGTGTATATCGGTGATTCTGCAAATCTAGAGTTCCCGGCTTCGACATCGCGCGCCTAGTGTTATCAATAATATAATAATCAATAATTCGAATGCATTTCGTCATGACAACACTATACAACGCGCATAGGGCAAACCCCCCAATACAATATATAATGCGCATATTGATAGTAAACATGTAAACAATGCCATCATTAAAACCATCACATGTGATATCCTATTTAATGTTTCAAATTATATTTCAAATGATATATAGTATCATACTTTTATTGTATTAACACACTTTACACATATTTATTAATAGTATACGTTTTACACAATGTTAATATTACCTTTAATATTATGTCATTATTATCACTTTACATCTTAATAGATCATAAATTATCTGTTTTTTCTTTCTTCAAAAATATGGGCGTAACTTTATAATTTAGCCACACCCTTTTACGCTCAATATGAAATACGCTTACATCAACATGTCGGGACCTCACGCAAGCATGTCGATACAAACTGAGCTAACTATCTATATATAACCACATTACTAATTAATAATAGGTACGGTAAAGTACTCAGTTTCATAGATAAACGTGATCGGTTCGGTGCGATGTAAGTAATATCTCGTTTCCCATAGTGCAGCGCGGCGGTATTGTTGTTAATACGCCCCCAAAGATAACGGTAACGCCCAGCTATGTAAACACCGCTATCTTGTCATGCGCATTCAGTCGCAGTCGCACTCGAGGCGCATTATCTGTGCGCGTAAACATTACATACGGTGATTAACGCTTCTTTATCCGGTGATTTGACCTTTGCACTCTGCGTATTATTCTACGGGTTTATACGTCGGTCACTAAACGCTCGATTTATTGTTTTCATACGCGCATTCATACACGTATTAATACGTATATATATATATATATATATGTGTGTGAGTTAGAATGTATAAATTTCAAGATATCTAAAAATATGTTAAAGCGGTCAGTTAGGTAAGTAATGATTTTATTATCCATCGTTCACCTTCGTTCCCTTTAGAACTAGTAGAACTAGTAGCACTAGTAGAACTATCAGATGCGCGCGGTCCAGGTGTATCAAAGGAATAGTTGTCTAAGTGTGTTCCTGTGATCGCTTTGTTTACTTAACGATATCCAGCCCGGTAATGATCGACACGTCGCACCCCTTTGATCGGGTGTATTGATCGGGCGGCGACGGGGGGCGTGGTGGAGGGGGGGGGGCGGGGTGGAGGGGGGGCGGGGTGAATTAACGCTACGTACGTCGTACGCATGCTGAATTCTCACAGAATAGAGACATCATTATTAAATATATATATATATACGTTAGCAGTCGTTTAGCGTATAGTATACACAGTATAAGTAGAAATAACATCTATATAAATACGTATTATAATTGCGTACGTTCTATATATATATCTATAATAAAGATGGTAATTAGAGCGTATGCTTCAATGTATTCGGCTTTGTTCTCACCACAACACAATATATAAGCAGCACGTTCACTATGGTATAAGTTCACTATGGTATAAGTTCACTATGGTCAATGACCATTGGTTATGACTATATTGTGATATTATTATTATTATTATATATATATATATATATATATGTATGTATAATAATATCGTGTATTGAGATGATTGACAGGCATAGTTATTACGTAATGTGGGTGTGTGTCGATTACATCATCACGCGTCGTACACGTATCGCCCCCTATAGCATGATTCCATGTAGTACGTGCGTGTGTGCGCGTATAAGTGTGCGCGTGAGTATAAGTGTGCGCGTGAGTAGTGCGAACATAAACTGAAGCACACGCACGCACACACACCGAGTATTACGTGGATAGACGGGCCGAGATGTGCCGACTCGCTGTTGCTGCTGATTATAAATTAAACACCAGGGGGTCGGGGAGGGGGGATAGGAAGGGAGGCGAGGGAAGGGGAAGGGTGGTATAGGGTGATGGGTGAAGTGTGGAGTGGAGTACGATGGGCAAGACAGGTACAGGGCGACGGGATACCGCTTGCTCAAGCACGCCTGAGCGTTGCCTCGTGTTGCGTCAATCATTAGGGCGGATGTGTACGTGTGTGTGTGTGTGTGTGTGTATGTGTGTATGTGTGTGTGTGTGTGAGTGTGTGTGAATGAAATAATACGCCAGTACACATATATACATATATATATATATATATATTAATAATATAGCAATAGCATTGTAATATACACATAATATGTATATATGTAATTGCTTCGTATGAAACAATACTATTAGCTGTACGCGTCTCTACTATGACGCTAAGAGGTCACGTGTGTGTGCGTGTGTGTGCGCGTGTGTGCGCATGTGTGTGCGCGTGTGTGTGTGCGTGTGTGTGCGTGTGTGTATTATGACATCACAAAGATGCCTTCGTTAGCGGCAGACACGGTACGCTGTATATTGCGTCATCACGAGGCGCTCTAAACAATAGAGCTGTGACGTCACATACGCGCGCACACGCACCAAGTGTGAGTCGTACACACACACTCGCACACGCACACTGGGGGGCGCACGTTACGATATTCAGTAAGATGTTATACTATTATCTCTCGCATTGTACACTAATGTACAATTAATGTACATTGTCCATCTGTACATTGTACACGGTAAATTATAGATGGTACATTGTATACTGGAATATTTTCACCAATAAATGAGTAATAATGACATAGTTATGCTGTTTTAGTAATAGTAATATTAGTCAAAATACTATAGGTTTTATAAAAGATTTATTTAGTTATATAGAATATTGAGAAATAAATTTAAATTCATTCAGTTAACATGATCCTTAACATTTCCGTGTCAAAGTTTTGTTGTGCGAAACTTGCCTCGCGAAAGTTTGCACACGACAAAATGAAGATATCCTATGTTTTACATACGTACGGCAAAATAGAAAATTTTCTATTTTTAAAACTAGTATTTAATAACGCGACTTTAAGCGTTCCTATTATATGCTAACGCGTGAGTTGTGTTGGTTTGCGACGTTCAGTGTGAGACTCTCAGTGTGAGATGTTCAGTGTGAGAATCTCATTGTGAGACGCTCAGTGTGAGAATCTCAGTGTGAGACGATCAGTGTGATACGCTCAGTGTGAATCGCTCAGTGAGAGACTCTCAGTGTGAGACGTTCAGTGTGAGACTCTCAGTGTGATACTCTCAGTGTGAGAATCTCAGTGTGAGACACTCAGTGTGAGACGCTCAGTGTGAGAATCTCAGTGTGAGAATCTCAGTGTGAGAATCTCAGTGTGAGACTCTCAGTGTGAGAATCTCAGTGTGAGACGCTATGTATACATTCATTGATAAAGTTATACATTGATATAGTGATTGGCGCTTGAGTTTTAGATTTAGAATACCGCGTCGGTTAAATGTCGGCAAGTACGTTACATATATGTATGTATGTTATATAAACACATAATATTTTCGACATATATGTCGAACATATTATGTATACATTACATATGTCGAGCATATATGTCGAACATATTATGTATACATATGTCGAGCATATCATTATGGAGTGGGGCGTTCGCCTACAACAAAGGAACAACAACAACACTACTACTGGTGCTGCCGTGGTGGTGTCGGTTGATAGAGTAGCCGTACGAGCGATAATCATTGAAGCGTGACGATATCTCTCGCTATTTAACTACGCGGCTACTGTTACTGTGATCTCTCTGTAACCCTTAGTAGATGTGGTAAGCCGAGCTGGCCGGGTGTGAATGTTACTTCAACGACATACTTCAATACAATTCAGTACTTCGACGACATATTTCAATACCCCCGCCCATACACACACGCGCGCACACACACGCGCACACTCGACACCGAGCACATTCACGTACTAAACACTATCGCCGACATGTATGTGTGTGTGTGCGTGTATATGTGTGTATGTGTGTGTGTGCATGTGTGCGTGTGTGTGTGTGTGTGTGTGTGTGTGTTTAGTTCGCAAGAAACGAGGGGCCCTATAGGGCCGTGTACGGATTATATTTAATTGCTTATATATATTTGTGTATATATATATATATATATTATTTATTTTATATCAGACGTATACGATAAACATCCATGGAAACAGTACACGAATACGATTATACGTTAATTACAAATATAACAATGATGTAATACAAACAAACGTATACAAATAATGAGTGTATTAGAGATACATTTAAGGGCGATAAAGGAAATGTTAAAGTTGAACTATTAGTGTATTAGACAGATGCGTAAATCGAGTGTAAAATAAGTAATACCGACGACATGTCTTTGGTAACGTGACCCTGAACGTGATGTACTGTGACATTGCATCGATATTCTCATTGAGATAGTACTAGATTCCGTGTTTTCACTAGTAGACGTAAGCAAGCATTAGTAAACTCATCGACACCATACGAATTAACGAATTAAGCATCATATTATAAATATATATATACAAATATATATATATATATATATATATATATTGAATACAATACAATTAGCGGATACAAATAGAGCCCTCAACAAATCATAGACTTGTACGTGTTATCAATAATCGAGAGGGGTTGGAACAATGCAATAACAGGTAATGTTGTTGTGTATTTCGATTAATAATGTACTAAGTTATTGTGTATTAAGTTGCAGCGGATAACACCTCGTGTAGTCAAACCTTCTAGCTTGTACACTGTACAATGTACATTTTACACTAGTTATGCTTTAACTGGGCTATCGACCACTCATATATATGTGTGTGTGTAACTGATTGTGTGTAACTGATTGAGCGCGAACGAGTGCGTTTAACATTAAACGTTATTATAATTATAATGGACAGTGATCGCTCAATTCACTCTCTATAATGTTGATAAGCGCATAGCCAACTGTAGTGACAACTATGTGTGAGGTATTGAATACACCACTACTACCACCACTACTACTACCAGTACCACTACCAGTACCACTACCAGCACCACTACCAGCACCACCACCACCACCACTACCAGCACCATTAGCACCACCACCACATCCATTAACATAACCACCACCACCACTACCACCACCACTAGCACCACCACCACCACCACCACCACTAGCACCATGTACAGACACGGAACACACAATCTCTATAGGTCTACCTAGTTATAACGAGAGAATCGCCGTGTCTGTCTGTCTGTATGTCTGTATGTCTTAATGAGGGGATCTTGTTGCGCGCGCGCGTTATACACGTAACTATGGTTACCGCTCGGCTTTACTCGGCTCTGTTCGGCTTTATTTCGAGTATATTCGGCTCTATTCCGGGTATAACATTTCATGTTCACATATTCACTATTACAGCGTGTATAAACATATATATATATATATATATATATATATATATATACGTTCTACTTTGATATAACATACACGAGTAGCTGAACATATCTGACATAATAATAACCTCAGAAATACCTCGGAGATAGGCGTCACACCCACCCTATTGTTATGATTAGTTAGTAATGTCTACGGTCCCTCTCAACAGTAACACGGCTTATCATGTATAGGTATCCCTCACACCGCGCCCGTCTAATGCGCTGTAGATATAGGTCAATATATATATATATATATATATACGTATATACGTATATATATATATATATATATATATATATATATATATATATATATATGTATATATATGTATATATGTATATATATCCTCTATAGGGGAGAATAACGCTCAATGTAGACATAAAAGCATGCGCGTGTACTATAAGGTATACGTGTATGTATGTGTGTGTGTGTGTATGTGTAATGTAGACGTATATGTATAATCTGCTTACATATGTGCTCTATGTACACGTAATGTATACATATATGTATTCTATGTGTACAATGTACACATGTACATATGTAAATCAATAATGTTAATACATTTATTTATTTTTTATTATTAGTTTTGTTTCCTGTTTTATGTCATTTTGAATATCCATTTTCTATATTCAATAAATTATATTATTATTACATGTATGTAATGTGTACATCCAATATGTACATACATGCATACAATACCTATATATATATATATAATTAAAATGTATACATGACTACAATGTGTACACGATGCGTATCGATACTAAATGCTTACGTCATCATAATAAAGAACAGTGTCTGTCTGTCTACACGTGCGATGATCGCCTATACACGAGCATGTAAACAGTTAACCCATAAACACTCCGTTCTAATAAATCGCTGGCCATGCTTAATCTTCCAGACAGTAAATCTCGGTAAATCACATTAAATCTCGTGAGAACTCGTGAAATCGCGTGAAATACCACCCATGTATCAATGCATGTGTTATCACGTGGTACTAAAATGTCTGTCGGTAAATAACGGTATTAATACATTGATAACGAGGATAATAAAACATATGTATAAATAGGTAGGCGCGTATTTAAATGCAATACTATGCTCGAGTTATTATGCGTTATTAGTAATAACTTATTACGCACCTACTATATACATGTTATACACCTACTATATACATGTTATACACCTACTATATACATGTTATACACACACTATATACATGTTATACACCTACTATATACATGTTATACACCTACTATATACATGTTATACACACACTATATACATGTTATACACCTACTATATACATGTTATACACCTACTATATACATGTTATACACCTACTATATACATGTTATACACCTACTATATACATGTTATACACACACTATATACATGTTATACACCTACTATATACATGTTATACACCTACTATATACATGTTATACACACACTATATACATGTTATACACACACTATATACAGCTATAGTATACTTCCGGTGTACGTATTAATATAACGTACAGAAACCTACACATGCATGCAAGATATTCACGCAAGCGCAAACGGACACTCACCTTCATACACATGTTGTATATATATATATATATATATATATATATATATATTTATATATATATATATATATTTATATATATATATATACACATATGATATACACTGCGTGTATGAAGGTGAGTGGGAGAGATGAACAATTATAATTGACAGGTAACAGTCTAACCAGGACGTCGATTGCGTCATAGCTTCTATTGTAATACGCAGCAGCAACATCGTCATCATCACGTGATAATAGGTCAAAGCTCTGTGGGTGGTCTGACACGACACATTACGTAACCTATCGTAGCTATAGTTACGGTAGATACGGTGTAGCACTGGAACAGCACCGGAACACACCCGTACCTGTAACCATATATGCTAACACCGACTTGTTATTAAAACCACGTTAATATTGCTAGTTCTATATGTCTATCTATCTATCTATATATATATATATATATATATATATATATAGTATTCTCCCCCCATTACACCCGATCTATCAATTGCAACACTTCCTTTAATACTTACCTTTAAGCGTACTATAATATTGTTAATTTGTTTTATTGTGGTCATACGTTTTGCGCGCGGGGTGTGTCTAGACTTCGCTGTATTCCTGATGCATCAACATCATCATCACCATCATCACCATCATCAACATCATCATCATACGTGTGGGCGTGTGTGACGTCATTCCGTCAGTTGTTGCGGTCAATACGCATAGTTCAGTGCCGTTAAGTGTGCGCGTGCGTGTGTGTGTGTGCGCTCGCTCACGTATACCTATCTGGTGTGCTGTTAACGTGATATCTACTGTGCGACGCAGTGTGCGGCTATGCATTACGTAATCAAGCGTCGCATCGTAACTCCGACCCTATCAGCCGTGGTTACCTTATAACGGAAGCCATCTTGTTGTTTGCTTTTTAGGAGAAACAACATCGATACATATAAACAAAAACAGAAAATATAAGACAATTTCGTCTAATAAGTAATAATAATAATAATGATTATTAATACGATTAAGTTGGAAGCCCTTAAGTAATGTATTGCATTGTTGTCAGCACGGGTATAGACAGGGAGTATAGACCTCTATAGACAGGGTCCCCACCGCCACCGGTCATCTCTAGATACAGCGGGTTGTTGCGGCATAGTGGTGACGTCATAGTGGTGACGTCATAGTGTTACTAGATAGCGTGGTGCTCCCCCTGTCGGTAGCACTCCTAGTACATATGTATGTATACATACGTGTGTGTGTGTGTGTGTGCGTGTGCGTGTGCGTGTGTGTGTGTGTGTGTGTGTGTAGACATCGACAGCGAATGTACGACGTTCACTATATCCGATACTTCGAGTACACTGTACGTCCACACTGTATATACTGCATATACATTGTACACTTTACATTGTACACTGCACAACGTACAGTGTGTATAACTGTCGTATAATGTACAAAGTATACATTATACAGTGTACACTGTATTTCACCGAACGTAACTCTCTATAGCTAGAGACATAGAAAAGGGGGCGTGACGGCTCCGTCGTTTGACCGTTACGTCCAGCCCTCCAGACCAGACATCCTACATCGATAAGTGTGGCCCGCTAACTATCGGTAATGATCACCGGAAACAGTAATTAGTACCGCCCCCCCCCCCCGTCTCCCACCTGTCAATCATGTCACGACATGACGTCATCGTGGCAATACAATAGGAGAACAGCTAATTTCGCGCGCTCGATAACATCGAGTTGACCATATGGACACGTTTAAATGCATTATCTTATATTACGGGGATATTAAATTATACATCAAATGTTCCTATATATACATTTTTGTTAATACTTAAATAATGTATATGAAATTTCATAAAAATATATACACTAAAAAATAATCAATAATAAATATAATGTAACTTACAACCCATACAACACCCTATTATATTAGGGTTAAGTATTATTGATATATATATATATATAAATATCAAAAAGTAATCGTAAATAATAAAGTCATTAACCTTTACAAAATAGCCCTTTGCCCTTTGCCCTGTAGTTTACATGAACACTCGCGAAAATCTCGTGGAGGAAGAGGCGGAGGTCAAATTTAATAAGGAAATCCTGACTAATTAAAATTCCGTAAATAAATAGTATATATACTAGTATAGTATATACTGTATATATACTATAGCTATTACGATGCATGTATTACATGTATACAATGCATAGAATAGCATGCGTATAGTATACTCTAACGAACGATGTAGACTTTATACAGTAAACAATGTTCATTGTGGGAATAGAGATACTATATAGATACTATAGAGATATATAACGGTGTGTAATAGAAACATGTGTATTATACATACGAAATCAACTGTACATTATTCACAATTAGTTATATGTTATGGGTTTTATAAACAATAGATTATATTATATATATATGTGTGTATATGTGTGTATATGTGGGTGTATGTGTGTATGTGTGTATGTGTGTGTGTGTATATGTTGGTGTATGTGTGTGTGTGTGTATGTGTGTATATGTTGGTGTATGTGTGTGTGTGTGTGTGCGTGTGTGTGTGTGCGTGTGTGTGTGTGTGCGTGTGTGTGTGTGCGTGTGTGTGTGTGCGTGTGTGTGTGCGTGTGTGATAACACATCTAACAATGTGTTATATAAGATAAATAGTATACCGAATATAGTAAATAAACAGTTTGTAAAATAATCTATAAACAATAAGTATTGCTTATAATATTATTTATACACACATATATATATATATATATATATATATATGTATGTACGTTGATATTAATCTATGTGTAAATAACATAGACATATTATAAAACATATCAGCTATATCAGATGGTGACTCATAAGCCGCTCTAACGTACACGTTACCGCATCCATAGTCACGTGACAGCGTTCTCTTATACCACGTGACCACAGCGTATAGTCACGTGACAGCGTTCTCTTATACCACGTGACCACAGCGTATAGTCACGTGACAGCGTTCTCTTATAACACGTGACCACAGCGTATAGTCACGTGACAGCGTTCTCTTATACCACGTGACCACAACTATATCACTAGCGCACTTGTATCTAATAACGTCATGCGCGTACGCTCTCTACCAGAGGTCGTGACCTCTACGCTCTCGAGTCGGTGGTAGCGCAGACACCAGACACGTGATACACAACGTATACTGTATGTACGTGTGCACGTGACTTGGTACCACGTGACTTGACGTATGAGCGCACGCCTTTATGAACAAGCGCGCTGTTTTTATAACCTCATCAAATGTTACGCTAATGAGACGGGTAATGCTGACCGTAGTGGTAGTAGTAGTAGTAGTAGTAGTAGTAGTAGTAGTAGTAGTAGTAGTAGTAGTAGTAGTAGTAGTAGTAGTAGTAGTAGTAGTAGTAGTAGTAGTAGTAGTAGTAGTAGTAGTAGTAGTAGTAGTAGTAGTAGTAGTAGTAGTAGTAGTAGTAGTAGTAGTAGTAGTAGTAGTAGTAGTAGTAGTAGTAGTAGTAGTAGTAGTAGTAGTAGTAGTAGTAGTAGTAGTAGTAGTAGTAGTAGTAGTAGTAGTAGTAGTAGTAGTAGTAGTAGTAGTAGTAGTAGTAGTAGTAGTAGTAGTAGTAGTAGTAGTAGTAGTAGTAGTAGTAGTAGTAGTAGTAGTAGTAGTAGTAGTAGTAGTAGTAGTAGTAGTAGTAGTAGTAGTAGTAGTAGTAGTAGTAGTAGTAGTAGTAGTAGTAGTAGTAGTAGTAGTAGTAGTAGTAGTAGTAGTAGTAGTAGTAGTAGTAGTAGTAGTAGTAGTAGTAGTAGTAGTAGTAGTAGTAGTAGTAGTAGTAGTAGTAGTAGTAGTAGTAGTAGTAGTAGTAGTAGTAGTAGTAGTAGTAGTAGTAGTAGTAGTAGTAGTAGTAGTAGTAGTAGTAGTAGTAGTAGTAGTAGTAGTAGTAGTAGTAGTAGTGGTAGTGGTAGTGGTAGTGGTAGTGGTAGTGGTAGTGGTAGTGGTGGTGGTGGTGGTGGTGGTGGTGGTGGTGGTGGTGGTGGTGGTGGTGGTGGTGGTGGTTGTTGTTGTTGTTGGGTGCGGCTCGTTCACAGGGACCAAAGTCCCTGCGCGTACGATAGTACAGCCTTGGGGTTCCCCACCAAGACTGATAGTGGGGGTGCCGCACCCCCAAATTCGCGTACTCTTTTGTTTATGGTTGCCGGACATTCTGTAAGCCAGTGCGTAATAGTCTCCTCTTCTGTTTCACAGTGGGGGCAGATCGGCGATGTGCTGCTGTCGATTCTATGTTTGTAGGCAGCAAGACGTTGACAGTGTCCACTCCTGAGTTGGGCGAGGAGTACTGCCTCTTTCCTACTCAGGGGGACGTCGCTTCTTTGGCTGCCGTAGATCGCCTTCGTCCTTGGGTCAGAGGGAGGGGGGTCTATAATCGTTGCTTTGATGACAGATTTCGCTGCGGGCAGAGATATATACGGCTCGGGTGCCGTGGATCTGTCAGCCGCAATAACGCCAGCCGCGACGTCGGCCCATTCGTTGCCCGTGAGGCCAATGTGACTAGGCACCCACTGTAAGTGTATCCGGGTGGTTACCTTGTCCAGTCCGGCCCGTAGCGCTGAAATGGCGGAAGAGTCTCTGTTGCCGGTATTTTCAAGTGCAGCGAGAGTGGACTGGAAGCAGGGTTTGTCGCTTTGGTCCTCTAACCATTGAATAGCTAGGTTGATGGCCGTCACTTCCGTTTCGAAGGAGGACGTCCATCGTCGTCCTTTGCTACAGCGTTCGTCTAGGAGCAAGGGGTCAGTGGCCGTGCCGGTGGTGAAAACTGCTGCGCTGCCACCGAATTCGCATCCACCCTGGGCTGATCCATCTGTATAGATGATCACGTCGGGGTGGTGGAGGGCGTCGATGGTGTCTGTGGCGTCTTTCTTCAGTTCAGCTTGGTCCGTCGTTTTGGTAGAGCCGTTGAGTAGTCGCGTGGCGACTGACCAGTGGGGGTTTGACCTCTGCGTCCATGGCGGTACTGGGGACAGTGCCATCGTGTCTCTCTCGAATGAGGACAGGCCTGTTTCGATGCAGTCAGCGGTGGCCATTTGTGAGAAGCTGAGTCTATTTTTCCATCTATGGTACACCGTGTTGCGCGTGAGTTGGGCTCTGGGGTTGCTGGCGGGTAGTCGTGCCGATTTTTCCCATGCTATCAGGCAGTTGCGCCTTCTGGTGGTTTCGATAGATGGGATTTCCGCCTCGCAACGCAGGCATTCGATCGGAGTGTCAGCGAGTTGTCCGGTGATTACTCGGAGTGCTCTGTTCTGGGCTCTCTCCAGGATTAACAGGTTCGATTTCGCTAACCAGGGTTGCCAGCCTGCTGCGCAGTAGTTGAAAACGCTGGAGATGATGGACTGGAATATTCTTTTTAGGCTCTTCCTGCTCCAGCCCCATTGTTTGGTTGCGAGAGAGGCAAGAATTCTCGTCCTGTAGGCTGTTCTGGATTTGATTTGGTCCATATGTCTGCGGAAGCAGAGCGTTCTGTCGAATGTGATCCCTAGAAATGTAGGGGTTGCATTAAATGTCAGAGGCGTTCCGTTGATATCCATAGCCGGGATCCATTTCGCTTCGTGCGTGTCGGTGCTGAAGAAGGAGACCTAGCATTTCGAAGGGTTCAGCTTTAGTTTGTGACGGCTGCTCCAGTTGGCGATGTTCGAGACTGCATCTTGGACATGTGCGAGTGCTTGTAGTTTGTCTCTATGCTGGCTCCAAATTGCAATGTCGTCTGCGTAAAGGCTGATTTTGACTTCGGGCGATATGACCTCTTTGATTCCGTCTATATAAAATAAGAATAGTAACGGGGATAGGACTGAACCTTGCGGGACGCCTTGGTGGAGTTTCTTCCGCTTGCCGGTCACGTTATCCATACTTACTTTGGCGTGTCTGTCGCAAATGAATCCTTGTATCCATCGGGTCATTGCAGTGGGGACGCCCTTGTCTAGGAGGATATGTAACAGGCGGTTGCGCCACACTGTGTCGAAAGCTTTCGAAAAGTCCAGGAGGGAGATAACGCTTCTGAGAGGCGGGCGACTTTGAAATCCGTCGCTGATAGATTGCGTTAATCTAAGGATCTGGTCTTCACAGCATCGTTGTCGTCTGAAACCCGATTGTTCCGGACACCACCAACCTCTCGTCTCTGCTAGGTAAGACAGTCTGGTAGCGACCATTCGTTCCATAGTTTTGGCCATACATGAAGTCAAAGAGACTGGGCGGTACGAGTCGATGGCGCTTGAAGGTTTTCCTTTCTTTAACAGCGATATTATCGTCGCAGTTCTCCAGGAAGCTGGACATGTGCCTTTCGCCCAAGAATCGTTGAACAGGTCCAAGAGGAAAGATCTCGCTAAGGGGCCTAGGGCTTTAATAAATCGAGGGGAGATCTGGTCTTCGCCCGGGGAACCTTTGGCTTTCGCGCTATCTATGGCATTTGAGAGCTCGATCTCGGTAAACGGAACTGTGGATTGATCGGGGACTGTAGGTGAATTCAATCTTTTCCTTAGCAACTTCTTACATCGTTCCTGTTTGGGGATGTGTGTTCTGCTGATTTCGGCATATCTGTTCATAAAGGCATTAGCTTTTGACTTGCTTGTTATGAATTCCTTGCCTTCGTGGATTAGAGACTCATTCCTAGTGTTGCCTGTGGCTTTACCGCTTAATGCTTTGATCGCGTTCCAGATCTTGTTTGGGTTGGCACTGGCTTCCGAGTCTTCCAGGAAAGTCTTCCAGTGTTCCTCCTTCTTGCTTCTGATCATGTCGTTCACCTTTCTGCAAGCGGTTATCCATTCCTGTCGATTGTTAGCGATGTTCTTCCTTAGGTTGTTCCTTAACTTTATTTGCTCTCTTATTTCTCTGGTTAGCCATACTTTATCATTGGTGGAGGCTTTGACTCTACCAATGTATTTTTGTGCTGCTTCCAAGATTGCATTGTTTAGGAATGAGATTTTTGCGTCCATGTTGGGGGTTGCGTTATTGGCGTTTGCCATGAAGTTCTCAATCCTGTTGTCAATGTGTTCGGCGAAGGCTGTGTAGTTGGCTTTGTTCCAGTTCCAACGGAGTTCTCTTATAGGGGCTGCCTTTAAGGAAGAGAGTTGGCACTCGATAGTGAAGAATATCGGTAGATGGTCGCTGCCCATACATTCCACGGTAGTCCATTCGGTCTTGTCAATCCAGACATTGGGGACTATGGTGATGTCAGGTGCACTGTTTCCGCCAGTGGCAGAGTTGATTCTCGTGGTGGAGCCGTCGTTGGCTATGCCAAGGTTGTTCTCGAGCATCCATTCTTCCAGTTCTTCGCCTTTCTGGTCTTCGGGTTGCCATTCATCCCATGCCATAGAGTGTGCATTAAGGTCGCCCCCGATGAATACACTATTTGATAGGGGGAGATAGGTTACTTGGAACTCGAGTCCATGGAGATCACCCCTGGAGGGAGGGCAGTAGACGTTAGCAAAGGTTAGACGTTGTAGGGATCTTGAGTTTAGTTGGATCGTGAGCATTTCGAGGAGAGAGTTGGGTGCAAGGTTCGGGTTCTGGATGACGGTGTAGGGAATGTCTTCTTTGATGAAGGTAACTACTCCTCCGCCCATTCCGGTACTACGGTCTTTTCGTACCGTTGCGTAACCCTTAAGCTCAGGATTTTTGTCTGTGGATCTCAACTTTGACTCTTGGATCATTATGATGTCCAGGTTAAGGTGGATTGCGCGATCTTGGAGCTCTTTTACTCTTGCCTTCAGTCCGTTGGCGTTCCATTGGAGCACTTTGAGGTTTCCTCTGCTGGTGATATCTGATGTTATCTCGGTTCGGTTGGCTGGGGGATTGGAGCTGTCTAGGCCTTTCGGGGGACTAATAGCTATGCAATCGTCGCATGTCCATGCCTTTGGCCCTGAGAGCATTTTTTGTTCCGTTCTGGAGAGGTTGGAGCAGCTTTTGTGGCAGGATCTGGAGCATCTGCGACATTCAAAAGGCGAGGGCGAAGTCGAAAGCTTGACGAATCGACCGCATCTGAGGCATCGTTTCCTACGTGCAGGGATTGTATCGACCGATTCTGTATCCGAGGCGTCCGGTGTTTGTGAGGGGGGAACGTTGACATCATCGGGAGAGATAGCTGGAGTCGGGATAAGCTGTAGCTGTAGGGAAACTGTTGTGGAATCGGTTTCTTCTTCGTCGTGAGCGACAGGAGCAATGACCGGTGACGCGGCTGTATTAGGCGGTGTTCGGGTAGCTATGGTGTCGTTCGTGCAGGCGGTGCATGTCCATGTGCCGAGCGCTTGGCAGGATCGCGACAAGCCGCTACACTTTTCACCCTTGTGTGATCTGGAGATGCACAAGCTACAGGATAGGAACGGTTTGCCTGTACCGATGGTTTTCTTGCATACGGCGCAACGGGAGGTAACGATGGTATGCGTAGGAGAGGCCATTGGTTGAATTGGCGTGTTCTGGTCTTGTTGGGTCGCTGGAGCAGGAGGTTTACAGTTCTTGCAAAGCCAAGTGTCGAGGGATTGTCGGGTGCGCGAGAGATCGCTGCATTTCTCTCCTTTGTGGGTTATGGCGGAGCAATTTCCGCAGGAGAAGGACGGTTTGCCTGTGCTGATGCCTTTCTGGCAGACGCTGCAGGTTGGGCCTGGGTTCAACTCAACATCTCCGGCTCTTATCAGTAGCATACGAATCAGCTGGGCCGAGGGCAGGTGATCGACTGGCAAAAAAAAAAGAGTGTTGGGGATGGTTCCCCGCGAATTTGGGGGGCGGCATTCCGTCCGGGTCTTGGACCCGAGGCTGTACGTGCCGATGGATTGTCTTCTTCGCCATCCTGGGGGATGGACAGAATGCACCGATCGTGAAGGCGAGACTGTAGCATTCCGGTGGTGGTGGTGGTGGTGGTGGTGGTGGTGGTGGTAGTAGTAGTAGTAGTAGTAGTAGTAGTAGTAGTAGTAGTAGTAGTAGTAGTAGTAGTAGTAGTAGTAGTAGTAGTAGTAGTAGTAGTAGTAGTAGTAGTAGCAGTAGTAGTAGTAGTAGTAGTAGTAGTAGTAGTAGTAGTAGTACTAGTAGTAGTAGTAGTAGTAGTAGTAGTAGTAGTAGTAGTAGTAGTATTAGTAGTAGTAGTATAAGTATTAGTAGTAGTAGTAGGAGTAGTAGTAGTAGTAGTAGTAGTAGTAGTAGTAGTAGTAGTAGTGGTAGTAGTAGTAGTAGTAGTAGTAGTAGTATTAGTAGTAGTAGTAGTAGTAGTAGTAGTAGTAGTAGTAGTAGTAGTAACCTGTAACCTGTAACCTAATGTTTTAGGCACTGCCATCAACTTCATCAGAAATTTTCGGCCGTGCATTAAATGTTGACTAGTTGTTATTAGGATAAGCCAAAGAGAAAAGATATGTCTTAAGCTTATTTTTGAATAACATGGTTGATTGAATAGAACGAATGTTATAAGGAAGTCTATTCCAGGCTATAGGTGCAGATATTGAGAAGGCTCTCTTTTGTTTTATGGATACATTACGCAAATCTGGTATGACTAGAGTATACTTGAGGCAAAGTCGTATTGGGCGTGATGATGTATAGGGAGTAAGTAGAGTATGTAAGTAGTCAGGTTGGCTGTGATGAGTGGCATGATGGGTTAGCATACATATTTTATATATTATTCTGTATTTAATTGGGAGCCAGTGTAATATTTTCATGTAAGGTGATATGTGTGTTCTAGAGAATTTATTTATATTGTATATGAGTCTGACTGCTGAATTTTGCAAAAGTTGTAGTTTATGTAGTAAATAATCCGGTATACCATTAATAATCGAATTACAGTAATCTAATTTAGGTAGAATAAGAGATGTTATAAGTAGTTTAGCAATTTCAGTGGATATTGAAGGTCTAATAATTTTTATAGTGTATAATATAAAATTTACTGATTTAATTATATTGGAGATCTGATGTGTAAATGATAATGTGGTGTCTAATATAATTCCTAGATTACGGGATGATCTGGAGTAAGGTATACAATCATTACCAATATATATATTTGGAATAGTGGACTTATTTGATAAAGAAATATGGAGTGCAATGGTTTTTGAGCTATTCAGTGAGAGAGAGTTTGAGTTTAGCCATGTTCGTATATCCTCAAGGCAGTTGTTGAGTATAGGTATATCTTTAGTAGGGTCTTTTAAAATCATATATACTTGTAGGTCATCTGCATAGGAATGGTAGCCAATATTTGGATATTTATTAAAAATATCAAATATTGGGATCATGTATATATTGAAGAGTATTGGTCCGAGAACAGATCCCTGCGGTACACCATGATGGATTGACCGAGGTGTGGATGTCATAGAATCAATCTGAATAGAAACATATCTATTTTGAAGATATGATTTGAACCATTCAAGAGCGGTTCCATTTATACCTATAGACTGAAGTCTTAACATTAAAGTGCTATGATCTAAGGTATCGAATGCTGCTGAAAGATCTAATAGTATGATCACAGAGCTATGTTTATTAAAGGATGCACGCTGAAGGGAATTAATAATATAGACAAGAGCTGTTTCGGTATTTTTCTTTTTAGTATAAGCACTCTGAAATTTATTGAGGATTTTGTTACTGAGTATATAGTCATTAAGTTGAATAGCTACAACTCTTTCAAGTACTTTAGAAATATACGAGAGATGTGATATCGGCCGGTAGCTCGCGAGCAGTGATTTATCCAAGTCAGGTTTTTTAATAGTAGGAGTAACATTAGCTAACTTCATACACGAAGGTACTGAGCCAGATATAATTGATTCTTCGATTATTTCCTTATAGTACATAACAATATAAGGTATCAGCTTATGTAAGAGGGTGACAGGAATGGGGTCAAGGGAACATGTTGATTTCACAGACAGGAGAAGCTTCTCAACCAGCGAAGTAGATGGAAGGTTCAGTAATGAAAGAGAATATGGAGGGATGGTTGGTACATATGATAGAGGGGAGGGAAGAGATGTAATAATGTCATTTACTTTAGCGGTAAAGAATATATCAAAGTTATTAATATTATCTAATATAGAAGTATCTGGAAGAATACGTCGATTAAGGCGCCCTAGTAATGTATTGGATATTTTAAATATTTTCTTATAGTCTTTTCCTGCGTTAGTAAGTAGATCAGTATAATAATTTTCTTTCGTTGTTTTGAGTAAACTACGATATTGCTGTCTGCATAGTAAAAATATGTCAAAGTCGGTAGTAGATTTAGATCTACGCCAGGAAGTAGTAGTAGTAGTAGTAGTAGTAGTAGTAGTAGTAGTAGTAGTAGTAGTAGTAGTAGTAGTAGTAGTAGTAGTAGTAGTAGTAGTAGTAGTAGTAGTAGTAGTAGTAGTAGTAGTAGTAGTAGTAGTAGTAGTAGTAGTAGTAGTAGTAGTAGTAGTAGTAGTAGTAGTAGTAGTAGTAGTAGTAGTAGTAGTAGTAGTAGTAGTAGTAGTAGTAGTAGTAGTAGTAGTAGTAGTAGTAGTAGTAGTAGTAGTAGTAGTAGTAGTAGTAGTAGTAGTAGTAGTAGTAGTAGTAGTAGTAGTAGTAGTAGTAGTAGTAATAGTAGTAGTAGTAGTAGTTGTAGTAGTAGTAGTAGTAGTAGTAGTAGTAGTAGTAGTAGTAGTAGTAGTAGTAGTAGTAGTAGTAGTAGTAGTAGTAGTAGTAGTAGTAGTAGTAGTAGTAGTAGTAGTAGTAGTAGTAGTAGTAGTAGTAGTAGTAGTAGTAGTAGTAGTAGTAGTAGTAGTAGTAGTAGTAGTAGTAGTAGTAGTAGTAGTAGTAGTAGTAGTAGTAGTAGTAGTAGTAGTAGTAGTAGTAGTAGTAGTAGTAGTAGTAGTAGTAGTAGTAGTAGTAGTAGTAGTAGTAGTAGTAGTAGTAGTAGTAGTAGTAGTAGTAGTAGTAGTAGTTGTTGTAGTAGTAGTTGTAGTAGTAGTAGTAGTAGTAGTAGTAGTAGTAGTAGTAGTAGTAGTAGTAGTAGTAGTAGTAGTAGTAGTAGTAGTAGTAGTAGTAGTAGTAGTAGTAGTAGTAGTAGTAGTAGTAGTAGTAGTAGTAGTAGTAGTAGTAGTAGTAGTAGTAGTAGTAGTAGTAGTAGTAGTAGTAGTAGTAGTAGTAGTAGTAGTAGTAGTAGTAGTAGTAGTAGTAGTAGTAGTAGTAGTAGTAGTAGTAGTAGTAGTAGTAGTAGTAGTAGTAGTAGTAGTAGTAGTAGTAGTAGTAGTAGTAGTAGTAGTAGTAGTAGTAGTAGTAGTAGTAGTAGTAGTAGTAGTAGTAGTAGTAATAGTAGTAGTAGTAGTAGTAGTAGTAGTAGTAGTAGTAGTAGTAGTAGTAGTAGTAGTAGTAGTAGTAGTAGTAGTATTAGTATTAGTAGTAGTAGTAGTAGTAGTAGTAGTAGTAGTAGTAGTAGTAGTAGTAGTAGTAGTAGTAGTAGTAGTAGTAGTAGTAGTAGTAGTAGTAGTAGTAGTAGTAGTAGTAGTAGTAGTAGTAGTAGTAGTAGTAGTAGTAGTAGTAGTAGTGGTAGTGTTAGCGGTTATTTATTCGTAGATAACATCAACGATACTAGTATATATATGCGGTATGTTGGGTGGGAGGAGGAGGGAAGAAGGGGTAATAGTTTCACGTGATAGAGGGGACCTCCGTGGGAGTATCAGAGGGGTAATGTTATACGTGGTGCGGCCGTACATTGGCTGTCTTATGTAGACTAGAGTACAAGTTCTAGCTTACAAGTATACCCCTAAGTCTATTATTAATTTTTTATTGTCTATTCTATTATGTAGGTACCGCAATTGCGATAATAATCTAGGCGAGAGGGAGTTAAGTGCAGACAGGGAGAGATAAGTTATATTTATAGACGAAACAATGAAGCCATAATTACTATTCTACAGAATATCACCGGTAGTTAATACGACGGTTATGAGTCATAACTTATGAGTCATAACTTACGACTAAATAATACCGCGTGATAAAGCTACATTACGATTTCCTTCACGATGTCATTCGCGATCACGGCATACATCTCTATCGATACAGTCTCCGATATCGATGTCAATCACGTGACATGATATACTGATTACAATACATGTACACATACGTATAGATGTATTGTAATACATATGTGTACACTGCAGGATATACAAGGGGGATACGTATTTATATCATAATACGACTTCATTATCACTACCACCACCAATACCACCACCACTACCACCACTACTACTACTATAGTTGTATACTACAACTACTATAGTAGTAGTAGTATACTACTACTACTACTACTACTACTACTATTACTACTACTACTACTACTAATACTTATACTACTACTACTACTACTACTACTACTACTACTACTACTACTACTACTACTACTACAACTACTACTACTACTACTACTACTACTACTACTACTACTACTACTACTACTACTACTACTACTACTACTACTACAACTACTACTACTACTACTACTACTACTACTACTACTACTACTACTACTACTACTACTACTACTACTACTACTACTACTACTACTACTACTACTACTACTACTACTACTACTACTACTACTACTACTACTACTACTACTACTACTACTACTACTACTACTACTACTACTATTACTACTACCACTACTACTACTACTACTATTACTACTACCACTACTACTACTACTACTACTACTACTACTACTACTACAACTACTACTACTACTACTACTACTACTACTACTACTACTACTACTACTACTACTACTACTACTACTACTACTACTACTACTACTACTACTACTACTACTACTACTACTACTACTACTACTACTACTACTACTACTACTACTACTACTACTACTACTACTACTACTACTACTACTACTACTACTACTACTACTACTACTACTACTACTACTACTACTACTACTACTACTACTACTACTACTACTACTACTACTACTACTACTACTACTACTACTACTA
Organism: Osedax fenrisi; assembly: GCA_964019155.1. Lineage (NCBI taxonomy): Eukaryota > Metazoa > Annelida > Polychaeta > Sabellida > Siboglinidae > Osedax > Osedax fenrisi. Next base: position 76,270,164 of record OZ025242.1, read on the forward strand.
ATACTTATACTACTACTACTACTACTACTACTACTACTACTACTACTACTACTACTACTACTACTACTACTACTACTACTACTACTACTACTACTACTACTACTACTACTACTACTACTACTACTACTACTACTACTACTACTACTACTACTACTACTACTACTACTACTACTACAACTACTACTACAACTACTACTACTACTACTACTACTACTACTACTACTACTACTACTACTACTACTACTACTAAAATACTACCAATTATATTATCATTTTAAAATCATGTAAATACATATTATAATACAATATACATGTATATTGTATATAATTTATTATTTACTATTACAATAAATATAGAAATATCTTATTATCTGAATAATACCGCTAGATGGCAATATCGAATTATTAGGTGACACAAATATACACAAGTGCAATATCTTTCCTTTGGAAAATCTGTGGATATACTAAACACATACCGAATACATATACGACATGGTTTTAATGTTGTGTTTGATGTGAAGTATACTTCAGCCGGCCTAGCATCCTATATATAGATATAAACACATACATACATATACACTAATACACAAATATATATATATATATATATTGCACCTATCAATACGTTATCAATACCTATGAACGTGATGTTCGACTAGTTCCCCTCTCTACCCGCACCTCGTAGTGGTACGCCTGTCTATGCGCATACACAGACATGTATATACGCATGCGCACAACCTCGATACTACCTTTACTAGTACACAAACTGTAAACAACAACAACAACAACAACAACAACAGCCCATGTACCTATATATAGGTGTGTACGTGTTTATTGATATATATATATCGGTATATTGTATATTATCGGTATATATATAGATATATTTATATATATATACACGGCCTATAGGCCGTGTTTGCATTGAAAACTTCCCAACCGCGGTAAAACTTGAATACAATACCTGTTGTTGTGTAGTTATTGGTTGTAGTATATTTAAATGGTTTAGGGATTCGGAATATATATAGACTATATAATATAGTTATGGATTTTATATAATAATTATATATATATATATATACAATTAATTCAATAACTAAAACCCATAATCTGATATATTCCGAAACTTATAAATAAATCAATGTACTACAACCTAAAACTACATATATTATAGACAAATATTGTCATGGTTTCAAGCTCTGGAGTCTAGAGTTTAGACAATTGGTCAAACCACATTACCATATTAATATATACATATATATATATATATATATATATATATATATATATATATAATATGATGTGTTGGTAGCACCAGTTATGGGGTGTTTTACACTGTACAGTACGGTTATTTCAAGAATCCCTGACATATGTACAACATCATAACCTCCTAACCCTAAACCTAACGTAAGCGTATCCTAACCCCGCCCCCTCCTAATCCCGCCCCTCCTAACTCCGCCCCCTCATAACCACACCCCCTCGCCTCCGCACACAGATAATAGAGCAGACCCACACGTTCAGCCTCCTCGTGGAAAACAACTGCAGCAAGTTCACGGCGCAGTTCATCTGTTCGCTGTTCGCCCCAATGTGCCCCGAGAAGGGTCATCCTGTGGTAGCGCCTTGTCGAAACTTCTGCGAGTTGGTCAAGGGGGCGTGTCTACCGGTGGTTAGTCTGCACTAGACCAACCCCCCCCCAACCCTCAGCTGAATATAGATACGTATGCCATATATCTACTATAGATGTACTGCTGTTAAGGCTCGTGTATGTGTGTAGAATATACACGTATGTATACTGGACATTGTACACTATATATAGTGTACATTGTAAACCCGTTGAAGTCGATCATAGCCTATGATTCATAGGATATTCAAAGTTAACATATTATCAATGGACATTTATTTTCTTATTAAATATACCCTATAAATAAATCATTCACATTTTTTGTGTATTTGATTAGGTATAAAGTTATGCGATATCCCTGTGAATTGTAACATATATGTATTAAGATAACAAATGTACTATGTATACATATATATAATAAGTGCAATTATTAAAATATTAATATACATATATTATAAATCTCTGTGTGTATGCCCCTTTAGTATACCCATTTTTGTAAACCCCTTAATTCTATAGAATTTATAATTACAAGATAGCTATATACTTTTATAAATAAAATAAAATTGTACATTATAATATTTGATCAATGAATTTGATTAAATAATAGTAAAAATAAAGTAATTTTGTCGGTGAATTCCCAAACTCCGAGATGTTTACAGGATCGTCCGCTATGTTGCGATACCTTAATGACCCGTTATTAATGACCCTTAATGATCCGTTATTCTAAATTCAATATATAATTTTACAAAATGTAAAACTTCGTTATTCAATATTAATATATAGTAAATATTCTTTAATTATTTTTATTAAGGGAAAAACCGTAATAAATTCGTCAACCCTATAAATTAATCAATAATTCAAGAGTTATGGATTAATGATTTATTAAAATTTAATTTATATTAATATTATTTAATTCTCTATAATTTTAAAATGTAAAGTTTTTCTGTATGATTGATCGATATTGAGATATAACAACAGCGAAGTTTGGGTTCTTCGCAAAGTATCCGGGTACTTTCCCCTACACACGCACTATACCCTTCCCCCTACGTACACTATACCCCATTTTACTTACTTCAAACACTATAGTCTATGCCGTTGTATATAGACGGCGACTTTAGCAGCTAGGGGTCGTTGTCTAAGTTCAGGGGTCAGTTGTTCTGAACACATTAATGTTCCTAGAATCCTCTTATGATAATATAAAATACTACGGAGATAACTAAGGATTATCCTACGATAATCCTAAGGCGATTTATGTTCTCCGAAAGACGGATCCCATGTTTATCGCGTGGAGAATATGGCGAATATGGCCCAGTTTGTTTTGATAACATTTGCCGAGGTCAACTTTAACATATTTTACATGTATCGTTGTATACTTTAATATAATAATAACAATTAATTTATATATATATATATATACAGTCAACTCTCGGTAAGTCGGACTACGGATAAGTCGGAATTCTCGATAAGTCGGACAAATTTAATTGATTTGGTTGGATTTGTATCTAGTTCCATGTTAAATTAATCGGATAAGTTGGATAAGTTGGATTGGATAAGTCGGACTTTTCTATAAGTCGGACTATATATTATAGTAATTTTTATGATTTGTATACTAGTGGATATATTTATATATACCAGCTGGATAAGTTGGACTTTTTATAAATTGTCAAAAATGTTTACTTTAAATAATGAATATTATAATTTTAGTAAGTAATATAATTGAATACTACATTTTATGTTGCTGATTGTTGCATAATTCCATATTTCGGTAACCATTTAACTCGCGCTGCGCATTTCATGTCTTATTTGCATGCTATTCTTAATCTCGGATAAGTCAGACATCTCGCTAAGTCGGACACTTTTCCCGGTCCCTTGCGTGTCTGACTTATCGGGAGTTGACTTTATATATATATATAAATTATAAGAAAGAGCGGCTTCGAAGGGACATTAGAGCCATATATGGTTATAAGTGAAAAACGTCATCTAAGTTCCTGGATGGGATGAATGGACTCCACCAAATAAAAATAACAATAACAAAATATATCTTATAATATACATTAAACGTGCATTTTCCATATAAGTTTATCCGATACACTAGTATGTCAAATATCGAAACGAGTATTTTTAAGTCAACCCCATATAGCGTAATCATTGGACATTTAGAAACGTTGTTCTTGTTCACACGGCCGCTACGATGTGGTACACGGGTTCCTCTAATTGTGTGTATAGTATACATTGTATAGTATACACACTGTATAGTATACATTGTGTACTGTCAGTGACGACACACACACACACACACACACACACACACACACACACACATATATACACACCGTATTTACTTCTATAAACGTGATGGCTATTATACGTATTCGATATTGTGTGTGTGTGATATGTAATTAATACGTATGTTATTTATAATACGTCCTTATATATATACTATATATATATATATATATATATATATATATCGTATAATATAGTAAATGTGTTATCGTATACACACAATCTTCCCTTAAAGGACACCTATGACGTAACACTTATGATATAACACTTATGACATAACACTTGTGACGTAAATGCGTGCGATTACATCTCTAAACGTAAACATAATCATTCCTAAAATTCTAGGAGAATCTTAAGAGACTAGGATTGATTATACGATGTTACGATATACCGAAACATATGAGATACGTATGATACATGTATTAGATATAAAGCAAAATATCAAGGTATACCGTCCAAGTAAAGTTTTGTGTTTTTTGTCCGTGTTTTAACTCTTGTATAAGCCCGACACGATTTACGCGATTTGTGATATTTTACAAGGTAAAAATGTATAACATAATTAAAGTTAATATACGATATAGGAATTAATCTTCATTTAGTTATAACAATTTATTTTCATTTGTTTTATAAATAATATAATTGTTTTATATAAATATTAATTAATTTGTAAGGTGACTAATGTCCATGTGTTTTACACAGACTAAATATCCGTGTATTTTGTCCGTGTATTACACAGCCATATGGCTACGATATAACCAGTTTATTACACGGACATTTTGTCACTATAATAATCATTTACAAATACATTCTTTTTTTTAATATAGAAAAAATATACTATTTTACCTTTTCTTTATTTTAATATATTGATTTAATTTAGTACTAGTGTAGATTAATTATCAATTATTATTTAATCTATATTTAAGTTAATATTATGTATTTAATAAATAAAGTTACGATTTTAAAATCATAAATTATTTAGGTATACTTAAAAAAACCATAGATGGTTTTTTTAAAATCATCATAATTTCATTTATGTGTCAACTTAAACAACAATTATATTGATAATTAAGAAAATACAATTTGAAATAATGTTATAATGATTACTCAATGGTTATTACCTTATTGAACATTGAAACATTGTATTTAATATTCAAAATATTATTATTATTAAATTAATGTTTTAAATATAACCGATATGTAATTCTATAATACATATAGAATTATATGTACATATATATATATATATATATATATATATATATATATATATGTATATATATATATATATATATATATATATATATATATATATATATATATACAATAAACTACCAGTATTGAGGAATTCTCTAAACAGTGGTATCCTACATTAGATGAAAGCTAGGGGGTACAAGTGGCCTGACTACTTCGACTGTAACCTATTCGAGCAGAACAACATCTGCATGAAACCTCCGGGTATCGGTAATCAGACCGTCGACAGCGCCCCCGGCGGTAAGAAAGGTAACTTCGATAGAAATAAAGGAAAAGGGAAGAAGGGTAAATCTAAAAAAGGTTAGATATTATATCGTACAGTGATATATATATATATATGACAAGTATAATGAGAAATACGTTCCGGATACACCGTCTCACAGTACAGTGTGAAGTATGACCTACACTGTAGGACCTACAGGTCATATAGCCTGGTGCCCGTGATAACCGGGTCAGCGCTATCTTTAAGTAGTGAGGCCTAAGATAGTGCTGGTAAGCTACCAATGTCATTGTGAAGGTAATCGCCTACATCGTACATAGTAGCATTATTATAATATCGCTCACATATGTATATATGGGTGTATGTATATATATATGTGTGTGTATATGTGTGTATGTGTGAGAGTGAATGTTTGTGTGCTATTATAATGAATGTATGCTTTGAATGTGGACATATATGTATCACTTTCACATATTACAGAATTGCATAATTCGTATCCGGTAATGTATGTCGACGTGAGAAACACGTGTGAGCGATATTGAGTTGTTAAACACGTATCTAATACGTATCACTATATACCTGTGGGTTATCTATAGATGAAATAATAACTCTAATCTAGAAACCATATGATATATATATATATATATATATATATATATATATATATGTATATATATATATTGATCAATAGTCGATAAATAGACGACTATAATTTGTCACGTGTTAATACATTGATACCTACGATCGTTTTAATGACGTAACACTATTTCTTAATCGTTGTTATGAGTATTAGTTACTGTTGTTATTACTATGTAGCATTATAATCTTGTTATTTTAAAAGATAATTAAAATTATTTTCTGCTTCAACGCGTAATATATAAATATGTTATAGTATATATATATATATATATATATATATATATATATATATATATATATATATATATATATATATATATATATATATAGATTTCTAACAATCTGTGATTTTGATGTATTAACAAGTTGTATGCAATTCATCATAGGCACTCAAGGTTGTAGGAGGCATAGTTATAGAATACGGCTTACGTATACATTGTTATAACTTAATGTGTATTTAGTATATATACGTATATAGAAGTACACGATCTTTTATATATATATATATATATATATATACTTTACCTTACCAGGTCGGGCTTGCTCGGCATTCACTGAAACATTTCATCAATTCATCCCTATTATCCCTATTAATATAGTTAGAACTATAGTTAGCTAGAACTTTAGTTCGTTCACGTGGCATTCAGTACCATCTTCTACCACGTGATCTACTAATGTATTAGCCGGACTTCTACGGAAGTGCCGACCATGTTTGGGAGCCCGCAGTAGCACATCACCTACTAGCGCATGCGTCTCGCTTCTCCAACTGCTAATCGCTTTCTTTTTCCCCGAAGTGAACTTGTTATTCTTGTAATATTGTTATAAAGCTTTGCGTTTGTCACGTGCTCTCTCCGAGACACGTTCGATGCGGCTCGTACGTCGTGCGCGTGTAGGCACCATCGATATCCAATGTTGATGTTGATGTCGATGGTGATGTACAGGTAATTTCTCCGTATACTATAGCTGACTCAACTGTTTCTCTGAAGAAGTTTCTCTTCAAGTTTTTTAAGGGTCTAGATTAAAAGAATCCCTATATGATTCTCTTGGTTTAGTGCAGACTAAGCTTTTCCAATGCTAACGTATAGTTGGTATTTCACCGGTTGTGGATATGTTTGTTCTGAAACCATTCTGTTTTTTTCTAAGAATATGATCTATTTTCGGTCTCATTCTATTTAGTATTAATACATTGTAGATCTTCGCAGCAAAACGTATATTTTCAGGAAATATATATTTAGACATACAAGTTTATTCTCAAGAAGAAGATTCGTAAGCATTTCTCAGTTTATATTACTCTTTTGATGATATGATAATTTAAAACTGTCATTTTGTCCTAGGTTGGCATTTAAATTGCCCTAATTATCAGGGCGTTATGTTTCGGTACTTATCTATCAATAAGGATAGTTCTGAAGAGTATATTTCGGCATTAGTTTCATCGCTTACATTTGTCGGGCTCTAACAAGTTATTACTGTCGCTTGAGAGTTTCCTTGAAATCTCGTTTTGATGATGCGCGGATCATCTCGACATTAGCTATTGTATGTCCTATTATATGTCCTATCGTATGTCCTATTGAATATCCTATTGTATGTTCGCTGGTTAACTAGCATTACAATTCCTCCATTTGAAGCATTTATTGAGTTTCTCCATGCAGAACATGTCTACTGTATCCAGTTTCCAAACGTGTGTTCTCTTATGGGTATATCATCATGAATATATCTGTGTTATTATATGCATATAATGTCCTGTTTTGTAGTCTTCTGAGGTGATGAGTCATACATATTTTCTAGCGTGTGTACATTCATAGTTCCTATAGTTAATATCTAATTTGTCTTTAAGAGTTTATTGGTTTTCTCAGTAGTTAATTTTACGACTACAACCTGAGATGGAATTGCAGGACGTGCTCCTTGTTTGTCCGCGCGACGAGCGATCCGGCATGAATGTTGGTTTTAGTTTTGTGTCATAGTTTGCTTTCAATGGCTGATATAGCAGATGCGGTCGACATGCCATACAACTGTTAGCAGTGTACCTCAAATAATGCATTTTCCTTGCCGGGACAAAGGAAGTAAAGTCGGCTTTGCCACACGCAACACCCTGCTTCCGATGCTTTGGCGTAACCCTGCACGGGTAGCTTATGTACATTTACGATACCATTCCAAATGCCTTTTTGGCAAAGGGTATCCAGGTTTCATCCGGAACTGATTATTAAGTCCCAGTTACCCATTATATATAATGACCGTTCCCTCTGGGAGCCGCTATGGTGAGTGTTATGATAACACTGTTATCATCACTATAACTAGTAAATACTTCTATATATATACCTATATATATGTGGATTATTAATTTTAATTAATATTTTATCATTGATTTTATTTAATTTTCAACCAAGAAATCAAGTTATTTTTTGTAGGTTTTAATATTTGTACAAAACATAATTCCAAAATTTAAACAAATATATATTTGAAATAAAACCCGAAATTCATAGTATGCGACTTAATCGATATCACATTCTTTATACACAGCCTATATTAAATAACGGACAATATTACAATGATCTCACATTATATCTCACGTTATATTATAAGTAGGTCGCGGATCAACTCATAGGTATTTTGTATACAAAATTAATACTTTAGTGGTATTGTACGTGCTAGCCGCATGTGAACAGCGCCGCATACACTGTACGATGCACTAGTTGTATGGGTAGTTAAGATTACCCGACGTCGCGGTAACCATTGATAAAACGAACTTAAAACAATACACTACGGTTTCAACGTCCTACACCTAATTATCTAACATCTAACGAATGCTTATGTTTATATTTATACGTTTGCATTATAAACATTATAAACCCCAGAGCTAATCATACTGATTTATATATATATATATATGTATATATATATATATATATACGGGTTAGTTTGTTTACGTGTATATATTATGTACACCATTACCAATTATTCTGAATTGTATCGAGTTCGTTTCGGACGCCATCTTGCATCGCGGCCATCTTGAATTACTCTCCCGAAAGCCCATTATCGCTCACACTCGCCGAGCGCACGGTGCACTGTGCACTGCGGTAATGCATCCGCGTGTGTAGTACATGCGTGGGTACGTGCGTGTGTGCGTACGTTCGTGCGTGCGTGCGTGCGTTCGGGCTTGTCGTGTTCGATATAAACTGTTGTTATGCACGCGTGTGATACGCGATCCTTCTCTGGAACCGCGGAGAGCCTTCCAGTCACCCGATACGCACCATATTTATAGTTAGGGCTCACGTTATGCTACCGACGCACTTATAATGTGGATATGATTAATATTGTACGGTTGTTAGTGTTGTCGATGATAGATGTCGCTGCAGTATTACTTATTATAATAAGAATAATTATATATTGATATATATATATATATATATATATAGGGCATTTAAGTATATTTTGTAATCTTATTTTTCGATTACTTCCTTTAATATTAATTATTTATATTCCAAGATAGGATGGAGTAGGGGAGAATACCCGATCGTGGACCACCTAATCTCAACCATGAATATATTTTTTAATATTTAATTTGTAACCAATTTTTTTTTTATATTATGTTAATATTATATTAATCTATCTTATAATTCAAAGGTGGTCATACAAAATATTTCTTATTAAAAAGTTATTAGGATTCATAATAAACTGCCATTATCCTAAAAGTTACCCGATCGTGGACCATTTTAATAATATGCATATTTGGGCATTTTTACTTTGTATTTTATGTATGATTCATAATGCAATATAATTAAAAAGGTTAAATAGCATTTCTTATTACTAGAAAAAATATACTATATAAAATATACTATATAATATTACAATAAAATGATAAAAAATCATGATAAAATATAAAATAAAATTAGTGATAATATATTATAATATGATTATTATAAATTGATGATGTTAAAATATTAAGAACAATTATATGTTGTATAATCCTAAGTATTCAAAACATCAGTTTGCATTTCAACATGCCTAGATGTAATCTTCTTTGGTTCATGTATTGGAGCAATCAGTTCTATATCTTCATACGATAATTCATCTACGACTCTAGGCAAACAAAAACGATTTATAAATTTACGATCTGCTTCATTTCCGGCGATATCTATACAGAGGTCATCTCTATACAGGTCATCTATATAGAGGTCATCTCTATAGAGGTCATCTATAATACGTTATCGACGCCGATGAGTACAGCCCTACAGTTAGAATATCGCAAACCTATATGTATAAGTAATATATGTGTACGCATTTATAGTTATCTGTAAAGATAAAGTTTAAATAGCATTTTATATAACTCGTATTTTACATTAAAAATGGAATAACGTAGATAGGTACGATAAGTTTATTTTATCACGCAACGTATACTATTACATAACAATGAATCCGGTGTTTATGAAACTGTACGTGAATAGAATCAGAGATCCCTGGTAGAACGTATACACTGTTAGAAATAAATGGTATAACATTGATTACAAAATGGAATAACCCCGTGGTGTCCTGGTATACCATTTACGGTATACCTAAAAAAAAACAAATGTTATACTTTATAATTTGTGATCTTATACCATTTACATTAAGCTAGCTTATAGCTATATGGTATAACTAAAAAAAACAAATGTTATACCATATAATATGTGATTTTATACCATTTAACGTAATTGTATGGTATAACTCGTATTTCCATATGTTATACCATATAATTCATAATGTTATACCCTTATTGTTAACAGGGTAGTGTCGTTACAACGCAGCTATTAAAGTAACAGAATCACTCGTACTCGCGATGTCCTTGCGATGTGCGATAATAATACATCGTTTATTCATACCGCGATAACAATGATGATGATAATAATTAATTACGAAACGATCGTTCGCCTATCTCGCACGAAGGTGAGATGCCTATAGGTCGGTAGTGCTAAACTAAGGCGCTACACTTTAGCGTGGTGCTGTACAGTGCTGATACATCATGTATTGTACAGTATACAGTATACAGTATACCTCATACAGTATACCTCATACAGTATACCTCATACAGTATACCTCATACTTGATCACGTGGTAATAATGGTACCGTACGCACTAAAAGTCCTGTAGGATTATATGCATTCTATTGTCCTTGGTGAGCTCCTATAATAGTACCGATACGCCCACCTACGTACTAACGCGCACACGCATACATTCGTATAGCCATATATGTATACATTAATAAATTATGTTATATATATATAGGTATACCTCCACGAATAATCTGTAATTACACGTACCCTGTGTGTGTGTGTTGGTGTGTGTGTGTTGGTGTGTGTGTGTGGGTGGGTGTGTGTGTGTGTGGGTGGGTGCGCGTTAGTGCAGGTGAGGGAGTACAGTTTACTCCGTGCACCCTATGCATACGCCGGCACCCTATACGCACCCCATGGGGTAACTATAATGATCTATAGTATAGCACTTGCAAACTTCATTCATCGAATTCCTATTCACCGCTATTCCTAATCCATATTTCGCAATCTATTTATAGATGTTTTATTACGTAATAGGTTAAACGTGGTTCGGGTTTATTTACGTCCTGCTTACGTCATATAATATATGTCTTATATAATTAACATTTGTTATGCAGGTCCTATTAATAAAATACTAATAATAATAATGATAATAAAAATATTATATGCAAATAAAACCATTCGTTGTATCAGGGAGGTTATATATATATATATATATATATATATATATATATTATACTAAACCTCCCTGGTTATATACAAATATAATAATTATAATTGAATTATATTATATATTAAATATATATATATATATATATATATAATATATTATAAATGTATATATATATATATATATATATATTATTGTTGCAATGGAACCCTACTGTCAGAGTATCGGTAGATACATACCGTATATACTATAGTACAAGTTCGAAATAGTCGACTATCAGTTCGAGTCCGAGTTCGAAATTTTATAATTATTGAGTATCAGTATCATTTCGAAATTTTTGCGTATCAATTCGAAGTTCGAAGTCCGAAGTTCGATTGCAATACTAATATATATATATATATATATATGTTATATAATATATTTCATAAAGAATACATATACACTCATTTAGTGACTACGGTTGTAGTTTCAGTGATGTCAAGGTCGCGTCTCATACAATAAGATGGTGTTATTTAAATTATCTACTAATCTGATTGGGTGAGGCGTGACCTTTGAACCGTTAAAACCGCGACCTCGGCGTCAGACTTAGAACAAACACCCACTATTACATAACATTGTAATACGTGTATCATGATATAGTAAAGCGTATGTAAAACAAGGGAGAACCCTCCCTGGTAAAACTTAGTATTTTACACGTTTAGTAAATGTCGATGACAGACATTTCATAAGTGAAAACTTCATCTAAGTTCCTGGATGGACTCGAACAAAAATAAATCAAATTTTAAACAACAACAAACCTTTTTAATTTTCAGTGATGTATGTATTATTTATAATGATAAAATAAACATAAAGATTCGAAATATATATTGATTTGATATTTTTGATTTGTAAAATAAAATGTTTAAAAACTCCATCTTCATAATGGTAAAGTTAGTTAATTTGTATATAATATAAATGTTCCTAAAAATAAACTAAAAAATATTTAAATGTTAACCCATATTTAAATCTATAGATACTTATAAGTAGAGGAAAGTAACCGAATACGGACACTCTCGGTATCTCAGAAAACATAAATCATACAAAAAAATATTAATAATTAATAAAATATTCATAATTATATAAATAATCTAAATAAGTATATTTTATTTTTTTATTATTTAAAATAATACTGATATATCCAATAAACTGATATTTTTTATATTACGTTTTTAAATTGATAAAAATATTTTTCAACTTAAAACATTATCAATCATATATATATATATATATATATATATATATATATATGATGTATACATATATACACTTTAATATATTTTAAAGTATATTAATATAATAATATATTATTAATAACTAAAGTATTTAACAACAATTATATATAATTTCTATATTTGTTATCAAATATTATTAAGTTATAAGCATATATCTAAAGGTCATATAAATACCTAATACGGACACTCTAGATGTTTAACACGGACAACTAGAGCTCAGCGTGTAAACTATTCTTATTTACATTAAAATCGCGTGCGTTAAAATATAAATATCATCAATTTAATACGTTTCATACTATTATTTATATTCTTCAATTGTAATTATTAATAAAATAATAAAAATTAATAAATTAATTACTAATTAAATTATATTAAATTATTCATAAAATTAATTATTAATAATGTAATTTTAATTTATCTGATTATTTTATCAATAATATATATTATATTCTATGGTATATAGGGTTTCCGTAGTATAAGTTATAATTTATAATATAGAGAGTCCAACGGACACTGTCCGTATTCGAACATGGGTACCGAATACGGACACCCCGTTATCTATTGAATACAAATATGAAATACAATTTTAAAATCAGAATAATATCTATAATCACATAATATAAATATATTGTAATTTATAACATATATTATAATTTATAACACATTAACAATAAATGGTCTTAACATTTTATGACTCATTATTTGTATTCAAAAATTACACTATATTAATATTATATGATTATAGATATTATTATGATTTTAACATTTTATTTAATCTTTTAATTCCATAGATAACGGGGGTGTCCTTATTCGGTACCCATGTCCGAATACGGACACCCTCTGTTATAATACGGACACCCTATATACCATTAGATAAACTATATATTATTGATGAATCAATCAGACAATTCATAATTACATTATTTATAATTAATTTTATGAATAATCTATTCTAATTTAATTAGTTAATATATTATTTATTTTTATTATTTTTTAATTAATAATACAATTTAAGTATCTAAATAATAAAAAAATTTAGAATTAGCTTTATTGGTGTTATTAATATTATAACGCATGCGATTTTGATGAAAATCAGAATAGTTCATACGCTGCTCGCTGATGTACAACCACGTGGTAATGAATTGTTTTTAACAATTTAGCATATACATAGTATCCACTTATTTTTAGAATAAATAATATTTTCAATATAGAAATTAAATGTAAAAATACTATATGTTTAATCATAGCTTAACAAATGTGTCTGCATCATAGACATATGTGTCGTATAGTTTACATATGTACGCCGTACAATGTATACATTTTACCGTATACGGTAGCTCTGACATGTATATATTCGTATATATCTTACATACACATATCACAGATATTACCTATAGACGTGTGTGTACAGTACGGGCATTAATAGACGCCTATATTTACTTAGCGAACGCTTCCGATGTAGCTTCTTAAAGTAGCTAAATAGCTGTTAATAGTGCCACTCCACCACAACATCAAACACGATATTCTCTCGCCTCCCCTAAGCGTTCGATTACGTCATCGATCAATTAAAGTCTCACTTCAAAGCCGTGTCTAGGTGTCTATGTAACGATATGCGCATGCGCTTTCCCTGCGGTTATAACCGCGGCGTACAGATACACTCACCTACATCCGTGCTCACTTTACCGGTACTAATGTCGGTTAATAGCCGCATGCGCTTCCGTCTTCTCGCTCTTCCCCCCACCCCCACCCCGCCCCCACCCCATTACGGTTCTATCGCGCCGTGATTATTATGTTTAGAACTGTACGGGAAGACGCTTTCGTTACGTCATGCAAATCTTCAGATCTCTGATAGTAATCGTAGCGATGTATAGAAATATATATATATATATATATATATATATATATAATATATATTATATTATATATATATATATATTTCTAGGAAGTAGACTGGGTAGACATAAATATTATGTTGAGGAAGATAATATACACAATACATAATACACACTACCGGTAGCTACTCGGTCTACTTTCTATATATATATATATATATATATATATTATTTCTATTGTTATTTTATGTTGGTATGGTCCTTTATCCCATCCAGGAACTTAAATGAAATTGTACACTTATAAACATATGGTTCTAATCTCCCTTCGAAGCGGCTCTCATCCATGGTTTTAACTGGTTTTAACGGGTTTAAACGAGAACCGATCATTTATTTATACACAATTATATATATATAATATGGGATCACTTCTAAATATTATTTAAGACTTATTTTATTGGTTTTATTGAACCCGCATCCTGCTGCTTGTGTGTCTGACTAAGTAACCAACTTAGCCACGCAGGAAGTCATATCAACCTATAGCTTGACTTATGATTATTAATTATTTCATTATTTAAGCCGCAATTAAATTATTTCTTTCAAATTATTACAATTGTATACAAATTACTTGCTTGCTATTTAGTAAACGTTCACAAAACAAAAAACGTGAAGCACTAGTTATTCGGATGTAAAAACACAGGTAACAAAGTAGGGGGCCGTGTGAATGCGGCTTTAAAGCGGGCATATACTTATTAATGTGTACATCAACGAACACGTGCAATATACACGCATGCGCAAACGGACATATATATATATATATATATATATATATATATATATATATATATATATATGTATGAGTATATATCATATACGATGTAAGCACGCATAAATGTTATATATATATATATATATATATATATATATGTGATAATAGAAATTCAACCGGTTACATTATCGTATACTAATGAACATCTCGACAGTATTATCAAAGGGCTTCGGTGTCGTGTCCTAGCTATGGGCATGTCCTTGAATACGTAATGTCCTCGAATACGCACGCGCGCCTAAATCACGTGTTCACGGTGACGTCACGCGCTGTTATTCCGCAATTATTAATCATCATAAACGTGCGACGCGCTCTCTCTCGTCACGTGGTAAACGTTTAGGCGATTACGTAACCCGGCGGCTATAGGTGTACTTCCTACGCATGCGCGCGATCATTATTTATAGCCCCTCCCCGCCCCCTTAATCGAGACTACCAGCCACGTCTAACGCGTAGATTAGGTATTCGTCGTAATTATCGGCCGAGGTCTCGCCTAGGTTCATTACTGGATGCACCTGTCACGTGACGCGCGTACGAAGTCACGTGACGTCGCGTACGAAGTCACGTGATCTATACTTAGCGATACGCACGTGATTCGTGTGTACGTCGTATAGACGCGACGAAAACAATAGCGACGACGTCGTGTTATAGGTAGACTAACGTGATAACTATGTCACGTGACTGTCGTGATAACTATGTCACGTGACTGTCGTGATAACGATGTCACGTGACTGTCGGAAAGTGTCCTTGTATACTGGACGTGTCCTTGTATACCGAGTGGTATAGTACCAAGAATTATTCAACATTTAATTTATGTGTATATATTAAAAATGTTAAATACATGTATTTATATTTATAATATGTATATATACAATTTTAATTATAAATGCTTTCTAATATAACACTATGAAAGTATGCAGCAGTTGTGTATGTAGGCCACCTATATCTACTTTAGACATAGCCTACATATGAATGAATGAATGAATGAAATCAGTTTATAGACATACGACATACTATGTATATCATACGTCTATGGAGGATCAGTGAAAGCCTATGCTTTATTTGGTCGATACCTCCAATATTTTCATGTACAGATTACAATATTAGTAAAAGTAATAATATAATAATAATGATTCATGTGTTAGCATTCTTTGTAATAAAATAGAAGATACATATATATATAAATTAATACAAATAATAAAACACTGTTCATGAACATAAGTTATCATCATATTTCAATCCATTACATTAAAGTATAATTTATAAATAATAAAATAAGATAATAAAATAATTGTATAATATTAAAATGTATTAAAATATATATTAGTAAAATATGTAAATTTACAATATTAAGAACTTGTTAATAAAAATAGTAAATTATTATAAATATGTGTAAAATAAAAATATCTAAAAGTATGTTATAAAATTAAAACTACTAAACAAAAATTAATCATCTTTCAATAATACGTGCAATGGCGCCACATTCCTATCCCATAGATATATAGGTTATTATAGCAGGCAATGTCTACATGTAGATTTAGGTGGCCTATATGTATAGTGGTTAACGAAATGTAATTATTATTAAATATCTACACAATCTATCTTCTATTTGTATAATATTAACCTATCACCCCTTATTAACAACCTATATATATATATATATATATATATAAATTAACATGTTATACATGCTTCTGTTCAATACGATCACACATTCTATACGATAAGATGGCTTACACCATTGCACACACACACACCTATGCGTTACTATCAATGGCATGTCCTTGTTAATATCCTGTCATGTCCTCGGGAACAATGTAACGCTATAGTACGCTGTACGACAGGTCGGCTGGTTACGTATAATGATTGTGTAAAGGATTAAAACGATCATTGAAATAGCGTGAAAGCCTGCTATATTAAGGGGCCTATAGGCTTGCTATAGCACCTAGCACCTTAGGTCCGCGGTTACGGACTATTCTTCGGCAGTGTATATTCGTACGACCTATCTAGAAAACCGGAGTTTATGTGAACCCCCCCTTTTCATAACCTAACAGCGTAACACTTACAGCGTTGCGTAACCTTATTACGCCACGCCCCCTTACATAACCTTATCACCCAGCCCCCATTACACAATATCTATCCATGGACCCCATTACATAAACCTACATCTAACCATAACCTCATTACATAAGTCTAGCATATCACCAATGCGGGTCCCTCATTACAAAACCCTATATCTATCTATAGTCCCTATTACATACCCCCCGGCCCATTACATAACTCTTTATCTAACAATACCCCGCACCCTATTACAAACAGGCAAGAAGTCAAGAACTTGTTCTCAGTGCAGGCGGAACATTAAACCTAACTTAATAAAGAAGAAATATTGCCAATCTCACTTCGGTTTGATGTGTGTGTGTGTGTGTGTGTGTGTGCATGTGTGTGATTTATATACAATGTTCTGCATTGTATATAACATTATGCTCTTGCTGTATTATATAGATAATAGGTACATATATTAGTAGGTATATTAACTACTTTATTAATTTCAACAATTTACAATAAAAATATATTTGAATTTAAAATAAATTCTGTAAGATATGCTAGGATTAGGATTGATATTTAATATTGCATCACTATCTATAGATCATTACATATATATATATATATATATATATATATATATATATATATATATATATTATTATTGACATAATACTATTATAATATATTATTATAATATTAGAAGTAATTAGGATTACCTCATTTTGATTTTGGTAAATCAAAATAATAAATATAATTATATTATAATTAAAAAATTAATTTTAATTTTATTAAAAGTTTTGCAATATCAAAATATCAGAAGATAAATACACAAATATATATATATTATAATATATATATAATTATGAATCTATTAAATTGTCTTAATTTTATATTTATATATTCATATAAGAATTAACAATGTGTGATTATAATCTAGATAATTATCTACAGTAGATATCATAGGTAAACTATATATATATATATATATATATATATATATATATATAGTATGGATATATCTTATCAACTTATAGGTACAGAGTATAATACATTTAGGGATGTACAAATGAATACTTACTAAGAATGTTAACACTAATTGGTCTAAAAAATACATATTTATTATCTGAACTATATAGTGTTTATTTAACAAATATCAAAGGTTTTCTATGTTTAAAAAATACAATTTATAGGTTTACAGGAAATTTACGAGTTTACTTGCATTTACATTCCATTTATATATATATATATATATATATATATATATATATATATATATATATATATATGTATATATAATGTGAATATTTATATATATTTATACACATATTTGTATTTAATATTAACTGTATGCATAAGCAGCAATGATCTGCCTATAGGGTTATGAGAAGGTCGTTGTAAGTATGCTGCGTTATGATAGAATGAATAGCCGTAGAACCTACCTACGTGAAGTAGTGGCCAATTATATTCTGATACATCACACTACCAGCTATTATCGCCGTGTGTGTATTCAAAGAAAGCACTTGTAAGGCTAAATCCAGCTAAACGCTCACTCACAAACATATATATGTGTCAATGAAAGTGACTAATAATTGCATAATCATAGGTAAAGGCTTACATATAGATATAAGAGTTATATATATATATATATATATATATATATATATATATGTATATAAATAACTCACACATTAAAATGAAAAGTCAGAATTTTAAAACACATATGAACTGCCTGTGTGGCTCTGTTAAGGCGTCAGATACACAAGTAGTAAGATGCGAGTTCGAGCCTCGTCCGGACCAATAAAATAGATATTAAAATAATATTTATAAGTAATCTTATATAATTGTGTATAAATAAATTATTGGATCTCATGAAAACCATGGATGCCTTAACATGAGAGCAGCTTCGAAGGGAAATTAGAACCATATGGTTATAAATGAAAACTTCATCTAAGTTCCTGGATGGGATGAAATGACTCCACCAAATAAAATAACAATATATATAATTAGTTTATAATTAGAACGTCCACCACAATAACATATGCGCTCAATTCTTATATACGAAATATGCCGTGATTTTATCGGGACTAATGTATTCTAATTACTTACCTTACCTTACCAGGTCGAGCTTGCTCGGTAGTCCATGACACGATGTTTCCACCCTTCTCTATCTTCCATCGCTGTTTCCATCTCGTCTATCGTTGTAAGATTCGTATCGTCTCTTAGTTGATCGATGTACGTCTTGGTTGTCCTCGTTTTCGTTTACTCTGGCAACCATGCTGTGGTTTCCAGAGTATTAGATCGCTTGCCAGTTCATCTTTGCTTCTCCAACGGTGTCCGGCAAATCTAATCTTTGCATTCGTATTGATTTGCTGATTTTTGGTATACTACCATATAGTTGTTTATTAGTTAGATGATCTCTCCCGGATTTATTCGTTACAGCACGAAGCATACGAGTGTAGGCTCCGTCAATCTTCTTTTCTATCGACTGTGTTAAAGTCCATGTAACCGATCCGTAAACAGTACGGATTCAACTGCTGCTCTGAAAAAGTTTCTTTTGAGACCTTCACTTAACTTTGATTTCCATATTGATTGCATGCTATTTAAAGCGGCCCAGGCTTTAGCGATTCGACATCTCTGTCAGTTGACTTAATATAACTTCCTAAATATTTGAAGTCTTCTACTCGTTTTATCATATTTCCGCCTATACTTTCCATATGTAGGTTATTGTCCTGGTTGAAATTGATGTATTCTGTTTTATCAGTATTGATGTTAGGTCCAATTTCTTTTGCGGCTAGTTCAATTTTCAGTAATAGAGTATTGACATTTTTAAGGTATTACTTATTACGGCAATGTCATCTGAATAGTCTATGTCAGTGATTTGTTCTGCGGGATATCGTCTGCTTCTTCTTTCAGTTAAAGTAAATCCGAGTTCTCTGTCATTGTCCAAAAATGTTTTTAGATTATAGTCGAGGCAGATTATAAAAAGAAATGGTGCTAATGTGTCTCCCTGTAACACTCCGGTGGTAATCTCGAAGAAAGGTGTATATCCGTCTGGTGAACGTACCATTGATAGAGTGTTATTATAGAGCATCATGATTGCGTTAACTGTTTCTTCCGGTATGCCATATTTTATAAGTATTTATTTCATCTTTTTGCGGTGTATTGTGTCAAATGCTTTAGAAAAATCAAAGAAGAGTATTGTTAGTGGTAGGTTTTATCTTTTACTCCTTCTAATATTCGTCTTATAGTCAACATTTGTCCCGTCGTAGATTCTAATTACAGCCTAATTATATGGGTGTTTAAATATTATTTTGAAGACCTCTATTAAATTCTTCTACTAAATATTATTATTATATATAATTATTATATATATATGTCGACTTCCTTTTGTATCGGTATACGTAGTTACACGGAATGTTAACATTGCACACCTCTCTCCCGACAGTGGTAAAGGTCCAGGTGCGTAAAGTGACGGTCAAAGGTAACCAGATGAGGTTGGCAATGTTCCGGAAGCGTAAAATACTGCGCCGAGTGAAAACCATTCGAGCCAAGGACGTGAAGAAGAAGTCGTTCTACTTGCGGAACAAGAGGAAGGACTGCAACTGCTACGGCATGAAGGAGAGCGTAACGTTGCCTCGTCGTCAGAAGAAGAGGATGACCTATATTCTGATTGGCTACAGACACAGGTCACAGATGAGAATATCGGCGCTGATCCCGTTCAATAAAAGAGCGGAGAAAAAAGAGGTCGGTAAAGATTAGTCGATGAGAGTGTACCATAATTAGAATTAGGCTAAAGTTTAAATCTATATATATATAAGTAATCTTAATACCTAATTTGAATTCAATTGAACACATTCAAAATCTCTGTCCTACTAAATTAATACTATATGCAAAAAGTACGTCTTCAGTACTTTTTTTGATATGCATATTTTTATGAATTAAAGTATCCCCTATGTATTTACTTGGAAATCATGCGATGATTGATGAAACTCTTTAAATAGATTTATGAATATTACGATACCAAACTAATACATTGTATTTAATAATATGATATTAACACTACCAGATGATATATCCAATATATCACAATATTATTTTTATGATCAAGGATAGGATGTTTGCCTAAGTATATAAGTGGAAACTTTAATTTGACAAATTTGATGTTTACATGCTTTTGAATTAGGGTCTGGGAGAACATATTTGAATTTATTATAAATAAACAACTTTGTAAATTAGTGATTTTAATATAATTATGTTTAAATTGTAATACTTTAGATTATATAAAATAGCACACAAATAATATAGAAAAACATCATTCAATTCAAATTTATAATAATATATTTCATTTTATAATTTACTTAAAATTCCATTTAAAATAATATATAATATACATATAATTGTAATGTTAAATAATTATAATTAAATGATAAAATATTATTCAATCATACTTTATATTATTAATTTTTTAGGTAATAACAAATTAAAAAATGTATGCATTTTAATTAAATAAATAATTATCCGTTATCAAAGATAACTTATCTTGGAAATTAAATATACCACTGCAAAAGTGTGCCTAATATCTATAAATAAACAAAACAAAATTAAATTTTATATTATATTAAAATCAACTATGAAAATTATATTCTCCAAAATATCCTACTCGTCTTTATTTGTAATATACAATAATATTCTATTTGTAATTTACATAGAATATAACATTAATCTATAACTATATGTATTAGGTGAGGACCTTGCTTAAAAATATTAAAGCAAATGAAGAAAATGAATGTAAAGGAATATCGATGAGAAAACTGAAGAAAAGGAGAACTAAGAAAAGAAAAACAAAGAAGAGAAAACCCTCTAAAATTATTGATTAGTTGTTTTATTAGAAGTAAACTTAGCAAACGTATTCAGTTTTGCAGGTAGTCATATTTATTGTTGAAATAATACCTATATATAATACCTATACATATACACACATATATATATATAGCATGGGAATCTGATGACTCGTATGATTTTGTATTATTTTTCATTTGGTATTATAATTTGTTACATTTAGATTCTAATAAATAATATATAAATAAGATGTTGGCGTTGATTTACTAATTTATTACTTATAGACTTAGGTACGCTTATCACTTCTTCTTTATAGTTAGACCAGCACCGGCGTTAAACTTGAAATGAATGATGTCACCATCTTCTACAATGTATTCTTTGCCCTTCTGTTTGTACTTTCCTGCAGCCTGTGAACGGATCATGGATTATAGAGGAGGCATTACTTATAGATGTATAGGGAGGTAGGGAATAGATGTATAGGGAGGCAGGGAATAGATGTATAGGGAGGAAGGGAATAGATGTTAGGGAGGAAGGGAATAGATGTTAGGGAATAGATGTATAGGGAGGTAGGGGATATATGTATAGGGAGGAAGGGGATAGATATATAGGGGGGAAAGGAATAGATATATAGGGGAGAAAGGAATATATGTAATGACCTTGACAGCAGTTTCTGAGCCCTCAGCTTTGAAGTCTTCAAACTTCATAATGTCGGCCATAATGAAACCCTTCTCAAAGTCAGTGTGAATTCTACCGGCAGCTTGAGGGGCTTTAGTATTCTTCTGGATGGTCCAGGCCTTAACCTCATCCTCTCCAGATGTGAAGTAGTACATCAGCTGAAGAGCCTTGTATCCCTGAGTGACTATCTTTGACAGACAACTGCGGTAGTGGGGAGTTAATGCCGTGAATAATGTTATCCACGCTATCAATAATTATATAACTGAAAACTAGGAAATCTTATTTTCTCTCACTATAAATTCTAATTATAATACAATAAATTCACACATTTAATAAGTATATTCATTAAGTAAATTAGCTATATGTTATACGTGAATGTAGAGCTGATCATATTCAATTTTTACTAATTTTGATATAGCTGGAATATATAAAAATCTCTATATTATAATTATTATATATAAATACGTGATTCACTAAATATATCACATTACATCATACTATTTATGCATTTCAGTATTATTATTTATCTTAAATGTTAACAATTCTATATAAAGAATTCACTTTAACAAATATTCTAGTTCAAATTACCAACATATATTATGTAAATGTTATAAATGGATAACATTATATATGGATAATTATAATACATTAATCACTATTTTATAATACAATTTATTGTAATTATTATATTAATAAACTAACTTACACATTTATTTTATATTTATTCAAAGAAAGTTTCAAAATACCGAAGATTCAAAACAAATATATGTAATATTATTTTCGGAATTATAAAATGAAGGACATTTAAAAATTAACTATTATTAACATTATAACAAAACCAAATTATAAAAATATTATACTTTGATATATCACCATTACTAATATAAAGAGAGATGTTATTGTATAATGCAGGGCTTGAAATTCGTGTAGTTCAGGAAAATATATATTAGTTGCATTACTTTTATAGAAATTTTAGAATTATTAAAACTAATAAATACTAATATATATGTATAAGGGGATATTTCCTTAAATGTATGATGAAATTGATGTACTGTACAATGTTTGCAGCAATTACATATCACTAACCTGGTGGCACCTGCTTCCTTCATGAAAGCATCACGCTCTTCTTCTGGCGTTAACGACAGTTCCTGTTCGAATACACCACTGAAGGGAATCATGATACTTCCGGAATCTTCCGTATCTATCCAGGTCTTGATCTTGAGCAGCCTATGAGGGCAGTGGTTGTACATAGTGTAGTGTAAAACACAATATTTGTAGGGAAATTATTATATAGTAAGCATATTCAAATACTTTGTATTATAGACTATATAATTCATAGTATATATAAAGTAATTTATCTATACAAAATAAATTATAATATATTTATATCAGGGTTATTATGTTTTTATTATTATTTGTTTTAAGATATACACTAAGATTGCAAACTTAGGCTCATAATAAATAAAACTTGTCATCAAAAAATGAAATTTTTAAAGCTCGATTGAATCACTGAGAGAGTAGTAAATTATATTAAAACACATGTTAAATTAATAAATATGAATACAAATTTAATTTTCCTTAAATTTTATTTTTTTTCTTGCCAAATGCCAAATGTGATTCAAATTTTATAATACTATAACTTGAAGATGCGGAAAAAAAAACATTATGTTTTTTAAACATTATTTTAGGGAATTAATTTGTTTTGATAAATATTATATAATGGCATTTTTTCTTATATAATTTATTTTTAATTCAGTAAATATATGATATATTTATATATTTGAAAATTTATATTTATTGATTATAATCATAGGAATATCAATATTTACTTTAATTGTATTTACTTTAATTTACTTATAGGTATATATTTTATACTTTTTTATACCTATACTAGTATTATTAACAACTTTATATTATAAATTGTATTATTAGTTATGATTTATATCTGTATCCATAGGATATATATATAAATATAATTATATAAAAAAGTATAAAAAGTATTATACAATGATTATATTTAACACATAATATTATGATTTATTATAAAATGAACAATTAATAAAAATGTGTAGTCTATACAAATCACATTAATTATAAAGTATACTGGAGAGAATGCAATATTTTAAATTAGAATCACTTGAACGATGATGAAAAACTTAGATGATTAAAAACAGATTAAACCACAATTTTTAAAATTACAAATAATTATACCTTATATCATTAATATTTCAAATAATTATAGAACTAGAGGTATTTGTAAAAAATTAAATGTGATAAATTATAATAATATAATTAAAAATATAATTAATAATAGATCAGTAAATTTATGTGATAATGAAATAATATAATCTGTTTCATCATTTAAAAATAAAATAAACAAAATCTTATTTACAAACAACTTTTTGTTGATAGAAATATATAATTTGATATACATTTATGTTGTATTGTATATTTTTTATCTCAGATATTACTTTTAATTCTGTTTTTTCTTCGTCACAGAATATTTAGGTTTTTATAAATATATTTTACTATTATTGCAGATCTTGAATATTATTTGTATTCTAAAAATATGATCAAAAATAGAACGCTGATTAATATATTTAAAATATTGAAACATATATTTTCTCTCAAATATATAGAGAGAATGTATAGTAGTAGAGGTCAAGTAGTAGTAGTAGAGGTCAAGTAGTAGTATTAAAGGTCGAGTAGTAGTAAAAGTTAAGTAGTAGTAGTAAAGGTCAACTAGTAGTAGCAAAGGTAAAATAGTAGTAATAGTAGCATTAGTATCAGTAGATCAGTTCTTACCATTTGTTCTTCTTGCGAATGTAGTCTTTCTTAGACATGTTCACCAGGTAAATCATTGGCTTAGCTGTGATGAATAGATGTTTGTTGAGCTCTTCGATCTCCTTAAGACTCCAGTCGCTAGATCTTACTGGATTACCACTTTCTAATATATTCTGTACCTTCTTGAGCACTTCCTGTGGTCAAGTGATATCACATGAAACGCTTGTAATCATTCAATATTATATATTTACTGCAATTACTGATAACTTTTGATAATTAATATAATTTCTATATCATATAAATTTATTGATTAATTATAAATTATAAATATTCATTAAGAAATATATTATATATCTTTACTAATATTAATATTTCATTTTAATTTAATAATATAATAATGAAAACTAGCAAATATGAATATTTGATAAATTATAGATTACTTTAATGTTTGAAATGAATATATATTATACAAAAATAAACATATTATATTTTAGTTATGATATTTAGTTTAATTGTAAAAATTAAAATATACATTTATATTATAGTTACAATTATATATCTATTCTATAAAGCTAAGTATCTATAAATTTCTATAATTAATTGTTGATTATAATTAAAAAATGAAAACTGATATTAATAAATTCCTAATATAAATAAATAATATAATAAAATATGATATTGAAAATTTATAATTATTATAATTATTTATGTATTAAATGTGTATTAAATATTCATGATGTGAAATATAAACAAATAAATTATATTTAGAATATACAATTAAATAATAAGTTAAAATAGAATAATAATGAATCCCCTCCTTAATAAATATGATATCAAACCAATTCAAATTTCTTGAGTTTATCATCTTTTCCTTTGATGGCACGTTCACACGCTTCTACTTTCTTTCCAACACTGTCGAGATCCTTCAGTCGCAGTTCATTATGGATGATCTTCATATCACGTAGGGGATCCACATCCCCTTCAGAGTGAATCACGTCAGAGTCATCGAACACACCTGCGAGGGGGGAAGGGGGGGTTGTTTACGCTAAGGTCAGTAACACGGATACTGATCGGCTCTAATACTGCAGTGTATTGTGCTGAAGGCAGTATAATTACTTGTTTCACTCTTATTATCGAAATTATTTTAAGTATAAATTATACAAAACATATTATAAAATAAACATTTTATCACTCGTCTTTAATTATGCTATTTATAGTAAATTTATTTAAAAAAATCCATACTGAATTTTGAGGTCTGCCACCTGTATTCATATTGTAAAATTAACAATTGGATGTAATGGGTACAGTTTATAAATAAAATAAAATCATACTAAATAGTTATATAGTATTGTAAAAAATGTTTTTACTATATTTAATTTCATATATATAAAAATATCCAGATATATTTAATTAAATATCATGGTATAAAATCAAATAATGAATACATTCAAATAATTTATTAATGAAAATATTATTAGTTCTATTTTTAAATATATTATTTTTTTTTTAAATTGTTCTATTCATAAAGTCAAAATTAATAGAGGTTAATAATAATTAGAGACATTTTACAAATTTATGAATAAGATATTAAACATTGAAAATATATAATATTTTTAAAAATAAATATATTAATCATATTTTAACTCGTCTCCACCCTTAATATATATCTATCAAAATAATCAAATTATTAAAATTATATAAATAAGTATCTATCATATAATATTTATTTTTAAATATTTTAATATAATATCTATATATTCAATAGCCTACCCAATTCTAATGTCTATGATAATAATGAATGCTTTAAAATAGCTTTTGTAGAAATTATTAATCATTATACTAATATTGTATATTAAAACATGTGAAAATGAATGATATATAAGAAAACATCGGAATCGGTAATGCAAAGTTATTTATAGTTAACATGAATACTATAAAGCTTGTGTAACAATAAAGGAAAATATAGCAATATTATTAACATAATTAAGAGTAAAGATAATTAATTATAAAGAAAAACATGATATTAATATATATTTTCTGTAATATATATATATATATATATATATATAATCAGATATAGATTCACATTAATGTTGTGGTAACAAGTTTCTACATAAACGTATACGATACTTTAGCAGCGATAGACAACTAACGAGACATGTGAAAGAGGGCGTCGCAAGCGCTGATGTGGGAGAGGAAGGCGTTACCTAGCCCCATACCCTCGTGGGCACCTTCCACTAGTCCGGCGATATCAACCACATTCAGGTAGGCGGGGACTTTACTAGATGGGGTGCGTAGATGTATTAGGTATTACGGCGGGATATTAGCGAAGTTCTTAATGTTTAATTAACGCAATAAGTAGTAGTAGTAATAATAATATAGTAATTTGACATTAGAATATCTTAATATTAAACAAATATATTTTAAATATTCTGAACTATTAGATATTTGATCTATTAAAATTGACGAAAACAATCATGAATAAATGTAATGGGAAATTAATATATTATTTGGCTAAACTAAATGATTATTATTCCACAGGTAAAAACACTATAACTTATTATACTAAAAACAATAAGATCAATAGTTTAATCTCATAATATATATATATATATAATATAAATAAATAAACTGTATCAATGATTTTGATTGGAAGTGTATTCTTATTATTGAAAAGTAACAATCAAAATAGACCGTAGTAAATAATAAGTTACTATGTAAGACCTAAGGTATTAACCATGCATTATTATTACTCGATTGTTCAAAGGATTTATTTAAATATAAACGCGGGTGTAAAGATATAAAACATAAGGGTAACATTACATAAATAACCTTGCAGGTTTGAAGAATTTCACTAAAAAATCAAATCTGTCATCGTCGACTGGGACGCGACCTATATTATATGAAATGATGTATAAACATGTGTATATCAGTATGACTATAATTACTAATTGAATATAGAACATACATATATATTTATAAATTATAATGGAAACAAACTTTCATTGGGATCGATTGTACAGAAAGGAAAGTTTTCGGCGGGTGCTGAACTATTTGTGAGAACGTTGAAGAAAGTGGATTTCCTAAAACAATGAAATTAATGATTTATGTAATATATATATATATATATATATATATTTATATACACAATTTATAGTGTCTTAATATAAGGTATTTAAATAAAATAATAATATATATGCGTGTGTGTGTGTGTGATAATTATACACATTATTTCTATTATTATTACTTATTTACGTCAATGGTGTACAATATTTACAAGCTAAATGTGATCGTATGAACTCACCCTACATTTGGCAGACCAACGATTCCGATCTTTAGATTGGTTCCCAGACGTCCCAATAACACGGGCCTCTCGTCTACTACCTTCTTCTTGGGTGGCATATCTAACGTGGTCAATCAATTCATATATTATATATCTAATAATACGAGTATTCATGATATAATAATGTTTTCATATTTTACGATGAGGCGACTACACAACTTACTCTAACACATATATATATATCGTATTAATTTAGAATAACCGATATCATATTTATATATATTAGAAATATATATAATGAATTTAAATTTAGAATGAAATATAAATATATTTATTAAAATGTGTTCTAAATTAGAACTTCTAATATACATCTTAATGATAATATTAATTCATAATATATTTTAATTTCGTATAAATCAATAGAAATTTTCTATTCTTCTATTTTTCTATTAGAAAAATAGTAAATCTATATTATGAAAAAATTAAAATATTTAATTGTATAGATCCGTTATATATTATGATATAGGTATATATATATATATATATATATATATATATATATATATATATATATATATATATATATATATATATGATATGATATGATATGATATGATATATTATGATATAGATATAAGCCTTGATAAAAAAAAGATAAAACTTATACAACATATCAATTTTATATAGATAAAGTTTACAAATATATGTATGAAATATGTTATCAATAGAATACAAATAATAATAATATATAATAAATATGAATTTGTATTTTATAAAATATAATAGTATTATTTATAATAAATTTACATGTCAATATTATAGGAAGGAGTTATTATTTGCGAATATTATTCAAACATTTCTCATTATTTTAAGTTTTAACTGTTTTATGATAAACAGTTAAAACTAGTTTTAGTTTTGTCCTGTTTGGTTTTTTTTAGCTGCATTATATCCCAAAGTTAGCCTATACAAATTTATTTTGCATTTAAAATGTAACCTATAACTATCAACTCGTCCTTTTTGATCGTAACCCGTTTAAAGATACCATCTCACTTAATAATTATATATTTATATAAATTTGTTTATTTAAATATATATATCTTGAAAAGGGTATAAATAAAAAATAAATGTGCGATAAATTATAAAGACTTCATCTGAATTATTCTATTCTAACTCTCAGAGTTACTCTGATACCTTATTATTAAGTCCTCATCAGATGAAGATTTTGAAAATTCAACACTAATTTATTTAATTCTATGAATAGGCATATATTATCATATATTTAAAATAGAATCGCAATTGCTTTGTAAATAACGAAATAGGTTGTTCAAATATAATCTCAAAATTGCATATACTTTTACAATTTCATAATTATACAGGGGTTACGATCAAAAAGTAAGAGTTGAGTTGCAAAGGTTAAATTTAAAATATGAAATAAATTTGTAACACTTTGGGAAGTAATGTAGCTAAAAAAAACCAAGCAGGAAAAAGCTAAACTAATTAAACCAAATAACCATCAAATATCAATACAAATTAATAACTCAAATACTATTAACTTGTATTTCAAATGTAACATTTAACCATCAACTCGTCCTTTTTGATCGTAGCGGTGGAAAACTGGTGCGCTACATAATTTATTTCATATGATATTTGTGGGTTGTTTGATTTATCTGGTTTAGTTTTAATTTTCTGGTTTTTTATCTGCATTATTATTATAATAATTATAATCATTATAATAATGATTATATCCCAAAGTAAGCCTATAAAATAGTGAATTTTCTGGTTTTTTAGCTGAATTATAATAATGATTATATCCCGAAGAGTATAAAATAGTGTGCTTAATTGAGGAATACGGACGATAGGCAAACATTAAATAACTATAAATAGCAAATTTCGGGCAGACTTGCATTACCCGAATTCATTATACACTCTAGTGCACACGAAAATAAAATCTAAATGATAAAAATATAATATATATAGAATAATGCCCTTATAAAAATATACGTATACACCATTCGTATTAATTAATTAATTAATATTTTCGTATTGATTTTTTTGGGTTGTTTGATTTATTTGGTTTAGTTTTATTATTCTGTTTTGTTAGCTACATTATTATAATGATTATATCCCAAAGTGAGCCTATACAAAGTTATTAGTAACTACAAATAATGTATTCGCGTGTGAACTTTGTTATTTAAAGTTATTTAATTTTTGCCTATCGTCCGTACAATCCATAAAATAGTGTGCTTAGTACACGATTTTTATTTTATTTAATAAAATAATTTTTAAAATGTATCTACTTTGCCTCGCGCGGCGATTTCATAAAGTTAGCGAGTTTTCCACTGTATTCTTTTTGATCGTTTCCCTATATATATATATATATATATATAGGTTAATGATAAGACGTTACACATATGATAGTCTATAAATAGACCACAATCCGACTACACCATGCCTACTTTTTTTAAATATAGCGCGGCGCATATTATTGGCAATCATAATAAATTATAATTAAATAATAATATATTATATATATATAATTTAAGGAATAATAATTATGAACGTATAACATATATATATGACATTTCAAAATCTATTTTAAACCGCTCCATTCGTTATTTAGAGCGCTCACACGATTCTATTTTTAAATATCTGCTGCTAAAATTCAGATTACCGATGATAAACTTTAGAATAACGTTTTCATCAGATAATTCATCAATCATAAGAGAAAATTCATCCTTAATGTATTACTAATTTTTTTTATTAACACCCTTGTCAGATATACATTTATGTAAAATAAAATATATATATAAATAATACCATAATTTTAAGAGGAATGTATATATATTTATATACGGAGCGATAATATAAATTATTTATTACTTTTTGCAAATTATTATGAAAGAAAATAAAGTAATATGATAATAATGTCATGAATCTAAAGCTTATATACTAAATATGCTATATTAAGAATTACAAATGTAAAATATAACCTAAAAATTATAAAAAGTACTATATAATAATAGATTACCTTATTTGTAAAATTCCTAGCGGTTTAAAAAGAAAAAATATTATAAACAAATATGTGTCAGTATCTAAATTTGAAATTCAAATCATTGCAGTTCATTTAAATTTAATGAAATTGATTAATAAGTAATTACAAGACCATACTACACACTCGAGTGTTTAGGAGTTTTGGTAATTAATTCATACATTTACATTATATATCAACATTCATTATTAATATAGACAATATATTATTAAAGGGGTTTTTAAGAACTATCAAAACTAAAATAATTTAAAAAATTGAAAACTTATTTCAAATATTATTTGTTTAACAAATTGTTACTATATTTATATTATTAATTTGTTAACTAAATTATTTGTAATACAAATACATTATGTGTTAAATTAATCTACGTTATAAAAAAAATTATATTTAGAAATATTCTAAGAATAAAATTGAACATTTGTGAAATATTAATAATAACTGTTATTAATAACATGTATTAATTTTTTTAAATTTATCCACAATTTATTTTTTATTTATTATCTATTTATCTTCCATAACGTTATATATATTATTAAATATATATTTTTTAATTTATATAGACAAAATATTATATCATACTTTTAAATTAAAAAAAAAATAGTTTATTAAATGATAATCATTTAAATTATTATTTATTAAATTAATAAATTCAATAATAAAATTCAAAATAAACATCTTGTATTGGGATGACGATCAAAAAGGACGAGTTGGGGGGTTATATGTTACATTTGAAATACGAGTTAATTGTATATATATATATATATATTATAGATATTTGTGGGTTATTTGGTTTATTTTGTCCTGTTTGTTTTTTTTTAGCTGCACTACATCCCAAAGTGAGCCTATACAAATTTATTTTGCATTTAAAATTTAACCTTTACATCTCAACTCGTCCTTTTTGATCGTAACCCTTGTATTGTATATTATTATCAATTTAATTTTTAAATTAACAAATCCAAACAAAATGTGTAGTAATTTAAATGTTAATATCCGACTAATAATTTGAATATTGGTTTTATTCTGAACATCAATATTAATTGAGGTTGTAAAAGTACCCATAATAAGAGCACTATATAGGTATCGATAGTAGTGTTGATAATATTGACCTATAGGTGCATTCAATTATTATGCGGAGATTTATATATTATGAAATATATAAATTATAGTTAATTACATTTATTTAATGTACTAATGTTGATAAATATATATCTCCGCATAATAATTGAATGCATCGTATAAAGTGGTGATGAAATACGCTATACTTCAAAAGGGCGAAATAATCTTTACATAATGAGCGAGTTTAAGTATAGTTTACATACATGTTATATCTATATTAATGTATAATAAAGCAATATACACGTGTATATTTATATCATATTTACCATGTTTATCATGTTTACACTAATATGAAATTAAACATTGTGAAATTAAAATGTAATAATTCCGAGCAAGCAATGAACCTGTAGTATCGTGCACAAGATTATCGCGTCTACCGTTATAGTTCATTACACGTCAATGTTCGCTGTTCACATACTATTTATATATACGGCTGGACGCTTAACTCGAGGGGAAACTACGTTATCGAAACATCGATACAGCAGCCTATCGTACGCTTATATTCTACGGGATAAATATAGAATAATTCAAATTTACTATGCTTCGCTGTTTAAACATCTACATATATACCTATATTGTTATTTTGGTGGAGTCGTTTCATCCTATCCAGAAACTTAGATGAAGTTTTTAACTTATAACCATATATGGCTCTAATATCCCTTCGAAGCCGCTCCCATGTTAATGCAGCCATGCTTTTTACGAGAGCCGATCATTTATTTATACACAATTATATAAGATCACTTCTAACTATTATATTAAGACTTGTTTTAATGTCCGGACTGGGCTTGAACCCGTGTCCTACTGCTTATATATATAATATATATTAATTGTTAGATAATACTTACATGTATGGAATAGCTTTAAGACCAGTGTACTTGATATACACTATAGGTATTACTATTAATAGAAACATTAAATAGTATTATAGTAACTAATTGCTCTATTCACCGCACTATATTCGTAGCTATAAAACGATAGATTATGTAGATCGGAAATTTATTTAAAAACATTATTACGTAGGAAGGAATATTAATTTAATTATAAATATTCTATTAATTATATTTCTGCAAATAAAGAGCCGACGTTAATGAATAAAGTACACGCTCGATAATGAAAAGTACACTAAACCTACTATATCTTTAGGCCTAAAGCTGCTTTCACACTAACTACAAAATAGCACGATATCAAAAGGCTTTACAAATTATTTATTTATTCTGTTTAATATTTCAATGTAATATATATATATATTTAAACATTTACCCTATATCGGGAAAGATTTAATAGGTAATTTATATATAAACGCACGCATAAGGCGCGCGTCAATATCGATATTGTTATTCATACAGAAACTGTCAGATTTTAATGTTAGGTGATATCAGTCTGTTTTTGTTAGTGTTAAGCAGCCAAAGCTATTCGACTAGTTACATGATGAACTTGTTAGAGAACTATTAGAGATATCTAATCGATTATATACACTTCTGGTGTGGAGATTTCAACTGCCATCCAGCGGGTCCCCGGGTGGAGGATAGGGGAGTGCCCTACAGATATGTAGGATAGCTGCGAATAATTAAAAAAAAAAAAATAACCAGTCCCGAACCAAAATCGGGATGTAGTGGTGGTGTAAACATCATTGCATTAGACATTGAAAAGCACTTTGCTCGAGCAATCCGCTCGACGCAGTAAAGTAAAAAGTATTATACACTTATTTTACGCAATATCTCGCGTAAATAAATGTATAATTGAAATAAATATCGTATCACGATAATTATTGGCAGTAGAAATGATTCAATCGGGTTGCTATTTTTAATATATAAATAATATACGTTTGATCGCGTTTTATCATTTTTCACTCATATAATGTAATACGTAACATATATAATATATATAGGCAATTTTTTATAAATAAATAATATAAAATAGTAATTCTGGTGTAATACAGCGTATAGAAAAGTGAAAGATTTACATTTGGAAATAAATAACATAAAAACACTTACTAATGTCTTCTATTTATACCTTATCTTGTAACAAATATAATGAATAATTTATTAATATTTATTATCAATAACTTGTAATTTAATAATTATTCTTTACATATCCGTCATATTACCAAATTTATTTTCTCCTAGTTTTGAATATTCACATTTATTTAGATAGTAAATCATTTTATTTGTTTTATATTAATAATTGTGTATATCGATAACATATGTTCTACATTAGCAAATATGTCAACTTTAGATTTTCTGATACGTGTTTCTTAAAAAAACTTAAAACTCGATATTAATATTATGTATGCAAGTACAGAAATGTGAAATGGCAGCCTAAACTAGCGAACATAACCACTACAATGTTGGATATATATATAGATATTCATGCGTACATGCATTGTGCATGATAATTTAATCTTTCACATTTCCTCAATGGATTACACTATTTAATACGATTATATATTGTAATGTATAAATTATATATAGTTACGTTATTAATTCACTAATTATTTGTCCGTAATATATTTATTATTCCAATTATCAACATTTATTTGAGAATACATATAGTTGTTCATTATTATTTTACTTGGAATATAATTTATTAAAAGTATTATCATCTGCTGGATTATATAGTTATTCTACAATGTGTGTATGTTAAAAGTTACGTATAAATTACTCTATAGAAAAGTATACTTTCTAGGAGAAACATCCGAGCTTCCATTACAATAAAGAAACGATTATAGTTATAATACAAAAGAAAATTAATAAAACAAAGATTTTAGATATTTATTCCATAATTATACTAATATCTATATAGTTCACTTATATATAAACGATATCATATAAAATGTATTCAATAAGTTGCAATGTAATTTCATCAAATCGATGTTGGGGGGCGGGGGGGGGGGGGGTAATAGGGTAATAGGGTAGTAGTAGTAGGGTAATAAAATAAATAATTTGTAAAAACTATATACAATATTTCGTGTATAAATTCGGGTACAAAATATACAAATAACAATGAACGTATAAAATCTCATCTACATCGGTAGGAAGAATATAAAACAGGCTATGTACGATTGATTGACTGGAATGGAACAACAATGTGTTTGGGGGCGGGGCGGGTGGAGGATAAGGCACTAATATCTATACGTATCGATGGTAAGGCGATGGGGTTAAGGGGGGGGCGGGGTTAGAGTAGGGGGGAGCGGGTGTGTGTGCGCGCGCCCGGCGAGTTATTCAATTGCGTAATACCGATTATGTAATATAGTAATAATGATGATGTTGATCACACGAATGACGAATAGCTGGGGAGAGGGACTCGTGATCCTGCCTCGAAGCCCGTGTTCAGGACGGCGCCGTAAGCGCTCGACGGTTCCGCCGACACCTCTTTACTACCGGCTTGACCTTCGCCGTAGATCAAGGTCGCCGCCGATGTAACGGCGCTGTTGCTGATCGGTTGTTCGGGTGGCGCGAAGGTCGGTTGCGGCGGAAGAGGGTTGTAATTGGACGTGTTTCTCTACGGGGGGGGGGGGGTTGGGTTTGGGTTGGGTTTGGGTTTGGGTTGGGTTTAAAAAGTGATCGTTGTTTAGGTATGGATGTCATCGCGAATAGTGTTATGCGTCGCGCATCTGTTTAAGGCAGCACGTCGGCTAGCATTTATTTGTAACGTAGATGCGTTATATAATGTGTAATGGGTAGGTAATGGAATGGACTAATTGTAAACGATTTATTAGATTCAACTTATTTTAATAATTTTTTTTTTTTAAATTAAAAAAATATTAATGAAGGCTTGTATTATATAAAGCTACTAACAACAGCGGCATACACTTCTTGTTGAGGGGCCATTCTGATTGGTGTTCGTCTTTGTGACTTTCTGAGGGCGGCAGCAGCCTACAGCGCGATGATGATGCAATAGTTATGTGAGAGTTATGTAAGAGTTATGTAAGAATTGCATCGCAGTTGTGTTGAAGTTGCAGTTTAACACTTGTGTCGGTGCAATTTAATAGGAAAACTATGGTAACATATCCGTAATAATTTGTTTGTATATTTAAACTATTTGAAATTAACACGATTCGAATGATTACATACTACTACTATACATATAACTGATTAATAATTGTTTAATTAGTACATAATATTCTATCATTATTCGAGAAATATGATTAAAAAATGTTGCCCCGTAAATCTTACTTTATTAAAAATTGACATCACGGCAACAAAGAATATATATCAGTATGGACAGTCTCCTAGTTGATTAACTATGCAGGCATGAATGCAGTACCGCAATGAAAAGTGATATTTCTTATTGGGCGTAAATAGAGTTATAGCTATAATCATGCCAGTGGGTGATATACCAGTGGGCAATGATCACATGTAGATTGGTGATCTCGTTGGCAATGATAAAATATATAATTATTTAGAAATAGTTGAATTTTAACTGCGCACGAAATCACCAAACGGAATCACTTCGCACGGAATCACTGTTACCGCGAACATATACATCGTTTACTGATCTCTCTCTTCCTTCCTCCCTCGATCTCTCTAGAAAGAGAGAGAGAGAGTGCGAGAGCAAGGGTAGATATGATCGGTCTAACCAGTTCACCGACGGACACCTTAGAGGTAGGCGGGGGTGGCGGGGGCTGATGGGGCTTCCAGGCGGTGGAAGAAGTGCTAGGACCGTCTATCTGATCGCTGTTCACGTAGTGATGGGTGAAGCTGTTCTCTAGGAGATGGGGCGGAGGTGGGGGTAACGACTTCTCAGTGTCGGTGTCGCTGTACTGTGGATGGGGGGGGGGGGTGAGAGGGTTAGTCGAGGGGTTGGGGGAGGGGGTTATAAGGGGGCGGGATAGTTTCTAAGGGGGCGGGATAGTTTCTAAGAGGGAGGGGCCTTTTATAAGTAGAATATCTCTATGCAATGGGAGTTTAACCATATCTTATGTTAACTATCTCAATGTATATTGTAGCACGCCATGTATTGGTTATACACATATATTGCATTACGGGCTTGATTAGTTGGGATATAAACGGGTTTGTAGGAAAATGAATAAAATAGCTATTAATCTAGTTCCGTTATTAACTATAGTGCAACACGTCATTATATTTAATTGTAGCTAACTGCAGTTCATATTCCTTATATTATATCTAATTATATTGATCTATTGATGTAATCATTCAAATCAACTATTTATATTTACTTCAGTATAATTACAAAATTATATTGATTGCCTTACGCACATAGTATAGTAATGTATAGTGATGTGTAGTAATGTGTAGTAATGCCTGTCAGTAGGTAACAGTAAGTATCAGTAGGTAGCAGGGCACTAACAATATGAACTGCTGATAGAGATAGAGATGGCAGTGAAGTGCACTACAAAGCGGTGTAACATGAAAGGCTCTGTTCTAATACTAATCTCACTAACTAGCATGACCTATATTCTCTATGATATTAGTATTACACGCTACTAAACTATGCTTACATTGCAATTCATTATTATAGCATTTTAATATTAAACTTATACGTGTTACAAAGTACGCATAGATATATTATTACGTCTGATATCACCACCGGATGACATCGCGTGCGCCGCTACACGGACAGAGAGTTCAAGGTCGACGAGGTTGACCTCTGGAGGCAGACATTACAGACTAACATCAGAAGAGTCGACAGCCTTCTCAGTGATACTGCTGCTCTCCTCGCCGTCGTCTATACCCGATGATAGTTTGTTGTCGGCGTACAGCGACTGAGCCATCGGAGAGGTCGGAGGTCTTCTGGGGTCGTAGAGGTCAAGGTTAATATTGAGGTCGGCGGCTTGGGATAACTACTTAATTAGGCGATACACAGGCTATCTATTATCTGGTTAATGTTTCAGTCCGGGACTTGTGCATTAGGGGACACTGTTTTGGTAAATTTTGTAGTTCCGTTCATATAAAAGTGCCATCTATCTAGGAATGACACTCTTAATCATTCGAGATATAAAAAAAAAAATTAAAACCGAATAAAAGACAAAAATTAATTACAATATTGAAAACAAATTTGTATTCCAGGTATATGAAAGAAAAATTTTTGTACAATTAAAAATTACTTTTAAGCATATGTCTTATATAAAAATACCCTTAAAAATATTTAAAAAATTAGTTTATAAATAATTAAATCGATCTACGGATGTATATGTAACTATAAGTACAAGCACTGTACACACTGTACACTAGACGAGGTTAACAGTAAGGTCGGAGGGCGTGGGGAGGTGACTACTTAGCTAGGCGTTAGAGTGTTAGCTATTCGCGCTAGGTTTCATTGTAGACCACTGATAGCAACGACGGTAACAGTTCTACCAGCGGAAAGTAATTAGAGATAGTCTAGTTGTCATGTTTGAGAGGTAGTACATGCATTTACTACACATGTGTAAAAAAACTTCTATGGAACTATCTTCAACATGATGCGAGCCTCAAGATGTAGGAGGAGTTGGAGAGCTGCTGTCATCGATGATGTTGACAGGGGTCGGATACGACTCGACGGCACAGGTTAATAGGTGTAAATGTGGTTGATACACACACACACCACCTGCGTACTAACTCAAACCACTATAAATGATTGAATTCATACGATTCTAGTACATATACGTTACGCGCTATGCGTTAAAGTTATGGAAATGACAGACTGTAACTTGTATTTTACGCTTGAATGATTTTATAGTACTGTATTATCGCCTGGGAGTACATATTTGAATTAATATTGAAATAATTGTAATATAATTCGATACAAATTATATTATTATAATATCGACATATGTAATTTAGAAAAAATCTTTAAATTTGAATAGAATATATTACTAAATTCATATTATCATCAACAACACATTTTAATTTTTTTTAACAATTCAATTTATGATTTATTTTAAATTAAATTCCATTTAAAATAATATATATATATTTAATCTATATAATATATTCATAATTAATTATTATTATAAAAAAAAAGTGTAATTATAAAATTAAAATGATAAAATATTGTTCTATCCTATGCTTTTTTATGAATTCTAATTTACAATTTTAATAAGTAACAATCTTGGTACCTATGAATTCATTGACATATAGATAAATAGAAATATACCACTGAGAAGTTTATTTGGAGGTATAAAAGTTAGAATTTCAGGAGATATATGGCAGCCATCTTACAAATTATCCATGCAGATACTACAGATATAGTTGTGTATTTGTATTGAATAATAGTAGTATACATCACTTTTAATATATAATTTGTGTGTGTGTGTATAGTATATGTATATAAAGAGTATATATACATTGTATGTATAAAATGTGTATTTATGTATAATATGCATATGTACGTACATTGTACAATGTACAATGTGTATGTATAATATGTATGCATAAAGCATAATGCTAAAGTGTACACGATGTGTTAGTGTAAACCTGCGATAAGGAGGTAGCGCCGTAGTCTTGGGTGGTCCTTTATGTCGGCGCTCTGACGACCTTCGCTGACCGGCGCGGTGTTGCCTGCGACCTTCAAGCGTGGAGAACCCTACGTCGTCGTCGGACATGGTGGTGATGATGGAGGAGGGGGCGCGGCTACGGGCGGGGGTGGACGCGTAGATTCCGGCCGTACGGTGGTCGAGCGGAGTGGTCATCAACGTAGGGGTCAAGTGGATACCGGGCTCGTTAGGCTGGCGGTGGCGGTGGTGCGGGCTGGAGTGACCGTTGCTCTGCAGGTGACTTTCTGTGAGGGTGCGGGGTGGTGGGGGTGATGTGGAGGAGGTGTGGGGATAGGGTATGTAATTATAGTGCAATAATGAGGGAGGTGGTGTTGGTAGTAGTCGGGTAGTCGTCGTAGTAGTAGTTGTAGTAGTAGTAGTAGTAGTAGTAGTAATAGTAGTAGTCAGGTAGTAGTAGTAGTAGTAGTCAGGTAGTAGTAGTAATAATAGTAGTCAGGTAGTAGTGGTAGTAGTAGTAGTCAGGTAGTAGTAGTAGTAGTTGTAGTCAGGTAGAAGTAGTAATAGTAGTAGTCAGGTAGTAGTAGTAATAGTAGTAGTCAGGTAGTAGTGGTAGTAGTAGTAGTAGTAGTAGTAGTAGTAGTAGTCAGGTAGTAGTGGTAGTAGTAGTAGTAGTAGTAGTAGTAGTAGTAGTAGTAGTAGTAGTAGTAGTAGTAGTAGTCAGGTAGTAGTAGTAGTAGTCAGGTAGTAGTAGTAGTAGTAGTTGTAGTCAGGTAGTAGTAGTAGTAGTAGTTGTAGTCAGGTAGTAGTAGTAGTAGTAGTAGTCAGGTAGTAGTAGTAGTAGTTGTAGTCAGGTAGAAGTAGTAATAGTAGTAGTCAGGTAGTAGTAGTAATAGTAGTAGTCAGGTAGTAGTGGTAGTAGTAGTAGTAGTAGTAGTAGTAGTAGTAGTAGTTGTAGTCAGGTAGTAGTAGTAGTAGTAGTAGTTGTAGTCAGGTAGTAGTAGTAATAGTAGTAGTCAGGTAGTAGTAATAGTAGTAGTCAGGTAGTAGTGGTAGTAGTAGTAGTAGTAGTCAGGTAGTAGCAGTAGTAATAGTAGTAGTCAGGTAGTAGTAGTAGTAGTAGTTGTAGTCAGGTAGTAGTAGTAGTAGTAGTAGTCAGGTAGTAGTGGTAGTAGTAGTAGTAGTCAGGTAGTAGTAGTAATAGTAGTAGTCAGGTAGTAGTGGTAGTAGTTGTAGTCAGGTAGTAGCAGTAGTAGTAGTAGTAGTAGTCAGGTAGTCAGGTAGTAGCAGTAGTAGTAGTAGTCAGGTAGTCAGGTAGTAGTGGTAGTAGTAGTAGTAGTCAGGTAGTAGTAGTAATAGTAGTAGTCAGGTAGTAGTGGTAGTAGTTGTAGTCAGGTAGTAGCAGTAGTAGTAGTAGTAGTCAGGTAGTCAGGTAGTAGCAGTAGTAGTAGTAGTCAGGTAGTCAGGTAGTAGTGGTAGTAGTAGTAGTCATGTAGTAGCAGTAGTAGTAGTAGTAGTCAGGTAGTAGTCAGGTAGTAGTCAGGTAGTAGCAGTAGTAGTAGTAGTAGTAGTCAGGTAGTCAGGTAGTAGCAGTAGTAGTAGTAGTAGTAGTAGTAGTAGTAGTAGTAGTAGTAGTAGTAGTAGTAGTAGTAGTAGTAGTAGTAGTAGTAGTCAGGTAGTCAGGTAGTAGCAGTAGTAGTAGTAGTAGTAGTAGTCAGGTAGTCAGGTAGTAGTAGTAGTAGTAGTAGTCAGGTAGTCAGGTAGTAGTAGTAGTAGTAGTAGTCAGGTAGTCAGGTAGTAGTAGTAGCAGTAGTAGTAGTAGTCAGGTAGTCAGGTAGTAAGCAGGCAAAACTCCATAACTGCAACGCAATGTTAACAACACTATGACAACAATCTTAACAATGTAACAAGCAAGCGATGAAGGTGATGATAGGTCGTGGGTGTGTGTGTGTTATTACCTTGGTAACGGAACTCTCGTTGTGGACTATCCCCTAGTGAGTAGAATTGGAGAAATCGTAGTGAACATATTATCGTGATATTTGGATATAACTATATTAGATACGATCCTAGTAGGTTATAGTAGGTCATAGTAGGTCAATACTTGTTAATATTGTTGTTACGATATACTTCATTATCTTAATATACAGTACATCAATAGTACAGTATATATTTAGTATAAAACTATAATGTTTGTCGTATAATTACTTTGTCATTTAGTTTATGATAGCATATTTGTATATATTTTAATTCTATTATATATATATATATATTTCTAGATATTTAATAATGAAATGTATTCGAATAATAAAAGATTACATTTCAAAGAAGATGCATTTTTGTACATAAATAGATTAAAAACTCGAGTATATATTTCGACTGAACAACTAAGTATTACAGTAAAGATTACAGGAGATATGATGAGATGGTCGTAAAGGTCACGGCTATTAGGGTCAAGGGGCGCTGACCTTTATACTTGGTGCGTCTGAGTCTGCCCGTCAGACAAAGACAGGAGACTACCACTATCACGAGAATGATACAGAACACAGCCACTATGATCAGGAACCAGAACTGCTGGTAGAACGGCTTCGAGTTCACACCTGCGAGGGTGGGTTAAATAAGGGGTTTAATAGGGGGTTTAATAAGGGGTTTAATAAGGGGTTAGGCAACGTTACGGTGGTGATTATGTAAGGCTGATGTACGATGACATAAATGTATCAATTTCAATTTAGTGAATGATTTATGTAGCTCGGAAAGTTGGATAGATTGACAGGTGGTCAGGTGGTCATGTGGTCACATGGTCATGTGGTCATGTGGTCAGATGATCAGGTGGTCAGGTAGTCACGTGGTCTGTTGATATATTGCGTAGTTAGTAACATAACTTTTAATTTAATAATATTTCAATAGAAAATATTATTATAATATACGAATATAAAACATTGAAAACATATACTATGTGTGTGTATTTTCGGTAAATGATGTTATTGAAAAAAGTATAAATAACAAAACAGTAATTTTCATTTATACCCATGAATCAAAAGTAAGCTTTTAAGGTTTCATTTGGTTGACATACACTGAGAAATAAGTT
Organism: Osedax fenrisi; assembly: GCA_964019155.1. Lineage (NCBI taxonomy): Eukaryota > Metazoa > Annelida > Polychaeta > Sabellida > Siboglinidae > Osedax > Osedax fenrisi. Next base: position 76,314,107 of record OZ025242.1, read on the forward strand.
AAAAGTAGCTTTAACGTAACATAACACAACAGTTATATTATACTTGCAAATAGTTCAATATATTGAATCATATATTCATTTTCATTCATATAGACACACATATGGACACACAACGGCTCCTCGTATAATCAAATGTTTTATTTTTATTTTACTTCTCCGTTTATTTCTTGTTTTTTGTATCGTGTCGTTTTGTCTTACTGTTATCACATTTATATATTTTGTTTATATATGTTATATAATTATATGTTTATATATAATCATATCTTTCTTTATATATAACCAGTAATTCAATAAACTTTTGATCTATCTATCTATCTAACTATTTCATTTTCATGCACACCGATTCATTGATACACTTACTGCTACACTAGGTACACTGTACTACGGTATGGTATACTGGCAGTATAATACTGGTAAGTACAAACCTGGCACATGAAAGTAGTGGCTGGCCTTGCTGGGTTGACCGATACCTCTGAGATTCACGCCCACCACCCGGAACCTGTATTGACCGTTCACTTTCAGTAGAGACAGCGATATCACTATGGCGGTCTCGGTGCTGTTATGTCTCTGTATCTCTGACCAAGAGGGCTCTGAGACGGGGGGCGGGGGGTGTGGTGTAATATGAGAGATACTATTAGATACTATGAGTTTTTATGAGAGTCTATGAGTTTCTATGAGATTGTTTGATATTAAATGAGGTTTTATGAGATTCTATGAGATTTTATGAGATTCCATGTTAATCTGAGATTCTATATTATTCTATGAAATTCTATGAAATTATTTTATGAGATTATTCTATGAGATTAGATGAGATTAGATGAGATTCTATGAGATAATATGAGATAAACAAACCTCCTTTCAGATTGGCCTCAGCGATATAAGAAGTGATAGCACCGATTGAACGTCTGAATCTTAAAGAGGCTGCACTAGCATCTCCTCCTCCTCCTCCTCCTCCTCCATCTCCTCCTTGACTATCTTCATCATTACTGGTGGAGGCTGACCATGTTATCAGTACCGACGACTCCTGTAGCAGACATACGGGCTGACCGGGTGCGCGGGGAGAACCTGGTGAGTGAAGCGGGTACTAGTAGGTAGGGAGAACTGGGGTGTGTGTAGGGGTAGATAGGGAGAACTAGGGTGTGTGTGTATTGGTAGATAGTGAGAACTGGGGTGTGTGTGTAGTGGTAGGTAGGGAGAACTGGGGTGTGTGTGTGTAGTGGTAGATAGGGAGAACTAGGGTATGGTAGTGGTAGATAGGGAGAACTGGGGTGTGTGTAGGGGTAGATAGGGAGAACTAGGGTGTGTGTAGTGGTAGATAGGGAGAACTGGGGTGTGTGTAGTGGTAGATAGGGAGAACTGGGGTGTGTGTAGTGGTAGATAGGGAGAACTGGGGTGTGTGTAGTGGTAGATAGGGAGAACTGGGGTGTGTGTAGTGGTAGATAGGGAGAACTGGGGTGTGTGTGTAGTGGTAGATAGGAAGAACTAGGGTGTGTGTGTGTAGTGGTAGATAGTGAGAACTGGGGTGTGTGTGTAGTGGTAGATAGGGAGAACTGGGGGGTGTGTAGTGGTAGATAGGGAGAACTGGGGGGTGTGTAGTGGTAGATAGTGAGAACTGGGGTGTGTGTGTAGGGGTAGATAGGGAGAACTGGGGTGTGTGTGTAGTGGTAGATAGGGAGAACTGGAGTGTGTGTAGGGGTATATAGGGAGAACTGGGTGTGTGTGTGTAGTGGTAGATAGTGAGAACTGGGGTGTGTGTGTAGTGGTAGATAGGGAGAACTGGGGGGTGTGTAGTGGTATATAGGGAGAACTGGGGTGTGTGTAGGGGTAGATAGGGAGAACTGGGTGTGTGTGTGTAGTGGTAGATAGTGAGAACTGGGGTGTGTGTGTAGTGGTAGATAGGGAGAACTGGGGGGTGTGTAGTGGTAGATAGGGAGAACTGGGGGGTGTGTAGTGGTAGATAGGGAGAACTAGGGTGTGTGTAGTGGTAGATAGGGAGAACTGGGGTGTGTGTAGTGGTAGATAGGAAGAACTAGGGTAGGGGTAGTGGTAGATAGGGAGAACTAGGGTGTGTGTAGGGGTAGATAGGGAGAACTAGGGTAGGGGTACTAGTAGATAGGGAGAACTGGGGTGTGTGTGTGTAGTAGTAGATAGGGAGAACTGGGGTGTGTGTAGGGGTAGATAGGGAGAACTGGGGTGTGTGTAGGGGTAGATAGGGAGAACTGGGGTGGGGGTGTGTAGTAGTAGATAGGGAGAACTGGGGTGTGCTGTGGTACTGACCTGATTGCGGTTGTACTATTGCAAGGGCTGTGGTGTATTGACCCCAACCTATGTTTGTGTTGGCACGTACACTGAACGAGTATCTATGTGTGGGTGTGTGTGTGGGGTGAGGGTGTGTTGGGTGAGGGTGAGGGTGTGTGTTGGGTAAGGGTGTATGTGAGGGTGTGAGCCTCACACTGTGAGGGTATGTGCTAGTGTGTGTATGTATGTCAATGAGAGTGTATGTGTGCGTACATACATAGGTGGGCATATGTGTGATGGTATATGTGGCGGTGTGCATATGTATTTAAGTATGTAAGTATGTATGTAAGTATATAAGTATGTATATGTGTGCATGTGTGTGTTTAATACAAACTTCTGTAACTTGATGAGATCAGAGGTGGTGTATGAGTGTGAGTTAGCTGCTAGTATGACCTTCACACTGGACACTGGTTCACCTTCACTGTGACCCGTGTTGAACGGCTGTAATGGTCAGTGGTCAGTGGTGATGGTCAGTGTAGTGGTCAGTAGTGGGTCACCTTACTAACCTTGACCTCTTTGTAGGACACCTCGTAGGAGAGAATGATACCGTTAGTGAGACGAGGTGACTTCCACGAGATGTGTAACCTTGTGAAGGTCACCGCCGTGAACTCAAGGTCGATTGGAGCTGACGGAACTGTGGGAGGGGTGTAGAGTTAAAGTGGGGGTAAGAGGGATATGTAGAGTTAACGTGGGGGTAAGTAAAGTTAAAATGGGGGTAAGAGGGATATGTAGAGTTAACGTGGGGGTAAGTAGAGTTAAAGTGGGGGCAAGTAAAGTTAACATGGGGGTAAGAGGGATATTTAGAGTTAAAGTGGGGGCAAGTAAAGTTAACATGGGGGTAAGAGGGATATTTAGAGTTAAAGTGGGGGCAAGTAGAGTTAAAGTGGGGGTAAGAGGGATATGTAGAGTTAAAGTGGGGGTAAGTAGAGTTAAAGTGGGGGTAAGAGGGATATGTAGAGTTAACGTGGGGGTAAGTAGAGTTAAAGTGGGGGTAAGAGGGATATGTAGAGTTAAAGTGGGGGCAAGTAAAGTTAACATGGGGGTAAGAGGGATATTTAGAGTTAAAGTGGGGGCAAGTAGAGTTAAAGTGGGGGTAAGAGGGATATGTAGAGTTAAAGTGGGGGCAAGTAAAGTTAACATGGGGGTCAGAGGGATATTTAGAGTTAAAGTGGGGGCAAGTAGAGTTAAAGTGGGGGTAAGAGGGGTATGTGGAGTTAAAGTGGGGGCAAGTAGAGTTAAAGTGGGGACAAGTAGAGTTAAAGTGGGTGGTGTGTAGAGTTAACATCGCCCAAGTGTAGAGTTAAAGTGGTATTGCGATGGTGTATGTTATAGAGTTAACGTGGGGTGCGGTGCGGGGGTGGGGGGGACCTATGGTATACACCTACCTCCTTGGCTGGTCTCGATGAGCACCTCCCTGGTACTATTAGGCCCGTCGCCCGCGTGATTGAACGCAAGCATGGTGACCTTGTACTGACTGAACATCTGAAGGTCGAAGAGTTTAGCTCGGCTCTCGTCAGGGGGCAGCACTCGTAGGTACTTCTCGAGCGGGGCTACGCTTCTCCAGTAGAATATCTGTAGGGGGGGGTGGGGAGGGTGAGGGCGGGGGGGGTAAGGTTATGTTCTCTCCTTCTAATACAGATACTCTGCGATGAAATAGATTGGGACGATTGCATTAGGGATTATTAGCCAAGTAATTCGGGAAGACTTTAAATAATAGTTAAATAATATTTTGTATAGTAATAACGTATTTATATACTAACTTTAATAACTATTTGTAATTGTTGAATCGGAAAATATCAATACAATATACGTGTGTATTTGATATAAGATGAATAGTTTAGTAAGCCATGGTGAATCGTAAAGTAATGTGCAATGAATTATTTAATATATTTATTTTATTTCTTTAAAAATACAAATACATGTGCAATTTATATGTGCAACATATACAATAAATATATTTATATAAATATAAATGACATGATTGCACTCGCGTTTACAATCATAATGTATTATATTATAAAATACAGTTTTACCAAAATGAATCTTGAATACAAATTAATTGATACAATAATACATGATCATACTAACACTCATACAATTAAGAAAATCTATAATAAATATTAATGTTACATGTTAAAAGTATGATATACTTTATAATGTTTAAGTATATGTTATATTTATAATATATATTAATATGTTGCATATAACTCTGATATTATTAAGAACAATTAAAATATATATAGTACATCATATATACCATGATAACATATTAACCTATACATGTTTATTAATAAAATTACTATTACTATTACTATAAATAATCATATTTAACTATTACATAAAGTAATTATTCGCCCAGAATATTTGATCCTTATTAAATAAAATACATAAGATTATATTCATATTTACAGATCTAATAAATTTGAATAATTGTTAATATTATTATATTGATCAATTCTAATGATATATCTACCTATACACATGTATTAATAATGATATTACTATAATATTATTTAATAATAATTTAAAGTATTCTAAATTTCAATATATTCAAAAATGATCTTTACAAATATTACTTGTCCCACAAAATACTTCATTATATTATTATTGTTTTGATATATTTTATAAATTATAAATTTATATATTTAAAAAATTATTATTCTCAAAAAATCATTAATTTACTAACTCGAAAATTCATTATAAAATGTTGGTTCTATTTAATTAATAATTAAATATATATATAGAGTATATTTGATTCTGTATTTGATTAAATATAATAATCAAATACAAATAAATATTTGACCCCATCCCTTGTATACACAAACTCACACACCAGCACACACACCAGCACACACACTCATGCAGGCTCACCTTATACCCGTTCAGTTCCCCGTTGAGAGTATCAGCAGGAGGGGGTGACCACGTCAGGGTGGCGGCACTGGAATTAGACCATAGTACGGTGATGTTACGGGGTGGTGATGAGGGAGCCACCTGTAGGTAAACAATCACCGCCTGAGACCACCCACTGTGTCCTACTTGATTGACAGCTCGTACGCGGAACTCGTAGAATGCGTGGAACAGGGGCAGGGAGGTGATCTGTACGGAGGTGGTGGCTGTGTCGGCGGAGAGGTTCCAGCCTGCGGGGTGGGGTGGGGGGTAATGAAGAGAGAGAGAGAGAGAGAGAGAGAGAGAGAGAGAGAGAGAGGGAGAGAGATGAAGTGAGAGAGAGAGATGGAGAGAGAGAGATAGAGAAAGAGAAAGAGAGATAGATAGAGATATGGAGAGAGAGAGAGAGAGAGAGATGGAGAGAGATATATAGAGAGTGAGCGATAGAGAGAGATGGAGAAAGAGAGAGAGAGAGAGAGAGAGAGAGAGAGAGAGATAGAGGGAGTAGTGGTACCCAGAGGGGGGGATAGATATGGGGAGAGAGAGGTGTACCTTGTGTGTCGTTAGTAGATTCAGATTGAGAGGTTTGCAACCTATACTGTACTGTATATGATCGTGAGACACCATTCCATGCATCTTCTGGTAATGCCTGGTAATGGGGGTAGTGTTAGCATAAGTAGGGGTGTAGTGTAGTGGTAGTAGTAGTAGTAGTAGGGAAGTCATAAAGAAGTAAGAGAGAAGTGCTTAAATCACTAGTTTACAGTAGTAGTAGTAGTAGTGAGGTAGGGCTCCTACTGTAGGTGAGGGAGGGTGAAACAAACCTGCCATTCAACGTGTATAGAAGACGTAGATATCGGTGTCAGTACTATATCTGAAGGAGGCTGATCGGGAGCTGATGGGGAGGGGAGGAGGTGTGAGGATTACGTAACGCCTATCTATTGTTATCTATACATCAATACATTATTATCTTATTATTAATCTCTTCCTGCACGAGTGGAGTGGCCTACATGGCCTTATTTTAGTGCTTAATATACCTTATATCATCATTATCACCATCATCATCACTACCACTATCATCGTCACCATCAACATCATCATCACTTTAATCATCATCATCATCACCATCACAATATCCATCATCATTATCATCACCATCACCATCACCACCACCATCACCATCACCAGCACCATCACTACCATCACTATCATCATCACCATCATCATCATCATCACTATCATCATCACCATCATCACCATCATCACCATCACCAGCACCATCACCATCACCATCACCATCATCATCATCATCATCATCATCACCATCACTACCATCACTACCACCATCATCACCATCACTACCATCATCACCATCACTACCATCACTACCATCACCATCATCATCATCACTAACCTGCAGATAGTGTAGTTATTATACGAGAGGCTGGGCTGAAAGCACTCATTCCTATGTCGTTAGTGGCGGCTATGGCAAACTTGTATCGCGAGTGCGGTAGTAGACTGTATGTGGTAGAGGTCAATAGAGGTTAAAGGTTAGCGATGATACGCGCGAGATTAGATATTTATAAAATAAAAATTACAAGTTTAACTTTTTACTAAAATTAGTTTTATATAATATCAAACATTAGAAATCTATTAAAATACATAATATTTGGTATATAATATATACTATATGTCCATAAACTATAGAAACTCATGAAATAGATATATATATATATATATATTAGATATAATTAACATATAAAATATACAAAAGTATACATTTATTTAAATAAAATATTTATAAACTTATAAGAGTAAATGTTAATAAATGAATTAATATCACTGGGTATAACTTAAGGGGTTACACTGTATAAGGGTATAACTTATACCCCTCTGGCTAATAATATAGGTTAAAGTGAATAGTCAGGAATTGTGCATCTTCAAATAGATCAGAGAAAGGGTGAATAATTCACTTAAATATTTGATTGATAAGAAAGTATTAATAAATTCTTAAATTTTATGATTTAAAAATACTATTCTTTGCTAATTTAATTCTAACATAAAACTAGATTATAATAATATGAAAATGGTTTACAAGTACTGATTATTTATTTATTAGTAAATTATAATATACGACTGATCGTAAAACTAAATTTGAGGTTTGGCTAATCCATGATGAGAGAGCAGATGATAGCCCACTTAGAGATAAAGGGTTGAGGTGGGCGGGGGTATGGGGCTAACCTGTGATGAGAGAGCTGATGATAGCCCACTTAGAGATAAAGGGTTGAGGTGGGCAGGGGTATGGGGCTAACCCGTGATGAGAGAGCTGATGATAGCCCACTTAGAGATAAAGGGTTGAGGTGGGCGGGGGTATGGGGCTAACCCATGATGAGAGAGCAGATGATAGCCCACTTAGAGATAAAGGGTTGAGGTGGGCGGGGGTATGGGGCTAACCCGTGATGAGAGAGCTGATGATAGCCCACTTAGAGATAAAGGGTTGAGGTGGGCGGGGGTATGGGGCTAACCCGTGATGAGAGAGCTGATGATAGCCCACTTAGAGATAAAGGGTTGAGGTGGGCGGGGGTATGGGGCTAACTCATGATGAGAGAGCAGATGATAGCCCACTTAGAGATAAAGGGTTGAGGCGGGGGTATGGGGCTAACCCGTGAACGCGATGCGAGAGCAGATGATGCGCCACGTAGTCGGGAATGATGCGCCAGTCTCCCGCTGCTGCTGCTGCGTCGTCTCGCTGCAGCCTCACGGTAAAGTTACGCAACGGACTGTAGCCGAAGTCAGCTGAGACGGACCACGAGATGCGAACGCTTCTAGAGGTCACAGAGGGCATACCATCGCCGGCAGAGGTCGCTAGTATAGGTCGGTGGGGGGCACCCGGCGCCTCTGTTGAACGGAGATGATCGTTAGGCGGTGGTAGCTAGGCTATTATTGTTATCACTACATCTACTACATCTACTAGGAGAGTGGTGACTTTGTAACAGAGTATTCTGTGTATGTTTTTATTAATGTCCTTAATATTGCGCCTATCCTATACATTATAAAGTTTTAGTAAAACTCTCTGTAATATAATGGACAGGTCTCCTCGAAACATAAGTATAATTGTGTAGAACCGCTGTCTATCAGAGGTAGGTTTACTTTCAGAGATTATGAGGATCCCAACATATTATTTATTTGTAAACTATACTATCAGATAGAATAGTTGCCCTGCACACCACTAGTCAGTAGTACCACTACCAGTAGTGACCCCTCAACTATACAAAGGGGGTGGGTTATACTTACTTCTGTTAGTGACAGTGATGACATCAGCGGTGGCTTGGTCGCCCCATCCTAGGGAGGTACGAGCTGTCACTGTGAACGTGTACCTCGTGTGAGGGGTCAGGTCGCGAACCTTCATCGAGTGTCTAGGGGAGATGAGAGTGTGCGAGTTAGTGGTGGTAGTAGTAGTAGTCAGGTGGTAGTAGTAGTCAGGTAGTAGTAGTAGTAGTAGTAGTACCAGTAGTCAGGTAATGGTGGTAGTCACTAACTGATCGCTGGTGATATCATTCTTGACCGTGGGTCTGGCTTGACCGCCACTGGCCGTAACGCCGTAGGTAACCCTATAGCCGAGGATATTACCGTTGGGTTGCGAGGGGGCTGCCCACACTACTTCGGCTGTTGTTAAGGTTACCAGGGGGAAGGACACTCGAGATGGAACGCCTGGAGCTGAGGGAGAGAGGGAGGATAGCAACTGATTATTAGTAATATTATATCCTATATTAAATAGGCATGTAATGTAAGGAATTCTAGAGAGCTTTGTTAATAACCAAGTTACCATTAATAAAGCCCTTATTTACTGGAGAACTTATTAATAGCGAATGTTTATATATTATAATGACTATCATTTATACATCAGATTATAGATTATATATCATTGTTTGTATCTGAAAAGTGTGCGTTACGGCTGTAATAATTAAATGATAAAATGTACATGTTTTAATTATCGATCAATATATATATATATATATATATTACACATTGTAAAGTCTCCTACCAAGTTGTATTAAGTACATAAGCACAGCAAACTTTACACAACTAAAATATATCTGTAGTGCCATAAACAATATCATGGTTACTAATGAAATAGTAATGAAGAAGTATTACCCAAAGGAACACAACCACACACACACATATATAGTTAACTAAAGCTAATCATACAAACTGTCTTCATCGGTTCTGACATCACGGGCCATGGCCTTGACCCCATCGCCGACCCTGGTGAAGGCCAGCACGTAGATTTCGTAGTTCCGGAACTTTAGGAGGTTGTTCAGGGTCAATTGGGTTCCGTTAGAGTCCATCAGTACCTGGGAGGGGGAGTGGGGGGGGAGGGGGTATTAATGGTAGGGTAGAGGTAAGGGGGTGAGGGGAGGGGTATTAATGGTAGGGTAGAGGTAGCGGGGGTGAGGGGAGGGGTATTAATGGTAGGGTAGAGGTAACGGGGGTGAGGGGAGGGTCTTACGGGTAGGTTTAAAGTAAGAGAGCAGGGTTTTAGGTGAGGTGTAGAGGTAAGGAAGGTTGAGGGGATGATTTTATGGTGTAGGGGTTAGTAGATAGGGGAGGGTAGGTTAGAAGTGTTGGAGCAGTGGGAGTGTGATGTGGTAGGATCGAGGTACGGAGGAGGTGGTGGGGGGTGGTAGTAGGGGTAATGAAGAACACCAGTGATCTCGTGTGGTGCAATGTGATAATACATAGTAACGTACATAATTATTTATAAATAGTAGAATCACTAAACCAAATTGAGATCACCGCGGTTACCCGTGTGTGTACGAGATGCTAACCCGATGCTGCCACTGAAGGGCGTGACGGGGTCTGTAGTAGACCTTGTAGCCGATGATACGGCCGTTAGCGTGGCGTTGAGTGACAGGCGACCACTGCACAGCTATGCATGTGGAGTTCACAGAGCTGGCCAACACTTCTCGGGGTCCTTCGCTAGGCACTAGAGGCGGGGTGTGGGGCGGGGGGGGTTACAATGAGGGGTGCGCGTGGTTATAGACTTGTACTAGTACACTATTACTACAGTTCTGAAATATATCGTACATATTTTTAAATTTATTTAAAAATAAATTAATAAATATTAGGTAACGTTGAATTATACACACTAACCGTAACTTTTAGATAAGTGTATATAATTCAACGTTATCTCAATATTTATTAATTTATGTTAAATATGTGCGATATATTTCAGAACCGTAGTAATATTACTAGTGTTGTTCTTGTTTCCTATGTTATTGTATTAGTTATTACTTATTTCTAATGTTCCGTTTATAATCGATTAACTATCTATCTGTTAATCTATCTCGTTGTATAAACTATCTACATTCATGATACCAGATTATATGTATGTATATGTTACATTTATGGATTGATGCTTATTTAGGCATGCGTATAGTTTAAAGTTGATATATTTACAAACGATAACATACACATTTTTGAAATAAAGAATATAAAGGTCGAAGTCAAAGTCAAATGTCAAGGTCGACATTCAATGTGAGATAATGATGATGTTAATCAAGATCGTAGGTGGAAACAAAGTATATGATAAGTGATGGGAAGAACACTACAGAGAATAATGTTCTAATGTGTGATTCGACTAAACCTGATTCCCATGTCCTTACAACGATCGAGGGGGACATATCAGATGATCCTATACTGTTCACCGATTGGATGGAAACTGAGTAGGTCTGCCAAGGTTCGAGGTCAACGATCATTATACTGCTTTGCTCGGTCTCAGATATCGTGTACGTTTTGCTTACACTGAAAACATTGCGATAGTTAAATAGGAGTTAAATGATATTTCTAGTAGTATAACATTTAAATAATGTTTAATATTAAGTTTAATATAAAAAGAAGGCTTGATCATATCATTTTGATTATATAATGTAATTTTATGTTACAAATACTTAAAATAGATCAATTTATAAATATTTATTGATGCTAAATTCAACATATATTATTACGTAATACATTTATTTGAATTTAAAATAAATTTGATAAATTAAGAAAATTACCGAATGATGATATATATTGCTGTTACTGAATCTGTTACTGAATCTACTGTTACTGAATCTATGATGTTCTTTCAAAATAATAATTGTTTGTTTATTTGTTAATTAATATATAGTAGTAATATATTGGATTAATAAATAAATGATATTTATCACATCATATATATATATATATATATATTAATTCATATTCAATATTTAATTTTATAATTTAATTCGAAGCCCTTTAGAATTAAAAATATATTTAATAATTACTTATATTTATTATACCATTATAAACCAACATATTCTAATACATGATATATATATATATATATATATATATATATATATATATATGTATGTGTAGATACTTAGATAAAACAATACCCCTATTAGCAATATAGGATATTACATAAGTATAAATAGTTAATACGTATGACTGCATGTCAAGTATGAAACAATAGCTGTCACACGATGAGTAGCAATACTGAAGTGTATACGTGATTATTATTATGTACGTGTACGTGTAGATGATGTGTAGACAAAACAAAGCCCGTTTAATAATACCTATTATGGATATAGAATAGGTCATAAGTATAATTATTCAATAGACTGCAGGTCAATGAAAGAATGAATCATAAAGAATGAGTAATCATTAGGTCACATGATGTCTCTGAACCTGTGTGCCCTATTCTCACGGATGAAGACGTTATACCCGCCGCTGGGTCCGTTCATGCGTAGTTCTGGTAGGGGGCGCCACGACACGTCCACGGCGCTAGAGTTCACCGGCAGGGCGGAGAAGGAGGAGGGGGCTCGGTCGGGGGCGGCGGCTAGAGTCTGGAACCGGGGCGAAGGTTTCGAAGGCAGCGACCAGCCGACAACGTTCCTCGCTAGGAGGCGAAGGCTGTAGTCGCAGTACGGCACCAGAGAATCCACCGTCAAGGTCGTGTGACCGGCAGAGAAGGTCATGTTCTTTATCTGCGTTCGTCAAGCGTAATGTAATATATATTGTTATTGTTATTGTTTCATCTAATTCAGGAACTTAAAGTTTTACACTTACAATCATATGGCAATAATGGCTTTAAATGTGTCACGTACATGACTTGATTAGATTGTAATGTACAGGCAATCGTTTATAGTAGAGTGTCATATATTTAGCATATATGGGAGTGATACACGTAATGCAACAGTAACCACTAACCATAACCCACTGAGAATCGGTAGCCCTGGTGGACATCGCCTGAACTAGAATGTTCCGTATCCGAGCGTGTCCGTTAGCGCCGGCAGTGTACTGTAGCACCGCTGACCTTGTCTGAACGTTCGTGACCCCTAGACTGTAGGGCTTCCACGGTACCACTGTAACGGAGTGAGAGGGGGGGCGATGAGGGGAGGGTAATAGAGGCAGGGTTGAGCGGATATACAGATCGCGTTGGTTCGTTCATTGAATAAGAACAATTAGGTAACATCTATGGGGAATCGTTATTGAAATCAAAAAGTGAAATATTCGGAACTTAGGCTATGATACTAGTAGTAGGACAGTTGTTCAGATGGATAGTCAGTGGACACATTGCATAGATAGCACAGCAGTAGCGTGTCCACCCTTAGTGGATGTGGTGGAGGATAGGCTGATGCAGGCCTGGTTAGGTGATTATATACAGAATATGGTGGCTCATTCAGGGAATAATAGTAACTCAATTATAGGTTTATAACTACGAAAAGCTATGGATATTGAAATGTAAATGTGAACTATTCGGGTCCATCTTATTGGAGGTTAAGGATAGGGGTGGATGTGGAGGATAGGGGTGGTTGTGGAGGATAGGGGTGGATGTGGAGGATAGGGTGGATGTGAAGAATAGGTTGATGGATAAGAGGGTGTAGACAGAGAGAAAGTGATGTAGGATAGGGATAGACTGAAAGAGGAGGGTGATGGAGAGGGAGAGGTTAGTAGAGGTGGAGAGGGTAGGGTGGAGAGGGTGGTGATGTAGAGGAGGGAGAGGGTAGGGTGAAGGAGAGGGTAGGGTGGAGGAGGAGAGGGTAGGGTGGAGGAGGGAGAGGGAGAGGGTGGAGGTGGAGGGGGTGGAGGTGGAGAGGGTGGAGGTGGATAGGCTGATGTAGGAGGTGGAGAGGGTAGGGTGGAGGTGGAGAGGGTAGGGTAGAGGAGGAGAGGGTGGATAGGGTGGAGAGGGTGGAGGTGGAGGTAGGGTGGTGTAGGAGAGGGTAGGGTGGTGGAGGGGGTATTTCACTCACCAGGGGGTACTCCGGTGCGGATCTGTTCACTGACCGCAGGCCCCGGTCCTATGACCGTCTCGGCCTGTACAGTGATCACATAGGAGGTGGTCATCGTGAGGTCAACCAAGGTCACACTGCCAGCGGCTGCAGAGGTTGTTGTGGTGACCGATGAACTCTGACCTTTCAGCGAGTGCTTT
>OZ025242.1:76327951-76390451 GCA_964019155.1 Osedax fenrisi
ATAGACATAATAATACTAAGATATGGATAGTTAGTTGTATATACTGGAGAAGAGTGGCACAGGTAAAGAGAAGAGATCCCAGTGGTAAGGGTCCTTGAATAACGCCACGAGTATTGGTTCGGGTGGTGATACATGGGATTTAATGGCGAGAGAGATTTGAAATATATATATATATATATATATATATATATATATTGTTGTTATTTTGTTGTTATTTTATTTGGTATACATCATAGGGTACTTTCATCCCATCCAGGAACTTAGATGAAGTTTTCACTTATAACCATATATAGCTCTTATGTTCCTTCGAAGCCGCTTTAACGCTAAGGTATCCATGGTTTTAACGAGAGCCGTTCATATATATATTTATATATATATTTATATATATATATATATATATATATATATATATATTATATATATATATATATATTTATATATTTATATATATATTTATATATATATATATATATATTTATATATATATATATATATATATATTATATATATATATATATATATAGCAGAGAGAGAGCGATAGTGTAACTAGATACGTGTATACGCCGCCGGTGTAAACGCCGCTTGTACGTATTCGCGATTCTAGTCACGTGGCCTATTCTCGCGCTCACGTGACCGTCGTAAACCACGTGACCCCGTCGGTGCGCGAGGGGGGCGTGTCGAGTCGGTGTGCGCTTCTCGCATACAGGGCATGAACGCACGCACACACGCACGCACGCGCGACATAGGTACCGCGGTGGTGAGCTAGTGATTAGGACGCGGTGCGAGTGCGGTAGGTGCGAGAGTGGCATCGGGTGCGGGTGCGCGACCACTGACCTGCGCCTAGTAGTAGTGGTCACATTCTGCCGTATCGAATATACCGCGCGCGAGTCTATTTATAGGTAATTAAATGTCGTCTATAGGATTATGTAATAAATAATCATCAACCGGTGTGTGTGTGTGCGCGCGTGTGCGTGTGCGGGTAGGTGTCCGTGTGCGGTTGAGCAGGAGTGTATTACGATGACTTATTAGTGATAATTCACACGGATAGAACATATTCTATAGAATATATAACGTATGAATTATGGTTATGTAACATGCGCTATTACGTCAGCTATTCGATTACTATTACGTAACGTCTATATTAGAGAGAGAGAGAGAGAGAGAGAGAGAGAGAGAGATAGTGAGAGAGAGAGAGAGAGAGAGAGAGAGAGAGAAAGATAGATAGATAGATAGAATGAGATAATGAGAGAGAGAGAGAGAAAGATAGAGATAAAAAGAAAGATAGATGATGTGGGAGATAGAAAAAGAGACAGAGGGAGAGGGAAATAAAGGGATAGAGAACTAGAAAGAGTACCATCGGCTGTGTAAGAACCGTCATCAGCAATGGAACCCCTAATTAGGTCATCGGTCGTCCTCACTCACAACACACCCACTCTGCTTCTACTAATGATAATGATGACGTCATACCTAGTAATGACAACCACGGTGACTGTGGTGCCCCCTATCCTCGCTACAGCGGCGGTGGTTACGTGATGATGACGTAATAAACGATATCGCGTGTATTGCATCATCGTCACGTGTATTGCGTCATGTGTCACGTGATGCTCGCCTTAATCATCGCGCGGCGGCGCACGTGTTTCTTACACGTGACATCCTTGAATAATTCATATGTTATGAATCGATAAATTAATTGATGTGATTTGATTAATAAATAAGATCGTCTATGATATGTATGTATATATATATATATATATATATATATATATATATATATATATATATATATATATATACATTTATGTAAAGATGTTATTATCTTGAGTAGATTTATGGAAACTAATCTATTTGATATTGGAAAGGAAGGAGTATTTCTCGCGCGTTATATAACGCGCATTATTTTAATATCGCATCGGGCTGGCACCGCTGGGATGCGGTTTTTAGCCGCTGCGGTTCGTATCACGTAACGGATAAGTGGGCGTGGCTACGCGGCTATCACGTGACTCGCACTCTATAGTGCGGCGCGCGTGCGGCATAACAAAAGCACGCGAATGTAGTACACGATATCAACTGACATGTGTACGCAAAGAGCTTAGCATGAGATACGCATGCGTATATACATACGTATGCATATGCGTATATATATGCATATGCGTATATATATGCATATATATGCATATATATATATATGCATATATATATATATATATATATATATGCATATATATATATATATATGCATATATATATAATGTATAGTGTACAATATACACCTTATATTTGCGCACTAAAGATTTTGCGAACAAAATATATGTAACTATCTACAAATCCGACGTAATTAATATATATTAGTGACATATATTATATACTTAAAGTATAATATAATACAATAATAATCGTTATATATATTTGTACTAAACGCGTAGTTTTCGTCTTAGAAATTATAATGCTTTAAACCCAGATTTTAACATTTTAAAATGTTATACTTTGATACGAATGTGTACATCATACACACAAACATATGGCGGAAACCTATGTAGGTGGCTCTGTTCACGTTTAGTGCATAACATCGAATTACGTGATTGCGCCAAGTATCTTTCCTTAGAAAACTCGTTATATATCCTATACAACGAGTTTTCTAAAGAAAGATTAATCATGCATATATATATATATATATATATATATATATATATATATATATATATACACTGTACACTGTACACTATACACTGTACACTGTACACTGTACAGTTCACTATACAGTAGACCGGTTCGTACTAATTTTTTTTTCGCAATTTTAAAAACCTTCACATCTGTGACAATTATGTATGCCATGATGAATAAGTGCTTACAATTTTAGACCTATATCTTAAATATTGTTATGTCACGAGACCTTTTTATTTTAACATTGAATACATACAAAAGTTAACATGGGGGAGTTATAGAAATAAGTTTTATTCAATTTTTATAAAATTGGATGATTTTTTTTAAGCCAACTATGGATATATCCTAGAAACATATATAACAAGTAGTATTAACAGTACAAAATATTTTTCATAACAATCTAGATGCCCAAATTTTATAAAATAATTTTAGTCAAAAAAATTTCTAAAAATCGTATAATTTAATATAAATAAATTATTACAATTTAATTTAAAAAATTAAAATATATAATTTATAGATAATAATAATACAATTCAAATTAATTATTAAAAAATTAAAAATTATTTTTAGAAAAAAAATTAACATCATTTTTAAATTTTTTTGGATTTTTATTTGAAATTTGAAATACAAAATAAGTTTACATATTTTTTAATTTTTTAAATTTTATTTGTATAAAGGACATTTATATCTAACTTATATCCACAATTCAATACAATCTGATCACTCAAATTTATGTAAAGTATAATTATATATATTAATTTAAAAAAATTAATTATTTTTTTGAAATACTTTTGAAATACTTTGTAAAATGGTGTATTTTCTCGAGTTTTAGGAGACATTAATATTGGTAATTTGTAGATATAAAAATGAAATATAGATATTATATTAATAATAAATATAAATAATGGCATATATTATATTAATTCATTAAATATAATACAAATATATAATTAATTTTAAATATTAATTTAAATATTTGTAAACATCAAAGATAATAAGATGGTGTCATTACTATTATACATAGAATATTATACATTTCATCTACAAATAATAATTTATATTTCAAACTTTAAATGCTTCGTGACCAAAGGTAACTATTTTTTTATAAAAATTGTTAATACATATTATACTAAAATATAGATATGTATTATATTTTACCTGAAGGATTAAAAATTGAATCGAACGAACCGGTCTACTGTACAGTGTATATATACAGGATACAATAAGAGAGATTGTCTTGGTAACTTTTTTAGTTCCCATTGTAAAGTGACATATATCTCAGAATAGCTCATTTTAATCATTCCAGATATAATACACAAAATAAATTTAAAACCGACATAAATTCAGAAATCGTTAACAATATTAAAAAAAGATATGAATTTACATCGAAAAATAACGAAAAAATTTAAATTACAGATATATGAAAGGAATATTTGATTACAAGTAATAATTCCCTCCCACGGACGGCCGATTGCTAACGCACTGATGCAGTCCATAAACCAAAAAAAGTAAAGTAAAGTAATAATTACATTAAATCATATATCTTAAAAATACGCTTACAAAATATTTAAATTAAAAAAAAATATAATTAAATCGATCTTCGGAAATTTTAATTTAATTTTTAAATTCTTTCTAAATCGAAAAATAAATGTTATATTATATATATCTATCATAATTATATAAATATAAAATTATAAGAATTAATATAAAAATAGTATATATATATATAAGTATATACTTATTCAAAAATTAACTTGAGTTGTACACTGTGCATTACACAGTGTACAACTCACAATATGAGGCCACACGCATCTCACAAAGTAGGTGTACACAGCGACCTACGTTGAGATTGTATGTTAAGAGGTGTATGTATCTACCTGCCGTATATTCCAGTCGCACTTATGTGCACTATTACATGTATATACATATATATATATATATATATATATATATATATATATATATATATATATATATATATATATACATATATACATGTATATATATATATATAATTATATAACCATATAACATATATACTATGGGCTTAACTAAATTCAAAGTCGACAAGGTGGGAGTTATCCTCAGCCCACTATCGTACCACGTAAGCTCCCGCGTATAAGCCCCCCCTGGCGACCGACATCTCATTCACTAATCGCTGCTAAAGGGCGGCGATGTTTTTTACCGGTACGCGCGTAGCCTCATCCATCTCAGTGTACGGCGCAAGCCTCCTCATCCTCCTCCTCCTCAGCCTCTCACAAGCGTATCGATCTAGCTGTCTAGTTCATCTCGCGGTAGTGTATTATACGATAACGTTACGGGGGATGAGATGGGGAGGAGGAGGAGGAGGAGGAGGCAGCGGTCGATATCGTAACGGTAGTGACGACAAGCGCGATGTCTACGAGTTAAAGAGGGGGTATAGGAGGGAGGGAAGATAGGGGTGGGGTGATAGGGACAAAGAGGGGATATAAGGGACGGACAAGTAGTGAGAGCGCGCGCGCTTCTCATCTGCGATACGGTTTAATTGATATCTAAATCGCATCAATTATCAGCTTGAAGTTAGGTAATCGAATTCCTGTTTAATTCAGCACGTGATATTACAATGTCGTACACGTCACGTGATCTCGTTATGTGTAGCACGTGACTTATATAGCGACTTGTAATGTTGCACGTGTTCGGCGGAGTAGTAGTAGGAGGAGGAGGAGGAGGAGGAGGAGGAGGAGGAGGAGGAGGAGGAGGAGGAGGAGGAGGAGGAGGAGGAGGAGGAGGAGGAGGAGGAGGAGGAGGAAATGAAGAAAAAGTAACTTGGTATATTTAGTGTAAGGGTGCATGTGTGCATGTGTGTATGGGTGTACGAGATATATACTGTATGCATCTGGTAGTAGGTACTATTACCTTAACGTGGTATATGTAGTATGACTCACGGATATTTCGGATCGTTCTAATATTAACTTATAACAAAATTAAGTTTATAAGATTATAGTTGTAGATAAGTTAAATATATTTACGGATGTTAGTGGGGGAGGTGGAGGAAGAGGAGGAGGATGGAAATAGGGAGGATGATGATGAGGAGGAATATGTATCCGAGCATTCCTGGTCCTATATCTGCATCTCCCAATCGTAATGTTACCCATCATACGTTATGCAGGTATGTGTGTAATGCTCTGTGCCATATCAATGCCATTGTTAGACTATCATTGCGCATGGGTAATTATCTCTACAGAGGATCACTTTATAGTTGTCAAGTTTTAGTCTAACTACTAATATTAAGAATGTTGTTATTAAATTATGTAGATTTTAATATCTTTATGAAATTATATATATATATATATATATTGAATATGATAAATATGTATTTACTGTTAACAATAATGATACAATGAAACATTAACGTTCCGCCAAGAATAGATGTTAATGTTCCTTGTTAATTTTCCTTATAATTTCCGGGAAAAGTGAAACTCTAGTTTAATCACTATCACGTGACATACCGGAATAGGGTATATGTGTAGGGTTTGGTTGTGGAAATTAATATATATATATTTGTACGTTGTATTTACGATCATAATATATTAGTATATATGAATATATATTTATATAGATATTCATAATTATATATATACATATATATATATATTTATATATATATATATATATATATATATATATATATATATATATATATATTAATTAAGTTTATATGAATATATATTTATATAGATATTCATAATTATATATATACATATATATATATATATATATATATATATATATATATATATATATATATAAATAACTAAATTGTATTATGCTCACCAATATATCTATGTATAATAGGCGTTATATAATATATACTAAATATACTATAACCCGAGGCGATTGATGTGCGCGCACAATCGTGTGGTTCAGCTAATGAGCCGGAGTGCGTAGTAGTAGTAGTACTAGTAGTAGTAGTAGTAGTAGTAGTAGTAGTAGTAGTAGTAGTAGTAGTAGTAGTAGTAGTAGTAGTAGTAGTAGTAGTAGTAGTAGTAGTAGTAGTAGTAGTAGTAGTAGTAGTAGTAGTAGTAGTAGTAGTAGTAGTAGTAGTACTAGTAGTAGTAGTAGTAGTAGTAGTAGTAGTAGTAGTAGTAGTAGTAGTAGTAGTAGTAGTAGTAGTAGTAGTAGTAGTAGTAGTAGTAGTAGTAGTACTAGTAGTAGTAGTAGTAGTAGTAGTAGTAGTAGTAGTAGTAGTAGTAGTAGTAGTAGTAGTAGTAGTAGTAGTAGTAGTAGTAGTAGTAGTAGTAGTAGTAGTAGTAGTAGTAGTAGTAGTAGTAGTAGTAGTAGTAGTAGTAGTAGTAGTAGTAGTAGTAGTAGTAGTAGTAGTAGTAGTAGTAGTAGTAGTAGTAGTAGTAGTAGTAGTAGTAGTAGTAGTAGTAGTAGTAGTAGTAGTAGTAGTAGTAGTAGTAGTAGTAGTAGTAGTAGTAGTAGTAGTAGTAGTAGTAGTAGTAGTAGTAGTAGTAGTAGTAGTAGTAGTAGTAGTAGTAGTAGTAGTAGTAGTAGTAGTAGTAGTAGTAGTAGTAGCAGTAGTAGTAGTAGTAGTAGTAGTAGTAGTAGTAGCAGTAGTAGTAGTAGTAGCAGTAGTAGTAGTAGTAGTAGCAGTAGTAGTAGTAGTAGTAGTAGTATCCCTACCCGAACGCACGCACGTGTGTGCATGCGCATCTGTATGCATTACTATACATAGCGAGCTGAGAGCATTCATATCTATATTACATCAACAGTAGAACTGCTGCCTCTGCCGCTGCTGCTGCTACATACGTGTATATATGATATATCTATGACGTACTCAGTATTCATGCATATTAAAATATGCTTCTAATTCATTAATAATTCAACCTTATTATTAACACATTACATTTCCCTCATCACTCTATTATGCATGCTAGAATTATATTTTTTTATTACGTCATTTGCATAATAATTAACCATTTTTATTTCATTATAACTGTATTCATGTATATACTAAACGTTTATTTGTATATGTCTGATTTATAATTTATAATAATAATAATAAAAATGTGTATATATATATATATATCTATAATATATGTATATAAATATATCTATAATTATGTTTGTGTAGATGTAGGCATACGTATAATGAATGCATAACCTAATAAGCATTGCATTACAAACGTCATACGTATTACACGAAAACATTAGTGTTATCATCAGAGTGTGCGCGTGCGTGCGCGTGTGTTCTATAAATAGAAACCTGAGGGTCGAGGTCTGCTGGGAATCGCACGAGAACAACGGTAACCTAAACTTGAACAGGAAATGCGCTCTGTGCGGCCTACATATCCGGGTTATGGCGGGTAGCACGACCCCTTCCGACCGCCAACATCCGGTCCCGTTACCACCGGCGCCGCATCCGGTGCTACAACGGACCGGAAGAGGGTCGGCGTCGGTTTCTCGATGCGCGGCAGAATGCGGCGTGCGGTCCCAGGTAAGCGTCTCGGTGCGGTAGAGGCTGTCGTCCAAGCGTATGTGAACCGCACGCGTGGAATACGTAGATGTATAGGGTACGGGGTGCGAGGAGGAGGAGGGGGGTGTGCTGGTCGCGGACGGTGGACTGATGAGGGAGAGCGATATAGCTTCGGAGATAGGTTCCACGACGGAGGCTGAGAAACTCTTCACTCGGTTCAACGTGAAGGCGGCTCGTCTAGCGGCGTTTATCTCTCCGGCGTAAAGGTGGCGCAACCTATAGGCGTCGGTCACTGTGAACGGTGCGGCGGTGTGCGGCTGGTGCTCCACGCACCTCTCCTGCGCCGGTAGTGCGGTTGTCAAGCACGCCAGCCAAGTCAGTAGCAGTAGCGACTGTGTGATGAGGGGGTTCCAGGGGGAGGAGGAGGAGGAGGATGGGGAGGAGGAGGAGGCTGATGTTATGCCGGTCAGCTGCGGGGATCTCTTCATCTCGTCACCATCGTAAGCCAACTAAACGACGCCTCGGCATCGCCGCGCCGCCGACGCCCGCCATTCCGGGCGACCGCCGGGAACCGCCGCCATCACGAGAGCGCGCGCGCTCGTTCGAGATATCGCGAGATTTCGCGCGCGCGTTGCCGGGCAACCGTTTATCACGTGGTAAATTATAACCGGCGCTTTTATCGCATGGCGCGCTTATTTAATTGTCACCACGCGCGCCAAGTTATAATTTACTCGCCATTAACGTTTATAAATGAGTGCGTCTTCTCCTTCTCCTGCCATAGATTTGCGTGCGTAGTAACTTATTCTTAATTGTTATTTTGGAACGGATACATGGTCATGTTTTAATCAGGGTATACTTAGTTTTGCGATTTTACCGAGGCTAAATACTTGATTAATTTTGTGAACATTGTCCTTATTCCTATTGGAAATATACCTACGTGATTTTGCTAATTTTTCAGCGGGAAGCACAGTAATTTTTTAATTTGAAATATATATTAACGGTTTATTAAGCACTAAAATAGGACTACGTAGGACCTACATCGTAGGTCCCTTCAAAAGTACGGTACATAGATAGAAAATAATAATACATAATAATTATTAAATAACAATAAAAAATAACAATTATTGAATAACAATTAGACGATAACAATTAGATAATAATAATACTTTGAAGATTAACCGACACCAAAAGTAACGAATACATAAATAATAAGTTGATTGATTTAATTTTTAGACGAATAGAGAAAAGAAGAAGTACGATTTATGAATAGTTTGAGGATCTAACAGAGCTGCTGGTATGAGGAAGGACATACAATAGAGTGGAACTGGAATTTCTAAAATATCAAGAATTTAGGGAAGTTTTACTATAGTTTCGGGAGATAAGGAGATTTTTAAGGAAACTTACATTTTGGTAATGAAGAGAAAGTAATATGATACGTTTTAGAATTATATCAGATATATATATATGTATATATTTAGGTTTTAAATAATATAAAGATGTATGGATTATAGTTAGAACAAGAAGTTTACATCTAAGCGAGAAGGGTATACATAAGTCTATATCATGTAGCTATACCCACTTACGAGATGATTGATTAGATATTATAATAAAGTGGTTCAGTGGAGGTAGGGGAAAGTAACCGAATACGGACAGTGCCCGAATACGGACACTCTCGGTATCTTGGAAATCATAAATCTTATAAAAAAAATGTAATTAATAACATATTCATAATTATATAATTAGTCTAAAAAAGTATTTTTTATTTTTTAATTATTCAAATTATTGCTGAAATATCCAATAAACTGATTTATTAATTACATTTTTAATTTTATGAAAAAAATGTCAACTTAAAACCTTCTTAAGAATATACAATATATTTAATAAATTATTCATAAAATTAATTATAAATAATGTAATTGTAATTTGTCTGATTGATTGATCAATAATATATAGTTTATCTAGTTGTATATAGGGTATCTGTATGTTAACACATGGTGTCCGTGTTCGGACATAGAAGGACACCCCAATTATCTATGGAATTAAAAAATTAAATAAAATTTTAAAATCACAATAATATATAATCATATAATATTGATATATTGTAATTTTTGAATAAAAATATTGAGTCATCAAATGTTAAGATCATTTATTGTTAAAATGTCCGTATTAGGTTACTTTCCCTTATACATTAAGTAGCATGTATTGAAGACTGAATAATCAGATTTAGTCATGTAGTAGATTTAACAGGAAGTAAATTCATTAGGGGATAACAAAGTAGTTAAGTCGGGTGAGTACACTGTTAGAAATAAAGGTTCTTTTAACTCGAATAAAAGGTTCATTGGATGACTCTGTACGAGAACCCTTTGTGGGGTTCTTTGGATAAAAATAACCTAAAGAACCATTTCTGAAAATTATTTCAAAAGGGTTCTTTGGACACAAATAACCTAAAGAACCTTTTCCTAATATTATTTATGTAGGGTTCATTGGAATTGTAAATATATAATAACCCTTTATTTTTTTTAATTTTAATATATAAGAATATATGTTAGATTTGTGGTTCCTTATTATAATATAAATAAAGTGTAGTATGTATATATATAATATATTAAATATTATATATATATATATAAATATATATATATATATATATGTATATATAAAATATATAATAATATAATTTTAATATAGTATACTAATTCAAATATGGGATAGAAAAATGTAATAATACTTATTAAATTATTGCTCTCCATGGAAATATTTAGTAAAAAGCGAAATATTTATGCGAAAGATGAAAAATTAATGTTATGTGATTATTAAGGGGTAATTTATCATCAAAGATAAATCTTATATTTGTGGAAGAATAGAAGGGAGATTAATCATATTGTTTAGAGTGACATTTTAAAAATCATTATCATAAGTAGATATTGTTAAGTACAGTAGTCTTTAAAGTATTAACTAGACGTTTATTTGATAGGAGCCATAATCTTATGTAGTTTGCACATTCGATTTATTCACAGTTAATTGTTGTATGGGAATTTAGGTTGAAAAGTTAAATAGCTGAATATCATCGGAAAAATATGATAGTGGACACTCGGAAAGTTTTTAATTATATCAGTAATAAGACATACATAATATGTATATATATATATATATATAAAACTTACATCAGATAGGGAAGGGATAGAGAATATGATTAATGAGTCAATAAAAGAGGCAGTATAGATGGTAGGAATGAATAAGAATGGAGTTGTAGCGAATATCATCATTAATACTTGCAATTTTATATTCAAAGAATTTGATAACAAAAAGAGAGCATAACTAGACATGCTTGACGTGTTCGGAAAACTGGGAAGGATGTTTTATCTGGAGGAGATATAATTATATTTTCAAGTATAAATAATTTTCGAGGATCAGATAAGAGAAATGCTATTTATTTATTATAGTAGTTAGACTTTGAACAAGATATAGTAAATTTGTATTTTTCCTGACTAATGTTAGAGCTAATTTTGTTTCAGCAGAAGGATTTTTCAGAAATTTCTTCTAGAATATCAGATAAATCTTCTTGAAGTTAGTGATAAAATAATAGAAAAAATGGGCTATCTATAATTAATGTGGTTTTTGTAGGTACGTGTGAATGAATACATTTTTATTTAAACACAAAAATAACGTTAAAGGTTCTCTATTATGTAAAAAAAATATAAAAATAACAAATTATACAAAAAAATATAAATCAATTGAAAATAATAAAATTAATTCTAACAAATTAATAACATTAATACATTAGATTTAAAATAAGAACAATATACATTAGTTCTTAATGGTACAGGTAATGCATTCCATAGATCGGCTGCAGCTACACTGAAATATCGTTTACCATATCTTGATAGCTTATATTTCACCTTTAGAAATAGCCGAGTAGAATAGTTTCGTAGATCTCTCTTGTAAACTCTGAATTGTAGGAGGTCATTCAAATAACTTGGAAGACGATGCATAAGTACCTTAAAATTAGTTTAAATAGATGTGACAAATATTTAACCATTTAGAAACCTAAGTGATAATTGTCTGATTCATGGTCATATAATTTTACACGATGTCAACTCTTATTGATAATTCAATCTAAGGATTTAGTAGAAGTAGGAAGGCCATAAAATATATAACAACAATAATGTATACGTGACATAACTAATGATTCTATTAACATTTTAGAAATTCTAAAATATTAAAATTTCCTTATTGATCGTATTTTATACAATTGATAATGAGTTGATTTACACATATTAGCTATCTGATTTAGGTTATCATAAAAAATAAAACCAAGGTTTTTAACATTATTGCAAGGGACAATTGTGATATAATAAATGATGACAGAAGGAAAAACTGATGATGTTCTAGATATATTTAGAAGTTGAATTTTATTCATTTTCAACATTAATCTATTATGTAAAACCCAATTTTTAACCATATTAATACAATCAATTAGAGCTATATTATCAGATGAATTGGCTATTAATGGAAGCACAATATACAATTAAAATTCAACAGAAAAAATTAATATTTTACAGATGGAAAATTATATATCATATTTTTAAGAGGCAAGAATAAAGAGAAAATAGTAATGGCCCTAATACAGAACCCTGAGGCAATCCATAATACATTTTACAAGTAGATGAATAATGGTTATCAATTTTTATAGAAAATATTCTTACAGATAAATACGATTTAATCTAAGCTAGAGGAATACCTACAATACCAATATCTTCAAGACGTTTAATTAAAATATAATTATCAATAGTATCAAATGCCGCAGATAGATCTAATAAAATAAGCTGTGTATTAGAATTATTAGAAAGCTTATTAAGAAAATCATTAAGAATAGAAAGTATAAGTGTTTCAGAACTATGAAATTTCCTATATGCACTTAGTATATTGTCAAAAAATTAATTGACATATAGATAATTGATTAATTGCTTGGGAACTATTATTTCCAATATTTAATTACAAAAGGTAATTGAGATATTGGTCTATAATTAGATAAACACTCAATATCCAATCCTGGTTTCTTTAGGGCTGCGGTTTTGTAACGCTAAACGCCCGCCTCAGGGGAAAAGTCACGTGATAAACTCCTATCTAAATACATTGCGCAGTTGATTGACAATCGTCCCCGTCGATTTCGAAGGGGAATTGTCACGAGTCATATGGGGGAATTGTAATGTGATAGGGGAATATGATTCATCGCTAGTAAATGCGACAAATTTACCCTAAATCAGTGAACCGAGGCGAACTTTACACAGATAATGATGATTTTTAATTAATAAATGTAAATAATAACACAAATTATAATTTCAAATTAATTTAATAAAAATGATCATTTACGTTCAATTATCATGCAAAACTGCAAACTTAGATTTAACGAAGATTCCTATACGTTTAATTTCAATTATGTTTGGACAATACTTTAAACAAATATCATATAATAAAAAATAACACCAGCAAATGTGATAATTTGATCAAAATCTTTTTAAAAAACTAAAATATTATAATTACGACAAAGCAATTAATTCAATAAATCGGATATTATAAAAGAAATATTTTGTCTGTTAGTATTATTATATTATTTGTTTTTATGTTTAGATATTTTAACCCGTAATACTTTATTACTATAATAATTAGAAATATAATAATTATAAATTAAATATTAAAATTATATATTTATTTAATAATTTAACAATTACATCAGAGCGTGATGAAATATAGCCAGTGTGTATAAATAATTACACTATATACTATTATATTATAATTTAAAAGAGTTATAGATGTCAATATTAAAAAATAGAATCACGTTAGGGCTCTAAATAACGAAATAAGTTATTCTAAATAAATCGCTAAATTCAATTTAAAATTGCATAGGTTTTATAGTTTTGTCACAAGTTTTACTACATTATATAATAAGTATGATAATTATAATTATTTATAAATAATATAATATATTAGAAATATATATATATATATTCTAGAAATTAGTGTTTATATTTTATTCATTATACTTTGAAAGTAACTTTCTTCAATTATAATTTAAAATAGATATAATAATAAAATTATAACTGTCAAATTTTCTTATAAATATATGTGTTTGCACTGTTAAGTATATTAATTATAGGCTTATAAAAGGTATACCAATTTCGATTTTCTATTTAGAAGGATATTAATAATCTCAATAATTTAGATTCTAATTTAAATATGAAATCTATTTAATATCTGCTGCTATTACTCCGATATATTATATTATATTACATATATAGATATTACAATTATATATTAATATAAGTGAAGCTTTATACGATAATTCATTTCGTATGCATTATTCTTTAAATGTAACCAACTATAAATATTTAACTCATGTCATTTTAATTTAATTAATATATAATTAAATTATGATTAATATATTTAGTATAAAACTACAATATTATAGTATACATTACATATATTTAGATGTACCTTTGTAACTATATTTTAAAAATAATATTGCTTCCATTATTTTATAATTGATAATACTATGTATGTTTCTATATTTTAGAACCTGTTCCATTTAACTATAATATATTATATGTAAGTCATTAAATATAATATTATTATTTATTTGTATTAAATATTCATAGTTAATAGTCATTCTAAGAATACCAGTAATCTCGTACGACTTATTTAGTAAATTTGTAAGACTTTTTAAGTAATCTCGGACGACTTATTAAATTAAGTTTATTTAATAATCATTCATTATTATTCGAATATTTATAATTTCATTGATTGCAATATTGATTCCAAATATAATATATTAATATAAATAAAGACTATAATCTATAGAGGAGAAATTTAAACAATTTTACTATCAAATTTATATACAACACTTATAAAATAAATTACATTTAATAAGTCGTACGAGATTAATGGCTAAAATTGTTAATATAGTAAATAAAAAACTATGATAAACAACTTTTGAAAGCTCTATTATATACAATCTTATGCAACTATTAAATTATATCTCTCTATATACTATATAAATAGCACTTGTACACTTTAGAATCGAATAGTATTGATAATCGCTCCATATAGTCTTACCAATACTGTTTATATATAATACCATCATTTTGTACCAAAAAAAACAGTAAAATATACTTAAACCAAGTGTACGATTTAACTTTTTTCCTACGCATTGACTTCAACCTATTATATACTTAAAATATCAGCATAATTTTGTTATCAATATTATATTCTCTTATATATATGAGGTATTAATATTGGACGATATGGTGTAAATTTATTTCTAGAAAATCTCAAAGAACCGTATTATATTTAGTCACACACACACATATATATATATATATAGAGTAGGTACTTTAGTAATTTTTATAAATTTATTTCTAAATAACAAAATAGATAAATATATATATGGTATACCATACACATATATCAAGTTTATAGATACTAATAATTAATAATACTTGTTATGAGATTTTATTCATAGTTGATTAGATAATTTATGTTACATGTATTGATATATATATATATCTCATATTCAGATTACTTATATCTAGTAGTGATTTTAATTTTATAATATCATTTAATGGTGTAATTTAATTATTAATATTTAAAATATTATTAAAGTTAATTATTTATTAATATAATTTAGTAATCAACATATGAACAATATTCATAATGGATATATATTAAATAAATATTACACAATGTCATATTGATATTGATTTATCATTAATATCAACTATATATATTATTAAAAGTAATACATGAAAAGGTAGAAATACATTCTTAAAATATAGATTAATAATATATGTTATTATTAAATGTAAATATTGTATACTGAAAAATAAGATAAAGAATATTAGTCATAATGTAAATGTTAATTAATTACTATATTGATTTTTTCTCTATATTTTTATCATTGTTTTAGACCAGTATAATAAAAATAAAAGATCAAAGTAAAATTAATATCCATATGGCTATTTAGTAACACTGCACTGACCAGTATATTCAGACTCATAAAAGAGTAATAGAATACATTCTAATTACATAATTGGCATTGCATTTTAATACAATTCACATTTATAAGAATAATAGTTTATATAATGAATATATATCATTCTATAATTCTAATAAATATTACAGTATTAAAATATAATTTAGTAAATAAATATACATGTAGAGTATTAATTATAATATAACATAAATAAATATATTAAATTTAATTCATCGAAATCAGATATGTCATGTAACATATTATTATATATTAATATTTGTATACAATTTTGATATATATCAGAATAATAAATACATATAGAAAAATAATATTCAATGTAGTTATACATGTTATATATAAAATTACAATATGATATAATATGTTATAATACAATTATATATTTTAATATAAAGCTAATAATTTCATTTGTATTTATTAAGTCTTATTTTGTTAATTTATCAATTGCTAATATATATAAAATAGAAATTTAATAGGAGACATTTTTTAATTTAATTCTAAACTACAGTATTATGATTATTATTCAATTATAATTAATGCATTAAAATTATATTTAGAGAAAGACACATCTTAATCAAAAGTAAATGCGATGAGGAGTTGGCAACACTACGGCCCCCCTATTATGAAATAATACATGGATATCATGTGGAACTTAGGACTTGCAAAAACCAATCAAAGCTATCAACACCTAATTATCATGTAAAGGTAATATTATCATTAAATACTAATATTTTATTATTATTTAATTGATTAGAAAAATAAACCTTGATATAACTCCAATATTTCAAATAAATTTATTTAAATTAACTAACATCTATAATTAAAACTACATTTTAATTATTATTTAAATTATATAAATTTAACGAAGAACCTTTATAATAACTACTACTACTACTATAACAAATCCTATACTACCATTCACTCAAATATCCCTTACTACAACTAGACTTCCTTACAACTCTGACATATCTATATCATTATTAAATCCAACTACTCTTCCACAACAAACCATTTCCCTATAACTGTTCCCCCATAATTTGAAAGGTAATCAAAGTATATTTATTTAAGAGAAAGAAAATAATCATATTTTATTTATTACATATTCTATTTGTTATTATAATATATGTATAACAGATTGGAAGAATTGCAGAAAAGCTTAACGAAAACTATTAGATGAATAATTGTATACGATGCATATCAAATTACTTTACAATTAATGATCATTTGTTGAAATAATGTATTTGATATATAGTTAATTTTTTATATATAAATTTATATTTTTTTAAATAAAAAATATTATCTTACATTTATCATTATTTATTTTAAATAAAATCTATCATATTGATATTTATATTTCTTAAATCTACTTAATATCTCTCGATTATATTATATATAATATCATTATTAGATCTTACATGCCATAATAGAACATTGTCATCATAATTATGTATATATATATATATTATTTAATATAAATCAAACAACAATGCAAGTGTAGATTATGGAACTCTGTATCTTATAATTTTAATAATATCAGATATCTTGTCTTGAGAAATCCAAATGACGCTGACTTGCCATTCTCGCACTTGTGATGCCTACTATTGAAATTGTTTTCTTCTTCTGACACATTTGATCCTTGCAATGGTTTTACGAGCCTTGGTAAGGCAAGAAACGATTCCTCCCCTCGCATTGCGAGCCTTTCTTCATTCTGTAATTAATTTGATAAATATAATATAACATAGATAATAATTAACCAAGAAATTAAAATATTAATATTTAGTAATGTATTATGTGTTATTTACCGATGCATTTATGTATTTAATATAAATAGAAATATTTGATAAGATTGCTGTTTTTATTTATTATATCAGTTTTTTCTAAAAAAAATATCTCGTAGATACAATTATAATGCAATCAAAATATGTATAATAAATATGATTACCATTGCTTATATTAAAAATACAATTAGAATTATTATCAAATGTTTATAATAATATATACTGTATAGTAGGTACCTACTCAGTATAGTATAGTACTGATCAGTTTGTAATACAATTAAAATAATATTTATTGTAACAATATTATATTGTATATATAATATTCATTTATTTCATTTATATATCAATTTTATAGTATTATTTTAATAATTATATGTTATAGTAGCCTATTATTAATGTAAGTATGAGTTTTCGTATATATGTAATTAGTGAATGTCTAGAATTCGTTATTTTTAAAAACTTATTAATGATTAAATTTATAATTAAAAAAATAGCTATTTGTTTCATTTTAATATCAATTTTAAAGATATATTTTATATTAGTATTATAATAATTATATTTTATATTAACATATTATTAATATAGGTATGAGTTTTCGTATATATGTAATTAGTAAATGTATGTTATTCGTTATTATTAAAAGTTTATTAATAATTCATTTTAAAATTATAAAAATATTTATTTGTTTCATTTAAATATCAATATTAAAGATATATTTTATAGTATTATTTTAATAATTATATTTTATAGTAAACTATTATTAATATAAGTATGAATTTTGTATATTTATAATAAGTGAATGTCTGAAATTCGTTATAACATATTATTAATATAGGTATGAGTTTTCGTATATATGTAATTAGTAAATGTATGTTATTCGTTATTATTAAAAGTTTATTAATAATTCATTTTAAAATTATAAAAATATTTATTTGTTTCATTTAAATATCAATATTAAAGATATATTTTATAGTATTATTTTAATAATTATATTTTATAGTAGACTATTATTAATATAAGTATGAATTTTGTATATTTATAATAAGTGAATGTCTGAAATTCGTTATTATTAAAATATTATTAATGATTAATTTAAAAATAAAATAAAATAGTTATTTGTTTCATTTATATATCAATTTTAAAGATATATATAATATGTATGATAAGATTTATAGTAAATAATTAAAACAATAAATATATAATAAACATAGTTACCTTGTATCCATCTTGTATGTATCGAATATACGCAGATTAAATAAAAATAAAAGTATTTAATAAAAATAATTGTAAAATGTCAATTTAATATGTTTGCAAGGATCATTGCTATTTGTTTACCACATTAACCAATAAAATGCAACTTATATAGTGCTACAAAACCTCAGTACGAAGTCCCTTGTCACGTGACAATTCCCCTTTTGCTTACAAAACCGCAGCCTAGAATAGGTTTTATTATAGCATGTTTTAAAGATGAAGGTACACTACAAGAATGGGGAGAAATATTAATATTATTAAAAATAAATGGAGTTAGTATAAAAGCAACGTATGAAAAAAAGATAGAGGCAATGGATCAATAGGAGAAGACGGTTTAGAATCAATATAATATATTACACTTCAGAGAAAGAAGTAGAATACAAGAAGTAAAAAAAACACTACATCTAAGTAAAATATCATAACATAAAGGAATAAAAGCCATAGTATTAGTTATAAGATTAATTTTAGAAATAATATTTGAAATTTTATCCTGAAAAAAAATAGAAAAATTATAACATAATATTAAATTAGGCAGAGTATGACATATAACCGACTATGTTTTAGTTAAGACGTTCATAAATGAATACATCTTTCTAGTATTATTAAAATATATATATATGTATTATAATAATAATTTTTTTTAGCAATTATAATAGATGATCTAAAAAAATTCCTATAATTAACAACTGTAGTATATGTTTCATTAGAAGATTTAATTTTATATAAGTTTTCAAGTTTTCGTAAATTTCTTTTTATTTTATGCACTATCATTTTTGATAAACCATGGAAAATTATCATGTATTATAACTAAAAAACTACTAATAGGTGAATAGATTTCTAATAAATTTAGAATAGAACTATTGAAGTAATCAATATTTAGACTATAATTTGAAATTGAATTGATAATTTCATTAGAAAAATTAATATTAATTAAAAATTAATATTCAATGTGTTAAGGTTTCTATAATTAATTAATTCGCGTTATTAGATAATTAGATAATTTCAATCGGAAGGTAAAATGATCAATTAATAATTTTGATTTAATTGGTTTACCATATACAATATCTGAATCTGAATTTGTTAAAACTAAGTCTAACGTATTTCTTAGTAGATACTATTTATGACTAAGAGATACGATTACAAATACTATTTTAATTTTTATAATAGATACAAATACAATTACAAATGTATCTACGATACTGATTTTTTGCCTTAATAGATACTGTATCGGCGATACTGCCCAGTTCTGGGTGTAATACATGGTTGTCTATTATATCCAGTAGTATTCAATATATTTCTAGAGATAATAATGCAGGATACTCTAGAAAATCACCAGTCAACAATATAAATATGTGGAAGGCCAATTTCCAACCTACGATTCTCTGATGATATTAATCTTGTAGCTGGCTCAGAAAGTGAATAACAATTTCCAACAGACTCGTTAGAGAAACTGCTGCATCATATGGTATGGAAATAAGTCATGAGAAAAGCAAGATACTCATAAATGGTGATGTATATGGATCAAAAATCACATTATATAGAGCTCCATAATATCAAAGCCTTCAAATATATTGGCTCGATGTTTAATGAAAACCGAATGAGCAAGAAAGAGATTTTAATCAGACTAGCAACAGCAACTGCAGCAATGGTGAGATTAGAGATGATTTGGAAATCTAGAGAAATTGAATTAAATGTCAAGTATTCTTGTATACAAACTCTAAAAATCGATAGTACTACCCATATTAGTATATGGCTGTGAAACCTTGATCTTCTTGTAAGAGTTAAAAAGAAGATTCGTGCATTCGAATCTAAAGCCCATAGAAGACTTTTAAATATCACATAAAAACAAAGGAAAACTAACATATGTTAGTATAGATATATATAGATAATGAGCTAAAAATAGCTTAAAATAGGGTAATCTAATATAGGAAACAAAAATTATGGATATAGGTCGATTGACTAATGATATTTTAAATGTGGGTTATGAGACCTATTTTATAAAAAAAATAATTTGACCAACTTTATTTAAATTTTGTTCATTTGACCTATTTAAAAATAAATAATTTGACCAACTTTATTTAAATGTTGTTCATGAGACCTATTTTGTATAGAATAAATATGGGTCATGTGACTAATATTATTTTAAAATATTCGTCAGTTTACTAATATTTTATAAATATCAGTCAAACTTTACACTATACTTTTGACCCACATTTGAGGCATAATGTTAGTCAGTTGACCAAGTTATTTTTATGAGTGTAAGTATCCGGCGAAATAATAAGGTAAATAGGAAACTATAAGCTTCTCTTAGACATGGTAGTACGTAGAAAAATGACTTTGTTTGATCACCTAGAGATGAATCGCTAGCTAATATGATATTGCTAGGTTCAGTTAAAAAAGATGCCATCCAAAGAGAAACTGGATGGATGACATATTGGACTGGTCTAATCATCCCTTACGCAAATTATTAATAAGACTGTTGATCGTAATGAATGGAGGAAGTTGATTTC
Organism: Osedax fenrisi; assembly: GCA_964019155.1. Taxonomy (NCBI): domain Eukaryota; kingdom Metazoa; phylum Annelida; class Polychaeta; order Sabellida; family Siboglinidae; genus Osedax; species Osedax fenrisi. The sequence goes on from OZ025242.1 coordinate 76,349,657, forward strand.
GTTAGTATGTTGTGCTCCTCCTACGATGATATCGCCACGGGACTAATAAGACTACTAGTAAGTATATATATTTTTTTAATATCAGAATTTGGGTATGGCCATACGAAATGAATATACGTTCTTCGGTAAACGAAAACACACTTTGATTTTATTTATATATATATATATATATAATTATTTAAATTTAAGCACATTTATGAATTTTATCAATACGATATGTTATGAACTAATACAAACAAAAATTTATAATACACAAAATAAAAAAACTATCTTCTTTAAGATTATAATAATAATAATAATAATAATATCAGATTCAGTTGATGACCGAAATCAAAAACCCAGGTAAGGTATACAAGTTCTATTGAGCTTATAGAGATACCAACATGATCTTGATAATGAGAGAATTAACACAAAAATGAATAAATATAAAGAGTATACATATTTTGGAATTATATTTTATTCATTCATGTTCTGTCTCATAAAAAAATCAATACAATAAAATTAAATTTATCTCTCAATACTAAGAAATAATCATGTATATAACAATAAAATAATAATAAAATATAATAAAAATATATAAAAAAATATTTAAAAAATGTAAAAATCTACTAAAATAATAAATAAAACTATTTAAACTATAGTTATATATAACAAATCAAAGTAAGACTTATTTTACATATTTTATTTTATTATATTTTTAAAATAATTAAAAAGAATAATTTTTAAATTATTTTATATTGTATATATGCTTAAATATCTATAATATCAACATGTTCTAAGTATTAAGATTATGATAAAATTAAATATAATAAATTAATCTAATAGTACCTATATATTTACATTTTATTGTGAAAAACTATAAATTTAAATATAAAATTAATTAAGTATATTTATAATAACAAAATGTATTTATTATATTTATATTTACAATATGAATATCCAGTATGTAGTCATAATTGTTGTTCAAGCAGAATATTTGATATTGGAGTTTGTTCAAGTTACCCGCCGGCTCAAGTTCCCCCACTCACCCCTACATTATTAGATATAATTATGTAAAAGCATGTTTTTAATATGCATTGTAAAAGTATTCAAATTCGTTAAAGATGATATGGTTGTATTTAAGTAATTCAATAAACATGCGCCTTTGTAACTAATACTAAATTTCTCATGATCAACTCTTATTTTTGGTATTAAGAATGTTATATTAAACTGAAAAGTATCAAAGGAGCAATTATGGGTAAATAACTTACAAACTGAACTATGCAAATAATGCTTGTTATATATTCTAAACATATATTTATAAATATATATATTTATTATATCTTTAAAGTTAAGAATGTTATGTCTTAAAAAATGTAATTAATATTGGTTTTGTTATCAAGTTTATATATTTCTCTCATACATTTATTTTGTAAAATTTGAATGCATTTTATATTGCTAGGGTAAGTACTTCCCCATATAATAGAACGACACATTTGTAATTTTAACGAAATGAGCATATCTCGCTAGTAGTTTGTAGGTAACCTATATGTTCGGCGCTAAGATAATATTCGTTAAGATATGCAAGAACAGGTCGTTACTGTAGTCTGTATATCATCCCAATATAGCGCTGTATTCATCATAAACCACTGGTATTCGAGATGGTTCCTAATTCACTAAAACATCTGCAAAAATGGCCTACGTAATGTAAACTATGTAAAAGGAGAGGAACTAATTGCACACGATCTGTTAGGTATGCCAATACATAGATTTGTTCAACGATAACTGAACTTCTACATATGTATTCATCGATTATCAACTGGTTATTCTCTCATATATTTAATTGTGATAACACATTGGTTTCTAGAATATAATGAAATAATGAAATAATAGTTATTAAAGGACATAAGATAGACGTTCAATAATAATATTACAGATCAAATTTGCAGAAATATTCGTAATTATAATCATACTATAGTATATCAACAATTGATATATCACCAATCTTAAATAGCACATAAGCCATAGAAGTATGCACACTCATACATATGTTAGTGTAACTATAATTGATATATGTAAGTGTATATTGTAGAGTATATTTAAGTGTTTAGTGAGTTATTACTCTAAAAATGTATAAATATAAAATATAATATAAATATATACGTTTTTATGCAACGATTCTAATAAAAATTAATAATAATGAATACTAAATTAATTATAAGATGTCACCAAGTTTAAGCTCGAGGATGTAATATTAGAATTCTATATAAGATATTGTGGGCTTAATAATAGTAGTAGTGGTATATTTTATTTAGTCACAAATATCCAATTTTAAATACATTTTTCGGAATTGAGATGTAAAGCTATGGCTACATCCGTAATAAAAATAAAATAAAATATTAATAATAAGAATTAATTGTATAGAAATATGACAGTGTATTAAAGTGAGGTTCATAAAGTTAGTATGTCAAGTTCAAGTAAGTATACATGTAGTTTTTAAATTGTGTTTACGGGTTTACATTGGTTAGGCATGGGAGTTTATTCTATGAGATAAGTAGTTAGTCGATTGATTGTGTTTTTAAAGTATATTAATTTATGACCTGGAGTTAGTTCTAACTTTATATTCAATCGATTCTTTAATGTATGTAGGAAGTTTAGTATTTATTGAAGTATGTATTATTCCTATTATTTAGACTTTTGTAAATGGATCTGTGTTTTAAGGTATATTATAAGCCAGTTTAGTTTGTTTCTGTAATAAGTAGTATGTGTTCGTTTTGGAAGTTTAACAATAAGTCAGCAGCTTTGTTTATCATTTTATTATCTTTTTTCTTGTAGTTTATGTACATCAGTAAGTAGTGCGGCGTTACAGTAATCAAGTTTAGATATTATATAAGCGGATGTTATTATCTTGAGATATGTTCGGTTCAGTAAGTGCTTTATTTGTTTTAAATAATATAATTTATTAATAAATTGTTTTAATGTTGATGACATTTGATTATTTAATGTTAAATATTATCTAGTTTCACACATTAACCTGTTAACATGTGCCGTCGAGTCGTATCCGACCACTGGCGACATCGATGACATCAGCTCTCCAACTCCTCCTACATCTTGAGGCTCGAATCATGTTGAATATAGTTCCATAGAAGTTTTTCTTTATGCTATCAAGCCATCTTTGACATGGTCTTCCTCTGCTTCTATAACCTCCCATTCTCCCTACCATCACTTCATATTCCATTCCGCCTGCTCTTATAATATGGCCAAAGTAACATAATGATGCCTTGATTATCCTTGACTCAAGCGTCCTTTCTGGTTTTATATTATCAATAACCCATACATTTGTCTTTCTGTCGATCCATGTTACTCTTAGCAGATGTCTCCAACACCATAACTCAAAAGCATCGATCATCTTTCTCTCAAGCTTTCTCATTGTCCAAGATTCTGCTCCGTATGAGATTATATGGAAAACTAAAGCTTTTACAAGCCTAATCTTTATTCTGAGGGTAATTCCTCTATCTATCCAGATTTTCGTTAATACCCCCATTGCAGATCTACCCATTGCTGACCTTCTGCGTATTTCCTTCTCACAGAATCCATCCTTGGTTATTAGAGATCCCAGGAAAATAAAGTGTGATACTACTTCAATATGTTTTCCATCTACTACCATTTCTCCTTGGTTTTCAGTCATCATTACTTTAGTTTTACCTACATTTAGATAAAGACCTGCATTTTCACTAGTCAATTTACTCTTTCCATAATTGCTATTAGATTGTTTTTAGTTTCATCGATCATTGTTGTGTCGTCAGCATATCTCAGGTTAGTATTCCTTCTACCTCCAATACTGATTCACCCATCCCAATCTTCTAATGCCTCTCTCATTATGTTTTCTGCATATATGTTAAACAATAAGGGAGATAAAATACATCCTTGCCTTACCCCTTTCCCTATGTTTATAGTATCAGTTTTACCAATTCTGTTATTATAGTGGCTTCTTGTTTCGTATAGAGCTTTCTCAGTAAGACTATTAGGTAAACTGGAACTCCCATTTCTTAGAGTATCACCCGTAGTCTCTCATGATCTACGCAGTCGAATGCCTTTTTATAGTCGATGCAACACATATACACATTCCTGTTGTGTTCTTTGGCTATTTACATTATCCACCGCAAATTAGCTATATGATCTCTTGTTCCTCTTCCTTTTCTAAAACCTGCTTGTTTAATAGGTAGTTCTGGGATAAGGAAATGTTCTAATCTTTTCTGAATAATTCGAAGGAATATCTTGCTAGCATGAGAGATCAGAGCAATAGTTCGATAGTTCCCACATTCTTTCTTATCTCCTTTCTTGTATATCGGGAGACAAACAGATTTATTCCAATCTCTTGGCCATTCCTTAGTCCTCCATATGTTATTGAAAAGAATTAACAGTATTTTTATAGAGCATCTCCACTTGCTTTCAGAAGCTCTATATGTATACCATATCATCCAGATGATTTCCGATTTGATATATGCTTGATATTGTCCTTTACCTCTGTCTCTAGTATATGAGGTTCATCTTCATATCTAGTTTCGGAAAAAGTATCAATGATTCTAGGATCTCTCCTGTACAGCTCTTCTTGGTATTATTGCCATTTAATTTTTACTTCTTATATTCTTCAGTAGCCGTCTTTCCAGAACTTAGATTCATAACTCCGCATCTAGCAGTGTATGATTCAGTTATATCTTTATTTCCTTGTATAGATCTCTTGTTCTTCCCTTTTTATTGTTTTCTTCTATTTTTCTACATTTCTCTCTTAAATTTATCCTTATCATACCTTGTTTTTTGAAATTCTGCATTTAGTTTTTTATATTTTCCTATTTCACCTTTTCCTTTGCCTCTCTTCTCTCCTCCGCTATTTTTTATTGTTTCTTCGGTTAACCATTTTGTAACTTTCCTCTTCTTTACTTTTGGTATCCATTTCTCAGCTATCTTTATCACAGCATCACGTATATCTATCCATAAATCTTCAGGATTTTTGCCATCTACTTGTAGTATACTGCATCTATTCTTAACTTCTACAGTATATTTCGTATCAATGTTTTCTAGATCATATTTTGGAATATTCTTATTTGTTTTAGTTTTTTTGAGCTTTATCTCGACAATAGCTATTAACTAATTGTGATCTGTGCTACAGTCTGCTCCAGAGATAGTTGTTACTCTTTTTATAGAGCTTTTCCATCGACCTGTACATAAGATATAATCAATCTGGTTTCTAGTAATTTTATCCGGTGACTTCCAAGTATATAGTCTTCTTGAATGTAGTTTGAACATTGTATTCATAACAACAAGACTATTTCGACTGCAGAAATCTACCATGATATCACCTTTTCATTTCTAATGCCCAGTCCAAAACTACCAGTTACCCCAGCTGTATTGTTATGTCACATACATTATGTCACCTTTTGGAGTTATATCGATTGCTTTTTGTAGTGCATCGTAGAAATAATCCATCTCCTCTTTATCTGCTGTTGAAGTTGGAGCGTATACTTGTATGAATGTGAAATTTATAGGCTTACCTTGGATACGTATTGTTATTATTCTGTCACTTATAGGATTGAACCCAAGAACACATTTTTTTATTTTTTCTGTGCATATGAATGCCACCTCTTTTCTTTCAATGTTATCGTTTACCACTCAAATATACTGAATATTCATCATATCTTACTTGTCCTATCCCCTTCCACTTCGTCTCACTTATCCCCATTAAATCTATCCCATTCCTTCCCATTTCTCTTGTAATAATTTCTGTATTTCCATTTTTCATTGTTCTGACATTCCATGTCGCTATACTTATATTTTTTTTAAATTGTAGGTAGCTATTAATATTGTGTGTTTCAAGACGATTTTCTCAGAAACAATCATTCCTTGCAGATTTAAGATAGCCTCGTCATCCTTACCGACTGTACTTACACGATAGTTTCGCTCATCCCCAGTAATAATTGAAATGCTGTCCAACCTGGGGGGCTCATTTTCTAGCCTTATTGTATTTACTTCTATTTGTGCTGTCATGTTTGTTTTCGTGGGAATTTTACTGGAGTAGTTTCCTGTTGCTTTCTCCAGCGCAGTATTGAAGCCGTGAATGGGGTTGCCAGAACGCCCTCGAGTATATATGAAGTTGCCGTTGTCCGTACTAGATCATCCGCCTCGTCCAATATTTCTATCGCTGCTGCTCGATAGAAAAGACTCTGTTGTATTTCTGTAACTATAAGAAATGTTAGACTAGTTTTGTTAGAAGCCAGTCATACCCATGCAATATTTAGCCGGTCAGTCGAGGTCGTTTACCAGGGTTACCCGCCGTGCTGTTCACGACTACTTGGAGGTAATTGCATCAGTTATGTACTGTGTATGGACAGATGATCATTAATAACCCATTTTCAAAGTATATTGTATAGGGTTCGACTGTTCAGAAACTATCCATACTACCATACACAATACCCCAAATACACCCCAGTTTCACACATAGAGTTGTAATAATGGCGTTAATGGGATGCATAATGTTAATACTTGGGCCTATCTTCTAAAGCGAATACGTTTAATGAAGCAAGAAAGTTATTGCATAACATTGGTAACATGCTGAGGTAGGAAATAATGTATATATGACGTATATGTATATAACTATGATAATTAATATGATACATTGTATATATATATATATATATATAACGTTTATTATAGGAACGCTACCTGGATTGATAAGGTGGGGTAATTTAACGTTTTATAATAATTTGATCCTATAATAAATGATTATATAAATCTACAATTATATTATTATTTATTATAACTTTGTATATAAACAAATACATAATTATCATTGAAATGTATTTCTAAATAAGTGTATCGCATTGTTAATCTTATATATATATTTCTTTATATATTCCAATTTAAATCAGTTTTGATAATTGTTAATAACTACAATCTTCTATCATGATTAAACTACATTTATAGGATATATATATATATATATATATATATTCTATAGGATATATAGATAGACTACATTATTAGTAGTAATATTACTTAATATGATTATATAATTATTGTTATCAACTACAAATATAACTTTAATCCAATACAATAAAGATTATTTTATGTATATTTTAATATATAATATGTATATGATATATATATATATATATATATATATATATATGTAGTTCAATTATATTTGGTTATCCTATTTTTATGTAATATTTCTAATTAATATCCAGTTATTATAATATGATAATTATCAATAACTTATTAATGCTAAATAATTTATTATTATCAGTGTTGTATTTAAATAAGATAACATTTTATAACTCCGCCCATTACTAAATATGGTGTTTCTAAGCCACTCCCCCAAATATTAAAACAGAAAGTATCGTAATCATTGTGACATATTTAATCAGTAAAAATACGCGAACACTTAAACATATAGTTTATATATAGTGTAAACCTACTAGCTTAGTATATATCCAGTGTGAAGAACGGGAATACATTTCAGGTTAGACGTGCAATGTTAGCTGTGTACATGCGACATTATATTATTGTATTAATGACTACCTACTACTAATAATACACACGAAGATACGGTTGTTTAGTGAATACGTTACGTCTACTTATACAGTACTACGATGGTTACATGTATAACATACGCGTTATTACGCATTGTCTCCGCGCACGAGGTCCTGAGTTCGAATCCCGGTAGACTCACTATCTAATTATAGAAATAAAACTATGTATATGAATAATGATATATATATATATATATATATATATATAACTACTACACATATATAAACATACGTAGTTATTATTCTTTATATTGTTTGCAGTTATTATATATTTCGTGGAGTCCTTTCATCCCATCCTGCAACTTACATGAAGTGTTTGCTTATAACTAAATGGCTCTAATGTCCCTTATAATATGCATGATAACATCAGTTACCAGTTGTATGTGTTTAACTCTATACTAATGCTATGAATGTATTTGTGCACGAGATGGGGAGGTTTCATCAGGTTTCATAATTAACTAATCTACTAAAAGTGTAGTCTACTAACTCGACCATAATACAATTATTAATATCGTTAATAATTAGTTAATGGTAACAAAATGTAATTATATATTTTAACAATGTTGTACATAACGTTATTTGTTGATAACGTTAGTAAATATTATACTAATATTACCCTTAATCTTATATTAATATATATATATATATATATATATATATAATGAATACAATTTTAGAAGTAAGGAATGCGATATACAAATGTATGCAAGATATGAGGTAGTTAATATCATAATAATATTACCCTTAATCTTATATTAATAAATATATATATATATATATATATATATATATATATATATATATAGATAGATAGATAGATAGATGATTTATTTAGACACAAATATAACGAGTGTTCTCATTTGTGTTTTAGCAACAACAAAAATAATAATAATAAATAAGCGATAAAATAGTATATAAATAGAAAAAAATAGGATTGTTAGAATAATAAACGTGAACAACAAAATAAAAAAATATAACAAAAATATACGAATATTAAAAATTACCAATAATAAAATCTTTAACTTTGCTTTTGAAACGTTCTAAAGATGAAACCATTCTTAATTCTCGAGGTAGACCATTCCAAAGTACGGCTGCCGAATGCCGAAACCATCTTTTTCCATGTCTAGCCAGCCTGAACTTGTGGTACTGAAGTACCTTGCTGAAAGACGACCTAGATGTTCTCGACTCAGTGCGGTAAATCAGCAAATATTTCAAATATTTATGTGATTTAAGATATTTATATACAATCATTATAATGTTATATATATAGAACGCTGTTTAGCTGATAACCATTTCATAGAGTACAATTTATCAGAAGTGCATGCATGATTAGACAATTGTATGCGATATAGTAAGCGTACAGATGACAGTATAACTCTATTTAAACAATTTGTAGAAAATAAAGGAAGTCCGTGATATAAAGAATTACAGTAATCTATACGAGATAGTACTGTAGATTCAATAAGGAGCTTACAAATGTTATCAGGAACATAATTTCTAATTGTTTTTATTTTGTGTAAATTGAAGAAAGATGATCGACATACACTAGAGATCTGGTCGATAAAATGTAGCTTACTATCAAAAACAAAACCAAGATTTTTAACAGAATTTGTAGGCGAAATAATTTGTCCATCAACATTTACTGGAGGAAAAATGGAAGTAACACGAGAAAAATTAATAAGAGAAGTTTTAGACATATTTAACATTAGATTATTTTGTAAAAACCAAGTATTTAAAGTGTTTAAACAATTCAACAAAGAATAATTATCAGAAGGAAGAGCATGTAAAGGAAGTTCAGTATAAATTTGTAAATCATCCGCGTAAAGATGATAATTAATATCAGGAAACTGGTTGAAAATGTCAATCAAGGGTAACAGATAAATTGAAAATAATATAGAACCAAGTACTGAACCTTGTGGTACACCATGACTGAGCAATTTTGTAGATGAATATTCATTGTTGATTTTTATAGAAAAATATCTATTTTGCAGATATGTAAACCATAATAAAACAGTATCATATATCCCGATCATTTTTAAACGATCTATTAGTAAATCATGTTTAATTATATCAAATGCTGATGATAGATCGAGAAGTAACAATTGTATATTTTTGTTATTATCTAAAGAACATAAAATATCATCAGTGATAGAAAGTAAAGTAGATTCTGTACTATGAAATTTTCTGAAACCACTCTGTTTGGGATCTAAGATATTAAAATGTAATAAATAATTATTTAATTGCTTAGCCACAATTTTTACCATAATTTTACTAATAAATGGTAATTTTGATATAGGTCTATAATTAGATAATATTTCTTTATCAAGATTATGCTTTTTAAGAAGAGGTAAAACTACTGCATACTTTAAAATATCAGGTATTTTCCCAGTTCTAAGAGAACGGTTAACAATCGTAGATATAAAAGTTGTTAGAAAAGAAGCAAGATTATGAAATAAGGAAATAGGAAGAGGATCAAGAGGAGATGAAGATTTTAAAGTAATGATTAAATTATATATATATATAATGAATACACTTTTAGAAGTAAGGAATTCAAAGTTAAATTTAAGATTACATTATTTAGTGTACAATTACTTGATTTTAACTTATATATATATATATATAATATATATATACAACTTATTATATATATATAACACTATAGTGTAAATAATCTAAGAATTAAGGAATACGATATAAAAGTAAATATAAATTCATAGAAATATCGCAATGCACTACTTATTTAAGATGTACAAACATTTGTTATTATTGTTAATATATTAAATAGCGATATTGGCTATACGTAACGTAATATAGCGCATATATAATAACTTATTTCATATTATAATTGACGAAATGTTATAGACATACATTAATATCGTAATATTATATATATATATATATATATATATATATATATATATATATATATATATATTTATATATATATATATTATTATTATTATTATTATCAGATTTAGATACAAGTACCTGGGTAATTGTAGAAGCATTGCTGCTTGTCGAGACAATTACCCTTAATTTAACTTGTTGACAGATATCAAATAATTTAATTCCATTATATAAATATAATGGAATGTGAATATTGTGGAATATAAAATATATATAATAATAATAAGGTTGAATTCCTGTTTACACTAAGATAAATATAATATGATAAAATTGTGATATATATATATATATATATAATATCATTTATAAGAAAAAAAATCATATATATTATCGCATTCTAAAGTTATATAAATAATAAAGCGTATTGTATATATAGATAAAAGCTTAATATAATGATATTATAGCACTATGGTGTAATTGTTATAGTGCACTCTATAGTTTGATAGCATTAACTGCGAACCTTATCTATGAACTCTATCATAACATGTTATAATGCGATAACTTATAATTATGTTTTACACATATGATATTAAATATGTGAATAATTCATTACATTATATGAATAATGCTACATTTATACATAGGGGAAGGTCCCCTATTACCGAACCCTAAATGATATTTATAATATATTATTCAATATTCAATATATTTATTTGAAATTTTGTATGTAGGATAATATTATGATAATAAATAATGTTGCTTATTTTCATATGGGTTACTATACTTAAGATATATTGGTTAATAATTATTCACATTATAATATTTTAATAATATTTATAAACATGTAATAGATCTACAACATTGTGAACTGTATTTCGTTTTCTTTTAATTAATAACGTATTTTAAATGATTTAAATTATAAATTTTAAGCGCCACATAAATATATGTATGTATACACTGTCCTGTTTTAAAACGCTGTAGTATGTTGTACATGTTTGATATTTAGTAGTATACCTTTACAAATACGAATTACATTATAACATATAGATTTCTTGACATTTTGTTATATTTATTACAAGTTATAATTATATTAACGATAATCAAATATAATACATTATAAATATAATTCAATAGATTCAATTCAAAATAATCCTATCCAATGTTATATATTAAATTTAATTTTTAAAAAAATGAAAAATAAAGGTCAATAGGTAATTTGTAATCTACATATTTATAAAGTGTAGTAATAATATGTATCGATAATATTCTACAAGAAATGTTGTATTATAATACAACATTTCTTAAAAAGTATATATATACTTTTTAATTATACATTTAAGACATAATATAATTAATTATTTATTATTTTATAAATAATTTATAATTAAAAGTGTTAATAAAGTGCATTTATTTAAATTTAAAATTGAATATAATATTGTAAAAGTATCTTATTTATTGTGTAACGTTTTTTAATCTAATAACATATTGTACGTTGATTGTAGAAATACATAAATATGATACTATAATTTAAGTATTTTAAGCCATGTTTTAATACTCCGGCATTACCACAGAAAGACGTTTCAAGCCTAAAGTGGTTAAGGGCCTGCACATCAGTTGATTTATTTACATGGTAACATAGGAGATTTATATATAATTATTATTTTATTAAAAGCTACATAACTTTAGAAATACATAAAAGATTAACTAACTTTGTTAATATCTTTTATAATACATTTAGAGCTATATAAAAGTATAAATTTAATTTTGTATTGTCAAGTATAAGACCAAGAGAATGGAACATACACTATTATTAAATAAATTAATACAACTTTTTGTTATCATATTTGTAATCGCTTATCGTTTATAAATGAATATTTATTGCACTTATATTTACTTTTTTGCATCATATCATATACAACTTTAAAGGGAATTATTCAAATTTTATGATTTTTATCAAATATAATTTTTAATAAATAATATATTTTCAAAAATCCCCTGTTGGACCTTAATGTTTTAAGATAAGTTTTATTATATATTATTATATTACTATGTTATTTATAAACATATACTACATATTATTATTTAGTAATTTAATAATATTATTAATCTATAAATGTACAAATATATTAACATTACATTTCCTATTATTGAAATAATTATACCTAGGTATTGCATTAATGCACACTTTAATTATATAACAGAGTTGTACAGTTCTGTATACATTATTCTTCTAAAATTAGTTATCCATATGAAATTATTGAAAATAGATTAACTTATTAGTTATATATGAACTGTTTAATATACAATAAATTAGTACATAAGCAATGCTGTAATGCATATAGTTAAATAGTTTGTATAACTATCACAATTTACTTTAAGTACGCTATATAATTTAAAATAAGCTTTGCTATTTTAATGAAGGCGAACTTGATGAAATAGTTTGTGAATATATAGAGGATAATGATGATGATACAGGATTAACTGGATACAAGTTTCTAAAATGACAAATTGTAAAACTGTATGACCAAGAATATATAATATAAGAATGAAACTCAATTTAATTGAAGAACACTTTCGAAGAACACATAGATTATGCGAAGCATTTCACAAATCTAGATTGTGTGATTTATCATTCATAAAATGTCTGATATGAAGTTAAAGTAATAATATTTAATTATAGTAAACACAAACACTCATGGAAAACTATAAATATACTGAAAATTAAAGTTCAGTTATTATTTAGAATATTATATAAAATATTCATGATATGGTATTGGAAGTGTTGATAAGGTGTATAAAGTATCTCACAGTCAATGAGATGATTGTGTTTAAACTATTCAATTATTTTTTGTAATCAATATTTTTTTATATAAACTATATTTTATATTTAGATGATATGTATAGTTATAATAAATCATAGATAAACCAGGCTCTTAATAGGAAAATATATAATAATTCTTACACTAAATATATATTAGGAGAAGGGTTTTTTTAGAAGAAGATATTTCTATTTTTGTTTTCGTAATTTTCAATTTATAATTTTATTTTCTTTCATATTATTTGTATATAAATATAATATCATATCATATATATATATATATATATATAAAATATATTATATATATATATATATATATATAATTATCAAATTATTATGAATTTAATTAATACAATTGAACAAGTGAAATAAAAAAATTGAATAAATAAATAATATTTATACTGGTAATTCATATACGAATCATTATTATATGAATATATATACCCGGCGATAGACCAGAAAAGGACCTCAACGGAACCTTAACTCTATGGCCTTTTGAGATTTATAATAACTATACATTATAATTTATAACTTATATTTATTATTTCATACGAACTGTTATATCTCAATAAACAATATTTATTTATTTATTTATTATATATATAAATATATATACAAATATTGTTTCAAAAATTTAGAAATGACAATAATAGAAAAGTCTATAAGTAACCCGTTATTATTATATAATTAGAAAAATATTATCAAAATTATTTAAAAAAAATCAATTATTATATACAACTCTAGAGAATTGAAGTTGGCGATAGAAAACATATATTTGATAGTTAAGCTAAACTTGTTAAATGAATACAATTCCACACGTTAGCGATATAACAATTGAAAATTTGTCAGTTAGATAAACGATAATTACGAATTGTAATACCATTGTAATCAGTAAATATAATGAAACCAATACATTTAAATGATGATGATGATGATGATTTTATTTAAACACTAATTCAAATATAAAATTATTATGGTATGACAATAATATATAAAAAACAATACATAAATATAATTATAAGTAAAGACAAATGTAGGCCTACAACGTGGCGAAAACCAATATATTTGAAGTTCAGAAATCATGGACAAGGAGGTACTTCTTTAATTTATATTTGAATATTGTTGTTGAGGTATTGATAAAGGCAAATATATTAATAACAACCCTAGAGTAGTATCATTTAATAGGCTATTGTGCCATTTACAACAATGAATAGTACAAACTTAATTAATTATTATAATATTAATGATTATAATAAATTAAAAATTAAATTCAATTTAACAATAATTTTCAATAAATATAGTTTCAATACAAATATTGATCAATTTATTATTTGTATAGATACTCTAATAGTTAAACTAGATATTTTTAGAGTTACTGAAACTTGGTTGACTGATATATATATAATATATTATATATATTGTAAGATTCAGAGTTATTCTACAAGTAACCATCATATATATTCACAATATTATTGAATTAAGAATCAATAATCAAGCAAAGAATTATCAAGACTGGATTCAAAGAATAGTATGTTTTACTTGTGGAAGAAGTTCTTACGGTGAGAGATTATGTGGGTTATTCGTTATTATAATTAATAAGACCGGTTTAGTTGTTGTGCATATTTATATGAGTAACAATGTTGGTTTATAAGTATAAATAATGAATTTGGTAATCGGCACCAAATAATAAGTGTGGATCAACTCACGGTTAATATGAGGTGCGATTCTTTTTACGTTAGAGTTAACGGAGCTCGGTCTTCTACTTCGGATGTGTACGGCATATCTGCGTGTGTCGTCGAGAGGTGGGAGGGAGACTGCTGTTGATTAGTTTCTTCTTCTTTTATAGAAGGGGTTTCAAATCGTGTCTCCTGATTGGCCCGAACAGGTCACGTGATAGTTCATAGTAGCTCCTGATTGGTAAGATCATGTCACGTGATTTTCCTTTGTTAGTCTGAGAACCATGTATTTGTTTATCTTGTGTACTATTTGACAGTGAGTCACCATTGATTCTCAAGTGACTTCTGTTGGCCTAACTTAGGATATCAATCATTGCCTATATTGCCATCGTCCATCGAGAGTTTCCCGTTAGCCTAACTTTACGATAAACAAACGTCATTACCCAAGTCGACAATGATTTATCGTCGACTATTGTTCCGACTTTGGACGTATATGGTTTTCTCGTTTCCAAATATATATAATCAATTATCATTGATTTTAACTTTCGTAAAGTCGTTACTTTACAATATATATTTATATATAATCCATCAATTTATCTAAAAAGGATAATTTGTTCCAAACCTTTTATTTTCGTTTATCTTCATTATGTTATATATATGTTAAAACTATTCTAAACTCTAAAAAGTCCGCATATTAACATAGATGAATACGCTAGCTTATTTATCTTACTATACCTCACAGATTAGCTACGATAGGACAGAGGAGTCGAGGACAAACTTACGTAGAGCTATGAGCGACGAAGAGATAATGAATAGTGAGGAACTCGAGCGAGACATGTCCCTATATCTAGCTACACTGAAATCAAAACGTGCACAAGAAAGACTACGTGCAAGTTTATCAGTCTCTTGCAGTCGCCCACGCGTCAGAGGTTTTAATTCTGATATATCATGAATGTATACAACTAATTTGATCAGCTGGCATTTCACTCGCGCACTTTTTATAATGTATACCTAGGCATCGTATAGCCTATATATATACTAATTTAATGTGTAAGGATACATATGCTAATACTCTTAAATTAACCATGAATAATGAACTTAATAAATTAAATATATTCTTATCAGAAAATAAACTAACTATTAACATAGATAAATAATCTTATATTTTAATACATGATAAGTTTAATGATAACAATATATAAATAATATTGTTTAACATATATATGGTAATATAATTAATAGAGTACAGTATTATTCATTTTTAGGAATCACTATAGATGAGAAATTAAATTGGAAAAAAATATAGATAATATAGCGATTAAGCTTTAAGCGATTAAGATTTCTAAAGTTGTATCAATTATACATAAATTAAAATATATGCTTACTATAATATCATTAAAACTAATTTATATGATGAAGTAATTACTCGGGAATGGAAATGTTTGTATTTTTTATTTATTTTATTACTTTCTTTATAATGTACACATTTGGAAGATTTGAGCTTTTACCATTTAATATAAATATTCCAATTGTAATTTATTCTCTTTAGAATATATTATATTTTACATTTAATTATTTTTGTTAATATTTATTTATATGAATTTCATATAATTTATATAGTGATAATAGTGACATATTTAATTTCCTATATATATATGTGCGTGTATATGTATGTATATGTGTATATGTGTGTATACATATATATATATATATATATATATATATATATTATGAAAATAATATATTGGAATAAAATTATTGTTGTTTTGTTGAATTACCATTCTTTTATTTAAATAATATTTTTCAAATGTGGTTACATCTTTTTAACTATTTTGTAGTTTTCTTTATTCTTGTGTTAACTCATTAACACCTGGAGGCGTCAAATTGCCTATTATTTTTTTATATATTTGTATCATTATTTTCCATTCTCGAATAATTAATCTGGTAGAACTAGATAAGCTTTGCTTTTTTCTACCCAGTAGTTCACTACACCTTTTGAGTTATATATATATATATAACATAATATAATAATGTATGCTAGTAATTATAATAATATGCGATTAACGAGTTCAAACATGTTACATTGTTTAATTTAATACCAATACGATATGAATATAAAATATCGTAATATGTAGCGCGTAATAAACTATCAAATACACCACAGGTCTTGAAGCATATAACAACTGTTTTGGTAGAAGAGTACCCCACAATCCAGTTTCCTATAAACGAGTGTGGGACGCGTTATATAAAGATCTTTTTCGGATACCTAGACATCCGAAGTCGCTCTTACTGTGCTGTACTATTCGCGTATTAAGTTGTATCCATGGTAACGTACACGAATCCGTAAAAGAACTACACTTACCCCGGGTACTGAGAGATTTACTGATCGAAAATCGAAACTATTATCTATTTTATCCTAACCGATTACGATGATTGTTTAAAAAGAATGTGGTATTCTATGTAATATATCAATAAAATATATTGAGTTATTAATAAATATTTATATTTATATTAAATTTAATTGAATATAATATTTTATTTTATTTTAATTACTAGGACAGGATGCTCTCTAACGTAAATGTTGTGAAACTTTTATATCCGCTTGAGTGATTTTATATTTATAAAAATACTATATAGTGTATCATGTCATGAGTAACAACATAACAAAATTTGCAAACTTTTTTTTAAATATATGATTTCAATATTATTATATTAATTTCATAATATAATTTAATACATATTATATTATTTGAAGTGTTTTTATAACCCATATAAAAAAACATCTTTCAATTCAAACATAATTATATATAATTCGTATTTTTAATAAAATATTCAATTATAAATACAAATTAAAAATATGAATGTATTTTATTTTACAAATAAATCAATATATCTGATATCCGTAATTCAAAGATTGAAATTATTGAAATATAAGTAAATATACAACAGAAAAGTATATATATATATATCTGGGTGTACAAAAAGTAACCATGCAGAGATAGCGATCAGACTTCCTGTCTTACATTTATTTTTGAATTAATGAATGAATCAAAATAGCTTATTGAGTTCAGAAAGTACAATTTAGCAAGTACAATTCTTCTCAAATGAGAGAATCAGAGATTATCTCGTAATCATTGAAGATACTCAGTGAGTACTACTCACCAATAAAATAATAATATAAAATTGTTAATAAATAAAATTACTGATAATAAAACGAAATAAAATAAACTAAAATTTAAAATTATAGACATTTAAAATAGTAAATAAATATATGGTTAAGTCGGATAAGTTAGCTGATATGTAGATATGTATCCTATAATAAAATTAAAATAACGAGTTATAATAATGAAACTAATTAATAAACTACTAATTAACTTAATATTTGTTAAAATATTCGATTTTATGTATTCTTTAATTCGTTCATTTATTTCTTATATTGTAATAATTGTGTGTATTCACATTTATTTGTTATATGGATTGGTAAGTTTTTATTAAATGTGTTATACATACAATTAAGAGATAAGTAAATAATTAAATCATATACTTATTTAAAATTAAAATTTGTTATGTACAAAATCAGTATTATGTAATTTATATAGATTGAGTATACTATTAGGTATTAATTAATTAATTTAATTATTTGTTATTGTTGTATACATATTTTAATAAGATTAACGTAATAAGAGTACTCTTATAATTTATTCTCTAGATTATCAGATAATAGGTACATATAGTTTGTTACTATTAGAGAATTATATAGAGGTAAGAGTGTATTATTTTCAATTATAAATGACATTTTTTTAAATATATATATTAATTTAGATATATTTTTTTTTAGTTCCATGATATTTTTATTATACTTTAATTTATTATCGATGTGAATCCCTAGACATTTATATTTATTTACACATTCAATGATTTGATTATTTATAGTCATTAATTTATTTGTGTTGATAAGACTTGTATTGTTATAGATGTACATTATTTTTGTTTTGCTAATATTTAGTTGTAAGTTATTGTTAATTTACCAATCTGATTGAATTTTTAAATTATTATTTAGTTTGGTAGGTATTGTTTGAATTATTTATTGTAATCGATGTGTCATCAGCATATAATATCACGTTTGTATCAATAGAATTAATAAATAAATGTGATATGTCATTAATGTATAGAATGATTAGTAGTGGCCCTAGGATATTATTGGGGTAACACCATATCACATACAGTAATTTAAGATGATAATGTATCATTACATCTTACAGATTATTTTATGTTATATACATATTTATTTAAACTCAATGTAGGTTTTAACCTATGCCCTCTTATGCCATATTTACAGAGTTTAAAAAATAGAATATTATGGTAAATTGTATTTAAAGCCTTTTAATGTCAAAATGCAGTAGGTACCTATGCACCCATTTTGTCATGCTTATCAATATAATTAGTAATATTATTTGTTAATGAGTATATTGCATGTAATGTGTTTAATTTTTTTTTGAAACCATATTAATTATAAGTTATGATGTTATGATGTTTTCCTATAAAATTATCTATTCTTTTTTAAATTATTTGTTCAATACTTTTGGAAATTTCGGTATTATACTTATAGGTCTGTAGTTTTCTATATTATTTTTATAATATAATTACTGAAATTTTCATATTCGATGAATGAATTAAATAATTGGAGTAAAGGTTTTAATGGTACATGACCAATTGTATTAATTTGATTTAAGTAACGTTACTTAAATTAGAGTAAGTAATTAAATTAAGTACTTTATTAGAGCATATATAATAAAATTAAGTTAATAAAATCTATTGAAAGTATTATATGTACATATATATGCCCTATTATTATATATTCATATAATATATAGTACATTTAATTATTTATAAATTAATAAGAGAGGTAAAATAGACAACGTCTAAGGATTTAATTATTATATTTGTGAAATAGTATAATCTAGTCTATATTAAATAGTTTATTAATGATGGTGTAATATAGTATACGTACATATGTGTGAATTATTACAATGGTCGACATTTGAAAACAATTTCTCTGAAGTCTGAGTTCTATTAATTTATTCTAGAATAATTGTATGCACTGATTTCAAATATGTAATTAGTTTTTTTCAGATCAGATTAAGTTTTTTTTTATTTAACTCTGAGAAAAAAGTGTAATATAAAAACTTAAAATTTGTGAAAAAATCATAAAAATAGGAAAAATAAATTAAATTAACGAAATTGTAATGAATTTATTTCAATAGTATATACCTATTTGGTATATTTTAATATATAATAATTCAAAATAATAATGTAGATTATATAGTTAATATTTTATTATTTTAATGATTTTCTTCTATTTTAAGTCTTTTATATCCCTTTTTAAACTCCGGAAAATAATCATCTATGGTTATTATTATTTACGTTTCCTAGGTTTCCTATCTATCTTCAATTGTCAACATATCCTGATTAAAGTACTATCCTTGATCTTCACAATAGTCAAAATAGTTATCAGGAAAATAATCTAGATGTGCACTGATAAAATGAATATGTATGGACATACGAGCTCCGATATCTATAAAATATAGAAACAAATCTTCCACAATATTTATATATTCAGTCAATATGTGATTTTCGAGAAAATGTTTAATAATTGACTCTAATACTAGTCAGATCTTAATTCAATATCTCTCATACATAAATAAAAAGTAGTGTTGCTCATTAACTTCCTATTTGTTGGTCCATTATAAATTCACTCCATGTTAGCTTCAGTGATATGCGGAAATATTTGTTATAAATGAAAATAATTATCCAATGCTTTTATAAAAGTCTTAATTAATCTAAGTTGTATGTGTAATAGAGGTATTAGGATCATATGCCTGGATTTATAAACGATTACTAATTAGTATGGCTAGACTTACCGGGCTAAAATAAATAAATAAGTGATGTGTTAATTAGAATGATCAGTATAGGCACGACTATCTCACAAACAGAGAAATCAGGCATATGTTGTGTATCATGCTTATCTTCCCAAAAGTATCGATATAACCTTCAAGTCTCCACATATATTCCTAGTATGATCATTGTATATTAATGCATTGAAGTAGAATATATGTTGTCATATCTTTCAGTCTATTTAAGGCGAATATCCCATAGGAAGATATCCACAAATATCGTAATTATAGAGCAATTGCTCTTTTTAGTATTAATACAGCTTTTAAACTTGTATATGATGAGTCAATGAATAGCCTCTATTATTATTGTGTATATATATATATAAATATCTTATATATATGTTCATTAATTAAACTACTCCATTTACATTATGGTAATGTATCAATGGACCTCACTTGGTAAAGCATTGTTGAAACTAACTTTCACAATGACGGTACAAGATAGATATGTTGATAATAAATTTTAAATATTAAGTGAAATCATGTTGAAATATTGAAATTGGAATATCATTACTATGTGATACTTTTCATAATGCAGTTGGAATAATAGGATATTTTAATGTCAGCTTAAGCTGTAAATATTTTAAGCTGTAAATATGTAATAATTATTATATATATATACAGTCAACTCTCTGTAAGTCGGACTACGGATAAGTCGGAATTCTCGATAAGTCGGACACATATAGTTGGTTTGGTTGGATTTGTATCTAGTTCCATATTAAATTAATCGGATAAGTCGGATAAGTTGGATTGGATAAGTCGGACTTTTCTATAAGTCGGACACATAGTATAGTCATTTTTATGATTTGTATACTGGATAATACTGGATATCGGACTTTTTTGTAAATTGTCAGAAATGTTTACTTTAAATAATGAATATTATATTTTTAGTAAGTAATATTAATGAATACAACATTTATGTTGTTGATTGTTGCATAATTCCACATTTCGGTAACCATTTAACTCGCGCTGCATTTCATGTCTTATTTGCATGATATTCTGAATCTCGGATAAGTCGGAAATCTCGCTAAGTCGAACACTTTTCCCGATCCCTTGCAAGTCCGAATTATCGGGAATTTACTGTATATATATATATATATATATATATATATATATATATTTAAATGAATATACTTATTATATATGATATAGTATATACTATAGTTAATACAGAATACAATATAGTATATAAATTATATTATATATATAATATATAGTATATAATATATATATATATATATATATATATATATATATATATATTTAAATTTGTATTCATGTATTTAAAAATTTCAGAAAATTTTCCAAATTGGAAATATATGTAAAATGTGTAAATATAATTACATGTGTAAAAATTGAAACAACTTGATATGATTTAAAAAAATCCTTATCAAAATGTTGATGAGGATTTTTAGATCCTTGTTACCATCAATATATATATATATATATATATATATATATATATATATATATATATATATATATATATATATACAGTAAAACCTCTCTATAAGAAACCTCTTTATAAGAAAAACCTCTTTATAAGAACATTTTTCACACATTTGGTTGGAATTCAACCTTTTCCACATTAAAAAACCTCTTTATAAGAAAATCTTATAAGAAAAATATAAGAAAAACCTCTTTATAAGAAACTTATTGTAAAATAATTATATATAAATAGAAGTATTGTATATTGATAATAATTATAGAAATTAATTATTATATAAGATATTTTTTTTTCTTACAAATATTATATTACATAAATAGCTCGAAATTAATTAAAATTAATTAATAATTGTTATTGTATATCCATAAATTTATTAAAATTAATTAATAAATGTTATTTTTATCCTTGAATTTATTAAAATTAATTAATAAATTATATTGTATATCCATAAATTTATTAAAATTAATTAATAAACAATAATTAATAAACATTATTATATCCTTAAAATGTATTGAATATACAAATTATTATATTATACAATTAATTGTTAAATAGTAGATTATTATAATATTCATTATATTATATTCATCAATGATGATTCATAATTTATAATTTCTAATGTAAATCTAATAAAATTTCATTATGTATTAACATATCTAAGCCCAAACAATACAGTTTAAATTATTTTTTAAATTACATTTAAAATAGTATACAAAATAAATATACTATATATATAACCTATAGATTATATAATGCATTTTCAATTATAAATTAATTCTTAAAATCATTGGAAAAGTAAAAACCTCTTTATAAGAAAACCTCTCTATAAGAAAAAAAGTACTGAAAAAAAATAGTTTCTTATAGAGAGGTTTTACTGTATATATATATATATATATATATATATATATATATATATATATATATATATATATATAAATATATATATATATATATATAGGTACCTATGTAACATCTTTCATCTTATTAATAACCTACATACGTTGGGTATGCGGGAATTCATTAAATTATTAACTCAATAAGAATAAATACAATTTTACATGGAAATATTATTAACATTGTTAAATTATAGTTTAGAAGTTATATATATATATATATATATATATTTTTAATATTTTAAGTTACTTTATACTCAATTATATTTATTAT
This sequence comes from Osedax fenrisi, assembly GCA_964019155.1. NCBI lineage: Eukaryota > Metazoa > Annelida > Polychaeta > Sabellida > Siboglinidae > Osedax > Osedax fenrisi. The sequence continues at coordinate 76,373,134 of OZ025242.1, forward strand.
ATTTTATTTACTTTAATTTATTTCATGATGAAGTAATTACTCGGGAATGGAATTTTTTATTTTTTATTTATTTATTACTTACTTTTACTTTTACTCCCTTGACTCTTGCATCGTAGGGGGAATCATCAGACAAGTATAACAACAAATTTCTTCCATTTTTCGCGATCTTCCGTCATCCGTGTTAGTTCGCTAGTACTTCTATCTGTCCATTTACTTATGTTGTGCATCCAATTATTTCGTGGCCGGCCTTTTTTTCTCTTGCCTTCTACTTTTCCTTGTAGAATGGTTTTGGCCAGTCCATCGTGTCGACAAATATGACCATAATACTTAAACTCTCTTCGTTTTATAGTGCTTAAGAGTGGTTCATATTTGCCTATAGATTTATAATTTTTTCATGGATATAGTCATTTGTTTTTCTTTGGCGATATGTAATACACAGTAATCTTCTATGCGATTTATTTTGGAATGCTTGTATCCTTTTTAATGATACTAGATTTAAATCTTTGTGGTGTTAGAATATAATCGATTTGGTTATGAGTTTGTCCATCTGGTGAGTGCCATGTGGTTTTCCTTGACAACTTATGTTTATCAGCAAACTCAAGTATTCTTTCTCCGCGACTGTATGTTTTACCAAAACCAAAGCGTCCAATAGCATTCTGCCATATTGGGTATGCATCTTCTCCGGCTTTAGCATTCCAGTCACCTAAGATAACAATAAAATCTTTTTTAGGTGTAGTTTTTATGCTTTCATCTATTTTTTCATAAATTCCTCAATTTCATTATCTGAGTAGTCAGAAATAGGAGCATATACCTGTATTATAGTTACATTTTTCGGCTTTGCTTCTATTCTTATAGATATTATTCTGTCTGAGACATATGAAAAATCAAGTATTGAGTCTATGATTGCTTTCCTTATTAGAAATCCAACACAATTTCTTTTTAGTCTGTTCTGTCCGCTATATAGAAATGTATGTCCATTGTCAGATACTTCTTCTCCTGTTCCTTTCTATCTTACTTCTGATAGTCCTATTATGTCCCATTTATAGTTTCCGAGTTCTCGACATAGTTCTTCTAATTTACCACATTTTGCAAGAGACCTAACATTCCAAGTTCCAATTTTCGTAATATTAGATGACATTTTTATTTTCTTAAATTCATTACTTATATTATCTTTGTTTGTGTATATATCGCCAGTAGCACATTTTCCACCTCTATCCTGGGAATTTCCGATAGATAGCGCGGTCGTTGTTAACCCGGGGCACGGCCGATCCGGTATGATAGTTTTGTTGTTGTTTGTTATGATTCTTTCAATAGGCATTTTAATCTGAGTGGCGCCTATCTCCTCTCCCAGACCCTTCCTACTAGTTTAGTCCATATGTTGATATGGTTTACCAGGGTGTGGCGCTTGGATCCAGAGTAGGAGAGTTAGGCAGAGCATAATGGTTAAAAGATATGACTGCTCAGATGAGCACAACAGCATATATTCAATTTAGTTCCAAAATGCAATAACCTGCACCCCAATATATTTTATTACTTTATTTATAATGTACACTTTTGAAATACTTGAGCTTTTACTATTTATATAGAAATATTCCATTTGGCATTTACTCTCTTTAGAATATATTATATTTGAATTTTAATTACTTTTAATTATTTTTGTTAATATTTATTCATCAATATCTATTTATTTATATGAATTACATATAACTTATATAGTGATAATAGTGATATATTTAATTTCCTATACATATGTGTGTATATTGATGTGTTTATGCATGTATATATGTGTGTATATATGTATGTGCAATGCACATCGTGCATGTCTGTGTGTATATGTATGTGTGTATGTATGCATGTGTGTATGTATATACATATATACAACGGCTCGTATAATCCAATGTTTTATTTTTATTTTACTTCTCCGTTTATTTCTTGTTTTTTTGTATCGTGTCGTTTTGTCGTACTGTTATCATATTTATATATGTTATATAATTATATGTTTATATATAATTATAACTTTCAGTAATTCAATAAACTTTTGATCTATCTATCTATCTATCTATAGATATATATATATATATATATATATATATATATATATATATATATATGAATGTGTATGGATGTGTGTGTACGTGTGTATATGTGTATATGTATATGTATGTGCATGTGTATGAGTATGTGTATGTGTATGTGTATATATATGTGTATATATATATATATATATATATGAAAATAATATATTGGTATGAAATTATAGTTATTTTGTTGAACCACTCATTCTTTTACTTAAATTATATTTTTCAAATGTGGTTACATCTTTTTAATTATTTTTTAGTTTTGTATAATGTTATCAATTGCCTATTATATTTATTATATAATTGTATTATTATTTTCCATTCTCGAATAATTAACCGGGTAGAACTAGATAATCTTTGCTTTTTTTCTACCCAGTAGTTCGCTATAACTTCTGAGTTCTGAGTTATATATATATATATATATATATATATATATAAATATATAGTTACACAAGTATACATAACGTTATAAGTTGTTACTAAGTGAAGTATTAATAGCTTTATTTTCCATCAGTTTACATCATTATTATTATAATCACATCATATTTATATTTCTATATTTTATTAAATAGATTTGCACACTTCTGAATAGAGAATCTCATTTAGGGATAAACATGGGTGTATAAATAAGAACACTCTCAAGAGATGCTGTTTTAAATGTTATCATATGTGATCATATTCTAAATCTAACAAATTATTCTTTTCGATCTAGTGAATTATACTTTTAAATCTAATAAATTGTTTTTTAAACGTAATATATATTTATGGTGTGATGTATTTATTTAATAATTTATTTAATAATTATAATTTAAAATTAAAAAAAATCAATAAATAAATAATTATTATTAATGAAAAGTGATATATATATATATATATATATTTATATATAAAACATTTATATAACATTATTGAAAATGAAAATGACAATAACCTATATAATTCAAATAAATACGAACCATTTATATATATAACTATAGTTATATATATATATATATATATATATAAATAAAATATACAATATATATTTTAATTGTCTTAGTCACGTGTGATAATAAAAGATAATTAAATAAATAAATGTAATAATTATAATAAAATAAAATAATATATTAGTATAATATAATATTCTACAAATAATGATTAACACAGTAATATTATTAATATTAGCAAAGATTTTCCGAAGGAAAGATATAACACTTACGCGAAATTGTGTAATTCGAATTTGTATACAAAATACCCTGGTGCCACCTATAGCGGGTTACTTTTAGGAACTATGCGTTGTTTATAATGTAAATTCGTATTTAACTATACACTTTTAAAATGTTAAATAATATGCTTTAAATTAATATTTATATGATGAAAACTAAGTGTTCATTACTAATATATAACAAACAAATATGATATATATGTTTTAAATGCTATAAGTATATATTTAGTGAGTAAAAGCTAATTTATATTGCACGTAATTTAATAGAGCAATGAAAACATTGTTGTATGCAAACAGAGCCGAACCTAAATCTATTTCAGTGATTTCGATACTACTGCTAGCAGCGGTTGGGGCTATAACTAAATTACGTTGCATGCATAGGGAGTGTTATATCTTTGCTTCGCAAAATCTTTGATATTAGTATACAATGTGTAGGTATGTATAATATACACATACATGTATACAATATGCACACAAATATATATAGTTATTATATATAATATATCCTATAGGAATACGACGTCTTAATATAATCGTGTTAAGTAATAATACCCGACGTTAAGTACTAGGGATGTAAACGGGTACCCGAAAACCCGGTTCTCCCGGGTATTAGTATACCCGTAAATTCACGGGTTTTTATAAAGACAAAAATGTTTCAGTTCAATTCCCGGGTATTAGATAAATTAAACCGGGAATTCATTATTGAAACCGGGTATGTATTTTGTATTCTTATATTAAATTATTCTGAATATTTTGTCTTTTGTATTCACTATATTCACGATCTTTGTTAATGTTTACTTCCATAGACAGCATTTATTCTAATTCTACTTGTAAATATTTGATATTTCCAAAATATCTGTAATTTTCAAACTCATGTAAAATAGTAATTAATAAATATTTTTAAACCAATTAAAATGATTTATAATCAGTGCAACATCCTCTACGAATAGTATAAAATTAAATCCAAAATTCAAGGGGTTTCCATTTCAATTTAAGGATTCGCGGTAAGACATGTGCTTTTTTTTAGTAAATTATTTATTTTTAAAATAAATATATATTTATTATTATTATTTATATATCTATATAGATTATTAAATTATATGTCCTATGGTATATAATATATACACTAATGTTTAATATCGAGTGTTTAATCGAATTTTCAAAATCGTTAAAATCGTTAAAAAAATATCAATCATTTTAAATATATTTTTAAAATAATTGTGATTTATTAAATCGATTTAACAAGTTTTAATAATTATTTGTTTAAATATTTAATATAATATGTATAAGTATTATATTAATTTATTTTATAGACTATTTAATTATAAAATTAATAATTTATATAAGCATCGTTAAAAAAATATCATTTTAAATATATTTTTAAAATAATTGTGATTTATTAAATCGATTTAACAAGTTTTAACTAGTTTTGTTTAAATATGTAATATAATATGTATAAGTATTATATTAATTTATTTTATAGACTATTTAATTATAAAATTAATAATTTATATAAGCATTACAAAATAATGTGTAAATAAATGTTGATTTAGTAAACATATACAACAAATATCATTTAAAAATGTAAAATAGACATTCATTTATGATTTATAAAATTAATTGTTAACGTAAATTAATTTAGATTAATATTATTCTATGTTACATAGACTCTATGTATCAAACATTTCGATAAGTAATACAAATAATGACGATTAAACTCGGAATGTCTCATATTTTTTAATAAATTTAAATTATCAAAAATACTGAATTAATCTAACTTGATTTAACAAATTTTAATAATTATTTCTATAAATATTCAATATATAATATATTAAATATATATCATTAAATAATATAGCTATTGTTTTAATTTATATCATACACTAATTAATATAAATATATACATTTAAATAATTATTAGAAAATTATATTTATAAATAATATAGATGGAACACGTTCATAACCGGCGCCAAAAATCTATGACTAAGTTTATTCAATATCGGAGCGCGCGCTATTAATAGATGGGCGTGTGTGTATATTTGTGTGTATATGTGTGTGTATGTATGTGTGTGTATGTATGTGTGTGTGTGTGTGTGTATATAAATAATGTATCTTTGTCAATATATATATATATATATAGAGAGAGAGAGAGATATATATGTGTGTGTGTGTGTATATAATATATATATAATAATAAGTATTTACGTGTACAGTGTACACTGTACACGTAGTATATACAAGGAACTACGTGTCCTTGGTATATATATATATATAGGCGGAGTATATTACTTGTAACACGCCTATATATAGATATATCTACTCCGAAAGCGCGAGCTCCGATATCGAATTAACTATTAGTCATATATTTTTGGCGCAGGTTATGAACCACAACCATATAGATAGTTGGTAATAAATAAAAAAATATCATTTAAAAATGTAAAATAGACTTATTAATTTATGATTTATCAAATTAATTGTGGAAACAAATCGTAATTAATTTAGATTAATATTAGTCTATGTATCAAACATTTAGATATTTAATATATTTAGTAATACAAATAATGACGATTAAACTCGGAATGTCTCATATTTTTTAATACATTTGTATTATCAAATATACTAAATTAATTTTACTATAAAATAAAATATACTAAATATATATCATTACCTAATATAGCTATGGTATAAAGATTTTTTATATACTAATACATATAAATATATATATATTTATATAATAATGATCTTATTTATTTTATATTTAATATAATATTACTGTTTAAATTCCTTACAGTATATTTAAAATGACAACGAAGTTTCTAGAAAAGTACCGCTGCCCTCTCGCAAACATCAAAGTTGGTAATGTTTTATACCTTATTAAGAATGGTATGTGTGTTGCTGACTGTTTACAAAAACTAACATTAAATCGTAGTTTCCGTGTAACTGAAATAGGATTATCACGTAGACTATGCAGGACATATAACATGCACAGGAATAATGTTGGATTTATATTTTTCGATTAGTGTGAATAATTAATTCTCTAAGAATGACAGAAAGATTCACTAAAATACCTCTACGGTATAATGAACAGTTAATTTCATTTCGAGTTCCAAATTTACAGAAGGTATTAATATTTTTGAATACTAAAATAAACAATTGGAAAGTGATAATTTAAATTTAGTTGAAAAATTAAATAATATAGTTCATGAAAAAATCACACTACTGGATAAATAAAATTCCAATATCTCATATTACTAATGTATGTTGTAATTCGAAAAGAACTATTGAAAAATAAAGCAAATTTTAAATTTTGTAAATTATCGATCCATCAATAATCTAATAATGTTGTATATATAATTGTATATTATCTGTCTACATAGTGAATTATCATACTAATAATTATCTATGATTTACCTTTAACTTCAATTTTATTCATTACAGATAGTAGATGTATTCCATTTGAGACTAAAGAGGATATCGATATAACTATTGCTGTTATTGGAGACTTGGTATGAAAAGATAACAGTTTTAAATTCAACTCGGAGTACTTCTTCATATGGTAATTATTATTATATTATTTAAAATTTTATATTTACCCATATTAATTTATTAATATTATATAGAGATGATATACTTGCTTATTGGAGTTGGTTCTGAATACTGATGTTCAAGATATATTTCAAATTCGTAGGAAATCGTGGAAATTTGGTATATAGCTATGAATTCTATGTACAAATCTATGTAATGTCGTTATATCATTATGTTGTTGTATTCACATATTATAACTAAACGTATCTATTTATAAACCAAAATAAATATTAAAACACACCTTTAGTAATCATATATCTTATTTATTTATTTTTATTTAAGAAAAAAATATAATTGAATAAAGTAAATAATAGTATATTTGCTAAACTATAACATGCACCTTTGACATAAATAATGTATAACATACTCTATGTAAATATACAGATAAAATGTAAAAAATAAATATGATATAGTTAAATATACACAGCAGTGAAATATTTTGAAAATCTTTAGCAGCTTAACATAAATTGATTCTTCTTGGCTCTGTAATCTGTAATAATAAATATATTATAATAGAATTCATTTTTGAAGTTAAAAATATTGAATATTAGTTGATCAAAATATTTGTAACTTTTACTTTTATGTAATAGCTGTCTTAATTATTACCCTCAAATCTGGCCATTCTTAACCATAACTTTTTTATTATTAATTATATCAAAAAAGTAAAATATGAAACTTATATTACTTTGTCATCCTCTTTCCAATGGTATTAATAATTTATTCTAGCTACACAATAAAAATATCATTGCTATACCCAAAGATTTTCCGAAGGAAAGATATAACACTTATGCGAAATCGTGTAATTCGAATTTGTATACAAAATACCCTGGTGCCACCTATAGCGGGTTACTTTTAGGAACTATGCGTTGTTTATAATGTAAATTCGTATTTAACTATACACTTTTAAAATGTTAAATAATATGCTTTAAATTAATATTTATATGATGAAAACTAAGTGTTCATTACTAATATATAACAAACAAATATGATATGTATGTTTTAAATGCTATAAGTATATATTTAGTGAGTAAAAGCTAATTTATATTGCATGTAATTTAATAGAGCAATGAAAACATTGTTGTATGCAAACAGAGCCGAACCTAAATCTATTTCAGTGATTTCGATACTACTGCTAGCAGCGGTTGGGGCTATTACTAAATTACGTTGCATGCATAGGGAGTGTTATATCTTTGCTATACCTATATAATTAAATTTAATTAGTTTTTTTCACTAATAATTAATGTTTAAATTTAACGTCTAATGTTTAAATATACTCTTTATAATAATATACCCCGATTGTATAATTATTATATAATATGTATACAACCATAGATTTAGGGTACCAAGTGATACTCCCGATTATATAATTATTAATATAATACCCTCACACATGGGTTATCAATATATGTAGTTATAACAAAGATTTTGCGAAGCAAAGATATAACACTCCCTATGCATACAATGTAATTTAGTAATATCCCCAGCCGCTGCTAGCAGCAGTATCGAAATCACTGAAATAGATTTAGGTTCGGCTCTGTTTGCATACAACAATGTTTTCATTGCTCTATTAAATTACATGCAATATAAATTAACTTTTACTTACTAAATATATACTTATAGCATTTAAAACATAAATATCATATTCGTTTGTTATATATTAGTAATGAACACTTAGTTTTCATCATATAAATATTAATTTAAAGCATATTATTTAACATTTTAAAAGTGTATAGTTAAATATGAATTTACATTATAAACAACGCATAGTTCCTAAAAGTAACCCGCTATATGTGGCACCAGGGTATTTTGTATACAAATTCGAATTACACGATTTCGCGTAAGTGTTATATCTTTCCTTCGGAAAATCTTTGGTTATGTTATTAAATTTGTTATTAAATAGTTTAAATATTTCTATTTATATATAATATATGTTATCGGCTTTATTTATCTGAATGTATTCAATTTTTTTAAATTTATATATTTCTATAACTTAAATTCTATATATTTCTATACTATATCTATATCAAATTTCCTATAATTTGTTATACTTGTTATATAAATGACACCTTACATTAATGTTCGAAATGAACCCAACTACTGGTGCTTCGAAGCTTCACTTAAAAAAAATGTATAGTTCAAAGTTCATTTGTAAAATAATGCTAAAGTTTGAACCAGCTTCATAAATAAGGGGAATAGTTTTAACTTGCTTCAAAATTCTAAAAATAATAGTAAAGTTTCGAAGCCATATTAATAATATTGTTATTCTATTTAGTGGAGTCCTTCCATTTCATCTAGAAACTTATATAACGTTTTCACTTATAACCATATAGCTCTATAGATACATTATAATGTCCCTTCGAAGCCGTTCCCATGTTAAGACATCCATAATGTTAATGAGAGCTGGTCATTTACTTATACAAAATTATATAAGATCACTTCTAAATATTATTCTAATACCTATATTAATATCACGACGGTATCTACACCCACAAACTAATACCTGTTTATTTGTTTTAGTCAATTTACCATGTGATACTGGCTTCTAATACTATAATACATATTTGTTTTGATAAATAAAGGTAAGATGCATATATATATTTGATCTGTAAATGTTTCGAAGCATGCTAAAAATTGTTTCAAATGTTTCGAAACATCTATATTGGAAAAAATGTTTCGTTTCATATGTTTCGAAACATGTGAAGTTGATGTTTCAAATGTTTCGAAACATCAAAAAGTGTACCCGTTTACATCCCTATTAAGTACACGTGTACCTAGTGCATGTCACGTGGTTGGTTTTCGCCTGTCATTTTATATCAATATTCGGTATACAAGATATCATATCAACTAGCTCGTATATATATATATATATTGTTTACTGTGTAAACTTTACACCCATATATGGTGTATACAATCTCAGAATGTCGGTAGATTATCAATAGATCCTAGTATGTCATCGCGTCGTAATATGTTAGATCACCTCTTATCGCGCCCCTTTATCACATCGATCCGTCAAAGGTCAAACAAACGGTAAACGTTAGAGGTTAAACTAGTTCCGCGAAGAGATATCTGTCCTCGACTATTATAAGTCGACTGTCCAAGAATATGTGATCCCCTATCCATCTCTGATTGCTGAAGATGTAGGTTTCCCCACTGCCGGTATATGTTATCTCAAGCCGAAAGTACGGGTAAGTAACGGTAGGGTATATATAGGGGTATGTATGGGTTAATATGGTATAGGTAAGGGTATATGTAGTGGTAGGTAGGGTATGTAGGTATATAGGTAGTGTTATAGGTAGAGGTGTATATATATAGGATTATAGGTAGGCGTATTGGTAGGGCATAGGCAAGGGTATATATATGGGTACACATGGGTAAGTAAGGGGTATAGTAATGGGTCTAAATATGGGTAGGTATGAGTACAGGTTGGGGTATTGGTTGGGGTATAGGTATATATGTATATATATATATATATATATATATATATATATATATATATATGTGTGTGAACACTATAGTGTTTAAATGCAGGTATATGTAGTGTTACATAATATTTGTAGACCAGTTGTAATGGTCCAGACGAAGCTCGAACCCGTGTCCTACTGCTTGGGTGTCTGACGCCTTAGCCAACTGAGCCATATAGGCAGTTATGTGTATATTATTACTTTATATATATACATCAATTATACAAAATACGTGCGTAGAACACACACATATATATATAGATAGATAGATAAGTAAATAACCTTATCAAACAGCCACAGATCCAAACTCGTATTCCACACATACACCTCGAACACGGAGCCCACGTCTTCATAGGTCACGTTGAACTCTTGCACGCCTTGTTCCGGTTGACCCGAGAAGTCCAGCTCGACGTAAGTGCTGTACAGGTATTGTTTAGGACAGTGGACCGCCTCGCAAGACCTATACGGTCAGTGGGACACAGAGATAGAACGCATTAAAACTATAATTTAACGTACGGTTCGTTTAAGTATAAACTTCGTGTTAGATTTTGTTATGGGTTGATGATTGGATTTGGTTTTATATCGTAGTTATTATCTATATATATATAATATATATTCTAAATAAAAATGTTGTCATTATTAAATTAGAAATATCTCTGTAGTTGGGATCTTTTTAGTATAACCATTATTTCCCTATCTTTTACATATCTATCTACTTACGCCCCCTTATGATTTGTGTATGGCTTTGAGTTTAGCGCCTATTCGACACTATTCTTAATGAGATACGTAACATCTAAGGACATAACATTTACATACGTAGGACATCACTCATACATAGTAAGAATATGTATTTACCAAATGGATGTATTCATGTATATGTTACGGAATAGTTGATGATCTTTGTTATATATCTACGATTCATATTTATAATATAGACATATCAATACATATATAAATATATGATGACTATATATGTATACTCTTCTATAGTTACCTAGCATTAATGTGACTGTAGGGGACTTTACATATTACAGTGTATAGATGTATAGTTATTAGCTATATATAATATATATATATATATTATATATAAGCACAGTAGGGAGCATGCATGTAGGAAAGCCTATTCATGTGCCAAGAGGTAACACTTAGCTCGGTGATACATACATATCTGCCATACGAGTGTAACGCTGTGGCATTGTGGTACACCGCAACTTGAATGTATATATTATATCATATAAGCTATGCATACATAATATAGCATATACTCTAAATATATGCCTAGCCAACAATATATTCAAATAAATTAATATTAATTATCTTATAAAATATTGTTATGATAAAATAAATCAGTATTGTTCGCATTAAAAGAGTTATAAAGTTAACCATGTAACCTACCGCTATAACCCAGTATACTAGTACATACTAGTTACGTATCTAAATCATATAACACACCAATGAGATAACATCAAGAAATAAGCTTATGAAAAAGTACGTAATAAGGTGGTAGATATGACGTAACGAGCCGTGAAAGATGACGTAATACAGTGTGTGTGTGTGTGTGCGTGTGTGATGGATGACATAATAACTTTGATATGCCGTTTATGAGAAGTACGACACTGCCGTTGAACGATGCCTGTGCTAGGGTACTGGTAGTGAAACGTATTCGGAACGATATATCTGTTATGTGATCATGTAGTTAGTGCATAATAAACCCTATATCATCTTAATCATCATCATCATTCAGTTATAGTAATTAGTACTCTAGTACTTAGTTAACTAATGTATAAGAAATATTATGATTATTATATATATATATATATATATATATATATATATATATATATAGGTATATTATATATTATATATATAGGTATAAGTATGAATATATATATTTTTTTATTAAAAATAGAACCTATAATTCGTTAATACTCGCTAATTAATGACGATTGATCAATATATTAATTAATTATGTTAACTATAGTTTAACTAAATATATAAATATATACAAATTAAATATATTAATATATATCGATTATATAATATATTTATATTAATCTATTATTAAACAATTGTTATACATGAAAGTGGATAGTACATCGGTATCATACTGTAGAAAGCGCCTTGATAGAATGGTTTATAGTAATATTTAATAGTAATAGTTAATAGTAATAGTTAATATAGTTAATCTAGTTGATCTACACAGTTACAAAAATCCGATTCCTATTTGTATTGTTATCTGTTGCTGGGTGTCTTAATGAGAATTGGTTTTAAATCGATACCTAAAATTCAAGTTTAGGAATCTGTTTATGTGAAACCGATTCTTAAATTGCCATAGGAATCGGTTGATTTGAAACTGATTCCTAAACTATTACTATAGGAATCGGTTGATTTGAAACTGATTCCTAAACTATTACTATAGGAATCATAGGTTTATTTGGCTATAGTTAATCTAGTGAACAGGTTCACAGAGTAACATACATGTAGATCGTCACTATATATTATAATGTGATGATAACGTGTTGATATTGTCACAATCATCAATACTATATATATAGTATTACCTATACTATACTATAGTATATGCATATACTATATATGAAAGACATTACATATGGAATAAGTATATATATATATATAAATATATATATCATATTTATTATTTCATGTTGTAAAGCATGAAATAATGGTGAAGTTATTAAACTAATGTATTTTTTTCGAGAACTTCCCCAATCATCATATTCTATATAAGTTAGATTATCACGAGTTACAAAATGTAAATATAAATAATTAAAATCTAGCATACAGAATATAAATATGTATCAATGATTCAAGTTAAAAATAAGGAATAAAGTACAAATTAAAAATAAATGATGTAAAGTTATATAAAAATCACAGAAACGAGTTGAATTCTGAATGCCAAACTATAAATGGAATAGAATAGCTAAACAAACAATACTACAAAATAAAAACTAAAACAAACAAACTGAAGGTATAATATTATATATAATACCTTCAGTTTGTATTAAGGTATACCTTCAGTTTTTTTGTTTTATTTTTTATTTTGTATTATTGTTTATTTTATATAATTAGTACCCGTAAAAAAGAATAAAATTAGATAATCAATTGTTTAATTGATTTTCATATTTTGATAAAATATGTTTTTTTTATTATTTTTTGTAAGTTTTGTATATACCTTTTTTAAATAATAATTTATTTAGACATAAACTATTACAAGATTTAGTACATTTAAATGATGATTTATAATAACGGCTTGATTTTATATTAAGTAATTTGAAATTATAAACATAATTTGTGTATAAATTGTTATATCTATGAAATAATAACGATATTATATATATATTTTATTATTTCCTAGATTGTTATATCGATATAACAATTTATACACAAATTCTATTCATATATATATATATATATATATATATATATATATATATATTTATATATATATATATATACTAGGATAATGTCACGATAATCTAGCAGAAACTAATATAATATAATACTAAATAATACTAGGAACACACCCCTATTGTTAAACAAGGTTGTTCAGTATATTATTGTTCACTAACCGGGTCTAGTTGAATGCATAATAAGGCCTGTTCAATTAGAATTGTTATTAATATATTATATTTATGTAAACATGAATATGTATATATATATATTAATAAAAAAGTGGTATATTGTTATTGTTATTATATTTAGGTGGAGTTCTTTCATCCCATCTAGGAACTTATAATAATATGACTTTAATGTAACTGCGAAGCCATTCTCATATTAATATATATCTATGGTCCGAACTAATTACTTATATATACAACATTATACGATATCACATCTAAATAGTATTTAAGCCGCGTCGTATTGGTTCGGTCTGAGATTGAACCCACTGCGTGAACCCCCCACGTCCTACACGACGGCTTAGCGAATTGGCTGATCTAGTAAACTGAGAACACAAATAGGACATTATAAATGAATATACTATTATAGTATTTAATTTACTACTATACTAATAGCGTATCTATATATATATAATTAATATTGTATATATGGGAAAGTAACCGAATACCGAGAGTGTCCGTATTCGGGCACTGTCCGTATTCGATTACTTTCCCCAATTGTATAAAAAAACATTTTAATTAATAAAATATTCATAATTACATAAATGTCTAAAAAAGTATTTTTTATTTTTAATTATTCAAAATATTGCTGATATATATGATAAAATATATTCATTAAACTGATTTTTTATTACGTTTTTAAATGTATGAAAAAAAATGTCAACTTAAAACCTTATCAAGATTATACAAATGTATCGATATAAAATATAACACTATATTAAAATATAAAGAATTCTAAAAATGATATATATTGTTTCTATATTTTTATTAAATATTCATTATGTTATAAGCATATATCTAGTGGTCAGATAAGTCCCTAATACGGACACTCTATATTTCTTAATATGGACAACCTATAACCAATTAGCGCGCATCGTATGAACTATTCTGCTATACATAAAAATTGCGTGCGTTATAATATTAATACCACCAATAAAGCTAAATCTAACATTTTTATTATTTAGATACTTAAATTGTATTATTAATTAAAAAAATAAATAAATTATTAACTAATTAAATTAGAATAAATTATTCATAAAATTAATTATAAATAATGTAATTATAAATTTTCTGAATGATTCATCAATAATATGTAGTTTATCTAGTCGTATATAGGGTGTCAGTATTCAGACATGAGTACCGAATACGGATACCCCGTTATCTATGGAATTAAAAGATTAAATAAAATTTTAAAATCACAATAATATCTTTAATCATATAATATTAATATATTGTAATTTTAGAATAAAAATAATGAGTCATAAAATGTTAACAGTGTTAACTTAACACCATTTATTGTTAAAGTGTCCGTATTAGGTTAATTTCCCCTATATACGTATACGTGTATGTAATTGTTTAAGAGGTATTCTATAAAGTCTAATGACTAATTATATGTATAATTGTGCTCTAGTGAGTGTGTTTAAACAACACATAAACCTAACTACTTTATACGTTCTCGCTGAACAAGTTTAACCACAGAAAACAACAACATTTACCTTGTATTATGGTAGTATGATTTGTATCGATTATTGATATATTCAATTATATATAAATATCATGAATGACATTATTATTATTATTATTATTACTATTGTATTAAACTACTGGGTGTTTATACACTTAGTAATAGTTATAGTGGATGAATAAGTAGTACGCACGAGGCATTACCCCTACCGGTGGCGAGTGTAGGGTTGCACGTCAATTCGAATAATTCAAATTAAAAAACAAGTCACATGACCTAGCATGACCTATATGACCTGTATTTTAAAATAACAAAAATATATTTTAAATATTTCAATAAATCTATTTTATTTATTAAATAATATTAATTAGATTATTTCACAAATGTCAGTAATTAAATCATTAAACTACTTATATTTTTTATAAACAAATGGATTACGGAGATACATAACCATTATTAGTATGTATAATTCACTATAATAACGTATTTTTCATATAATAATTACTATTTCCAAAATAATTTCGCAACTTTAAATGTAATTATTACGTTATTTAATTATTGTCTAGTTAATTATATACAATGCAATATACTTGTATACTCCTATGTATATAATATATGCATATATATCTAATGGATGAAGTCCCATGATCACCAACTTTTATAGACACGAATAGTAATATAGCGCTTGAAATTAAATTATAATCCACATCTAATATTTTATTAACGCGTTTTAGATGCACGATTTTGATCATAACTGTTTAAAAATCAATTTGAAAAAACTAAAATATGAAGTCTATTATAGAATTTAATAAGTTTTCTATTGGTAAAATGTATTACAAATACGTTAATTTAAAAAAGCACATTATCATATCTATATAGATATGATACATTGGTAATCAAACCTAAAATCGAATAAAGTTAATTATTTATGATATTCATATGTAGGTTTTCATCCTAATTTTAATATTATTATATTCATTATAAAGCTTATTAAATTCTACAATACAAGTCATATTTTCGTTTTTATAGATACCCTTAACAAATAAGAAGTTATGGTCACATATGTACAACAAAATATGCACATTATATTAAATATGTATAGATATTATAATATTATAATATAATATTACAATGATATTATGTATGTTTATATTTATTTATAATACTTATTTTTCAATGTAATAACATTAATAGTATATTTTCATGATATATATATATATGTATATATATATATATATATATATATATATATATATTATTAATGTAATTAAATATATATGTATATATATATATATATATATATATATATATATATATATATTATTAATGTAATTAAATATATATGTTAATAATATCATATATATATTATTCGAACATTACAAATTATAAAAGTATTACTATTAATGATGTGTTTTAATTAAATACATTATATATATATATATATATATATATATACATATTCTAAGGGAAGGGCGAATTGATGACGATTAACTACATTTTTTCTCTACCCTTTAACTTACGTAATAAAATACAACTTTAAAACACATTCTACTTTTACGAAATATAAATTTTATTAAATTATTCTATTCAAGTACCCATTACAAAAGTAAAAAAGTAAAAATGTGTATTTTCTCGTCATCAATTCGCCCTTCCCATCGAAATTATTTGTAATCGTAATTATTTCTATTCGAATTATATATTATTATATAGGCCTATTATTAAGAATTATAGAATTTTTAGAATTATATATTACCTATATATAATATTCTAACATTAGGTATACTATATTACATCATACTATATTACAAATATATTACAAATATTACATACTATATTATATATACAAAATCTCGTTCGCATGCCTATATATACTATGCCTATAGGCATGAT
>OZ025242.1:76395451-76450451 GCA_964019155.1 Osedax fenrisi
TATATATATATATATATATATATATATATATATATATATTACTACAGTAAATATATAAATAATTGTTAGAAGTGTTATATTTTAGATACTAATTTTGTTAACATATTACTATTATTTGCTCTCTGTCATTATCATTAGTTTAAGAAATAAAATTAATCATATAATATAATAAATTATATTAATTAAAATTGAAAAATTAATATCATTTGTGTTATATAATGAATTCATTTAATAAATAAAATAGGTTGAATATTTTATTATTTATAGTAAATAAAGTAAATATCATTGTAATAAATAGTTCTTTCAATAAAAAGCATTTTATATCAATAACAAATTTCAAATTTTATAAAAATGTTGATAAATATTATACATTTTAATTTTAAATAATAATAATTTATGGCTAATTTGTTCGTAATTATATAAATAAAACCTTCATAATAATATTAAAAATGGCGGAAGTTTATGTTACAATATTATTTATACCGATAGTAAAGAATTATAACGTTACTTTTTATTTTTAATTTTTAATTTTTAAAAATCTAATAATAAAATAGGTTATATTATTTGTGAGCTATTACTTGCAAATTATTCAATAATTACTCAATTTATATAATTTCTTCAGTTTATTGTTAGTTTATATATTGTTACCACTTTATGAAACTAAGTGCATATACTAAATATGTATTATATACATTAATTTAGGTTTGAAATATAATTATTTTATTTTAAAGAATTAATTATAATTGTTACTTTTCAATTAATCATAATATTTTTAATAATTAATTAATTACAAATTTGTTTCCAGATTAATAAACTATATTATATACTAAACCAAAAAAAGTATGACTAATAATAGGACATTTTTTATATTTATATCAACGTTATTATTTATTAAAAACATGTATACGTATTTTAAAAAAACACAATCGCTCGGAACTAGGCGTAATGTAATTATGTAATCCTTGGATGTAAAAGGTTAATATACTTAAAAATAAGGTTGATATTATATATCAGTTAGTATATGAATGTTGTATTATATTATCAAATATCCTACTTTTTAATTATTAAATTAAAATATGTTAATTCAAATAGCAAACATTATCTAATAATATATAACGTATACTTTTGTATATATACAATTAGGTAATTTATTAATATAAATATTCAGTAAGATTATAAATACTAACTTTACTTTGAAAATATATTTAATAAATCATAAATAAACATATACTCTTATACATAGATATACATATATATATATACTCTAATTGTATATTAGTTTACTAACGATTGATATCCATAAATAGTAAAGTTGAACACTCCAGGTGATCCGGCGTAAGTCCTGTTACCCACTTTACTAGTGACGATCCAAGTAGTAGTATCTAGGTATACAATTTAGAAATCATATTTAAAATTTACAATAATCATTTTATATCTATGAATATACCAGTAAGTTACCGGCAGTAATTGAAGCATATATTTCTAAAGTTAGGGTAATGTATACATTACCCTATAGGGTACGTTGTACCCTAGTGCGTTAGGTTTTCCAGCGGATGTTGCTAATCGTAGCGTTTATTAATCTAGTTATAATATACACACTTCATAATAATATAATTTGTATTTTATAATTGCATGATATACCTAATAACATATTTTTAACAATTTATATATAATGACCTCATACTTTCTCTCTTTTTAGAGAAATTTTAATGTTTTACATTCTTAAATATATTTATATTTTATTTATTTTATGAGAATCTAGACTATCCAAAAATATGATGATTGGGGAAATTCTAGTAAAAACATTAACTTGTTTATTAATGTCCCCATCATTCCTAGCCTGTTAGAGAGGAATGATAAATATGATTTATTTATTTATTTATATACAAATGTAACCTTGGAGTTAACCTATCATCGATATAACCTGTACAAAAAGAAAGAATCAGTTCCCTAAAACCTAAACAAATAATAGTATTCCTAATACCATTATATCTATATCTATAAAGTATGTATTATTACTTAATGTTGACATATTAAATATCAAACTATTAACTGTATTTTTATTAGTATTATTATCTATAAAGGCTGTATACGCTGTGCATGTATAGTATACTATAGTATACTATAGTATACCTATAGGTCCTAGTGTAGGTCCTACATTAGGATCCCGATCCTCCATTCGTTACCCGATCCTTTGCCGATCCCGATCCCCATCCTCTCTTTCTGACCCGATCCGGATCGGGATCGGGATCGGATCGCCGATAAATGATCGCGATCCTGCCCATCACTGGTTAGGAGTAAGGGACTTTGGATGATATTCTTAAAATATACGATAGGTACTGATATATGTTCTGTATCAAAAAATTATGATGATGATGATATAATGTCTATTAGGATCTAAAATAGGGCCATGTAGAGTACAGATAAAAATATAATTTTAATATTAAAAAAAAAATAAAAAATGATATAAAATAATTAATAATTAATGGTAAATGATTGAATGATTGATTGAATGAACTAATGTAGGCAACCTAATGTAGGAATGCAACCTACATTATATGTTTCCTTATATTTTAAAAATTGGCATAACCTTTTCTTGTTGAAGTTGCATATATAGGCAACTATATATACAACTTCAACAAGAAAAGGTTATGCCAATTTTAAAATATAAGGAAACATATAATGTAGGTTGCATTCCTACATTAGGTTGCATTCCCTTATAATGTAGTATACTATTACAACTATTACTACTAATACTACTACAACTATTACTAATACTACTACAACTATTACTACAATATCTAAACAATATATAATGTATTACCTTCACATTCTCTTGATATCTGAATTAACTTGATAATGATGAACAGAGAATATAGATATTGACATGAAATCATTTTTCTTTCTTAATTAAACCTTAATGATTAATATTGTATATTATTATGCAATATTTTATAAGAATATTGATTAGTATTTAATATATATATTTATATATTTATAAATACAATTTAGGTATATTCTAGCGTGTATTTATATATTTATATATAATGACGGATTGTTAATGATACCTACTATAGTGGCTATAGCCTATAGGCTGTTCGATTGTTCACGAAAGTAAATAATATAATATGATGTGAACATATAATAAATTGAATATAAATAATACCTAATAGATCATAATACATGTAATAATACATTAAATAAATACAATATACTGTATACACAGATAAATTTTAATATGAAAAACAAATATTGGATTAAAAATATATATACGAACATATATGTTTTTATATATATATATATATATATATATATATATTATATATATATATATATATATATATATATATATATTATATATATATATATATATATATATTATTAATTGACTATAATTGCATATTGATCTCCTCCTGATGCCACACCCTCCTAATAGCTTGCTCGACCTAACCGTATGTTGCATGCATCATACGACATATATCGTATTGTACACTATGGCTGTGCACATTGTCTTACTTCCTACTAGTAGGTTTAAAGTGCGGTTTAAAGTGCGTTTCATGCAAGCTTGCATGAACTCACGGATATAACGTACGTTACATCAGTGACGTAAGTGACGTCACTGTGGTTATAAGCCACGCCCCTTTAAACTGAGGACCGTATCTGAATAACACGGGAGTCACGTGATACGGTTATTAACGTATTGGTCTATAGTTTATTTTATATATATCTAGCTCTACAATTCTAAGTGTATACATTCATATATGAATATATAAATATATATATATATATATATATATATATATATATATGCGTGTGTGTGACACACTGTGTGTATGTATAGAGTATACACCGGATAACTCGAAAACACGATTACTCAATATTCTATATATATATATATAAATATTTAGTCGGATTTATATATTGTTCGAACAGGTGAGTAAAAACCCCATTACTCAATACAAACACATCGATATGTTGGTGTGTACACAGGTGTATCAGTAACATGAGTTACTGATAACTAAAAAGTAGACTAATTATATATATATATATATATATATATATATATATCGCATACCAAAGTATTACCAAAGTATACCTTCTACGTATTAGTATATATGTATCCTACTGTAACATCCAATAGGTATACCTAGTGTATATATACACTACTAGTTAGGCTATTATAAGGGGCGCTGCAACAGGGGGGACGCGGAGATATGCCCCCCCCCCCCCATTTTAAAATCTAGGGGGACCTCGTATGTATTGTCCCCCCCCCCCCACTTTTACCACAACATGTATTTTGATTGGTTGGTCCACCCACATACACACTCATTCCAGCGCCCCTACTACTGGTATATCCATTAGGTATACATTACTAGTTCGCTTGTTATAAGTAGGTACGTATACATCACGCTGGTGTATACATACTATATATTATATATCACGTATTACATATAATGTAGGTGCATCGCGTGATACCATCGTAAGAATGTCAATATAATATATGTCCTACTTATTTGTTATTGTTGTTTATAAACGCGTTGAGGGGAAAGTAATACCGAGGGCATATGTCCTTGGTAATATATCAACAACTACGTACTCGTTTTAATAACATCAATTAAATATATGCATTTTATTAATTTTAATTTTAATTATAACACAATTGCAATCAGTATACACTCTGATTACGAGTACAATAAAGTCATTAAATATGCTACTATTATATCATTATATAATGTAATATCTATAATAATATCATTATATAATGTAATATCTATAATAATATCGTAATAGTGCACTGGTCACCGTCGGCGCTTATCACAATAATGTGAACACAACTCAGTGATGGTAAGGGCGCACACTCCGTAATGTGGAGTGTGCCGTTAGTTTTTTATCAGCATTATAGGGTGTTCACACGATGCGTGTTTTGCTTGTCGTACGAACAAATGCTGGACCGAATTCTTCAAAATCATAGATTCGGTCCAGCATTTACTCGGATTCCTATTTTTCTCGTCGTACAGCAAAAATAGAAAATATCCTATTTTTTGCTGGACCGAAATAAATGCTGGACCGAAATATCTTACTATCTTTGGTAATGTTTACAATATTTTATAAAAATATTATACTCAGTATAATACTGAATAATTTTTATATAATTAATCGTATTACTACAATATAAAATACAATATAAACATTAATTATATAGAATATACAAAATTAAATTATTCAAGTAAAGATATAACAAAAAGTAGTTTAATTAAAGCATAATATGCATGAAAATAGATTTATCATAATATATTTAATATTAATTTGAATAATAATTAAATTTAAAATACTTATAATATATCATTTATGGATATAGTATTAACTTGTGAAATAGATTATTATGTAGATATATTACTAAACATTAGTATTATAAGTTAACAATTCAAATCTATTATTAAAATAATAAACGATCAGTTATTTACCGATAATATAACACTGGTGGAAATTTAAATATACCAGCGGTATTGAAAATGAATCGTCCGTTATAGAACATAACTGGTTAGTTAAAGACTTATCAGCATCATATATTTTTATATTTATTATATTTAATAATTACATAACATTATACTTATAATAAA
Source organism: Osedax fenrisi (assembly GCA_964019155.1). Lineage (NCBI taxonomy): Eukaryota > Metazoa > Annelida > Polychaeta > Sabellida > Siboglinidae > Osedax > Osedax fenrisi. The sequence continues at coordinate 76,401,073 of OZ025242.1, forward strand.
TTAGATCGATGCTTAGTATAATGATTTTAATAATATTAATAAAATTATATTCAAAATATTTTTATTAATAATATTATTATTATTATTATACTAAGCATCGATCTACTTTATAATCTATCATCTAGTATAATATTAATATAACTTATTATTATAATTTTATATTTTAATTATAAATTATAGTATAGGACTTATAAGTTTAATATATATGAGTGTTTAATAACACATTGAATAGTATTCAATGCATACTTAATATTTTGTCTATATAAACTTGATTATTATATCTAAATGATCATATACAATATACATGTACATTATATGATATATATATATATATAGTAATTCAATAAATTCTATTCTAGTAATACAAATATAGGTACAATAAGTTATTCGGTTAAACTAATTTCAATATAACATTTTTTCATACACTTAAAAATGTCATATAAATATGATATATATATACATAAACATATATTATATAATATAATAATAATAATAATAATATGATTAATATATCTATTATTAAATCTACTTTAAATATATGATATTATATATTTATATGGTAGGTGTACTTGAAATTCAAGCGATAACAAAGAAACTCTTGGAGAAAGAATCTGATGTAAGCGCTTTAAGAAAACTTGATGCTAAACTTTGAAGAATAATGTATATTATAGATAATTCTGGATTCAAACTAAATATTAACCTATAGATAATATATATTAATGTTAAAACTATATATATATATAGAAAAAATGTCGTTCTGATAATAATTAATATACTGGATGCTTTAAAATTGTAATGTGGTATAAAATATTAATATTATATGTTTTAATAATAAATTCAATTAAATTATAGTTCAATCAAATCTTATAATATATCTATAAAATTGAGATTGTTAATTAATTATTCATATTAATCAACTAATAGCAGTTTTATAGATTTAGAAATGTTTTCATATTTCATATCGGCATAATATAATAAATATAAATTAGTAAAAAAATACCATAAATAACAGGTTCTTCAATTTATCTGACTATCCCTTCTCCTAATGTATATTAAGTGTAATAAGTATTATATAATATATTAATTAAGAGCCTGGTTTATCTATGATTTATTGTAATGATACATATCACCTAAATATAAAATATAGTTTATAAAAAAATATTTATTTATACAAATAATTGATTGTTTAAACACACATAAGTGTGATATTGTAAGTAGTAATTTACCCATAGCTATAGCGTGGGGTATGGGGTAATTATACCTCTAATTTCTATGATTTTACCACAATCATCTCATTGACTGTGAGATACTTTATACCCATTGTCAACACTTCCAATACCATATCAGGAATATTTCTTACATAGGTTTTTTTTAAATGTACATAATAATAGATATTATTAAATATTATAATAATAGTGTTTCTATTTACATATGAAATGTTATATATATATATATATTCTCCACATCACTATCATCCATATAAGAAGTGGTATTGCATTCATGGCAATATTATATACATATTTTAAATAATAACTGCACTTTAATATTCAGTATTTTATAGTTGTCCATGGGTTTTGTATTTACTCTAATTAAATATGACTACTTTAACTTCATATCAGAGGTTTTCTGAAGGATAAATCACAAAATATTGCTTCATGAAATGCTTCGCAAAATTGTTGTGTTCTTGGAAAATTTTCTACGATTAAATTGAATTTTATAATTCTTATATTATATATTCTTGGTTATACGCTATTACGCTTTGTCATGTTTGAAACTTGTATCCAGTTAATCCTGTATCATTATCACTATCCTCTATATATTCATATACTATTTCATCAAGTTCGCCTTCATTAAAATATCAAAGTTTACTTTAAATTATATAGCTTACTTACCATAAATTGTGATTAAAAAACTATTTAACCATGTCTTATGGAATTGCTTATGCACTAATTTATTGTACAGTTCACATATAACTAAAGATTTAATCTACTTTAAATAATGTCATATGGATAATTACTTTGAGAAGAATACTTTGTACAAAACTGTACAACTCTGTTATATAAGTAATGTTTGCATATATACAATACCATAGTAAAAATTCTTATATTAAATAATAAATGATTATGATATAAAGTTATATTATAATATTTATATAAAATGTTTAATTATATAAAATTTATAATACACATGAGTTTATAATATACACTATATATATATATATATATAAATATCTTAATATACACATATAATATATATATATGAAATATATAAATATATAAAAAAAATTATAATTATGTAAATAGAATTATAATTAATTTATAAACACATCAAAGGATTTTAATATTTTTAACACACTAATTAATTTTTAAATAATATTTCATTATTATAATTCCATATCATTATTCAGTGATTATATATTATATTTAATCATGTATATTACTATCTTAAAATATAATTGATAATTCTATATAATTTTATCAAACTATATTGCCAGCAGTAAATATGATCGATATATATCTTATCTCTAGTAATTTACAATATTATATATGATATGTCACTCCCATCTAAATATAGATCATAGTTACTAATTTTAATTGAAATATATATCGCAAGCAATATCGTGCAGTTAAAATATAAACCTATATATTTAGGTCATACAAATTACGATATTTTCAAGTTTGATCATACTTAGTAATTTGATTAATTAATAACATTATGTACATATATTATGTTATTCTTATTAATATTATGTTAAGTTAATATATATGTACATTATATAATATATAAATAACATTTATATACTTGGATTCACATTAAATTTACTATTTTAAAATGAACAATTCACAGCCTCATTTATTTTGATTATTATACGTCATTTATATTTCAAATTACTAAACCTATCCACATATTACGATTTTTATTGTCCTTTGTAATTCTCAATGTTTGTTTATAACTTAAATAGAATCCAAAAGTTACGAAATAATTATAAATTATTTAACTATATATAATATAAAATAAAAATTTAATAAAATATATTTAAAATTCAAATATCCTAGAATTTATATTTGGGATCCTACTATGACGTCACAGTTTTATATTTCGTTTTTTGATTAAAACACATTATTTTGGTATAAATAAGTATTATTTCAAAATTTTATGAATAGAGTTCATATTTATTTATACCATATTATATTAATATGGATAATCTATTTTCTTGTTATGCATATTATCATAATAATTATGCTTTAAAGATCGAGAATCGTTTTAAATAATTATTCGCCCATATAGTTCTCATTTTGCTATTTTCATACGAAATATACAGTGCAATTTCATCAGTTATTAAACATAATAAATTATTTAAATAAGTATCCATAATTATAATAAATGTAATTATAATAGATAAATTAAAATAGTATTTGAATTTGAAAGTTTTGTTTATTTACGTTATTTTTTATTTCCGCTGTCAGTTATTAGTAACTACGACAATTTAAACCCGCGTCGTGTGAACGCTCGTGTTTTTTAAATGCTGGACCAAAAAATGTCGGTCCAGCATTTGTTCGTACGACAAGTAAAACACGCATCGTGTGAACACCCTATTAGATTCATTCATATTAATAACCGTATGTTAACGTATATATATATATATATATATATATATATATTTTTTAAAAGTTTTAAGGATATAAAATAATTTAAACTCATTTCGTACACATTATAAAAAGTATTGATAAGTTTATATAATAGCACTTAATTGTAATAGTGCATTTTACAATTGACACTTTAAATATTTATAATTTTTATTTTATCGTTTTTTACAATTTCATAAATTATATACATTGTTTTTATATATATAATAATTCTTTTAAGTTATTTTAACTTTATTTATAATCAACTAATGATATTAATTTGACTAATGATAACTAAATTATGCTAATAAATTAATGATATTATACTAATGATACTTGACTAAATATAATAAATTAATTATAATGATCAGTAATAATTTATTAATGATATATATTGATTAATGATATTAATGATTATTATTTATGACTATTGATTTTTAACTTTATATTTATTTTATATTATATTTTATTATTTTATTTTATAATTTTATTTTACTATATTGATGTTATTATTATTTTATTTTATTTTATGTTATTACCCTTATTTACTTATATTATTGATTTTTCATTCAAATAAATAAGACTTGTATTTCTCTATTCATAGAAATCAATATAATAAAATCTAAACAATTCTTTAGTAATTTATTGTTGATAATACACTGAATAGGATATTCACAATTATATAATTATAATTATATACATAAATAAATTGTATACATAGAAATATATTAATACATAATATTAACATTATATTATAAATTATTGTATTAATTTGTATATAAGTAATTTTACTAGGTATATGGGTATATATATATATAATGTCACCTCCCAGCTAACAATAACAGCAGCATAATATCCGCATAATAGCATATGTTAAAAAAATAGCAACATAATAGGAACATAATAGCATTATAAATTAATAGCAGCATAACGTCCGCATAATATACTTACTATGGCAGCATAATAGACACAAATAATGCTATTATTAAATGAAATATATTGCCGCATAATAGCAGCATAATATACTTAATATGGCAGCATAATAAACTCAAATAATGCTATTAGTAAATGAAATATATTGCCGCATAATAGCAGCATAATATACTTAATATGGCAGCATAATAAACTCAAATAATGCTATTAGTAAATGAAATATATTGCCGCATAATAGCAGCATAATATACTTAATATGGCAGCATAATAAACTCAAATAATGTTATATATAGCTATACATATTTATTAAGTAAATATATTTCTGCATAATATCAGTATATGGCTATGTCCTGAATTCAGATGTCTAATGTATACTAATAGTAAAATACCCTTATTCTAAATAACATTCCTCATTCAATAATTATTTATATAATTAATTATAATTAATGAATCGTTTTAAAATAAATTGTATCTTATTCAGTTAATATTCTCTAAAATAATGATTATCCGAATAAGCCCATATTATTCGGCCTGGTCAAGAATGTGTTGTAAAAATGTTAGTAATTTTTTTTTTAAACATAAGTTAGTTCCTAGTTATTATTGTATATTGTTATATGATATACATTCTCTGAAAATATTATTTAAATCAGTACATTTTGACTGAGTAGTGGTAATTTGAATACGAAAACAAATTATTTAACTAATTTTGTTAGCAATTATTGTAAGTTATTTATTATAATTATAATTTAAATGATACTTATAACCTTATATTTGCTAATAATAAGAATCAATGAGTCAATACATATATTGTAACTACTTATTCAAACCTTTTTTTAAATACGTATATGTAATAATTATAAATATAAGGTATACTTTCACATTTTTAAAATATAATAAATAACATATTAAATAATCTAATTAAATCATAAATAAAAATAATAAATTCATTTATTTTGAATGCTATTTTATATTAGGAACCAATGCAAATCTATATTATTAATATAGTTAAATACATTTTATTTTTAGATAAAATGAAAGCATTATACTATGTATAATATACATATATATACAGTAAAACCTCTCTATGAGAAACTGGTTTTTTCCAATAATTTATTTCTTATAAAGAGGTTTTTACTTTTCCAATGATTTTAAGAATTAATTTATAATTGAAAATGCATTATACAACCTATAGGTTATATATATAGTATATTTATAATATTATCCTTGTTTTTACACCATTTTGATAATAAAGATGGAGAAATATCATGTATCTTACATAATTGAATGTTCATTAAACCTTCATTAACTTCTATAATTATATTTGATATAAAAGTTATACTGTATTGTTTGCGCTTCAACATAATGCAAATTTCATTAGATTTATGTTAGCATTTATTAATTAGTAATCATCATTGATGAGTATAATATAATGAATAGAATACTAATCTATTATATGTTTAACAAATAATTTTATAATATAATAAATGTTATCATTAATAAAATGAAGGATATAATACAATTTATTAATTAATTTTAATACATTTAAGGATATTCAATAAAATTTTTAATTAATTTTAATAAATTCAAGTATAAAAATAACATTTAATAATTAAATTAAATTAGTTGTAATAAATTCAAGGATATACAATAAAATTATTAATTAATTTTAATAAATGTAATGACATACAATAATATTTATTAATTAATTGTAATTCAATTTGAGTTATTTATGTAATATTAAATATTTGTAAGACAAAAAAATATCTTATATAATAAAAATACCATTAAACTTATTAATAAATTTATATAATTTGTTATCAATATACAATACTTCTATTTATTTTTATATATAATTTTTTTTTATGTTTTGTATACAATAAATATCTTATAAAGAGGTTTATCTTATATCATATTTTTAATAAGTTTCTTATATAGAGGTTTATTAATGTGGAAAAGGTTGAATTCCAACAAAATGTGTGACAATGTTTCTTATATAGAGGTATTTCTTATAAAGAGGTTTCTTATAGAGAGGTATCTTATAGAGAGGTTTTACTGTATATATATATTATTGATGATATATATCATACTTATATTATTGAGGGTATATTCATTAGATTTTGTATGATACATTTTATTTTAAACAATAATTTGAATTAATAAATATTTTAAAATATATATATATAAATATACAATATTATAAAATATTGTGAAATAACGTCATAAATATTAACTTTTTGAAATAACAATCAATATTATAAATACACATAGAAGGTTTAATTAATTTGTCAACACAAATATAAGTAAAATAAAAATCATCTTCTTCTGATAGATAACATCCCATATTTTTGGAATCAAAGTTTTCATAAACAAATAATGATTTTAATTTTGTATAAACTTTACATATATAATTATCTCTACATTCTGTTTTATCAATAATAATAACAAAATAATCTTTAATCGGATAAACATTATTTGGTGGCTTAATTGCAATAAATAGATTACTGGTCGTTTTCGTTACTAGTGGTTGAATCCTAAAATTCTCTTCCATCCGATTGATAATTTGAGTTAATGGTCTTTTTCCATTACGAACCATTTTTTTAATCTCCTGTAAATTGTTTTTTCAGTTTACGGATAAAATATCATTTTGATTGTAATATATTATTTATATAATAGATAAATAGTGTATGAAGACAAATTAGAATATGATATAAGTATATATTACTTTTAGAAACTAGAATCATTAAGAATATAAATTATTTATTTTTTTTAAATATAATTTAAATATAAAAAATATTTTTATAAACCTGCATGTAATTTTAAATTTAAAGGCAGAATTTTCATTTAAATCTCCTAAATTATCCACATCTTGTCTTAAATGTAATAACGAATGTACATTGTAAACACAGAATCTAGGTCCAAATAGCCGTTGACCTTCTTCAACGAAATATACTAATAACGAATTTGCAAAATCTAAATATATTTTATTCTTTGATAAATTTGAACTTAAAATTGAAATGGCAATATTTAAACTTATGAAGTGATCATGATATTCGGCATTTAAAATATTTTTAAATATAATTTTTCCGGTATATAGTAATAACTGTCTAAACTCAGTTGCCTTAAAACGTTCCAATTCTTCAAATGTCCGTAATTTTCTGCCAAATTGTTTAGGAATATATTTTTGTATTAAACATATTCTATCATTCATTCTTTTTTTATTATAATTGTTCAGTTTGTGTGAAGTAACTATTGCTTTATCAGTATTTAAATATATTTTTAATAATTTTTTCATTACACCAAGAAGAACACAGTGCATGTAGTCTATATTAAAATCCTTTATCATATCAATATCTAAATTTGTAAATGGCGATTGAAGAATTTGATGGTTCTCATAAGAAAATTCACGAAATTCTTCATTAGTTCTATTAATGAATTCAGTATTTAGGTAACAGGGTGTTCTTTCAATATGCACAGATTTCATAGTGCATTTATCGCAGCCGTATGTTGAATTAAATTGTTTAACCCCTTTAACAAATGCTTTTGCTGGAGCATCACAGACAATACATTTAATAGAAAATGTTAATTCTCTGCCATTGAAATTCAATCCATTTATTAATAAATTTTTCAAATTTTGGATTGTGTTTTTTAAAAAATCTAGGTTATCCGGTTTCTTTCCATAGGTTAAACATATAGGAAATACATAAGATTGTAATCCATGTATTGCAACTAAAACAGGCCACATAGAAGTAGATGTACTTTTAAATATTGGGAGGCCATCAATATTTAATGAAATTAATATATTTGATGGTCCTGTATAATTTATTTTACTTAAAATATTACTAAACATTTTTATTATATCAAATTCATATACAAAGGTATTAGATATAAATGAAATATTTCTTGGATTATTATTATTTTGTAGAAGTGTTCGAGAAGTTTTTGGTGATTTAATGCCATGATTTCCTAGTATATTCAAAAGTTTGTCTAAAGCACATAGTTTTATACGATTTTGAATCGGCCATTTGGCTATATGTGATAACAAACTTATGATTATCAATGGATCTAGATGTGATCGGATTCTTTCTTCATTAATAGTATATTCTTCGTCAGATGAATAATCAGAATCCAATTCTTCAATTTCATTAAAATGATCATCAAAGTTATAGTTATTAATATATTCATCAGCATCCTGTAAGCATATATATATATTATATATTATATATTAAATGAATTTAAAAAATTAATTAATTATATCATAAAATATAATTTAAATAAATAATATTCATTTACTACTACATTTATATAATATACATTGTCAATGTACTTACATAATTATCAGCTTCGAATTCTTCAAAAGAATTGTTAATAGCTGGATTGTTTTCATGGTCATCATCCTGTATACTAGGAGTAGTACTTGTAGTACTAGATATATTTGAAAGATCTTTTAATCGCATAAGTAAATTTTGATTATTTCTTTTTTTATATATATATTTTCTCTGATATTCTTGCCTATCCATTACCAATCTTATAGTAAAATGATCAATATAATATTTATAAATTATATATTATTAATGTTAATATTATATAATGTAGTATAGTATAATTAAATGTAAAAATCTATATGAATTAATGTATCGTATTATTATAATTTGAATCCCGGAATTTGACCTTTGGCTTATGTTCAATAATAATAATCCAATAATAATAATCCAAGGATAATAATATTCTTTTAGCAGATGAGATAAATTATATTATAAAAAATAATAAACTCTTTTCACTAATATTCTACAAAGTAAGATGGAAAATACCTCGAAAATCACAAACCGGTTATAATTTATTATATTTAATTATATTAATATATATCATAAATATTGTAACATTATATAAGATAAATAGTTTAACTTAATGTTCAGTTATAATAAGTTAATGTTCATTTATAATAAAAACTGTATAATTTATGAATGTTATTTTGGGAGTTACTAACAACGAATACCAGTAACTTCGTACGATGAAATTTCGTACGAATTATTTAGTAATTTCGTACGACTTATTAAATAAAATTTATTTATAAGTATACATTTATTATACGAATATATATAATACTATATATTATATCAATATTTAACAATGTATTATATATATTCGTATAAGAATTCTATAATAATTGAATAAATTAAATTAAATAAGTCGTACGAAATTACCTCGTACGAAATTACTGGCTACCCTAACAACCAGTAGTAGCCCAGTAGTAATCCAGTAATAATCCAGTAGTAGCTGATTATAGATACCACAATTCATATAACATAGTATATTATATATATATATAAATATTATATTAAATAATTAACAATAAATTAAAATTAATTAATTGATTAATTATTTAATTAATTAATTAATATTAATTTATTGTTAATTATTTAATATAATATATATATATATATATATAATATACTATTTTATATGAATTGTGGTATCTATAATCAGCTACTACTGAATTACTACTGAATTACTACTGGGCTATTACTGGGCTACTACTGGGCTACTACTGGTTTTTAGTAACTCCCTGTTATTTTAAATAATTTAAAATAACATTAATTATAGTGATTTATATTATTACTTACTATTATTTTTCTATCGAATACAATAATTTATTACTCAATATCTTAATACATCAAATACACACTAAGTAAAAATCCGTTAATTACCAAATAGTGGAATATAATAAAGGAAAATAAATGACCAACATGAGCAATAATAGTGATCTAAAAATGTATTTACTATTTTATTGCGTAATTTAAGAATATATTATTAATTATTAAAATATTAATTAATATTCAGAAAAAGAATTCTCAAAAAGAATCCACGGTATGATGAAGACTGTTCAGAATTCGTTTCCTCACCAAATAGAAGTGATGTTAATCTTCAAAAAGACCCCGGTTAATAACACTATATATGTATAAAATATAGCCTATAAACAGCTAATAAATGTGAATAAAATCTAGTATATTGTATTTGTGTTGGCCCTATAATTTTTAATTTTTTAAATTTTTTAATAATCTCTTGTAATATCAAATAAATTTACATAGTTTTAATTTGTTTACATCGTGGTTTGATAGTAATTATACTTTCTAATATATTCCTAAATAGACTTCAGACATTCGTGTCGTTATTAAACGAAGATGAAGATGCGCAATATGAAAGTTTGTGATATTATAATATATTATATAGTATACTATAAATGTATATATGTTATATATAGGTTACTTAGTAATATAAATATATAAATTATAAAGTTTATATTATAAACATAGTCAACATAACATTATATTCTAATCAGATTATTAATATTATTCATTAAAATATTTGCTAACATATATATATAACATATATATATATATATATATATATATAATTAATAACTACTATTTATTGAAATATTTACCGTATTAGGTTGACATACTAATATACATAAGTTATAGGTATACATATAGCTATCCTACTTGATATAATTAAATTAATATACTATACAGTATTATTATAGGCAAATTAATTATAAACAAATATATATATATATTATATAAAATAATATTTATTTAATAAGCTTCATGTGAAACGAGTCACGTCTCCAGTCGAGAGACGTCTCTCCGTACGGAAAGGAGATTTCAATCGTTAGAGGATGACAATATATTCTGTTAGTATATTAAAAAGTATTATATTTCAGCAAATAGTACTTAAATATGGGATTTTTCTAATAACATGATTACTATCATTTACAGTGAAGAAAGAAAATGAATTACTACATGAAAATATGATTGTTTTGAAAAAAGGTTTTTTTATTAATGTATGTAGATTTTTAATTAAATTACTTTAATACAATTTTTATAAATCAACTAATTACAGTTTAATATACAAGTAATAAACATTATATAATAATATTTTATATTTTAGAACTATGGCAAATGAAAATAAAAATGGACAAAATGGTGGAAGTAACACAAGGTTAGTAATACTTTTTCTAATACTATGACTTATTATATACTGAAAAAGTTATTTGAAACATCATGTTATTATAAGTTTACTTAGGTATTTATTATAATTTTACTATGACTCTACAAAACTCTAATAAATCATTGTGATATATACCAGATAACTTTGTAGAGAAAATCATCGACAAGTTAATTGTCGAGGATTTTCTCGACAAACTATTGGTGTGGCATATGCATAAGTAAAAAGTAATAAGGAAGTATGGCTCCAGTATTCCAAATAGCATTCACACTGATGAAGTTATATATAGCTATATATAGCTATAGAAGCTATAGCTTCTATACAAATTATCACAAATGGGAACTTTACCCTTACCTTTGACCTAATTTGTATTTTAATTCTGGTTTTTAATCAGTGTCATTTTCGAAATAATATAGAAAGTATTAATTTTAAATGTTATATTACTATGGTTTTATATTATCTACGTAATTTATTAAATACACATTATAAACAACATTATTTATAATTATATAATTAGATATAATAAAATCAATATACTAATAAAATCATATTAAGGTCTTAAAAAAATGAAAATAAAATGATATTAAACATATTTATTAATTGATTATTATGTTAATTATATTTACACATTATTAAATGAAATAATATAGCTCAAGTATATATTTTAATCAAAATATTAATTTATAATTATATAATTAGAAATGGAATGACATTAATTAAATAAATAAAAAGTTATAGAGTATTAAAAATGTGTTTTTTACTCGAAAATGATATTTCACAATTTTAAAAATATTTTTGAATTCGTTGGGTAAAATTTTAATTTTTTTAATTTTTATTATAAATTATTACGATAACTACAAATTAAACATTCTGTGAAAGTTTTAACAAAATCTGAGTCAGGGTGCGGGGATGATTATTGATTTCACTTGGAATGATCCATATACATATGTATATATATATATATATATATATATATATTTTTATTATAAATAACCTTTTAATATTATTCTTTAATCACTAACCAAAATGTATAATATTATTTAATTGATTAATATAAGTAATTTAATTTCTTATTATAAATATTCCTTTTTAAGTATTTTTTAACTATTACAGCTGATGATGAAGTATAAGAATAAGAAATAAGAAATGTGCTGTACACGTATTCATATTTATATATATATATATATATATATATAATTTTAATAAAGTGATATCTAAATAAATATTACTTATTTATTAATATATAATTTATATTGTAAGAATATTAGATAAATACTAATTTCATAATAGCTGCATAATATACTTTTAATGACAACATAATAGCAGCATAATATACTTTTAATGGCAACATAATAGCAGCATAATATACATTTAAAGGCAACATAATAGCAGCATAATATACTTTTCATGGCAACATAATAGCAGCATAATATACATTTAATGGCAACATAATATCAGCATAATATACTTTTCATGGCAACATAATAGCAGCATAATATACTTTTAATGGCAACATAATAGCAGCATAATATACTTTTAATGGCAACATAATAGCAGCATAATATACTTTTAATGGCAACATAATAGCAGCATAATATACTTTTAATGGCAACATAATAGCCGCAAAAACAAACTATATAATAGCCGCATAATAGTCGCATGTAAACATATGCGGCTATTATTTAATGCTATTATGCGGATATTATGCTGCTGTTATTGTTAGCTGGGCTATATCTAATGATAAGTTGTTAAATCTTATTACTGACTTGACAAGTAAGGTTAACAGTTTAACTGATATTGTAAAATATCAAACCAATCTTATTCAAGAACTCAAAGCAGATAATACACAAATTACCAACTTAATAAATACGGAATTTAAAAATAATAAAGATACTTTAGGTGAACTTAAACACTTAAAAACTTAAACACCTTAAACAAACTTGATAACGAGAATAATAATAATATCTTAATACTTACAAACTTGAATAAAGGTGATAATTTAGATTATCAAAACAAAGATAATTTAATTAACTTTATTAACTCTAAGCTTTATTATGAATTGAATAAATTATCTATTGTGAACATTAATAAATTTAATAATAATTCACATAGGAAATAAAGACACTTCCGATAATACACAGACTGGTGACAAATATTTGATTAAATTTAAACTAATCACGACATAGTAATAGAAATATTAAAAAATAAATTAAAATTAAAAGATTCAAAGTATTACATTAATATTAAATATTCCATAGAAACAGATAATATTGTATATAGTACCAGAAAATTAGTAAAATCTAAAAAAAAAATTAAAACTTGGGTTTATAAAAATAAAGTACCTATATATTAATATAGATGATAATAATAACAATATTTATATATCTGATACATCTCAATTAAATAATCTAGTGTAAGAACCAGTAATTTATATAAAGCAATAAATCAAGTATATCATCTTATTGTATAACATTAAAATTATATATCATCAATCATTTAAATGTATAATCAATCTTCTAATGTTAATATTAATAATCTAAATACTTGTTATATTCAGACATTGAATAATTTTTATAATGATATTAATAGTGACAACGATATTCTAAATTATCCAACTCAACAACTTTATAATAGTATTGATAACCAATGTAACTATAATTATGATATCAAAGTAGTTTCATCCAACATGAACACTAATTTTTCAATAATACATTTTAATGCACGTAGTCTAGTCAAAAATTACAATGAAATTACTAATTATCTAAACTCATTAAATCATAAATTTAATATTAAATGTGAAACATGGTTGAATGTATATAATAAAGATCTATATTTCATAGAAGATTATAATAATATACATATAACCAGAGATTACAAACGTGGTGGAGGGATATCATTATTTATTAGTAAACAAATAAAATATATTGCAATTGATGCACTTTGCACAACTTCACCAAATCAATTTGATATGGTAACAGTTAAAATAATAATATCAAACCCTAATGATATTATAATAAGTGGTATATATAAATATCCAGAATTCGATATAATACATTTTTCTGATATCATTTACAACTTATTTGATACATTTACTACTGACAATATTCTATATCTATGCGGTGACTTTAATATAGATATATTACAATTAAATAGCCCTAAAGTATCACATTTTATAGCTCTAGACCTACATCCTTTAATAACTAAGCCTTCGCGCATCACAAATATGACTTCAACCTTAATAGATAATATTTACTTCAACCATAATTATATACCAATATCAAATGGTTTACTATATAATGATATAAGTGACCATTCACCTGTGTTTTGTATTCACAAAATGAATAACTTTAATAAAGTTATAAATATAAATGATGAGAACGAATATTATATGTCACAAAAAATATAAGCGATTATAAACAATATCTTTTAGACTATAATTGGGATGATCTCTATTTATTAAATGATCCGCATGATTCCTTTGAATTATTTATAAATATTCTAGAAATCGCAAAAGAAAAATTCCGTTGTAATACAAAATTAAATAAAAAAAATGTACATACAAATAAATGTTGGCTTTTCAATGGGTTAATTAAATGTATAATTAAAAAAATAAACTATTCTATAAGTTTAAATTTAATAAATCTAGTATCAATGAAATCATATATAAGGAGTATAAAAAGTATCTTTCAAAAATTCTTATCAAAGCTGAGAGTAATTAGGCCTACCATAGTAAGTCTTTCACTGACAATAGATACAATCCTAAACAAGTTTGGAAAAAGATTAATTCTATAATATATGGACAACAATGCAATACAATATCTAACACAATAGATGATAATATACGTTGTGAGAAATTTAATGATTTCTTTTGCAATATTGGTGAAAAATTAGCTTCTAAATTAGGTGATGATATTGATAAGAACGAAGTAACTAATTATATAACTAATATTACTCCAAATGCATTATGTATCGCCCCTACTAGCCCTGATGAAATAATTAATATTTTTTTTGATTCTAAACCAAAAAATAGTACCGATTTTCATAATTTTCTTTTAAATTGATAACACAGATAATTACTTCAATATGTAATCCTTTATCAAATTTAATAAATCTCTGTATCCTACAAGGTATATTTCCAAATTGCCTAAAAACAGCTAAAGTTATAACCATACATACATCAGGTGACATTGATGATCCAACTAATTACAGGCCTATTTCTTTATTATCGCCTTTTTCTAAAATTATAGAAAAAGTATTAAAACATAGATTTCTAGATTTCATGGAGAAAAACGAGGTGATGAACAATGCCCAATACGGTTTTAAAAAGGGGGTTTCAACTTCGGATGCATTATCGGATCTAACTGGGTTCATATCCTTGAATAAAAATAAATACTGTGCTACTCTATCGATTGACTTATTCTGATAATAAAGTTAGAGAAGTATGGTTTTCGAGGAGTGATTCTTAAATGGTTAGTATCTTTCCTTAGTAACAGAAATCAATATGTATCTTATAATAGTTCTAAATCACAACTAAATAATATTAAATATGGTGTACCTCAAGGTTCAGTCCTTGGACCTTTATTATTCTTGATATTTATAAATGATATATTAAATATTAAATCTCTAGGTCATTTGTTACTATTTGCTGATGATACCTCAATTACTTTCCATGCAAATAATGTTGTTGAACTTGAAACTGATATGAACAATACTTTAAAACATCGAGATATATGGCTTTCTATTAACAAACTAACAATTAATTTAAACAAAACAAACTTTATAGTATTTAATAATGATACAATTAAACTAGCTATTATATTACATAATACTAGCATTATACAGAAATATTCTATAAAGTTTCTTGGTGTTACAATTGATACTAATATGAACTGAAAAATTCATACAAATTTGGTTAAATCTAAATTATACTATGGAATTTCAATTCTAAGAAAATTAAATAAAATATTACTTATTCACATTCTAAAACTATTATAGGTAGACCTACTACTCTGTTTTTAATTGTCATATTATCTACTGTACCCATATTTGTGGTAACAATTATGAAATATCTACGAGACATATATCTATAGCTCAGAATAAAGCTATACGATTATTATACAGGAAAAATAGTAGAACTAATATTGATTATATCTATAAACAACAGAGAATCTTTACTTTTAAAGAACCACTATTTGTTAATACATGTAAATTCATGTTCTGAGTTATAAAAGTTATGATCCCTCAAAGACTTGCTAATTATTTCATAAGATATTATTCAAAATATAACATGCGAGATTCATATAGATTTATAAACCCTTTTGCAAAAAATAATTGTAAACAATTTAATATAACAAATAATGGACATAGATGCTGGAACAATCTTCCAATGTATCTAAAAATCTATTTATAGTGGTATTACATTAAAAAAATTGTGTATTAAAAATAAGAATCTAATATATACAGGTTTTATATTCTAACATTATATTATTCACCAGATCCCACACGATCTCAATATCCAAGCTCAGAGTCAATGCAGCTTGGAATGGAAAAGTCATTTGTCCATTTATTACCCTTTATTATTTTATTACCCTTTATTATTTTATTAAAATTATTTATATACATTTTATTATATCAAACTTTTTTCGTAATTTAACTAACATGTTGAGTATTTGAGTTATTTGAGTAATTGAGTTTGCTTACTCACTGTATTATTTATTATTACTTATAAGTATGATTTTTTTTATTTTTTGTATGTACATATTTTAATAGTGCGTAGAGATGTGCATGTAGCTTGTTTGTGATTGCCGGGGGATATTGTCTGATTGATCATGTGACGATTATGTCAACAAAACATTACAATTTATGGATTTAACAACCCAGGGCCTGACCAATCCATATGTGCCTGACCAACCCGAGACTTCTCTCATGGTTTAGTTTGGCAATTCCTCAAGGTTCATTACTTGCACGGCTGTGTGCATATATCTATATCACTTTAAATATTATGTAACGTTATGTGACTTAATTATCGATATAAGATATATTATCATATCTCGACTATTACCATTATACTATTACTACTACTATTATTATTATTATTATTATTATTATTTTATTAAGGGTATCCTTAGTATAAGCTAAACATAGCTTCTGGATATCCCTCCGATTATTATAGCAAATATTCGGTAAATAAAATTCATTCATTCATTCATAATTTTTATTTATTTTATTAAATGATGATTTAGATTATGAGGATTTTGTTACTATTGTTATTTCATTGTTTTTTTTTTTAAATAAATTTATTTACTTTTAATTAATTAAGAAAAATCAAATAATAAAATGTATTAATACACTTTTAGATTATTTTTCGATGTGTTATATTGAGTGGCCTTATTAGCGATAGTTTTCATTAAATGTACATTTCTTGGCGGTAAATGTTGTCAGTATTACTAATACTCTTGGTATGATTCTTAGGCATAGGATTTGACTAATCCACACCATGAAAGACGAAACGCCATGTCAATATGCGTATCAGCAATATAAATTATAATGTATGTATACATGTAAAATTGATACTTAACAACAACATTTATTTTTTTTTAAACTTAAATTTTTATTTTTATTTAATTTTTTTTAATTATTTTCACATCATTATTTATATTATAATTGTTATTATCTTATTATTTCTAATGTTATCTTTTCGCTTTATATTATTTTAGAATGTTAATATAATTATCTATTTTTCTCCTTATAATATAATGGGGGAAGACTCAATAAGCCATAATTTTTCTTTGATACATGCTATTTGCCAATCTGATATATTATTATATATATATATATATGTATATATATATATATATATATATATATATATATATATATATATGTATATATATATATATATATATATATATGTATATATATATATATATATATATATATATGTATATATATATATATATATATGTTAATATTCGAAGTTATATACAGCTATTTATATATATATATATATATATAAATAAACTACGTAATATAATTAATATATATATTTAATATAAATAAATCGTATATATTACAATATAATCTCGATAATTAGTCTAACCTCGTGCGATATCAATATAATCACAGTGCGTTATAGCATTTAATACATGTACAGGATATACTAGGATAACCGATTACTTATAAATGATAAACTATCGATATAGTGCGATAAACCTACGTACCAATGAACGTAGCGATACAAAGTTAAACAGCGTCTGCTAAATAGGACATACTCGAGTCGATGAATGTGTCGGGTAAAGTGCGTTCTCTCTATATACGCCGTACTGTGTGTACGGGTAATACAAGTATGTATAGGTATAGGGTCATGTGACAGCACACGTGTAGTACGAGAGGGTATACCCTACATATATGTTCAGCGCAACTATTGTGAATATCAAACTATTAATCAATGCTCTCTAATATAACGTACACATCAATATATATATATATATATATATATATATATATATATATATATATCAATGACTCGTTAATATATATATATATATATATATATATATATATATATATATATATATATATATATATATATATATATATATATATATATATATATATATACTAGACTATAACGTTGTCTATCTTCGAATACCTATTCAATTGTAATTTTAGATTCTAGATAACAATTAAATAGACGATATTAATTTCATATATATATATATATATATATATGTATATATATATTCGTATATATATATATATGAAATGAGTATAATCTATGTAATTATTATCTAGAATCTAAAATGACAATTGAATAACGATTCGAAGATAGACAACGTAATAGTCTAGTGCAAAGTTCACTCGCTAGGCGAGTCGGTTTCTATAAATCCGCGGTACCGAGTCGGTCGCTAGTAGGACATGCGTATGTCCTTACCGATGGTACCGAGATATAAGCCGGCGGCTGCTATATCTTTCCTTCGTTACTAGAGGATACAAGTACCGAACACGGTGAATACCATCTGTCCGCACCTAGGTAACGCTTTATAATTAGTATTTATTAATTACTCATAACTATAGTTCCTATGAGTCATGAGTTACGACTCGTAAGTTATGACTCATAACTAGTATCGCGATTTAATCTTACGCCACCTGCAGGTGAACTTCGTACATGTAAACTGCAGTTTATCAAAGTTATCTAGGTGCGCGCCCGTTAATCAAATCACAGAAGTAAAGATGCAAATACCCTTTATCTATATCGATGGTTTAAATAAGCCTAGAGTCTCACGAGAATGATTACTAATCGAAAATACGACATCGTGATTGACGGGTGACACCGATATAGGCGTTACAGGTGATTTTAAACACGATGTCGATTATGGATTCGACCTTCAAATGGTGTACATTAAAATGTTGGTATTGAGAATAACCACACACATTTTTTAAATTTGGGTTAATATTGTTCAGGCGTCTTCATTGTAAAATTTACTATGGGAATAGATAGGTAATTATCACCAAAAAAACATAAATATGTATATTTTTCATATTTAGGTACCTATAAATGAGCTACAATAATGACAGTTTCATAATATGTTTAACATGTAGAGTTCCCATGAATAATGCCAATTACATAACACAAATTATTTTATTTCTAGGATTTTCTATAAATTTATTTTGACCTCTCATAATTTTTACAGAATAGTTATATTTGATAATTTATATTAGATATAATACAAATACAATTCATTAATCAATATATATATATATATATATATATATATATATATATATATATATATATATATTTATATATATATATATATATATATATATATATATATAGAAAGTAGAGCCTAATATTATTTCGGCACGTTTTCCACTCTTTACTATAGATATAACCTATAACTAGGTATATAACTTGTAAGCCTATAACTAGAGCTATGTAATGTATACCTATAGCTATGGATATAACTTGTAAACATATAGGTGTGGCTATATATGGCTATAGCATAATATCCTGTAAGCAGCATCTATGTTATACATTTGTTGCGAAATATGTGTATACTATATTGGTGATATCAATAAATTATCCTATCCTATATCTTATAGTAATATATTCTAATTTAATTAGTTAACAATTTATTTATTTTTATTATTTTTGTAATCAATACAATTTAAGTATCTAAATAATAAAAATATTATATTTAGCTTTATTGGTGGTATTAATATTATAACGCACGCGATTTTTATGAAAATCAGAATAGTTCATACGTTGCGCGCTGATTGGTTATAGGGTGTCCGTATTAAGACATCTTGAGTGTCCGTATTAGAGACTCATAAGACCTCTAAATATATGCTTATAACTTAATGAATATTTGATAACAAATATAAAAATTATATATATATATAATTTAAATACTTTATTTTTTAATAATATAGTATCATATTTTATATCAATATATTTGTATATTCTTGACAAGGTTTTAAGTTGAAATTTTTTTTCATAAATTTAAAAACGTAATAACAAAATCAGTTTATTGGATATATCTGCAATATTTTGAATAATTAAAAAATAAAAAATACTTTTTAGACTATTTATATATTTATGAATATTGTTTACATTTTTTTTATAGGATTTATGGTTTCTGATATACCGAGAGAATACGTATTCGGACACTGTCCGTATTCGGTTACTTTCCCATATGCCTTATTTATGAATTTCGGATAAGTCGAATATCTCGCTAAGTCAGACACTTTTCCAGGTACTTTATTTTCCTACTTATCAAGAATTTACTGTATAAATTGATTGATTGATTTATTGATTATTGAATGTTTATTTAAACACTTAAATAAATCATAAATTATGGCTCAAGTGTGCATAAAACAATATATGCATTTTTCCATATTTCCATGAAAAATAATAAAAATAATAAACGTAGGTAATATAGACAACCATAACAAATAATTAAATAAACTGGAAAGAATATAACAAAATAAATAATAATGAATAGCGATATAACTATTAAATGTTGATCTTGCGTGTGATCGATCTTTGGATATATTAATTTAATGTGTATATATACCTATATTAGGGTTGATGGTGAAATTTGTCAATGAGTCAGTATAGATATATAATTAAAATTATATATTTAAAATAAATATAAATAAAAATTGTTTTGGAGAAATATTCAGCCGTCGGAGCAAAACAAAATTATAAAATATTAATAAAATTTTCTTGAAATTTTTTTTTTTTATATTTGAATAAATTTGCATACATTTGAATATACGCAATATATTATTTACAAATCAAATTTCATATCTATTTACAATTATAATTTAATAAATTAATCAATATATTATTAATCTACGCGATAAAGATAAATGTAGGTTGTTTAGTGCCAAAGAAATGAGTAGGTTGAGACTACCATCATATTTTGATACATATCGCCATTTATATCGCCATTTAAAATCAAAAGCAATACCTACAAGAAACTGTAAATTTAATTTTGATTATCTTTTATTATTATTATCTGTTATATTTCTATATATTCTTAAGTATTATTTGTAATGTTAATAAATATTGTATAATCTAATGTATTAAAATATATAATAATAAATTAATAAATTCTTATATATTCTTAAGTATTATTTGTAATGTTAATAAATATTGTATAATCTAATGTATTAAAGTATATAATAATAAATTAATTAGTAATTTTTTTAACAATTTTAAGAATTTTCCATTTTTTGAGAATATTACTCAAGTTTCGATGATTTTTGACCACGTATAAAGACATTTTTAAGATAAGATATTTTATGGTATTATTGGGAATATTATCTTTAATAAATTAAAAAAAAAAAATATGCGAATAAAAAAAAGTCTATGGCCAGAATGAAAAAAATATGATTTTCTGAATTTTCGTAACATAATCCAAGAATAATAGGTTATTTATACATTTTGATAAAAAATCTGTAGGAATATATATTAATTACCCTGTTCTAATAATTATATTAAAAGAATTTTTTTTGTTTAGTTAAAGATAAAATATATTTTTAAGTTTGAAAAAAATCGCAAAAAAATCCTAGAAATTTAAGAAAATTTCTAGAATAAGATTTTTTTTTAATTTGTTTAATTATACTATCCAATATATTGGTGAAAAATATACATCTTCGGCAAATGTCATTATAATTACTACAATATTAGTATCAACGTTATTAAAATATATGTATTTTTCAAAATACTCCTATTTTTTACATTATAATTTTAATCGTCGACCATTCAATATTTTTCAAAACAAATTTGTATATTGAATAGCAATGGAGATGGGGTGCATCCTTGAGGTACTCCTTTACCAACTGGGATGTTGCTTGTTTCACCATACTCTGCCTTACAGTCGATTCTTGATTTGTGTATAGATTTCTCAGCACTACTATCAGATGCTCAGGTACTCCCATATCTTTGATAGTGCACCATAGTATTTGATGATCTATAGATACTGTATACAGTATATATATATATATACACTATACTATACAGTGTAGATTATACACAGTCGAATGCCTTTTTGTCAATGAAGCACATGAATAGTTATCTTTGATTATCTCTAGATTTTTCCATCACCCATCTCAAGTTAGCAATTGGTCTCTAGTTCCTCTACCTCTTCGGAACCCGACATGTTATATTGGTAGTTCAGGGTTGAGAAAGTTCTCACGTCTTTTCTGCAATATTCTCAGAAGTATCTTACTTGAATGTGATATTAAGTCGATTGTTCTGTAATTTCCACATTCTTTTTTATCGCCCTTTTTGTAAATAGGAAGATATATTGAATTCTTCCAGTCATTTGATATATTTGTTTTCCATATGCTATTGCACATACTCGTCATTACTCTTATAGCCTCATCACCTCCTGCTTTTAGGAATTATATAGGTATTCCATCGCAGCCTGGAGCTTTTTATTAGATATAGGGGAGAGTGGGGAGAGATGAGCCGCAGGAGACTTGAGCCACTTGATAAAAATAGTTTCATATTATCAATGATATATTATCATTGATAATACAAATTAAAATAGTTAATCTATAGGGAGCAGTGTTTAATATTTTTAATAAAATTGTTTCAAATTATTAAAAAATTTAATTAATTAAAAAATAATATTACAGTGTGTATAATTTACTTTTGTTCAAAAATTAAAGGTTAATTAAACTTATATGATTATATATTTATATTTTATGACACAATATTGTATAAATATAGTATATTAATAAAAATATTAATATTTAAATTATGAAAATTTCAAATTCCAAATATTAATTAATATCAATTAATATTCATACCCGAAATGGAGAGATGCGAGTCACCTAAAATGGGGAGACTTGAGCATATAATGTATATATTATAATTTATAATAAACATTATATATTACCTTTATTAAAATATATATATATTCAGTATCATTTCATATATAATATAAAATATACGATTTTATAAAATATATATATATATATATCCTATATCTAAAAGACGATCAAAAAGGACGAGTTGAGGGTTAAAGGTTACATTTTAAATACGAGTTAATAGTATATATATATATATATATATACATATATATTTGTTTGTATAAATATTTGTGGGTTATATGGTTTAATTGGTTTAGTTTTGTCCTGCTTGGTGTTATCCTCTACATTTTATCCCAAAGTGAGCCTATGCAAATTTATTTTACATTTAAAATCTAACCTTTACCCTAAACTCGTCCTTTTTGATCGTAATCCTATATATATATATATTATACTATATTTTCAGATGCCTAGATTATATATTAAAAAGAATAATAATATTTATACTGATGGAAATCTCATGGAAAAGCTGTTTTGAGGTTATAAATAATAACATATATTATATTAATAAGAATATTATATTATTTCTATTTAATTGTATTACTTATATAAATAATTATCATAATTAGATTAAAAATATGATATAATTATGATATACCTATGTCGGATTGCTTCTTTCACTTCTATTGCTAATACATTAGGTTCGTCCTCATATAAATTCTCATTAAAAATATCATTTATTTTAGGATCTCTTCTGTATAGATTTTCTGTGTATTGTTGCCATCTCTTTTTTATATCATTTTCTTCTGAAACCACACTTCCAGTACTTAGTTTTATAACACCACAACTTGAGCTGCGTGATCCTGTCATATTTTTATTTCTTTAAACAGGTTGTCAAAACATATATTGTTTTACCCATTTTATTATTATCTTCAATTTGTTTACATTTATATATGATGCTTTGCTCTTTATATTGCTTTGCTTTCTTCTGGAAGGCTGCGTTTAGCTTTTTATATTCTTCATATTTTCCTTTACTGCGCATTTCCGGTAGTACCTAGTAGGTAACTAACCTATCTAGATAACTATTAGGTAGGCTACTATTGAAAATATATTGATTTGATAGAATTTTAATAAAAACCAAATCTGTTTTCAGTATAAAAAATATATGTGTTTTAAAGTATATTTTTCATTATCTAATACTAGCTTAATTAAAGTAAATATGAATGTTATCTATATATTTAAAACAAATTAATTTATGGTTCTAAAATTCTAAAGGTAGGTAGGTAATTTGGATATTTTTAGTTGATCCATTTTCCCATATATTTTATATGTAAACGCTACGAATGTTTCCCCCTTAATGATATATTGTATATATTACTTATTTTGCAGAGTTAAGATTTTAATAAATATTTAATTTTTATTATTTCATCACTTGTTTTTAATTTATTAATTTATAAAAATTTGTAATACAATTATTTAAGATATTATAATATATAGTATTATATATATATATATATATATATTTATTTTATACCTAATATTATTAAAATATAAAATATTACATTTAAAATGATATATGAATCATATTTTTACTTAAAATATAAATATAGGTTTATAATAAACACTTTTAAGAGTAGGTATATCATTATCATTTATTATATTATTATATATCATTTATATACCTATATCATTTAAATAAATTATAATAATAATTTATCAAAATATTAAATTTAATAATATATAGGATCGTTTTTAAAATCATTTTTAGAATTTTAAAATCTAAAATAAAGAATATTACATAATACATTAAAACAATCAATATTCATATAGTTATACTTCCTATACCTATATGTTGATATGTATTGAATATATATTAACATAATATGATAATTTATCGTCTGTATAATTATATTGTTTATCAATAGAATGAATTTACTCAAAATAATTATATTTACTAATTTCACTCATTCAAACACTATTAAATCCTTCAATAAAGCTCTAAATTAATTGAAATTTTCAGATTATTTAGAATATATATTACTACATAATATTTGCCTTTTTTAAAGTTAATAATTAGTAAATTTTAAAATATTCATAATTTTAACATTTATTTTCAAAATAATAATAATTTATTAGTTAAACATAATTTGATATTCAATATTTTCTTTTATATAATATAAAAAATGCAACTATTACTTACTTAGTTACTTAGTCCCGTGACGTAGGCATCGTAGGGGGAGAACATGACAATATTTGTATTAACTTTTTCCATTTATAACGATCTTTTGCAATAACTAAAAGTTGCTGAAGAGGGAGATTAGAGTATTCAAAAATATCATTCAACCAATTTTTCTTTGGTCTTCCTCTTTTTCTATTACCTTCGACATAGCCTTGACAATTGTTTTGGATATGGAATCGTGTAGAGTTAGGTCTATATGCCATGTCCGAATTTTGTCATTTTCCTTCGCATGATTATATCAAGAAGAGTACATATGAGCCGACTTTCTCATTTATTAAATTATTAAACAATATATTCGTCTTTCTTTCTTTATAGCTTATATTCAAGATACGCCTGTGAGCTTTTGACTCAAAACCTCTGATCTTCTTCTTTGATTCTTCTAGCAGAGTCCATGTTTCACAGCCATAAAGCAATGTTGACAGAACTAATGAGTTGTATAATCTAAATTTAAGTTTGAATTCGATTTCTCCGCTATATCGTATACGCCAGATCTTTTCCAGTTTTACTAGTGCTGAAACTGCCGTAGCTAATCTTATACGAATTTTCCAGGAATATATTGAACCGAACAGGCGATAATAATCACCCTTGCATCACACCTACCGTTGTATTAAACTTTGTTCCAATATTATTATTTAGTAGTACGCTGATTTTAGAAGAAATATAGAGTGATTTAATACATTGAATTATATCATTGCCTATTCCAAAAGAAGACATCACATCCCAGTAAACAATAATCTAAAACAATGCGCAAATAATCCGCAATGTTCTGTGCGCAAGAATATCCTTCTTTTTTGGCTATGTTTTTCTTGCGCAACATAGTTTGCGTATAAATTGCGCAAAATAGTATACACATTTAATACGCAATATAATTTGCATATAAATTGCGCAAAATAGTGTGCGCATTTTATGTGCAGTTTATATGCAAATTATTTTGCGCAAATTATTATGCGCAAATAATTCGCAATGTTCTGTGGGCAAGAATATCCTTCTTTTTTGGCTATGTTTTTCTTGCGCAACATAATTTGCGTATAAATTGCGCAAAATAGTTTGCACATTTTATGTGCACTTTATATGCAAATTATCCTGCGCATTTTATCTGCAATATGTTTTGCGCAATATATATGCACATTATTTTTGCGCAATAAAAACATAGCCAAAAAAGAAGGATGTTTTGCGCACATAACATTGCGTATTATTTGCGCACTGTTTTAGATTATTGTTTACTATATATATTTAGTGATTCCTAAAAATTATAATACTGTACTCTATTAATTATATTACCATTTATATATAAGACAAACTTATCTACATATTTGTTATCATTAAACTCATTGTTATATTAATGTTTTAGATTGTTGTTTACTGGTATATGACCCATATATATGCATTTATAATAACAAAATTAATACAATTGTTGTTATATACTTTTAATTATTTATATGTATTATTTGTATACATATAGAAATGTATTTAATGTTTATTAACATGTACTATATAAATAAACTTTAGTTTAAATTATTTTAATAATATTTTACATATAATAATAAATTAAATAAGACATTTTTTATTTTTAATATTTATTGATTAAGTAAAAAAGTATGCACGTTATATGTTCCCACATCATTATATACATCTATAAAATAAATTATAATTAATGTTGTATTAAATTAAATAAATTCTAACCAATTATAATCTTATGAATTTCAGTTCTCCTAAAGGGAATCTTTCCACTGACCCGTCCATATTATATTGCGACCAGCATATGTTGCTAGCCAGTGATTTCATTAGCCTACCAGGCAGCATGCATTTTGTTATGCTCGATGCTCGTTATCTATAATATAGGTTATCAATAAATTTAAATCTTCATATATACATGAATACATAATCATAAATTTATAAAAAACATCATATATGAAAATCAGACATGTATAAATTGTTAACAATCAGATATATTGATTTAGGATATATACATTGTGAATGCCAATATCATATTTATATTTATTTATATAATTTTTAATTGATTTATTTAACATTTATAAAACATTATTTAAAATTTATAATAGAATAATTTATTTATTATATATAAATAAAGTATTTATATATTATAATTTTTTTTATAAATGATATAATATTTAAATTTATTTTTCGTAGAATAACTCGAATTGGTATATAATGATATTATAACCAAAGATTTTCCGAAGGAAAGATATAACACTTACGCGAAATCGTGTAATTCGAATTTGTATACAAAATACCCTGGTGCCACCTATAGCGGGTTACTTTTAGGAACTATGCGTTGTTTATAATGTAAATTCGTATTTAACTATACTATTTTACTTTTAAAATGTTAAATAATATGCTTTAAATTAATATTTATATGATGAAAACTAAGTGTTCATTACTAATATATAACAAACAAATATGATATGTATGTTTTAAATGCTATAAGTATATATTTAGTGAGTAAAAGCTAATTTATATTGCATGTAATTTAATAGAGCAATGAAAACATTGTTGTATGCAAACAGAGCCGAACCTAAATCTATTTCAGTGATTTCTATACTACTGCTAGCAGCGGTTGGGGCTATTACTAAATTACGTTGCATGCATAGGGAGCGTTATATCTTTGCTTCGCAAAATCTTTGTTATAACTATAATATAATATTTTAATAAAATAATTAGTTATATAATCTTATATAATACATATTTGATATTAGTATAGTTATAAAATTTCCATTAGTTATAAGTGTAATGTTATAAACATAGAACATATGAAAGACGTCTCGGGCAATAACGGAGATAATCTTTATCATATTGATGGATACATTCATCTAATCAAGAAGGAAGATAACCATTTACAATCTTATTTATCCAGAAATTATACATTGTATATTAATATAAATTAATTCTCATAACACAATAATATTGATATGTATACTAACTTCTAATCTGTGCATCTTGATTATCCAATTTTTCTGACTATAAGCTGGTTTACAAGTGTAGATACACGGCATTCATAAAGACGAGACCGGATTCAATCCTGGAGAACATATGAAAGACGTCTCGGGCAATAACGGAGATAATCTTTATCATATTGATGGATACATTCATCTAATCAAGAAGGAAGATAACCATTTACGATCTTATTTATCCAGAAATTATACATTGTATATTAATATAAATTAATTCTCATAACACAATAATATTGATATGAATATACTAACTTCTAATCTGTGCATCTTGATTATCCAATTTTTCTGACTATAAGCTGGTTTACAAGTGTAGATACACGGCATTCATAAAGACGAGACCGGATTCAATCCTGGAGAACATATGAAAGACGTCTCGGGCAATAACGGAGATAATCTTTATCATATTGATGGATACATTCATCTAATCAAGAAGGAAGATAACCATTTACGATCTTATTTATCCAGAAATTATACATTGTATATTAATATAAATTAATTCTCATAACACAATAATATTTATAATACTATCTATCTTCAACTTATTAATAAAATCTATTATAATTTATAATCTTACTCATAAATATTCGTAATATATATACACAAAATTGCAAGATTATCGTGAATAATATTTGATGATACGTGTTCTTTAGAAGAACACATGTAGTTTATAATATACAAATTAATATTTTAAACTAATTGATATTATGGTTATTTTTCATTATATTTCATTAATTTCATAGTATCATAAATGTTATTAGAGTTTAAATTACTTCTTAAGCTATTATAATATATAATTTAACATCTATTAATAATATTCGTGATATATATAACAAATATTCAGATTATTTTGCATCATATTAGGTGATATCCCTCCTATATCCCTCTGTATACAGAGGTTATAAAGCGATACATGTTTAGTTTAGACTATGTAAATTAATATTTTACACTTTAATACTTTAATAATGTTATACTATACAATAATTTATAAGGTAATTTTGAATATATCACATTAATATCATTTACAAGTAAATTTATTAGTGTTTATATTACTTCTTAATTTAATTCGTAGTGTCTAACTTAAAGAATATGATGCACGATAATATTGCAATTTTGAATATAATATTATATAATATATATATATATCACGATAATTTATAACGGTAGTAAAATTATATATTATAATAGATTTTATTAATACGTTTAAGTTTAAACAATACGAATTAGATTTAGAAGTAATTTAAACACTAATATAACTAATGATACATATGGTAATGAGATACAATGAAAAATGACCTTATAAATAATTGTAAAATATCAATTTACATACTATACAACTGAACGGGTTATCACTTCATAAATTGTAAAGAAAGTGTATCATAAAATATGACACACGATAATATTGCAGTTTTGTAAATATATACATCACATATATTTATAACGATAGTAAAATTATATATTATAATAGTTTTTATTAATACATTTAAACTTTCATCTCTAAATTAGATAATACAAATTAGATTAAGAAGTAATTTAAAGAATTTTAGTAATCTAGTGCGAAGTTATTTCTTGGGGAGTGATATCGTGCGAAGTGTGATAATATATATTAATGTAATTAATTATTTATAAATAGTAGAATTTATACTAAATAACAAGCTGAACTAGATCACTAGTAACCAATTTAAACACTAATAAACATTATTAAACCTATTAAAAAAGTACCTTATAAAGTAGTGTAAAATTTTAATTAACAAATATTACTATTAATTTAGGGATGCCACTATTCAAATTTACATCACCTAGCTACATATTAAAAACACTAGAATTGTACGATTTAATTTCATAATATTCTTCCCATAATTCACCTAATAATATGTAAATCCGTCATACAGTCATATATACATATATTATTATATGTATATATTGGGAATAA
Organism: Osedax fenrisi; assembly: GCA_964019155.1. Classification (NCBI taxonomy): domain Eukaryota; kingdom Metazoa; phylum Annelida; class Polychaeta; order Sabellida; family Siboglinidae; genus Osedax; species Osedax fenrisi. The sequence goes on from OZ025242.1 coordinate 76,432,105, forward strand.
CATTAATGTTATTCCCAATTATAATTATAATTACAATTATAATTATATATATATATATATATATATATATATATATATTCAACTAAGCAATAATGATATTTAATATATAAAATATATCATGTTCTGAATTTTTATTTGCAGGTTATATACCATAACCGTATGGTTATATTATATAATATATATTATTTTAAATTGTTACAATTATTGAATAATTGTAATACTTTATAATAAAGTTTATTTATATGATAATCTCAATCATATAGAATATGACCGGTACTACATTATCATATACTATATATCATTTATATATATATATATATATATCAGATATATGATATAATATAGTTTATAAATATTTATTCATAGCATAACGTATGCACTATTTAAATTAAAATAATTTAAATAAATTTAAAATTGGTGATAAATGAGAATTATATTAAATTGTAACTGTATATTACCTTATATTACAATCAATATTCGCCAATTTTATTTTTTAAATTACTATATTAAATAATTATATTAAGAAATATGATAATAATATAATATATAAATATTATATATTATATAAAGGTTTATAAATATAAATTTTAATAATGAATTAGAGTTTATAATTTAGTTTATTATTAATTATATTATTAGGTCAATGCACAAACTTTGAGGGGGATTTAAAATATGTGGGTCAATGGCATAGATTTAGAGTACCAGATTTTGGTACTCTACATATATGGTCAATGATTAAAAACAAATTTATTATTTCCAGAAGAGAGTATATATTGATGTGTATAATAATAACAGATTTGTATTTTATGTAAACTATAAATATATGCTATAAATGATAGCATAGATATATAGCCTATAGGTATATAAATATATCCTATATATATAATATAAATCAGTGATGAGTAAACTATTATAGTAATCCTAGTATTATAGAACTCTATAATACTAATATATATATATATATATATATGAATATAAATTGCAATTAAAAGTTTATTTTAAAAACCTTATAGAATTGTATTCTGTAGGTAAACTGAAAACTCCGGAATAAATTATATATTTTATATGGATTTCTATCAAAATATAGTATATACATTAGAGTGAACCCCACTCAATATATATATATATATATATATATATTAACTATAGTGATATGCATATATCCAATCTATGATATAATTGTATATATGTTCCATTCGCAAATATACTGCCTTGGATGTAGACTTCACAATATTTTCGAATAGGAATCATAAAATTATATTGGTTTACGTTTATAATATACTTTTAATAGTGTATGATAAAATCCCATTAACATTATACACAGTGTATAGTATTCAATGTTCATAACACCCTTAACTTATAGAATGATATATGTAATGGTACTTGACATAATTAATAACTTATACTATATTTACTATAATAATTATAAGGGTTTTAGAGAAATATTTTTAACATTATTTAATAATTAAAAGGGCATTTACAATAGATGAATTAATTAAAGCTACTAAAAGCATACAAAAGGGAAAATCTGTTGGCTTAGATGAAATATCAACTGAAGTATGGAAACTAGATGAATTTCAAGAAATCTGACTAAACGCGTGCAATAATTTATATTCTCAAGACTAATGGAATGAATGATGCTTATTCCTTTCCATAAAAAATAAGATTTTTATCAAATCTATCAAAAAGAATAATCGGGGAATTACACTAATTATAATTGCAGCTAAGATATATATGATTCTATTAAATAGGATAAGTTCAGATATATCGTTGATAAAGTAAAACAATGGTTATAATCACAAATTTGCATAAATAATTGGTAAAAATTGTACATAGTACAGATAGGAATTATAAATGTTTTTATAAATTATTTATAATATATATTAATCCATCTCATTAAATAATGAATATTTGTTAATGAAATTAAGACTATCTTTATTATATATGTAGATATAACAAAATGATCAGCATTCCTAACCACTATGAATAAATGAATAATTTTGTTATCTAAAATTAATATAATTTAAATTTTTACAAAGCTTTTTAACTCTTAAATTCTATTATATAACTTGTTTTTATAAAAGAACAAATATTATTTAATATATTTGATCAGCATTCCTAACCAATATGGGAATACATTAATAATTGCTTCATCTAAAATTAATATAATTTATATTATTAATTTCTAATCTATAACTTGTATTTTAGTTTTTGCAAAAGAAAAAATATGATTTAATAATTTTATAAATCCTACATTATTTATTTATCATTAAATATAATTAAAATTATAAATATTAAACCATTTAAATAATACATGTTTAATAATTTATTTTAACCATCAAGTTCATCTAAAATTAATATAATTTATAATTTTACAAAGCTTTTTAAATTCTATTCTATAACTTGTATCTTGGATTTTACAAATTTACAAAAAAAGTATAGCAACAAATATTATTTAATAATTTATATAAATTTCTAAATCCTACTTTATTTATTTATTATAAATATTATAAACACATTTAAATAATACATAATTTATTTTAAACAGAAAGTTCATATATAATATATACAATTTTTGTTAACATTAAGTACTAACCTATATATATATATAACTATTTTAATATATATTAATAAAAAGTACTAACCTATATATATATATAACTATTATAATATATTATATATTTAATACAATAAATAGAATTCATATTACAATTCATATGGAAAATTTACAATGATAAAATCTTTTTTTCTTTCTCTTTCCTTTAGTCATCAAGATCATCTTGATCTTGAAGATGTATAACTATCCAGCTATAAAACAATAATAAATTAATGATGGATACATGTACAATACATTTAAAATTAAATATACTAAACTTGTATCAATTCTGTTTTATCACTTTTCTTTAGTTGTACACCAATGATACCTTTGCTATGAAACATTAACAAATGTATTATTTTATGAATAAAACTAATATAAATATATCATAATATAGAGTTTAATATTTATCTAAAATATATTTTATTGATAAATTTATATATTAAACATTAATCAGAAATGTATTTAAATATTAGTATATATGTATTATTTAGTGTATTTATATTTGAAATTTAATAATTACCAAAATTAGATTTTCTGATTTGAATTATTAACCAGAAATATATTTGAATAATATATTAATAAACATAAATATGTGTAAAATAAGCTGTCATAATTATCAAAATCAGATTTTGATCATTTGTAATTGTATTTGAATAAAACATATACATATACATATTTGTATTTGACCAAATACATTTTTTAAATTAGTAATTTAATAATGATAAATATATGATCTTCTCTATTTGTATGTACTAGTGTACATAAATATATATATTTTTGTTTTGATCTAAGGTTATATTTGATAAAATAAAAATAATTAGTAATTAAATAAAAATTTGTTATAAAGAATTTAATAGTTATATTTACTAGTGGGAATTTATCGAAAGTAAAAGTATTCAAGGAAAAGTATAGTGTATACTATATTATTTTTATTCTTATTTTTAATTGAACCCATCCTTGATGAATACCTATCAAATTCACCTGAGTATAGGTGTTTTAATCTTACTAACTTGCATTTAGTCCCATGTTTCATGAATCATAGGTGGATTTTCTCACTAGCTTCAAAATCAAATCATCTCAGGTCACATCTATCCATGTCCAGTATTTCACCGGTGGGAGGACATCCACGGCTTGATATTACACTAAGTTTTTTTCGCTGTCTTCAACTATATAATAGTGAGTGATATTAATTAATATATATTTCATATCGTGACTGATAGTTTGATCTATACCAAAATATTAGAATTAAAGTGATGAATTTAAACCAAATAAAATAACCAGCATAAATCTACATTTATTATAGTAGGGCATGTGGATGTAGATGAAATATGGTTTTTTTGAACACAAAATTAAATGACATGTATATATATATTTATATACATATACTAACTTTACTTACCAGGTAGAGCTTTATCGGTACTCCAGGGAATGCGTGCTCAGATTATTTCTATCGCTCATTACACAGTAGGTCTCCTGACTGTATATGCATCGCCCATCAACTTTTGTATATAGTTCTTTATTAGACAAGTGACGTAAATCATGCGATGAAATCCAGATAAGAACATCTCTCACAAGTGTCTCCTTATTGTTTCAACAGTGTCCTAAAAATTCCATATAGACAAATATATTAATGTATTGGGATAGATAAGTTAAATTGATATATTATAAATAGAATTAGTTATTGATCAATATTATTCATACATTAATTTGTATAACAAATTATTACACATATAATAAAAACAACTATTAATTATTATGTAATCATAGTAAATATATTTAGCTACACCTATACTGTATATGATATATATATATATATCAATCAATGTATTGTTCAAAAATCTACACATGTACTACCCACCGCACATTAACTAGCTAATATTTAGATCGACTTTTGTAAATAATAGTATTCAAATATGCTAGCATAACAGTAATTATATAAAATTTATGAGAAATTAATACTCACAATTTTAGTAAAATAGAAGTTATTAAATCTTGTTATAATTATGTTATAACATATCATATAAATAGTATTTATTAGTTATTTTAAATTATATATAATATATTTATACACTTTTATAGATAATACCAATACTTAAGTAAGTTCAACAATAATTAATTAATATAGCATTTTTGACTTTAAAATTACAATAAATTATTATCTAAAAATTATTTATACTATAACTTATAGCTCGCTAAACATGTAATATTATATTACATATAGTAAATATAGTACGTATATTTATGATATACAATTATTATAATTATTATTTAATAACATAATATATAATAACATTATAATAACTTATTATATATATATTTATAAGTAAAAATAATAATATTATATATGTAAATAAGATATTAAATAAATGATTTATTAAGTTGATATTGAATATTATTAATTGACAAATTATTTTTCAAATAAATTTAATGTGACATTAATAAATCTATCATTTTGAAAATCATTTTCAAACAATAATTGAGATAAAACATTTTTTCAATATTTATGTAAATTTGTGTAGTATTTTATGAAGTTATTATAAAGTATATACAATATATTTATGGGCACTTTTATAGATAACACTTTGGTTGATAACGTTCAATGGTACGTCCTAAAATTATTTTTCTAAAATATATATTTTAAAAAATCACATTTGTAAAATTATACTAAATTGTGATAAAATTCTTTACAATCTACAATTTATTTATATGATTATCATATACATAAATTGTAAATCATAATGATATCTATTAAAGTATTATTAATTGTAATTATTATATATTTTAGATTTAAAATCTAATTTGCCACCATTTAAATGTCAATATTTATTTAAAATTGTGTAGTATTTTATGAAGTTATTATAAAGTATATACAATATAATTATGGGCACTTTTATAGATAAAACGTTCATAATTAGTTACATTGTAAAATTATTTTCCTACAATAATCATTGTTAGCGTACTCATAATGTTAATAACACACATGTTTTCATACCTGTTTCGGGAGAATTCAGAGCATAGAAGGGCAGATAATCCAAGCTTGACGCTGATTGGACATATAAATGGATATTTACATTTTAAGGGTACAGTTCAATCAAGGACATGTTTTAATGTCCTTGGTTCAATTATAAAAATTGTTTAATAAATAAGTGTTTTATGATCAAAATAAAACACTTATTTATGATATAAACCGTGTAATATATTGTATCCACCAAGGAAAAATAAAATCTGTAAAATAATCCATTTTTGAATATCGCATCCCTTTTAAAAATAGTTTAATCCATACAATATTTATAAAATTAATATTTCTAATACCATTACACATTTAAGTGAATATACTTATAAATTAGTTATATTACAATTTTATTTTCGATAAAATAATATATTAAATATATAAAAATTTATATTAAGTTAAAAGTTATAATTGATTATGATAATATAATACAATAATAGAAATCAAAATGTTTACATTAATGTCAGCATAATAGCAACATAATAGCAGCATAATAAACTTTTAAAATTAATAGCAGCATAATAATAGCATAATAGACTTTAAATAGCAACATTGCAGCAGCATAATAGCAACATAATAGACATTTAATAGCAACATAAAGTAGCACAATTGTGCTATAGCATATATAGCATATAGTCAGAGCTGGGCAGTATCGCCGATACAGTATTTATTAAGGCAAAAAATCAGTATCGTAGATATATTTGTATTTGTATTTGTATCTATTATAAAAATTACAAAAGTATTTGTAATCGTATCTTTTAGTCATAAATAGTATCTACGATATGTATCTATTAAGACAATTATTTAAACAGATACATTTTATTAAATAATATATCATTTGGTCATTATATTTATTTTATATCAATATTGTATAATATCATTTTATAAATTAATTGTAATATATATATACATTATATATAGTTTTTAATTAAATATCTTTTGTAAATATTGAAATTAATTCATTGTAAAAATTATGATATATCAATTATATTGATTTATTCTCAAAAACCATTATATACATTTATTGAAAACAAAGAAATTATTTTGATAATATATTTTATATAATAAATTATTTATAATTCAAAATTATATATTATATAGAAAGATAAAATCATTTTAATAAATATGATAATTCTAAATAATAATAATTAATAATATATTAATAATTTATTTGTTATATATTTGATAATTTACTATATTCATGTTTATGTTTCGAAAGTAAAGTTCGCTGATTATTTTTAGTTGAAAAATAGTATATTGTAATAATGTATATTTCTCTATAGTCTGTAATGGCTCATAGTATAATTTCAGATGAAATAAACACTAGTACACTAAAATATTCATGGTGGGCATCATTAAATGTCAATAAATATCAACAAATGTATTCTATATCATCTACTGAAGAACACATTATAAGGTGTAAATATGTAATATGTCATTTTAAAGGAGGTATCCCGCTATCCCTAGTAGCTATAGCAGTATTTCCGGAAATAATGTCCTGACATATTTTTAGGAAGTTATTTTCTAGCAAGTTAACTACAATTTTAGTGAGTTACCCTCTTACTTTCCGGAAAAATAGTAACTTTAAAGGGGGTATCCCAATACAAATTGCTATAAAATCACTTTCTATAAAACATTTCCGGACATTATTTCCGTATAAATGGGGTATCCCACTACAAGATTTTCCGGCAACTTACCGGAAATATTGTAACTTTAAAACCATTTTTTATCAAGTTGTTATGGGATACCCTATAAAGTTATTATATTTTAGGCAAGTTGCCGGAAAGTAAGGGGGTTTCCCAGTATAATTACAGTTAACTTTATAGAAAATAGTTTTAAAGTTAAAATACTTGTAGTGGGATACCCCCTTAATGTTCCTTGATATGTACTTTCAAATCAACATCGATGAATATATATATATATAAATATAATGTATACCTATATACATTGTATATAATTATAATGTATTTGTATCTACTAAGATGTATCTACTAAGAAAATTATGTATTTGTAATTGTATCTATAGAGTATACTATGATTTTTTTTAAAGTAATTGTAGTAGTATCTATTATAATAAAAAAGTGTGTAATTGTAATTGTATCTATTATACATTTTTTGAGTATCGTGTCCAGCTCTGCATATAGTATACTATTATGTTACTTTACTTACTTTTTACTTTTTTTGGTTTATGGACTGCAAGTACGTGAGCAATCGGCCGTCCGTGGGAGGACAATTATTGAGTGGGAGGGAAGGCAAGGGAGAAGTAATGAGTCTCGAAGTGGCGTTTAAAGGAGGGAGTTGATGAGTTTATTCGTAGGTGTTTGGGTAGGGAGTTCCAGTGGTAAGGGGCAGAGAGGGCAAAGGAGCGTATATTTGAAGAATGGAGTTTGTATAAATGGAGAGTGGTAAGGATAAAGGTGTTGGAGGAACGGGTCTGGAGTGTAGTAATTGGTGTTTGTAGATGTAGGAGGGAGGCAAGGTAGTCAGGGGAATTGTGGTGAATAGCTTTGTGGATGGTTAGGGAGAGTTTGTACTTTATACGATAGGGGACTGGCAGCCAGTGTAGTTGTTTTAGGAGTGGAGTAATGGAGTCAGGGGAATGTCGGGGAAGTAAATGGACGCAGCGAACTACAGCGTTTTGGAGTCTCTGTAGTTTGATGAGTTTGTAGTCCGGGAGGTTAAATAGTAGGGAGTTGCAATAGTCGGATAGGGGTGGATGAGGAAATGGTAATAGCGATGGGGAGGGGAATGGATCGTCGGATTAAGTGGAGGCAGTGTAGGTGGTAGTGGATGGATGTATGCATGTGTATAATATGATATTCAAGGGAAAGGGTGGTATCAATATGGAAGCCAAGGTTTCGGACGTGTTGAGAGTAGGGGAGTGTGGTATTGTCGAGTGAGATGGGGGTGGTTCAGGGAGGGTGGAGGAACGTTGTGGTAAGTGGAGAAAAATAGCTTCCGTTTTAGTGGGGTTAAGTTTTAGGGAGTTTGAGATAAGACATTGGTGTATGGACTTGCAAGTCCATACACCAATGATACACGAGGAGAGTCGTTCACGGGCATAAGTAGGGGAGTCTGTGCAGTTTAGATATAGTTGAAGGTCGTCAGCGTAAGTATGGAAGGAGATGTCGGGGTGGTCAGTGAAGATGTCAAACATGTGGAGGAGGTAATTATTGAAGAGGACTGGGCCGAGGACAGAGCCCTGGGGGACACCATGAGTTATGGAGCGGTAGGGGGACGAGTGTGTCTTAATCCTGTCTGAGGAAGAGCGGTTGGTAATGTAGGAGGTGAACCAGTTGAGGGCAATGCCTTTGTTGCCGATGGCGGAGAGTCTGTGTATGATGACATTGTGATCAAGGATGTCGAAAGTGAGGACATATCAAGGAGGACGAGTATGGTGCCACGGTTGTTGTTCAGGCCAGAGAGTAGGTCGGAGGTTATGAGGGTTAGGGCGGATTCAGTAGATTTGTGGGGGAGGTAGGCGCTTTGGAATATGTTAAGGATATTGTTGGCTGTAAGGTAGGTGATGAGTTGGGAGGATACAACACGTTCGAGGACTTTGGAATGGATTGAGAGGTTGGAGATAGGTCGGTAGTTAGAGGAATTCAGGGAGTCAATATTAGGCTTTTTAATGATGGGGGAGATGGCATCTACTTTGAAATCAGGAGGGACGGAGCCGGATGAAATTGAAGTGCAGGTGATTTTGTGGAGGGGTGAAGCAACGGTGTGGGTATAAGTAGGGGAAGAGGATCAAGGTATGAGGTTGAGATGGTGGAATTAAGGAGAGAGATTTTGTTGCCATTAAATTTCTATTATGCTGCTATTCATTTGCCATGCTATTATGCTGCTGTTATGTTGCTATTTAAAGTCTATTATGCTATTATTATGCTGCTATTAATTTTAAAAGTTTATTATACTGCTATTATGTTGCTATTATTATAATAGCCTCATAATATACTTTAAATAGAAACATAACAGCAACATAATAGCATGACAAATTAATAGCAGCATAATAGACATTTAATGGCGACATAATAGTAGTATAATGTAAACATTTGAAGCTATTAAATATGCTGTTACGCTGTTATTATGAGACTATTACTGTTTGCTGGGATAGAATAATATTATTCTATCACAACCAAACTTACATACTAAATATTGCATTCTACTTTGCGCATTTATTGCACAACCAAAGTGCATACTAAATACTGCATTCTACTTTGCGTATTTATTGCACAACCAAAGTGCATACTAAATAGTGCATTCTACTTTGCGCATTTATTGCACAAACAAACTTGCATACTAAATACTGCATTTTACATTGCGTATTTATTGCACAACCAAAATTGCATACTAAATACTGCATTCTATGTTGCGTATTTATTGCGCAACCAAAGTGCATACTAAATACTGCATTCTACTTTGCGTATTTATTGCACAACCAAAATTGCATACTAAATACTGCATTCTACTTTGCGCATTTATTGCACAAACAAACTTGCATACTAAATATTGCATTATACTTTGCGCATTTATTGCACAAACAAACTTCCATACTAAATACTGCATACTACTTTGCGCATTTATTGCACAAACAAACTTACATACTAAATACTGCATTCTACTTTGCGTATTTATTGAGCACTAGACTATTTTATTTTATTTTATTCATATTGCAATAAAATAGAAACAAAAAATGCGCAAATATTACGCAAAGTTAAATCTGTTGTTTACTGGGATGCCATAAACCCTCATGCCATACTCTATCAAAGGCTTTCTTGTAGTCAATGAAATTATGATACACTTGACGTTGTTGATCGATGTGTTTTCCCATTATTAGTCTGCAGTTAAGAATTTGTTCAGTTGTTCTTCGATTTTTTCTAAAACCGGCTTGTTCTTCCGCTAGAATATCTTCGGCTTGTGGAATTAATCTGTTCAAGATAATTCTCAGGAGAATTTTGCTTGTATGGCTGATAATACTTATAGTACGATAGTTTGAGCATTTTTTGAGATCTCCTTTCTTTGGAATAGGGATAATTAGAGAGGTTGACCATCAATCTGGCCACTGGTTGGTGGACCATACTGACAAAGCTTTGTGATTATATCATTTAACGCTTCACATCCTCCTTTTAATAGCTCGTTTGGTACATTGTCAATTCCTGGTGACTTGCCATTTTTTAGACTTTTTATGGCGTGGATCACTTCTGACTTCATTATTGGTAGTGGCTGTTCATCATCTTGACGATTATTATCTGTTTCTACATTGGCTCGGTCGATTTTTATTGGGTAGTTATATAAATCTTTGCAATATTCTGTCCATCTATCTTATTTTGAAGTAGCATCTTCTAATAGTATGCCGTTAGAATCTTCAATATTTGATATTTTCCTATTTGTTGGATTAGTGATTGCTTTTATAGTATTATAAACTCTCTTGCTATGAACACCTCTTTTTATTCATAATCAATTTGATTACATTGTGATTTCAGCCATTCATCTTTTTTATCTTTCATGCTTCTTCTTATAAGATTGTGCACTATTCTGTATTCCTCTGCATGCTTACTACTCTTATGTTTTGTTGCTTTCAAGCTTCGTCTTTTATCACATAATTCCAGAATCTCATCCGTTATCCATGGTTATTTTCTCAATCTGTATTTTCCTAGAATATTTTGTGCTGTATCTGTTATTGACTTTAAGATTTGTATATAAGCATTATCAGTAGATAATTCATCTATATTAATATTTTTCAGTTTAGCTTCTAATTCATCTTTATATTCATTGCCTGTATATGTGTTGTTCAGTTTTTCAAGGTCAAACCGTATTCTATTGCTTTTCTTAATATTTTGTGAACGTAATTTCAGTCTCATAGTACAAAGAACAATATCGTGGTCACTATTTATTACAGCACCAGGATATGATCTTGTTGATGATTTGTATATACTTGATATGAACCTCTGAGGAGTTAGAATAAAATCTATTTGATTATGTGTGTGACCATTTGGAGAGTACCAAGTAGCTTTTCTTGAGTATTTTTGTGGATGGAGAGTATTAGCAAGTGTAAAAGTATGCTTAGTAGCAAATTCGAGAAGTCTTGAATTAGTCTAACCAAGAGAAAATTTACCTACTGCATTATTCCATTCTTTATTCGAATGTCCTACTATTGAATTCCAATCACCTTGTATAATTAAAATATCTTTTTTATTTGTCTCCGTCATTGTTTTTTCTATCTCTTAATAGAAAATGTCAATATCTTCGTCATCGTAATCACTTATAGGCGCGTATATCTGAATGATAGTCATATTTACTGGCTGTACGGCTAGTTTTATTGATATAATTCGGCTAGAGATTGTTTTGTAGTTTAGGATAGTTGAGGTGAGTTCTTTTCGTACTAAAAAGCTACTCCCTGTTGGTGGTATTTTTTTTGTCCGCTATAGACAATCTTATGGCCTTCCTCAGTTATTAATTTACCACAGTTTTTCCATATTGTCTCCGACAGACCAATAATGTCCCATCGGTATCTATCTAGTTCTCTTGTTAATTCATGAATTTTACCTGCTCCTCTGAGTGTCCGTACGACGTACGCCGTACGTTCCATGTACCTATTGTAGTTATATTCGTTGATAATTGTAATGTTCTTTTAGTTATCGTTATTTTATGTGTGTGAGTTGTTAATATTTCTTGAGTTCCAATAGCTAACTTAGCACATCGATCCTGGGTATTACCGATGGAATGCGCAGACGTTGTTATTCCGGGACACGTCCGATCCGGCATTGAAACATTATTGTTTGTCATGACATCTTTCAGTAGGCTTAATGAGTCTGATGGCGCCTGTCTCCTCTCCAGACTTTTCTCGTCATTTGTATTAGCCCACTTACTGAAGTGGTTACCACGAGGAGCCGACAAAGACGATTGAGAGAGAAGCGTTTACATTTTCTATCTAACCCATCTTATAAAGGATGACAGCAGTAGGAAGAGAATGTGAAATACAGCACGTATCTCCCTACCCCCTTCAGATTTATATAATATCTATCATTAGATATGTTAAATATTGTATTGAACAAATATATTAAAAATAGTTAATACATTTTTAGTAGACCAATATGTTTCTTATTAAATACATGTATAATTATACGTATAGAACAGAGGTCACACATACTCTTTAATGAAAAAGCAGAATAAAGTATGCAATAAAAATTATAATAAAATTACAAATTTCTGTCAACAATTAAGTTATTTATTTGTAAAGATGAAATAGATATATATATTTTATTATTTAATGAATTCGATATATTAACTGATCTATTATTAATTATAATTTATTAGTATTATCATATTAATGTAGTACTATGATTTTTATAACTCTAGTTCTACTAATATTATAAATATTAAGGATATCAGATAGGCCTATAATCACCTATATGATATAGGAGATGGGCAGTATCGCCGATACAGTATCTATTAAGGCAATAAATCAGTATCGTAGATACATTTGTATTTGTATTTGTATCTATTATAAAAATTACAAAAGTATTTGTAATCGTATCTATTAGTCATAAATAGTATCTACTAAGACAATTATTTAAACAGATACATTTTATTAAATAATATAACATTTGGTCATTATATTTATTTTATATCAATATTTTATAATATCATTTTATAAATTAATTTTAATATATATACATTATATATATATATATATATTTTGTAATAAAATATCTTTTGTAAATATTGAAATTAATTCATTGTTAAAAATTATGATATATCAATTATAGTGATTTATTCTCAAAAACCATTATATATATTTATTGAAAACAAAGACATTATTTTGATAATATATTTTGTATAATAATTGATTTATTATTCAAAATTATATATTATATAGAAAAAGATAAAAAAGATAAAATAATTGTAATAAATATGATAATTCTAAATAATAATAATTAATAATATATTAATAATTAATTTTTTGAATATTTGATAATTTACTATATTCATGTTTAACATTCGAAAGTTAAGGTCGCTGAATATTTTTAGTTGAAAAATAGTATATTGTAATAATGTATAATTTCTCTATAGTCTGTAATGGCTCATAGTATAATTTAAGATGAAATAAACGCTGGTACACTAAAATATTCATCGTGGGCATCATTAAATGTCAATAAATATCAAAAAATGTATTCTAGATCATCTATTGAAGAACACGTTATAAGGTGTAAATATTTAATATGTCATTTTAAAGGAGGTATCCCACTAGCAGTATTTCCGGAAATAATGTCCTGAAATATTTTTAGAAAGTTATTTTCTAGCAAGTTAACTACAATTTTAGTGGGTTACCCTCTTACTTTCCGGCAACTTTCCTGAAAAATAGTAACTTTAAAAGGGGTATCCCACTACAAATTACTAGAAAATCACTTTCTATAAAACATTTCCGGACATTATTTCCGTATAAAGGGGGTATCCCACAACAAGATTTTCCTGCAACTTACCGTAAATATTGTAACTTTAAAACCATTTTCTATCAAGTTGTAATGAGATACCCTATAAAGTTATTATATTTCAGGCAAGTTGCCGGAAAGTATGGGGGTTTCCCAGTAAAATTATAGTTAACTTTATAGAAAATAGTTTTAAAGTTAAAATACTTGTACCTATTGGGATGCCTTCTTAATGTTCCTTGATATGTACTTTCAAATCAACATCGATGAATATATATTTATATATATAATTATAAATATATATTATATGATATAATATATATATATATATATATTATTTATATCTATATAATATATACATTGTATATAATTATAATGTATTTGTATCTACTAAGATGTATCTACTAAGAAAATAATCTATTTGTAATTGTATCTACTATGATTTTTTTTAAAGTAATTGTAGGAAACTTTTTTTCTATCTATTATAAGAAAAAAGTGTGTAATTGTAATTGTATCTATTATACATTTTTTGAGTATCGTGCCCATCTCTGCCTATATCATGATATACCACCTATAATCATATCTTTATAATTATTTGGAAATTGATGTTAGATCTATTTTCAATCATATAAGTTCAACTGATTCTACTTTAAAATATTCCATTCTCTTTATATGATTTATAATTAATAGGGGACGTGAGGGGGTTTTGGTCGATCAAATGTATCACTCGCTATAATAGCCAGTAGGCTACTCCGTGAATATTGAATATTAGTATTTGAATTTTAGAATATTTATTAAAAAGATATTAATCTAATAAATGGCTATTTCGGATTTTTATATCATGATAATTAAATTATATATTATCAATTCTAATACTACTCATAAATAGCGGTGAAATATGGTATGTGTGGGATTAGTTAGTTTTGGTCGATAGTTCCGAATATGTTAATACTTGTAGCCCTATAGGGCTATATATATATACTCAAATAATAAAATTTTAGTTAAATTAACTAATTCGAATATTTATTATAATGATATGATAATATGTAATTCATTTCTAATCTCATTCGCCTTGACGTGGTGGAAATGCTTGAGTACTACAGTGATTCACAAAGCTATGGTAATGGGTAATTTTTACCTGGTAGCTTCAAGCATATTACAAAGATTTTTGATGAGTAGTCAGACTAATTGAATGAGGCATTCAGTAGGAGTGGCGACCACTGAAATATTAGCCAAGAAAACCCAACTATGCAATTAAAACCAAACAACACCAGGGTTAAAGTCCCAAATATAATATATCGGATGTTAGAGAGATTTCAACAACAACAAATAAGTTTGACGGTTTATCTCCAAACCCGGAAGGAAGGGATAGACTCGATATCAATGACATTCCGATAAAACTGCTCAGCTGCAAGCAGTATATAAATATAGCAACAATGAACGTCAGAACATTAAGAAAAACAACAAAAAGACAAGAAATAGCAGAATTGGCATCTAAATTTCAGATTAGTATACTTGGTTTAATCGATTATAAAATTGTACACGACGATGATGAAACAAAGATTGAAAAATATGGTGAATATACCATGATTACAACATCAGCTTGGAGAAACAAGAATAATGCCTCATCCGGAGGAATCGGTTTATTATTGAACAAAACTAGTTTAAACTCACTTACAACAATAGTCAAATGGAATAATCGTATTTTAATCGTTAACTTTCATGGAAATCCTAAGTCTACAATTATCATACATTACTCGCCCTGTGAAGGAAGTGAATATGCTCAAGGACACTACGATGAACTTACGAAAGCAACTGTCTCTATACCTAAACACAATTTTCTAATCGTTATGGGAGATTTCAATGCTCATTTTGCCACATCTAGTGAAACCATCCATTCTTATCATGATAAAACAAATTTAAATGGACAACTTTGTAAAGACTTTGCGCAAGAAACTGATCTATTAATAACCAATACTCACTATAAAAAGAGAAAAGGAAAACTATGGACATTTATGTCAGATTGTACCGGAAATAAGACTCAAGTTGATTATATAATGATACGTACAAAATGGATAAATAGTTCTATAAACTGTGAAGCATATAATAGTGTTAGCAGTATAGGTTCTGACCATAGAATTATGAATTCCAAAATTAAATTAAGTTTTAGATCACAAAAGAAGAAAAATTCAATACCAATGTATAACTGGTCAGTACTTAAGAATAAAAACATAGCTACAGAATACAGTGACATAGTTACAAAGAGATATAACCAACTTAATATTTCCAATGAAGATGAAATTAAAGACATATCTTTAACTTATGGTAATTTTATTCTTGCAAATCAAGAAGCATGTAAATCTCTATTACCAAAGAAGCGAAAACTTGATAAAAATCCATCTCGACATCCAGATATTGCAATACCTCGTGATAATGTAAATGAAGCTTATAAAAAGTATGTATTATCAAATACAGAAGAAAAGTATGAAATGTTTCAAGAAACCAAGAGAAAACTACAGGAAGCATATGATAAGATAGAAAGTGATGACCTCGAGAAAACAGTTTATGATATTGAAAATTCGAATAAATTAAGACAACATGCCAAATGTTGGCAACTAATCAATGATATAACTGGTCGTAAAACTACCAAAAAAGGAATAATTAAAGCCAGTAATAACGAAGATAGAATCAATAAATGGTTTACTCATTTTAAAAATGTACTCGGCAATAATAATTCTGAAGAAGAAATTGATGATTTTGAACCAGAAATTGTAATTAAACATACAGAAATATTTACCAACGCTTTTACAAAAGACGAATATCTAATGGTAAAGAATAATCTAGTAGATGGAAAAACAGTAGGACCTGATGGTGTTGCACCTGAAGCTTTCAAATATTGTAAATTTGACGATATCCTTCTAGAATATGCAAATAAAATTGTACTTGAAAAGCAAAAACCTATTCAATAGTCTACTTGTCAAATAATGCCAATACCAAAATCAGGTAATCTTAATAAAGTCGACAATTATAGAGGAATTGCTATATCTGTTATTGCTCTAAAAATAACTAATAAGATGATACTTAATAGAATTCAGCCAATTATAGATCCCCTTCTCCGGCATAACCAAAATGGTTTCCGTCCCAGAATATCAACTACTACCCATATACTAGCACTGCGAAGATTAATAGAAGGTATCAAAGAAAAGAATCTAAAAGCAATCATTACTTTTGTTGACTTTAAGAAAGCTTTCGATACTATAAATAGAAATAATATGTTCAAAATACTCTTGGCTTACGGAATTCCCACTATTATCGTAGAAGCAATAGAAACATTATACAAAGGAACCAAAGCGAAAGTACTAACACCTGATGGAGAAACCAAATCGTTTAATATAACTACTGGAGTTCTACAAGGTGATACGCTGGCCCCCTTTCTGTTTATAATAGTGCTTAACTATGCAATGCGAATGGCTGTGAAAGGAAAACAGTTAGATCTTGGTTTTGAACTAACTAGGAAACAGAGTCGTAGGGTACCAGAAAAAGTGATTACAGATCTAAGCTATGCAGATGATATTGCTTTAATATCAAAAGATATTGAGCAGGCTCAAGAATTACTATCAAATGTAGAAACCCAAGCTTTAAAATTAGGTTTAAAAATAAACTCAAGAAAAACTGAAATAATGGCTTTTTCTCAAAGTGAACCAATAAATATCCACTCATTACTAAATGAAGATATTAAAGTAGTAAATAACTTTAAATACTTGGGTGCATGGATGAGTAGCTTGAGATCCGAAAGGCACTAGCTTGGCAGGCATGTCACAAGTTGAAAAAACTCTGGAATTCCAAGTTAAAAAGAAAACTAAAGATTAGGACTTTTCAAGCCACTATTGAAAGTATCCTACTATATGGCAGTGAGACTTGGACGATCGACAAATCACTTGAACGGAGAATAAATGGATGCTATACAAGGTTATTAAGAATGATTCTGAATGTATCATGGAGAGACCATATAACAAATGTTGAACACTATAAAGAACTACCAAAAAGTACCGATGTTATAACTACTCGTCGTCTGCGAATAGCAGGTCACTGCATCCGTCACGACGATGAAGTAGCTCATGATCTGATTTTATGGCAACCAACGTCTGGAAAAAGCAACAGAGGAAGAAAAGCTGTGACGTACATTGATAATTTAAAAAAGGATACTGGACTAGATGATGTGAATGAAATACGTAATGTTATGATGATTCGTGATGATTGGAAGAAAATTGTAAAGAAGGGTCGAACGGGAGTTCGACATAAGTAA
>OZ025242.1:76455451-76555451 GCA_964019155.1 Osedax fenrisi
AGTTCGTTACAAAGTCGTTTAAAGTCTTGGTGGTGTAGTTTGTCAGAGTCATAGTGGAAGTTGAAATCTCCTAGAATGACCAGGTTGTCATAGTTATGTTCATGTATAAAGTTTGTAAATTCTAAAGCAAAAGTTGTATGGCAGTTATTTGGTGGTCTGTATACTAGTAGGATCGGAATTATATTATTTTTTATTTTCAGTTTAGTAAAAAGAAAGTCGCAGTTTGATGTACACATCTCGGGCTGAGGAATAATTGTGATGTGATTTTTTACTAACAAAGCTATTCCTCCTCCATTTCTACCATCTGATCTACACTTTTGTATAAACGAGTATCCAAGGCTTTTAAGACCAGCAGGAATGACGGTGTCTACATTTTTTAGCCAAGACTCTGTAATTGCTATAATCGAAAAGCGATATTCCATAATAAAGTTAGTAATAATATCAATGTTAGCAGTTAAAGATCTGGCATTTATTAAAGTAAGAGATAAGTAGTTTATGCTGTTGTTTAGTCATGTATGCTTATTCGTGGAAGTTAATTCATCCGTAGTGGAGGTTAGTTCATCCTTATTATTAATATAGTTTGTAAAAGAAGTTGTCCAATCAGTAAATAATTCATTTGGAACATTTAGTGGTTTTGTTTTCCAGTTAACCTTATTATTATCTATTGTTTGTCTGAGTTCGTATGTGTTTGTCTTTAAGTTCAATGAGCATCTATATCCCTTAATTAGATTAGCTTTTATAGCGTGAAAATATATATGTTTTCGTCGTATTATTTCGGGTGATAGATAGTTATGTAGGAAAAGTCGGTTATAGTCAGTAGTTTTCAGTAATGGGTTGAGTGAGATAAAAGAATCTTTAGCATAGAGAGTAGTAAATGATATAAAACAATAACTATTTTTAAATATAACTTTAGATATCGAAGAGGGGTTTATATTAAAATTAGAAATAAATGTCTTTATATATTTTAGATTACGATTATCTTTAGCTATATTTTCAATAGTAGCAGTATAGTTGATATCAGTATCGGTAATTAATCTTATGTCGGTATTAGTATGGTTAGTAGTAGGTGTATTGGCAGCTTGTGCATATGAGGTAGTGAGTGTCTTATTCGTTAGTTTTGTTGGTGTTGTAGTATTCCGTTTTTTGATATTGTTAATCTGAGTAGTATGTATGTCTAGTATTTTCAGTATATCATTTAGTTTATTTTCAATGGTTATGTTATTAGACGCAGTAGATGTAGTCGTTATATTATGGTTAGTAGTAGGTATGAGTGTAGTATTATTAGTTGTCATGGGTGTAGTATTAGTAGTTGGTATGGGTGTAGTATTAATAGTTAGTGTGGGTATAGTATTAGTAGTTGGTATGGGTGTATTATTAGTAGTACGGCAGGTAGGGCATGTATATTTAAAGGCTATTGATTGCATAAATGCTATTAATAGTTTTGAAGGTGAGTTTTTATTACCCCATTGCATCGATATTTCTTTCGCCGGATAAAGACATCTATAGTGGATTGTAGCTGTACATCTGCATACGACGTGTCCCTCGGCATGTGATGCTTCAGCTGTAGTCGATGTGTTGCAGTGAATGCATTTTGAATCCATGTTCTTATCAGGTTACTCGTTTCTCAGGTCGTTATCGATGCTTTTATGATCTGTAGTAATATAGGCAAAACAGCAGACTATGTTACATAGTATGATACTATGTAAGTGATAAATGGTAGCTAACCTCAAATGAAGTTTGGCAGATCCAACTACCAAAAGTAAATTCCCACGGGAGATCCACGGGAGTATATCAAATTTAGATATTATGATAACAATAATTTATCAATTTGATACGAATAAATAATAGATCTAATTATAAATATACATAAACAGTATATGATATATATCTGAATTATATCAAATTACAAAATATATAATTCTATGATCTTTGTAATTATTTTTTATTTTTTATTAAATTTTGTTTTGTTGTTAAAAATGAAAACAAATCCTAAATATAATTATATCTGAATAAGAAATGATTATAATTTAAAGACAACTATTATATATTTCAAACAAGTTGTATATTAATATGTAAATAATATTAATATAATAGATAATATAAAAAATAAATGAATACGTACTTATCTTTATAATAATAATACAATTAAAATATATTTAAAAGCTAAGCTGTTAAAAACACGTCTATATATTGGTTGCTATGTAAACAAAGTGGTGGTTAGGTTGGGTTAAGTTTTAATTTTGGTAGGTTTTTTTTAGCTACATTACTTCCCGAGTGAACCTATAAAAGCCTATTTATTTATATTGTTATTTTCACAGTTGTGTTTAGGTTTGGTTAATTTTTAATTTTGGTAGGTTTTTTTTAGCTACATTACTTCCAGAGTTAGTCTATAAAAGTATATTTTAACTGTTGTGGTTAGATTGGATTAAGTTTTAATATTGGTGGTTTTTTTTTGCTGCATTACTTCCCGATTACATTACATCACTAAGTGAACGTTACGCGCGATCACGGGCGAAGCCGGGCCCCGACCGCCTAGTGTGTGTGTGTGTGTGTATGTATATGCGTGTATATGTGCGTGTGTATATGTGTGTGTGTGTGTGTGTGTGTGTGTGTGTATATATATCATATACTATTGTATTACACGTTACAATATAAAACTACAACTTATATATCAAGGCATATGCATGTGTATTTATTTTGTATACGTATATTATATTATATTGACATAGGTGTTACTCGTTCGGAATATTTTTGATCGTGCGCTAGAGCGTAACGGTTACATTTGATTGACGTATATTGGCGTGTATATATAACGCCTACCTTGAACTCTGTAAACAAACGGCGGCCAACTTCGGGTGTATCCCATTTAATGACTTTTTAAATTGTTTCATTTATAATTTAATTATTGAAACATTTTATTATATGTTATAACGGTTATATTCAATATAATGTTGTTAATAACAATATTTATTTATATATTAATTATTTATTAATTTTTAATATGTATGAAATATAAAAATGTAAGCATAACTTATATGTTTATTCAAAATTAAAAAGTTTACGACCTACATCGAAAGGCGCGATCAGTCGTATAATAATTATAATAATTAATAAGAATTTTCAATATAACCATTATAATAATGGTGTTAGTTCACTTCATTAAGTAATCTCTACGTATCTTATAATACTATAGTAGGTGTATATATGGTATAATTATTATTATATTAAATATATACTATATTATATAGTAGGGTGGAGTGAAATTTTGAATTCAATTATTATCATATTATTTTAAATGTAAAATAGCATTTAAGGTGTTAATATTAATAAGTAATACATTTTTATTATTACTTATAAATTTTGTATTCTGAAAATAACTATCAACTTGGCCATAACCATTTGAATGTTGCCATGTTATAAGATTGGGAAATCGCCATTTTGAATACATAAATCACAATAATGATCATATTTTAACATATATTATATATTATAACTTTATTTTTTTCAGAATCACATTTAAATGTGATATTTCATCTAGATTTAAAAATTATATATATTTGTATGTCTTAATTAACGATTTTGTTAAATTATAATCGGTGTTTTTCTATAAGGTTAAATATAGGGGTTGAAATTAGATATCATATGATATTTACCAAAGATTATACAATAGTGATAGTAAAATTAAATTTGATCCAATCAAAATTCCAAATTTATTTAAAAATTTTTTAAATATATTAAACTCTATAAAACGCTTATTATATGATTATGAGTTTTAAATATAAACAAATGGATTTATTTATGTTACCTACTAAATGTGATGTTATTAATGATATATATTTCGAAAAAAAAGGAAGATCGAATTGCAAATCAAATGATTTTATTTTTATTAAAAAAAACTGCTTTAAAAATAATTAATATTTGGGATTGTGCTAGTGTCCCACATTACCATTTAAATCAAACTATAACTAACATTACAGTTATATATAATAAATATAAATTATATAATACAAATAAATTAAGATTGAAAAGACTATATATTGAATATGATACGCTATTTGATTTATATAAACAAGATTGTATGATTTCTAGAGGATCATGATTTTATTTTAGATCAAAGAGATAAAAGAAGATTAATGAATGGGAATTTAACTTGTAGTAAAGGAGGTAATAACATACATAATATAGTGTAATTTATAATAAAAATATGTCTCATATATTTCAGGGGGACTTCCTTCACTATTATAAAAATTAGTGTAATATCTTGATTATACTATAATCAGTATAATACTGAATGTTTATTTTTAATAGTAGGTATTATAAAATATCATTTATACTTATTTATATAGAAATTGTAGATACAATTCTTACACCCAATGATATATTAATGATTATATAAAAAAAAATAGTTTATTTCTAAATGGAAATTATGGTGGATGTCCCCTATTAAGAAGCAATTTTATAATTAATTATTATAATTTATAAGATATTTTTAATTTAGGAGGGAAATATATTAAAAAAATAGATAACTGTAATACTGCTCCAGAAAATGAAGGTTATTATTTGAATTAATATTATAATATATTAATATTAAAAATAACGTCCTATATTTTTAATTTGTATTTGTGATTAAATATAATATTGGTATATATTACATGATTATTTAATCAATTAAATGATGTTCCAAAATATATTATTATATTTATTTCTATTTACATATACAAAAAGTACTATTATTTTAAATAATATGAAAATATATAAATTTCTATAATTACCCTACATTGCTATATCTGATATTGATAATTATATATTAATTAATATTATAAATAATGACAATGTGTATAATATTAATTAATAATTTATTAATAGAAAACACAATTCTTATTGATTCTGATGAAGATGGACAAATTGAATCTGTAAATGGTAAATATAAAGTTAAATGATATTTATTGAAATTATATTAATCCTAAATTAATTATATTGAAGATAATAATGATTATGAAGTAAGTGAACAAATTTCAGAAGAACATAATCCTGAATTGCAAACTAATACTCACACTGGTATGTCATATACATATTGTTAAATAGTAGATTAATTTAAAAATAAAGAATATAAATTAATCTATTATGTATAAATTTATATTAGAAAATTAAAATTTATATTGATTATGCAATAAATTAATTGAATTAAAAATTATAAAACCACATATTTAATTATTTTAGAGAAGAGCAACAACCATCATCACCATGTCAACAAAATAGACTAAATCTGAAGCCGATTGAGGAATTATGTGACCGATACAATATACCTGATAGGAAGGGTGCTGCGATTGCATCTATGGCAATAATGTCGACAACAATGGACACGACAACAAGTATATAATTGATAGATGTAAATTAAGAAGAGAAAGAATAAAAGCAAGAAAAATCAATGCAGATATACACTGTTAGAAATTAGGGGTAAACTAGAAGTCTCACAGGGGTAAACTAGCTAGGAGCAGTAGTTTACCCCTAAGGGTAACTTATAATATGTTTTAATTTACCCCTGAGAGCATCATAGTTTACCCCTGAGAGCATCGTAGTTACCCCTGTGAGCATCGTAGTTTACCCTTGATATAATCGTAGTTTACCCCTGAGAGCATCGTAGTTTACCCCTGAGAGCATCGTAGTTTACCCCTGAGAGCATCGTAGTTTACCCCTGAGAACATCGTAGTTTACCCCTGAGAGCATCGTAGTTTACCACTGAGAACATCGTAGTTTACCCCTGAGAACATCGTAGTTTACCCCTGAGAGCATCGTAGTTTACCCCTGAGAACATCGTAGTTTACCCCTGAGAGCATCGTAGTTTACCCCTGACAGCATCGTAGTTTACCCCTGAGAACATCGTAGTTTACCCCTGAGAGCATCGTAGTTTACCCCTGAGAACATCGTAGTTTACCCCTGAGAGCATCGTAGTTTACCCCTGAGAGCATCGTAGTTTACCCCTGACAGCATTGTAGTTTACCCCTGAGAGCATTGTAGTTTACCCCTGAGAGCATCGTAGTTTACCCCTGAGAGCATCGTAGTTTACCCCTGAGAACATCGTAGTTTACCCCTGAGAGCATCGTAGTTTACCCCTGATAGCATCGTAGTTTACCCCTGAGAGCATCGTAGTTTACCCCTGCGAGAATTGTAGTTTACCCCTGAGAGCATCGTAGTTTACCCCTGAGAGCATCGTAGTTTACCCCTGAGAACATCGTAGTTTACCCCTGAGAGCATCGTAGTTTACCCCTGACAGCATCGTAGTTTACCCTTAAGCGCATTGTAGTTAACCCCTGATCATATCGTATCATATCATATCGTATAGATGCCTTAGTTTATTGTCCTTATATCTGTATCTTAGTTTACATCTGAATTTATCATAATACATTATTATATTCATTTATAAGCTATCTATATATAGATTATTATTTTATCCATATTTATCCATATTTTATCCTACATTTATTTTATATTTTGATGGACGAAATGATATAACTAGATTAAGAAATGGAACAAACAAAAAATAAGAACACATAACGTTATTGAGTGAGCCGGGAAATAAATATATAGGACACATTTCTCCACATAAATCGACATCTATTGAAATATATTCATCAATAATAAAGAAACTTGATGGAAAACTAAAAGAATTATTAATTGTCGGAACAGATGGTGCATGTGTAAACACAGGAAAATATAATGGGGTAATACGAAAACTTGAAGAATATTCTACTCACAAAGTACACTGGGCCGTTAGCAAAAAATAATATATATTTATATATAAACATAATCTCATAAAACTGTTTTAATCATATATAATTATATTATTTTCAAATCACTATATTACTATAATGGTCAACATTTTATTTATATACATATAAATATATATATTAATTTGAAGACATTTAATATTAGTATCAATATCGTTAATATACTATATTATATTAAACTACACTATATATTATATAAAGTATTACCTCATTATCTTGTTCCATTAGCTTTTTAACTGGGGGAATGTGGGCGCGTTATTTTTTAACAAATAATCTCCATGCCTCCTGTCCAGTCTTTGATATTGTCTATCCACATCTTATTTGGCCGGCCTCGCTCTCTTTTACCTTCTATATTGTCTTGTAGGTTTCGTTTGGATGGCCCCTTTGGTCTGGTGACATGACTATATAAAGTATACCATATATAATATCAAAAAATATAATAATAATTAATAATTAATTTTAAAAATAATAATACTATTAGGCAATTAATATAACCTATAGTTAGTATAACAAACGTTAGTTATTTATGAAATGTTTCATATTTTATTGTTATAGATCAAATAATTCAATATAAATTAATTTTTAAAATAATATATCTTATCATAAACACAAATTACACTAGTCTAATATTTATTTAACAATAATTTGTTATAAAAAACTAACAACCCAGATATATATATTATAAAAATTATATTCAACACAACTTTATATATAGGGGATGGAGGTAGCGGCCAAGAACTGAGTAGTGGTCATTTTAATAAACGCATAAATAGTCCTAAATATGATAAAAAGTTCTATATACAATAATTAAATATCAAATTGTCGGTAATTTAAAAAAAAAATAATTAATTAATCTAATTTATTACGTAATAATTTGTTTTCAAATTTTAACAAAAACATGAATATTTATATATACTTATTTATGTATGTAAGGTGTGTGTGTATGTAATTAAATCATTGAATCAAATTAAGGTGCGTATGCATCATAAATATAATTATTTAATATTAAATAATTAAAAAAATATAAATCGAATACATTACGAGACACCTATTACATATTCTTATACTAGCGGCCACTATTTATAGATATTTGATTATATTATAAACATATTTGTTTACAGATTTGTCAACTACATATGAATGAATTACCCCTTAGAAAACTATTTATTTATATAGATGGCAAACATATTGGACCTACCCCATTTTCAGGAGAAATAGGGAAAAAATTAAAGTCTCTGCAAAAATTAGATATAATTAATTTTGAAAAAATCATATTCAAAATTGATTTTACTACAAAAAATAACTGCGATGCAGATTATTTATATAAAATATGTAAATGCATAGATGCAGGAGTGGTAGATGATACTTTAAAAAATAGGGAACCAGGAAAAATGCACCATGCCAGATGGTTAACTCTGGCAAATAATATATTAAGGCTATACATATCGACAACTAATCCAACTAAAAATTTAAATATAATATCAAACTACATTGTAAGAGTATATGCGACGTCATATTTTACAATAAAAAAAAACCCTACTATATCTGATGCCACAATAAATTTATTTTATATTATAAAAAATTCAAGATACATCGATATACAATATAGAGATATCATTGATGAGAGCATATCAAATAACTGTTACTATGCACATTCAGAGAGTGTTTTACTAAGCATGTTAAAAGACAAGGAAATAGATATTAGAAGAAAAGCAATTAAAATTATAATAGATATCAGAAAAAATAATAATACCAATATTAGAACTTTTGAATTACCAAATATAAATTTTAATGCGGATTACTATTACGAAATAAATTATAATATAAATATATATGAATCAAGGTTAACTTATAATATTGAAGATAGTACACTCAATAATTACCTGAATATGAATTTTGAAGAAATTACTTTTGAATATCCATGCCATAATCAAGCCGTCGAGAGATATATTCAAGATGTCAGCCAGGTTTCTCAAATGACAACAGGTGAACAATCTAGAGATGGGATAATATTGAATATGATCAAATCACGAAAATCTATGCCAACATTTAATACAAAAAAAGATTTTGTTTTCAATAATTAATTAAAAAATATAACTTCATTAAATATTTATGTCCGTGTATTTATTTATTGATCATATTTTACTTTCCATTATATAATATTTTATTTATAACTATATAGTATAATATATAATAACGTATATTTTTATTATCTGTTATTTATTTTTTATGTCATATTTATTTTTGTTATTATAATAAATTATTTAACAAGTATTAATGATTGAAATTATTATGATAATTTTCAATATAGATCTCCTATAATATAATAATAAATATAAATAATAACCTTTAATTCTATTTCTTTGTAGTAAAACTTATTATTCGCAAATAATTGTCCAACACGACTTCTATCGAATTTAAGGAATTCAATACCTAAATAATTATATAGTGCAATATTAAAATAATAATATTTAAATGTTATATAATTTATTTTAATATACACATCTAACATATATATAATTTAAATATAATTTTCTTTACAACTTTTAAATTAATATACATATCTAAAATAATACCAATAATCATTTAAATATAAATATTTATATATTCTAAATTAATATTATATATTATAATAATGTAGGTTCCTATTGTAAGTAGAACGCAATGTATTTAAATATAAGAAATTGAATATAGAATTGTTTATAATAAATTTACTTTTAAAGACACAGTACTATCTCACAAAATTGAAAATGTCCAATGAAATTATTTAAATCTATACTATAATTATTTGAAAAGTTTTAGGGTACGCTTTTGCTTGCATCTTAGTGAGCTCCTGTAAACTTTTATCCATTTTTAGTTAAATTCATTTAAATCGCTCGACAAAACATACTACTAAATTATCTGATATGTACATATCTAAAAATATAGTTACACCTATATAATGGGTGTGTCGAAATATTGTTATATATTTTGTGAGTGTTCCATTATTCAACTTTATTCAACCGAGAAAAATATGAGTGCATTGGTGGATGGTCCGTTAATTAATTTGACTTGGCTGTACCTCGACAAAATAAAAGTTGGTCTAGCGAGTTAAATAATTTATATTGTGTATATATATATCATTAAAAAGATATAATTTTATAAATGGAAGAGTAATAACATGTATACAAATATAATCATTGTATAGATATACTATTATCATTTAACTAGTTAACACCAACAAGTTGTCAGATTATCTGGAAGATATTTCACGGATATTAGCGAGAATGTGTATAGGCTAATTTTTTTTATTTAGAACAGAAAATGGATTTGACAATATCATGTACTTTAATTGTAAATATGCTAGTGATAGAAAAAAATATTATTAAGTGTATATATATCTACAATATTATATTATATATTATGATATATTGTATTTGTAGTATATCATTATATTTTTATTATAATATTATATAGTTATATTAACTATAAATTAAATTAATTAAATAGATGATATTATTAAATAAAATCATTTTTGTGGATATCCGTGGAGAAATATCTGCTAGATAATATTGCTATATTATATAGTATTACTATATTATATAGTATATAGTTGGTGTGGTGGCAGCTCTACGTGTATATACCATATAATATAATATATTATATATTGTATATTAAATAAGCATAATGTAATTATAATTAACAGATAGTTAAATAAATATAATTATAATATATCATATTGTTTAATAAATATCATATTTTAATTATATAAATATTATTTAATATGGAAAATTATGTTATGGTGTAAGTATATAATATTGTATATTTTAATTTATTTAAATATGTAATTTAATATAAACAATTTTAAATTCAAGTTATAATAATACATGTGAATATTATATTGGTGAATTAATAATTCGTCAATATAATGTCATAATACTTATGACATAATGAATTACTAATCAATGATTAGATAATTTTAATTAAGAATCGTTATTTATTGAATTTTAATGACATTTGTTAATTTACTAATAAACTTAATTACGTGTAATATGTAAAATATGTAATATATAATATTTAGACTTCAAATATAAAAAATATAAGCTATACAAACCGTATTATTATCAAAACAAACAACGTAATATTGAAATCCTTGGATTGCAATTAAATATTTAAGTAATATTGTTTACTTTATGTTGCAAAGATTTTTACAATTCCCAATCATATTATTTTATGATAATTTAGACTTAAAATGGCCATTTGAATACAATATTATAAATTATAATCTAAAATCATTTAATTTTAATAAAAATTAACTTAATTTATAGTAACCTTAAATACATACACTACTCTTTATTTATGATATTTGAATACAATATTATATACTAGACTTTGATTGACATATTTCAAAATTCAAATTTTTATATTTCAATCCAACCTATTATATAGTATGTATTAATATGTATTATACATATATGTATGTATCAATACTATTTTGGTATAATATTATATATAGTATATATAATAGTATACCAAATTAGTATTGATATATACATATATGTATAATACATATTATGTATTTAATTTAAAACCGATTTTGAATATTAATTATTAATTTAATATATATTCATTCTATATAATTAACTTATTATCTATTCAAATTAGTATTGAGATTTTATATGAAATTTATTAAATACACATTTCTAATATGTATACTATAAATGTACTACTTTACAAACTACTTTTAAGTACATCTTTTAAAATGAGTGAGGTTATCAATACTTCCCTATATAATCATAACATTTTAATTATAAATTTGTTTATTTATTGTACTAACTTAAATATAAATTAACTTTATTTAGCATTAAATAACTATAATTAAATATCTAATATATGTATATATATTATTTATAATGATAGAAGTTAATTTAAAGATTTTATAACTATTTAAATATGGTAAAACAAAAACCGGCACAGATAATTTGTATATAATAATTATGTTATAATTGTGTAAGATGTATGTAGCGATGAATAACAGATATGTAGACTTATATAATATCTATTTAATTAACATTTATTTGTACCTATATTTAACACTATATACACTTATAAATTATTTATATATATATATTTATTAACTATATATACTATCAGTTTTATAGACAACATATTTGTATAACTGGAATCCAGTAGATTATAGTTAATTACATTAAATAAATATGTAATTCTATCGACGTATGATTCAATCTCAAAAACTGACTGCAGCTATTATATTTAGAAATTATTTGTGTTGGGTTTCGAGCGTTCCGTTTAAAGATATATGAAAGTATTATATGTATATATATTAAAACTATTTATATCAATAGATACTATATATTAGATAGTCATTAATTTGTATTTAAAATTTTATTTAAATTACATTACTTATTAATAATTAAAAAAATTAGTTAGTAATCATTTATTTTAAACAAATGTGAGGCTGCATCGAGAAGACACCTCTTTCTTGGGAATCAAATTGATTCCAATATCTATTTAAAACATCATCATGTTCTCTATTTTCACTAATATATGATAGATGGCTCATTTGTATGATTCTCTGAGTAGCATTCAGGCATTCATCATTTAATAATTTTATCAATTGATAAAAATTAAGATTACCTGTTATAATTAATTTTTATAATTTATATAATAATTAAATATTTTAATATTACCTTTCATCGCACGTATATTTAAACGGTTATGAAAACCTTTTGCAGCATTGTTAGTTCTGGTCTTTACTCTATGCATAGACCATTCGTATGGTGGAACTTTCCTTATCCATTGTGTTTCATAATGATTGAAAATATCCACCATACGAACTGAGCGCTCGCAACCCAACACAAATAATTTAAATATAATAGCGGCATTCAGTTTTTGAGATTGAATAATACGTCGATAGATTTACATATTTATTGAATGTAATTAACTATAATCTACTGGATTCCAGTTATACAAATATGTTGACTATAAAACTGATAGTATATATAGTTAATAAATATATATATATATATATATATAAATAATTTATAAGTGTATATAGTGTTAAATATAGGTACAAATTAATGTTAAATAAATAGATATTATATAAGTCTACATATCTGTTATTCATCGCTACATACATCTTACAAAATTATAACATAATTATTATATACAAATTATCTGTGACGGTTTTTGTTTTACCATATTTAAATAGTTATAAATTCTTTAAATTAACTTCTATCATTATAAATAATATATATACATATATTAGATATTTAATTATAGTTATTTAATGCTAAATAAAGTTAATTTATATTTAAGTTAGTACAATAAATAAACAAATTTATAATTAAAATGTTATGATTATATAGGGAAGTGTTGATAACCTCACTCATTTTAAAAGTTGTACTTAAAGTAGTTTGTAAAGTAGTAAATTTATACTTATACATATTGGAAATACATTTCTGTATGTGTCTATCTGTTATACACATGTGTATTTAATAAATTTCATATAAAATATCAATACTAATTTGAATAGATAATAAGTTAATTATATAGAATGAATATATATTAAATTAATAATTAATATTCAAAATCGGTTTTAAATTAAATACATAATATGTATTATACATATCGATACTAATTTGGTATAATATTATATATAGTATATATTTAATATAATAATAATTATACCATATATACACCTACTATAGTCTTATAAGATACGTAGAGATTACTTAATGAAGTGAACTAACACCATTATATTGAAAATTCTTATTAATTATTATAATTATTATACGCCTGATCGCGCCTTTCATTTTAGGTTGTAACCGTTCTTAATTTTGAATAAACATATAAGTTATACTTAGATTTATATATTTCATACATATTAAAAATTAATACATAATTAATATATAAATAAATATTGTTATTAACAACATTATATTGAATATAACCGTTATAACATATAATAAAATGTTTCAATAATTAAATTATTATAATTTATTATAAATGAAACAATTTAAAAAGTCATTAAATGTACTTATTGACAGCTATTTATGATTTAGTAAAAAGATTATAATGATATAAAATTGTATAGCATTACTTACTTTTATGACAATTAAAAACTTATATTTAATAACTTATAATTTCTCTTTTATGTATTAATTATATTAAATATTATTTTTTAAATTTTAATATTAAATAATATTTAGAATATTTGTTTACTATTTGGTTGCCATATAAGACGCCACCTGGTGATTAATATTTCGTTAATATTTTTGAATTTTTTGGTTACTCTTATAGTTTGGTTACTCTTATGGGCCATATTCAATATATCCATATCCTATTTATATTAATTAAATGTGAATATTTTACATTTTAAATAATATCTATAGGTATCATCTTAAAATATATGTCGAATGAATCATATAATTATTATTCAAGTGTAGGTATGCGTATTGAATATTTATTTATTTATTCGAAGAATTCTTATACGATATTTCCGTATTTATTTTATTAAATGTGATTATTTAGACATTTTAAATAATATCTATTCGTATCACAATATATTATATGTTAAATGAACGATATAACATATATTAGTATATATTTGCAAATATACATTTATATATTCTATATATCTGAATACGCATTACATTCATTTAGATGTTTTAATCCATTTAGATGTTTAGGGTTTTAATATTAGAATATTTAAATATTTACAGTAAATGTCATTTATATTTGAATATTTGAATATTTGATTATTTAATTATCCTTGAGAAGTTAGCCACGCCCTATAAAATATGAACATTATCGATTTCAGATTCAATATCCACCATACAAATAAATTTAAATTATATTTTAAAATATATATTACACGCTAAGATGTGTAAGAAAAATATATTTTAATATCATTTGCAAATATATGATTGTAAATAGATTACTTTAAAGCTAGTTTATGAACGTATATATGAAATATTAGTTTTTATTTTGTTTATAAAAAATATCATTAATATCACTTGTTAGTTGTAAATAAACATTTTTGGCGACGATAGGTTAATTTTTAAATATAATATCTGATGTTATTATAATGATATCTTATCTATGATGTTATTATATTCATGTATTATACTCAACTGTTGTTTGACATTACATTTTTATAATATTGTATATGTGATATTCCCGTAAACTTAAATTTATGATTATATATGTAAAATTATATTTCTATTATTAATTATTTATTGAGTTGAATTAAATTATTACCAATATTATATTATGTAATATTTGTAAATATATATGTGTGTGAAAGGAGTATCGAATAAATAATATTTATCCATTTCACTGATACTACATAGACTTTGTTTATAAACTGATTTCATTCATTCATATATATTATTCTATAATTTTCTAAAAAAAAAGTATACATTAAATAGATATATCTATTATAATATAGGTTTTCAATAATATGTTATTATTATTTCATGATAATACATAATTCTTATTCATTAAATATACTTAAATAATAAATATATTATTCTAACTATACAATAAATCAGTTTAAAAAAAATAATTATTGAATATTTGTTAATGTAATATCTGATTTGATTATAATTTCTTATAAATATTATAAAGTTAGTTGTTTTAAAATATGTGTATACTGTAATTGTTTATTTAATTTACTATCAATCTTATTACTAATAGTATATTTATAACTTTAAAGGCATATAATATTGTTTTATTTAAATCAAGATAATATCTACATATATGAGTAAGTATTTTTAATGAGTATATAATAGAGGTATATTTATCAATTTTATTTAGCATATTTATCTAATTATATACATTATAATGGAGTTAAAGAAATTCGTATAATTTAATTAAATTTATTAGATAATTTATATTTTAATACAAATATGATAATAATTAGATTCTTTATTATTAGACATTATTCGGTGAATTAATAAAAATAGTAGAAATATAATATGTATTATTTTACAAAAGGTTCTTCTGGGGGGGGGGGGCTAACAACTATTGATATTATAGTGATAGCATATTAGTACAAGAAATATTTTATAAACAAAATGTATCGTTCGCGAGTGAATTAATATGTATTGCCATCATAAGTGGCATATGCTATTATTTCATGCATTCAGTGAATGATATCACAATAAGTGTTATCATGAGTTGTAGTGGATTTCCTTCATTCATTCAGATATAACCAGATCACATTGCCAGCATGGTGAGCTTGTATCTTTTCATGAAACTGTATATTAATTTATAACATTTTAATTTTATAATTGGGGTGACAATAATAATATATAATTAACTATAATTAATTATAATATATAATTAACTATAATTAATTATAATATATAATTAACTATAATTAATTATAATATATAATTAACTATAATTAATTATAATATATAATTAACTATAATTAATTATAATATATAATTAACTATAATTAATTATCATATATAATAAACTATAATTAATTATAATATATAATTAACATCGTTAATATGTGAAAAATATCTATTTATAATCATATATTATATAATGTTACATCTTTACAAATTTGTATTTATGGAAATTATTTGTAGGTAATCATTGAACTAATATAAATGCATGTGAATATTATGATAGCATAGAAATAATCATATTAAAAATAAAAAATGATATAGCCATTACTGAATGGGCAATTGAGTGACAATATCAATCAATAATTAATTATATAATCTACTGTAAATGATCAATTTCATTTATTTTTAACATATTTATATTTACCTTACGAGAATGCGAAGTTATAACGTGGACGTGATTCGTTGATGTTACTTTGGTCTGTTCTTATTAGAATGCTCGTACCGTACTTTGCGTATGAAACTGAAAAGTAAGCAAGCATGACTTGAAGATTTAAATATACTAAATACACTATATTTTATTACATATACTAGTAAAGTAAATTATCTGAATAGAATGAGCTTGTCATTATAGTATTATTATCGTAGCAGACTAGCATCACCCATAGCTGTATCATCCACATGAATAGTCTCAATTTTATTATGGCATTGTCGTTATGAAGATAGTAAATATTAACATGGTATTTATATATAAAAAATATATGTTTCTACAGATATTTAAATTAAAACACGAATTATACAACAAAACTGAAATCTCTTGAATAAAATAAATTGTATTTAGATTTAAAATCAAGAAGTTGTAAAAAAAAAACCCTAGTTTCTATATGAATATCATAATCAGAATATATTAAAATATTGAAATTATAAACGTCGTAACTTAATTATACAAATTGATAAACTTCACATGAAATGCATGCCTTAATTACATCATTCCGACAAATAGATTATTACAGATAGATTATGAACTAATAGTGTAATATAGAGATATTTTTATTTATTTAAATTAAATACACTTTTTATGTAATTTACTCTTGAACAAATTAATTAGTCACACTAATATTACTTTTAGTATTAGTACTATATTAGTACTTTTTATTTACATCGCAAAACATCTAATTCGGGAATGATATTTAGTTTACGACCGTTTTCGCTGCACGATAAGTATGACATGAAACCTGTGAGAGGGACGTCCGGAAGTGTCATCTGCATATATGTCTTGCCAATCATGCCAGTTATCGCGAATTCCATTTTCTACAAGTATTCCAGAATCTAATGGCGAGTTAGCATTTTTTTTAGATCAGATCATATGTAAAAAGTAAGTATTTAAGCGAATAAAATTGGGGTTTAGAATATCGGGTAATATTTTATTGAATCAATATGTTATATGTGATAACAATACATAACTAATACCTAGAAGAAATTTATCTATTCTAGAATAAATAAATTATTATCAATAAATAAAAATTATTAATATGAAATTAGTTATTAATAAATAAATAATCATTACTAAATAAATCATAATTAATAATTATTATAATTTAAATATATAAATAAATTATTATTAATAAGTACATTATTATTAATAACTAATTGTCATTAAGTAATCATTACTGGGGATTCAGTTTTGTAATAATGATAACAAGTTAATGAGAAATAACATTCTGGAGGGAGGGAGGGAAGGAGGGAATATGATAACCGATGTAATAAAATGGGATGGCATCCGGAAACTTAGATATCGGGCAGAACGCTTGACTAGGTCATCCACTGATGCTGAACTGGGGGGGGGGGGAGAATGGAATGAGAATAGAGCTAACCATGTAATATTTAAGAAGTGCTTAAATCACTGATTTACACTAGGCTAGCTTTAGGAAAGGGAGCGAGAGTAATGATGTAATACACTTGGGGAAGTGGGTAGAGATCACCATGTAAGTTGAAAGTTCCCGTATTATACTAGAACATTAAAGCACAAGGTTCTAATAATATTGTTAATAAATTTTCCAATATGTGCTCTTATAAATTGGTTTTCATAAAAAACTGCAGTTACACTTATGCTCATATATTTGCAGGCATTTTTAAAATATAATTTTATACATTTTAATTTTGTGAATAAACTTAGCATAATTATATTTGACAAATTTCACTCATTAAAACACTATTAACTCATTTAATAATACATAAAATTAATTTTAATTTTCAGAAAATTTATAATATATATAACTAACAATAATTGCATTTTTTAAAATTTTATAATTAGTGAAAATTAAAATATTCATAATTTTATCGATTATTTTCAAAATAATAATAATTTATTAGTTAAACATAATTTATTTAAAATATTCCATGAAAATTAAATGAAAACTCGGATAGCATGAAAAAGGAGACTGTCGCTTATAAATATACTCTTTATATATATGGAACAATAAATTATCAATATTCTATTCATTTCATTTTATTTTCAATTATATGACAAATTAACTATATCTATAACTATATATATATATATATATATATATATATATATATATATATATATATATATATATATATATATATATATATATATATAAATATATATATATATATAAATATATATATAGGTAGTATATATATATATATATATAGGTAGTATATAATATATGAATTTTCCGATTTAACGAGATGTATGTAATTCATATACCTTCACAGCAAGATATTCCAAACTATATTATAATAAATATAATACGAAATACCACAATTGCTAAAAAGAAACATACGGCCTATAAACTGTACAATAGTACAACGAGATGTATGTAATTCCTATACCTTCTTAGCAAGATATTCAGAACTATATTATAAGATATATATAAAAGCTGAAGTTAAAAAGATGAGTGAAAGCCGTGTTAGTAATGAAATACCACAATTGCTAAAAAGAAACATACGGCCTATAGACTGTACAATAGTACAACGAGATGTAAAACATCCACCTAATAATCAGGTTCTATATATTGTATTGCTGAATAATCATTACCAACACGAATACAATTTATCATAACATTAATTATGTTTTTATATTTATATTAATGATGTAATAGAATTTCGAATTGATATATTAGTAATTATTAAGAATATATATTTAAATAAATTAATAAATTGTTATCAATTTTTAATCTCCTATAAAAATATGTTCCACTTCTATACACTTGAATACTGACATCCCATCAGTCTACTCTCTAAAGGAAGGATCATGTTGCCCAGTCTTTATTTTATCAATGGCAGCTAGTCATCCTTCCTTCTTACTGACAGCTTCCGGAAGCAGCCGACGTAAGATGGAGACGCCCGCACTCGCCAACTCCAAAACTGCCCAAGATGTAAAAATCAATAGAAGACATTTAGGAAGACCTTTTAAAGTCGTCCCAAAATATAAGGAAACTAAAAGAAAAAATTTGCAAGTATTGCTTCCACTGAATCCGGTATCGTATTGACCATGGGTCAGGGGTCACTGGTCAACAGGGACTAGGACCCGATACATTCGACTGACTATACCCTCGAGTTGTTAAGATGATAAATGGAGAAATACTTACCAATGTTATAGCTATGCTGGCTGGAGGTATGCACGGTATATGCTTAACCGAACGAGGACAGGTATATTCTTATGATAGAAATGGCTACGGAGGAAAATACACAAAGGATGAAGATGCCTGCTTATACCAGATTAAAATGTTGATAAATATTACACTATACCTCAAAGCTTCTAAAACTAAAGTTTCTATTTATTATAATTGTAAATAATTAATATTGTCAATTATTTTTATGAATTACATATAAAAATATTGATATATTTACCTATATATAATCAATAAGAATGATTTCATAATAAACAGTTGTTTATAAATTTAAAATCTATAATGTATCATATATATATATCAGAAATTAGTATCAAAGTACTAATATTAAAATTAAAATATTGTATACAAATATAAATTATGATGTAGAATATTATTTATATATTGATATTTTATAATAATAAATGTAATAAATAGAAATCATATACATGTGTAAATAAAATATTATAATACGATTCGCAGGAAAAATAAATTGAATACTAGCAAGTTAATAAAATAAAAATATTATAAACAATAATAGTCTTATAATAGTGTATTTTCTTTCAATATACATCATGTATAAATATCATGAGAAATATACTAGATTATAATGTGTCGTATAAATCACTATCATTTTATACAGAGAAAAGTAAATTAAGAAATCGTGTGTTGTATATCAAATTATATCTACGACCGAACGAAAGTTTTGGTCTTATAGTCATTTGAGTTTATATCTCAAGTAATCATTCAATACAAACACGCTAAGGTACATCTCGTCGGTATTCACGTGTAAGTTCATTTAAGTTACTCATCATAACGCAAGTTAAAGATGAAACGCGTGCTCGTATCATCCCCATGCTGGAAGAGAACAATATTTATAAAACCAGCAGTAATGTCTGCTTGTATAAAGTGGGTCAATTACGATCTATCCTGAAGAGTACCTTTAGTAGATGCGCGCTCACACACATTAAGATATAGTGAAGTATTCAACACGAGGAATTTAGATAATATAAAATACAGCGATTCATATTACCCCTATGATCAACCGATCAAGTAACTAAGTAAATATTAACCTTAACAACACCAAAAGAACAAACGCGAAATGACAGTTCTTCTAAACTCATTAAAATTAGTTACATCATATATATATGTGTGTGTAAATTAAAGTTTTTATATATAACATATATTAAATTCAAATAACATGTACCTATCACGTCTAATACTCCTATTGTATGAACATACACATATGTATATTTCGACAACGCTTGTATATTCTCAAGGCAATACATATAACATACCAGGCTCACTCAGATAGCATGAAAAAGGAGATGGTCGCTAATAAATATACTCTTAAAATATATTGAACAATAAATTATCAATATTCAAATCATTTCATTTTATTTTCAATTATATAATAAAATAACTATATATATATATATATAGGTAGTATATAATTCATGAAGTTTCCTATATACATAACAATAGATAACCTACAAGTATGTAGCTAATGCTGATGTGTATCATATTAGTGAGAACTACTATTGTATATCTAGTGCTAAAACTGCTAACTGTAAAGCACACGATGTATAAATATATACATATATTATTTTTATAATTATTCGATAAATAAAATATAGCTAAATCTTTCAATATATATTTTTTTAAATAAAAAAAAGTGATACTGTATACCACTGTCGAACAAGTTCCTAGCTATTACACGTATCAAGTGGCCTTATCAACAAATATTCCGTCTATGATATTACTCTCTATTTTACTTAGGATTGCTCTCATAGTCGGTCACCCATACCTAAACTGTTGTAGCATTCAGTTTAGTAATATAACAATATATTGAAGAAGTCAAATTAAATTTATAAGAAACAGAAGTAATTGTTTCAAATGAAAAAAGAAATTCCAGACTTTTATTTTGTAATACAAATAATTTTGTCATATTTACTTATATAATATATTAATATTATATAACATTACTAAAAAGTCTATTGTTTTATGTGATATTTATATACATATAATTATCCTATAAAGGATATATCTTAATAATAAATTGATGTTGATTTTGAAATAAATTCAAAGGAAAATCAATAAAATAAAAAATATAGAACAAAAAGAATGTTTCATATGAGAAATATCTATAAAAATACGGATACTAATATAGATATATTAAATAAAAATTATATATTACTTTCTAATAATATAATATTATTATGTTATTTCAGATAAATTTACAATTAAATAGGTAATCACAATATAAATATATATAGTAATTATATAAGGAAACAGTTTACAATTCACTTGTGTCATATATCACATTTCACACACACCGACACACTCATTTTTACAGGTACGGGAGCACACGCTGAAAATTATAACAAAAGTGAAGGATGAAATGCATGCTGATATAGATCCTATACTTGAAGAGCACAAGATCTACAAAACTAGCAGTAATGTATGTTAGTATAAATCTAAAGTGGGTCAATTACGATCAAATCTGAAAAGTACCTTCAGTAAGTTACATCCGTATACGCTAATGCACACATATTAAATCGGCGTGAAG
Source organism: Osedax fenrisi (assembly GCA_964019155.1). Lineage (NCBI taxonomy): Eukaryota > Metazoa > Annelida > Polychaeta > Sabellida > Siboglinidae > Osedax > Osedax fenrisi. The sequence goes on from OZ025242.1 coordinate 76,477,812, forward strand.
TATTATAAACGAGACTTTTAGATAAAATAATTATCATATTGATAACATATCATATTAGGCACTACACATTGTTAGGAGGCACTGTGATTTATTCGATTGCAGAACTAATACATTAATGTAACTTATTTCCCCTACAGTTTACGCATATACAAGATAGTAAGCGAAAACACTCTTACGAAGACATTGGCTACTCCCCCGATGAAGGGGATCACCTCCTCCTCTTATATCAACTTGAATACTGACATACCACCCCGCCTACTCTCTAAAGGAAGGATCATGTTGCCCAGTCTTTTCTTTATCAATGGCAGCTAGTCATCCTTCCTTCTTACTGACAGCTTCCGGAAGCAGTCGACGTAAGATGGAGACGCCCGCACTCGCCAACTCCAAAACTGCCCAAGATGTAAAAATCAATAGAAGACATTTAGGAAGACCTTTTAAAGTCGTCCCAAAATATAAGGAAACTAAAAGAAAAAATTTGCAAGTATTGCTTCCACTGAATCCGGTATCGTATTGACCATGGATCAGGGGGCCACAGGACAACAGGGACTAGGACCCGATATATTCGACCGACTATACCCTAGAGTTGTAAAGATGACAAACGGAGATACACTTACCAATGTTATAGCTATGCTGGCTAGAGGTATGCACGGTATATGCTTAACCGAACAAGGACAGGTATATTCTTATGAAAGAAATTGCTACAGAGGAAAATACACCAAGGAAGAAGATGCCTGCTTATACCAGATTAAAATGTTGATAAATATTACACTATACCTCAAAGCTTCTAAAATTAAAGTTTCTATTTATTATAATTGTAAATAATTAATATTGTCAATTATTTTTATGAATTACATATAAAAATGATGATATATTTACCTATATAAAATCAATAAGAATGATTTCATAATAAATAGTTGTTTATAAATTTAAAATCTATAATGTATCATATATATCAGTAATTAGTATCAAAGTACTAATATTAAAATTAAAATATTGTATATAAATATAAATTATGATATAGAATATTATCTATATAATGATATTTTGTAATAATAAATTTAATAAATACAAATAATATACATGTGTAAATAAAATATTATAATACGATTCATAGGAAAATAAATTGAATACTAGCAAGTTAATAAAATAAAAATATTATAATCAATAAAAGTCTTGTAATAGTATCTTTTCTTTCAATATATATTATGTATAAATATTATGAGAAATATACTAGATTATAATGTGTCGTATAAATCACTATCATTTGATACAAATAAAAGTGAATTACGACATAGTGTGTTGTATATCAAATTATATCTATTACCGAACGAAAGTTTTGGTCTTATAGTCATTTGAGTTTATATCTCAAGTAATCATTCAATACAAACACGCTAAGGTACATCTCGTCGGTATTCACGTGTAAGTTTATTTAAGTTACTCATCATAACGCAAGTTAAAGATGAAACGCGTGCTCGTATCATCCCCATGCTGGAAGAGCACAATATTTATAAAACCAGCAGTAATGTCTGCTTGTATAAAGTGGGCCAATTACGATCTAATCTGAAAAGCAAAGATATACAACCTAGCAGTAATGTATGTTTGTATAAATCTAAAGTGGGTCAATTACGATCAAACCTGAAAAGTACCTTCAGTTAGTTACACCCATAGATTCTCGCTCACACACATTAAGATATAGTGAAGTATTCAACATGAGGAATTTAGATAAATCATTACAATATTTATAACATATCATATCTGGCACTTCCATCGTATTATAGTTTGTATACTTTTCAAATAAAATAATGTATCAGTATACAATGTTATAAAAATGTTGTACAATGATATATCTATAATCATATATTGATCTTTTAAAACATTATTTATTATAATTGTAAATCATTTATATTGTCAATTATTTTATGAATAACATATAAAAATATTGATATATTTACCTATATAAAATTAATAAGATTGATTTATTATGAAATGCGTGCGCACACACATTAAGATCTAGTGAAGTATTCGACACGATGAATTTAGATAATATAAAATACAGCAATTCATATTCCCCCTATGATCAACCGATCAAGGAACTAAATAAATATTCACCTTAACAACACCAAAAAAACAAACGCGAAAATGACAGTTCTTCTAAACTCATTAAAATTAGTTACATCATATATATATATGTGTGTGTAAATTAAAGTTTTTATATATAAAATATACTAAATTCAAATAACGTGTACCTATCACGTCTAATACTCCTATTGTATGAACATACACATATGTATATTTCGACAACGCTTGTATGTTCCCGAGGCAATACATATAACATACGAGGCTCACTCAGATAGCATGAAAAAGGAGATGGTCGCTAATAAATATACTCTTAAAATATATTGAACAATAAATTATCAATATTCAAATCATTTCATTTTATTTTCAATTATATAATAAAATAACTATATATATATATATATAGGTAGTATATAATTCATGAAGTTTCCTATATACATAACAATAGATAACCTACAATTATGTAGCTAATGCTGATGTGTATCATATTAGTGAGAACTACTATTGTATATCTAGTGCTAAAACTGCTAACTGTAAAGCACACGATGTATAAATATATACATATATTATTTTTATAATTATTCGATAAATAAAGTCACCTATACCTAAACTGATGTAGAATTCAGTTTAGTAATATAACAATATATTGAAGAAGTCAAATTAAATTTATAAGAAACAGAAATAATTGCTTCAAATGAAAAAAGAAATTCCAGACTTTTATTTTGTAATACAAATAATGTTGTCATATTTACTTATATAATATATTAATATTATATATAACATATATTATAACATATTATATAACATAACTTAAAAGTCTATTGTTATATGTGATATTTATATACATATAATTATCCTATAAAAGATATACCTTAATAATAAATTGAAGTTGATTTTGAAATAAATTCAATGGAAAATCAATAAAATAAAAAATATAGAACAAAAAGAATGTTTTCATATGAGAAATATCTATAAAAATACGGATACTAATATAGATATATTAAATAAAAATTATATATTACTTTCTAATAATAGCATATTATTATGTTATTTCAGATAAATCTACAATTAAATAGTTAATCACAATATATATATATATATATTAATTATATAAGGAAACAGTTTACAATGCACTTGTGTCATATATCACATTTCACACACACCGTGACACACTCGTTTTTACAGGTACGGGAGCATGCGCTGAAAATTATAACCAAAGTGAAGGATGAAACGCATGCTGATATAGACGCTATACTTGAAGAGCACAACATATACAAAACTAGCAGTAATGTCTGTTAGTATAAATCTAAAGTGGATCAATTACGATCAAATCTGAAAAGTACCTTCAGTAAGTTACATCCTTATACGCTAATGCACACATATTAAGATGGCGTGAAGTATTCAAAACGAGACATTTAGATAAAATAATTATCATATTGATAACATATCATATTAGGCACTACATAATTTTTAGGAGGCACTGCGATTTATTCGATTGCAGAACTAATACATTAATGTAACTTATTTCCCCTACAGTTTACGCATATACAAGATAGTAAGCGAAAACACTATTACGAAGACATTGGCTACTCCCCCGATGAAGGGGATCACCTCCTCCACTTATATCAACTTGAATACTGACATACCACCCCGCCTACTTTCTAAAGGAAGGATCATGTCGCCCTGTCTTTTCATTATCAACGGCAGATAGTCATCCTTCCTTCTTACTGACAGCTTCCGGAAGCAGTTGACGTAAGATGGAGACGCCCGCACTCGCCAACTCCAAAACTGCCCAAGATGTAAAAATCAATAGAAGACGTTTAGGAAGACCTATTAAAGTCGTCCCAAAATATAAGGAAACTAAAAGAAGAAATTTGCCAGTATTTTGCTACCACAGAATCCGGTATCGTATTGACCATGGGTCAGGGGTCACTGGTCAACAGGGACTAGGACCCGATACATTCGACTGACTATACCCTCGAGTTGTTAAGATGATGAATGGAGAAATACTTACCAATGTTATAGCTATGCTGGCTGGAGGTATGCACGGTATATGCTTAACCGAACGAGGACAGGTATATTCTTATGATAGAAATGGCTACGGAGGAAAATACACAAAGGATGAAGATGCCTGCTTATACCAGATTAAAATGTTGATAAATATTACACTATACCTCAAAGCTTCTAAAACTAAAGTTTCTATTTATTATAATTGTAAATAATTAATATTGTCAATTATTTTTATGAATTACATATAAAAATATTGATATATTTACCTATATATAATCAATAAGAATGATTTCATAATAAACAGTTGTTTATAAATTTAAAATCTATAATGTATCATATATATATCAGAAATTAGTATCAAAGTACTAATATTAAAATTAAAATATTGTATACAAATATAAATTATGATGTAGAATATTATTTATATATTGATATTTTATAATAATAAATGTAATAAATAGAAATCATATACATGTGTAAATAAAATATTATAATACGATTCGCAGGAAAAATAAATTGAATACTAGCAAGTTAATAAAATAAAAATATTATAAACAATAATAGTCTTATAATAGTGTATTTTCTTTCAATATACATCATGTATAAATATCATGAGAAATATACTAGATTATAATGTATACTGTGTCGTATAAATCACTATCATTTGATACAAATAAAAGTGAATTACGACATAGTGTGTTGTATATCAAATTATATCTATTACCGAACGAAAGTTTTGGTCTTATAGTCATTTGAGTTTATATCTCAAGTAATCATTCAATACAAACACGCTAAGGTACATCTCGTCGGTATTCACGTGTAAGTTCATTTAAGTTACTCATCATAACGCAAGTTAAAGATGAAACGCGTGCTCATATCATCCCCATGCTGGAAGAGAACAATATTTATAAAACCAGCAGTAATGTCTGCTTGTATAAAGTGGGTCAATTACGATCTATCCTGAAGAGTACCTTTAGTAGATGCGCGCTCACACACATTAAGATATAGTGAAGTATTCAACACGAGGAATTTAGATAATATAAAATACAGCGATTCATATTACCCCTATGATCAACCGATCAAGTAACTAAGTAAATATTAACCTTAACAACACCAAAAGAACAAACGCGGAAATGACAGTTCTTCTAAACTCATTAAAATTAGTTACATCATATATATATGTGTGTGTAAATTAAAGTTTTTATATATAACATATATTAAATTCAAATAACGTGTACCTATCACGTCTAATACTCCTATTGTATGAACATACACATATGTATATTTCGACAACGCTTGTATATTCTCAAGGCAATACATATAACATACCAGGCTCACTCAGATAGCATGAAAAAGGAGATGGTCGCTAATAAATATACTCTTAAAATATATTGAACAATAAATTATCAATATTCAAATCATTTCATTTTATTTTCAATTATATAATAAAATAACTATATATATATATATATATATATAGGTAGTATATAATTCATGAAGTTTCCTATATACATAACAATAGATAACCTACAAGTATGTAGCTAATTCTGATGTGTATCATATTAGTGAGAACTACTATTGTATATCTAGTGCTAAAACTGCTAACTGTAAAGCACACGATGTATAAATATATACATATATTATTTTTATAATTATTCGATAAATAAAATATAGCTAAATCTTTCAATATATATTTTTTTAAATAAAAAAAAGTGATACTGTATACCGCTGTCGAACAAGTTCCTAGCTATTACACGTATCAAGTGGCCTTATCAACAAATATTCCGTCTATGATATTACTCTCTATTTTACTTAGGATTGCTCTCATAGTCGGTCACCCATACCTAAACTGTTGTAGCATTCAGTTTAGTAATATAACAATATATTGAAGAAGTCAAATTAAATTTATAAGAAACAGAAGTAATTGTTTCAAATGAAAAAAGAAATTCCAGACTTTTATTTTGTAATACAAATAATTTTGTCATATTTACTTATATAATATATTAATATTATATAACATTACTAAAAAGTCTATTGTTTTATGTGATATTTATATACATATAATTATCCTATAAAGGATATATCTTAATAATAAATTGATGTTGATTTTGAAATAAATTCAAAGGAAAATCAATAAAATAAAAAATATAGAACAAAAAGAATGTTTTCATATGAGAAATATCTATAAAAATACGGATACTAATATAGATATATTAAATAAAAATTATATATTACTTTCTAATAATATAATATTATTATGTTATTTCAGATAAATTTACAATTAAATAGGTAATCACAATATAAATATATATAGTAATTATATAAGGAAACAGTTTACAATTCACTTGTGTCATATATCACATTTCACACACACCGACACACTCATTTTTACAGGTACGGGAGCACACGCTGAAAATTATAACAAAAGTGAAGGATGAAATGCATGCTGATATAGATCCTATACTTGAAGAGCACAAGATCTACAAAACTAGCAGTAATGTATGTTAGTATAAATCTAAAGTGGGTCAATTACGATCAAATCTGAAAAGTACCTTCAGTAAGTTACATCCGTATACGCTAATGCACACATATTAAATCGGCGTGAAGTATTATAAACGAGACTTTTAGATAAAATAATTATCATATTGATAACATATCATATTAGGCACTACACATTGTTAGGAGGCACTGTGATTTATTCGATTGCAGAACTAATACATTAATGTAACTTATTTCCCCTACAGTTTACGCATATACAAGATAGTAAGCGAAAACACTCTTACGAAGACATTGGCTACTCCCCCGATGAAGGGGATCACCTCCTCCTCTTATATCAACTTGAATACTGACATACCACCCCGCCTACTCTCTAAAGGAAGGATCATGTTGCCCAGTCTTTTCTTTATCAATGGCAGCTAGTCATCCTTCCTTCTTACTGACAGCTTCCGGAAGCAGTCGACGTAAGATGGAGACGCCCGCACTCGCCAACTCCAAAACTGCCCAAGATGTAAAAATCAATAGAAGACATTTAGGAAGACCTTTTAAAGTCGTCCCAAAATATAAGGAAACTAAAAGAAAAAATTTGCAAGTATTGCTTCCACTGAATCCGGTATCGTATTGACCATGGATCAGGGGGCCACAGGACAACAGGGACTAGGACCCGATATATTCGACCGACTATACCCTAGAGTTGTAAAGATGACAAACGGAGATACACTTACCAATGTTATAGCTATGCTGGCTAGAGGTATGCACGGTATATGCTTAACCGAACAAGGACAGGTATATTCTTATGAAAGAAATTGCTACAGAGGAAAATACACCAAGGAAGAAGATGCCTGCTTATACCAGATTAAAATGTTGATAAATATTACACTATACCTCAAAGCTTCTAAAATTAAAGTTTCTATTTATTATAATTGTAAATAATTAATATTGTCAATTATTTTTATGAATTACATATAAAAATGATGATATATTTACCTATATAAAATCAATAAGAATGATTTCATAATAAATAGTTGTTTATAAATTTAAAATCTATAATGTATCATATATATCAGTAATTAGTATCAAAGTACTAATATTAAAATTAAAATATTGTATATAAATATAAATTATGATATAGAATATTATCTATATAATGATATTTTGTAATAATAAATTTAATAAATACAAATAATATACATGTGTAAATAAAATATTATAATACGATTCATAGGAAAATAAATTGAATACTAGCAAGTTAATAAAATAAAAATATTATAATCAATAAAAGTCTTGTAATAGTATCTTTTCTTTCAATATATATTATGTATAAATATTATGAGAAATATACTAGATTATAATGTGTCGTATAAATCACTATCATTTTATACAGAGAAAAGTAAATTAAGAAATCGTGTGTTGTATATCAAATTATATCTACGACCGAACGAAAGTTTTGGTCTTATAGTCATTTGAGTTTATATCTCAAGTAATCATTCAATACAGACATGCTAAGGTACATCTTGTCGTTATTCAAGTGTAAGTTTATTTAAGTTACTCATCATAACGCAAGTTAAAGATGAAACGCGTGCTCGTATCATCCCCATGCTGGAAGAGCACAATATTTATAAAACCAGCAGTAATGTCTGCTTGTATAAAGTGGGCCAATTACGATCTAATCTGAAAAGCAAAGATATACAACCTAGCAGTAATGTATGTTTGTATAAATCTAAAGTGGGTCAATTACGATCAAACCTGAAAAGTACCTTCAGTTAGTTACACCCATAGATTCTCGCTCACACACATTAAGATATAGTGAAGTATTCAACATGAGGAATTTAGATAAATCATTACAATATTTATAACATATCATATCTGGCACTTCCATCGTATTATAGTTTGTATACTTTTCAAATAAAATAATGTATCAGTATACAATGTTATAAAAATGTTGTACAATGATATATCTATAATCATATATTGATCTTTTAAAACATTATTTATTATAATTGTAAATCATTTATATTGTCAATTATTTTATGAATAACATATAAAAATATTGATATATTTACCTATATAAAATTAATAAGATTGATTTATTATGAAATGCGTGCGCACACACATTAAGATCTAGTGAAGTATTCGACACGATGAATTTAGATAATATAAAATACAGCGATTCATATTCCCCCTATGATCAACCGATCAAGGAACTAAATAAATATTCACCTTAACAACACCAAAAAAACAAACGCGAAAATGACAGTTCTTCTAAACTCATTAAAATTAGTTACATCATATATATATATGTGTGTGTAAATTAAAGTTTTTATATATAAAATATACTAAATTCAAATAACGTGTACCTATCACGTCTAATACTCCTATTGTATGAACATACACATATGTATATTTCGACAACGCTTGTATGTTCCCGAGGCAATACATATAACATACGAGGCTCACTCAGATAGCATGAAAAAGGAGATGGTCGCTAATAAATATACTCTTAAAATATATTGAACAATAAATTATCAATATTCAAATCATTTCATTTTATTTTCAATTATATAATAAAATAACTATATATATATATATATAGGTAGTATATAATTCATGAAGTTTCCTATATACATAACAATAGATAACCTACAATTATGTAGCTAATGCTGATGTGTATCATATTAGTGAGAACTACTATTGTATATCTAGTGCTAAAACTGCTAACTGTAAAGCACACGATGTATAAATATATACATATATTATTTTTATAATTATTCGATAAATAAAGTCACCTATACCTAAACTGATGTAGAATTCAGTTTAGTAATATAACAATATATTGAAGAAGTCAAATTAAATTTATAAGAAACAGAAATAATTGCTTCAAATGAAAAAAGAAATTCCAGACTTTTATTTTGTAATACAAATAATGTTGTCATATTTACTTATATAATATATTAATATTATATATAACATATATTATAACATATTATATAACATAACTTAAAAGTCTATTGTTATATGTGATATTTATATACATATAATTATCCTATAAAAGATATACCTTAATAATAAATTGAAGTTGATTTTGAAATAAATTCAATGGAAAATCAATAAAATAAAAAATATAGAACAAAAAGAATGTTTTCATATGAGAAATATCTATAAAAATACGGATACTAATATAGATATATTAAATAAAGTATATATTACTTTCTAATAATAGCATATTATTATGTTATTTCAGATAAATCTACAATTAAATAGTTAATCACAATATATATATATATATATTAATTATATAAGGAAACAGTTTACAATGCACTTGTGTCATATATCACATTTCACACACACCGTGACACACTCGTTTTTACAGGTACGGGAGCATGCGCTGAAAATTATAACCAAAGTGAAGGATGAAACGCATGCTGATATAGACGCTATACTTGAAGAGCACAAAATATACAAAACTAGCAGTAATGTCTGTTAGTATAAATCTAAAGTGGATCAATTACGATCAAATCTGAAAAGTACCTTCAGTAAGTTACATCCTTATACGCTAATGCACACATATTAAGATGGCGTGAAGTATTCAAAACGAGACATTTAGATAAAATAATTATCATATTGATAACATATCATATTAGGCACTACATAATTTTTAGGAGGCACTGCGATTTATTCGATTGCAGAACTAATACATTAATGTAACTTATTTCCCCTACAGTTTACGCATATACAAGATAGTAAGCGAAAACACTATTACGAAGACATTGGCTACTCCCCCGATGAAGGGGATCACCTCCTCCACTTATATCAACTTGAATACTGACATACCACCCCGCCTACTTTCTAAAAGAAGGATCATGTCGCCCTGTCTTTTCATTATCAACGGCAGATAGTCATCCTTCCTTCTTACTGACAGCTTCCGGAAGCAGTTGACGTAAGATGGAGACGCCCGCACTCGCCAACTCCAAAACTGCCCAAGATGTAAAAATCAATAGAAGACGTTTAGGAAGACCTATTAAAGTCGTCCCAAAATATAAGGAAACTAAAAGAAGAAATTTGCCAGTATTTTGCTACCACAGAATCCGGTATCGTATTGACCATGGGTCAGGGGTCACTGGTCAACAGGGACTAGGACCCGATACATTCGACTGACTATACCCTCGAGTTGTTAAGATGATGAATGGAGAAATACTTACCAATGTTATAGCTATGCTGGCTGGAGGTATGCACGGTATATGCTTAACCGAACGAGGACAGGTATATTCTTATGATAGAAATGGCTACGGAGGAAAATACACAAAGGATGAAGATGCCTGCTTATACCAGATTAAAATGTTGATAAATATTACACTATACCTCAAAGCTTCTAAAACTAAAGTTTCTATTTATTATAATTGTAAATAATTAATATTGTCAATTATTTTTATGAATTACATATAAAAATATTGATATATTTACCTATATATAATCAATAAGAATGATTTCATAATAAACAGTTGTTTATAAATTTAAAATCTATAATGTATCATATATATATCAGAAATTAGTATCAAAGTACTAATATTAAAATTAAAATATTGTATACAAATATAAATTATGATGTAGAATATTATTTATATATTGATATTTTATAATAATAAATGTAATAAATAGAAATCATATACATGTGTAAATAAAATATTATAATACGATTCGCAGGAAAAATAAATTGAATACTAGCAAGTTAATAAAATAAAAATATTATAAACAATAATAGTCTTATAATAGTGTATTTTCTTTCAATATACATCATGTATAAATATCATGAGAAATATACTAGATTATAATGTATACTGTGTCGTATAAATCACTATCATTTGATACAAATAAAAGTGAATTACGACATAGTGTGTTGTATATCAAATTATATCTATTACCGAACGAAAGTTTTGGTATTATAGTCATTTGAGTTTATATCTCAAGTAATCATTCAATACAAACACGCTAAGGTACATCTCGTCGGTATTCACGTGTAAGTTCATTTAAGTTACTCATCATAACGCAAGTTAAAGATGAAACGCGTGCTCATATCATCCCCATGCTGGAAGAGAACAATATTTATAAAACCAGCAGTAATGTCTGCTTGTATAAAGTGGGTCAATTACGATCTATCCTGAAGAGTACCTTTAGTAGATGCGCGCTCACACACATTAAGATATAGTGAAGTATTCAACACGAGGAATTTAGATAATATAAAATACAGCGATTCATATTACCCCTATGATCAACCGATCAAGTAACTAAGTAAATATTAACCTTAACAACACCAAAAGAACAAACGCGGAAATGACAGTTCTTCTAAACTCATTAAAATTAGTTACATCATATATATATGTGTGTGTAAATTAAAGTTTTTATATATAACATATATTAAATTCAAATAACGTGTACCTATCACGTCTAATACTCCTATTGTATGAACATACACATATGTATATTTCGACAACGCTTGTATATTCTCAAGGCAATACATATAACATACCAGGCTCACTCAGATAGCATGAAAAAGGAGATGGTCGCTAATAAATATACTCTTAAAATATATTGAACAATAAATTATCAATATTCAAATCATTTCATTTTATTTTCAATTATATAATAAAATAACTATATATATATATATATATATATATAGGTAGTATATAATTCATGAAGTTTCCTATATACATAACAATAGATAACCTACAAGTATGTAGCTAATGCTGATGTGTATCATATTAGTGAGAACTACTATTGTATATCTAGTGCTAAAACTGCTAACTGTAAAGCACACGATGTATAAATATATACATATATTATTTTTATAATTATTCGATAAATAAAATATAGCTAAATCTTTCAATATATATTTTTTTAAATAAAAAAAAGTGATACTGTATACCGCTGTCGAACAAGTTCCTAGCTATTACACGTATCAAGTGGCCTTATCAACAAATATTCCGTCTATGATATTACTCTCTATTTTACTTAGGATTGCTCTCATAGTCGGTCACCCATACCTAAACTGTTGTAGCATTCAGTTTAGTAATATAACAATATATTGAAGAATTCAAATTAAATTTATAAGAAACAGAAGTAATTGTTTCAAATGAAAAAAGAAATTCCAGACTTTTATTTTGTAATACAAATAATTTTGTCATATTTACTTATATAATATATTAACATTATATAACATTACTAAAAAGTCTATTGTTTTATGTGATATTTATATACATATAATTATCCTATAAAGGATATATCTTAATAATAAATTGATGTTGATTTTGAAATAAATTCAAAGGAAAATCAATAAAATAAAAAATATAGAACAAAAAGAATGTTTTCATATGAGAAATATCTATAAAAATACGGATACTAATATAGATATATTAAATAAAAATTATATATTACTTTCTAATAATATAATATTATTATGTTATTTCAGATAAATTTACAATTAAATAGTTAATCACAATATATATATATATATATATATATATATATATATATTAATTATATAAGGAAACAGTTTACAATGCACTTGTGTCATATATCACATTTTACACACACCGTGACACACTCGTTTTTACAGGTACGGGAGCATGCGCTGAAAATTATAACCAAAGTGAAGGATGAAACGCATGCTGATATAGACGCTATACTTGAAGAGCACAAAATATACAAAACTAGCAGTAATGTCTGTTAGTATAAATCTAAAGTGGATCAATTACGATCAAATCTGAAAAGTACCTTCAGTAAGTTACATCCTTATACGCTAATGCACACATATTAAGATGGCGTGAAGTATTCAAAACGAGACATTTAGATAAAATAATTATCATATTGATAACATATCATATTAGGCACTACATAATTTTTAGGAGGCACTGCGATTTATTCGATTGCAGAACTAATACATTAATGTAACTTATTTCCCCTACAGTTTACGCATATACAAGATAGTAAGCGAAAACACTATTACGAAGACATTGGCTACTCCCCCGATGAAGGGGATCACCTCCTCCACTTATATCATCTTGAATACTGACATACCACCCCGCCTACTTTCTAAAGGAAGGATCATGTCGCCCTGTCTTTTCATTATCAACGGCAGATAGTCATCCTTCCTTCTTACTGACAGCTTCCGGAAGCAGTTGACGTAAGATGGAGACGCCCGCACTCGCCAACTCCAAAACTGCCCAAGATGTAAAAATCAATAGAAGACGTTTAGGAAGACCTATTAAAGTCGTCCCAAAATATAAGGAAACTAAAAGAAGAAATTTGCCAGTATTTTGCTACCACAGAATCCGGTATCGTATTGACCATGGGTCAGGGGTCACTGGTCAACAGGGACTAGGACCCGATACATTCGACTGACTATACCCTCGAGTTGTTAAGATGATGAATGGAGAAATACTTACCAATGTTATAGCTATGCTGGCTGGAGGTATGCACGGTATATGCTTAACCGAACGAGGACAGGTATATTCTTATGATAGAAATGGCTACGGAGGAAAATACACAAAGGATGAAGATGCCTGCTTATACCAGATTAAAATGTTGATAAATATTACACTATACCTCAAAGCTTCTAAAACTAAAGTTTCTATTTATTATAATTGTAAATAATTAATATTGTCAATTATTTTTATGAATTACATATAAAAATATTGATATATTTACCTATATATAATCAATAAGAATGATTTCATAATAAACAGTTGTTTATAAATTTAAAATCTATAATGTATCATATATATATCAGAAATTAGTATCAAAGTACTAATATTAAAATTAAAATATTGTATACAAATATAAATTATGATGTAGAATATTATTTATATATTGATATTTTATAATAATAAATTTAATAAATACAAATCATATACATGTGTAAATAAAATATTATAATACGATTCGCAGGAAAAATAAATTGAATACTAGCAAGTTAATAAAATAAAAATATTATAAACAATAATAGTCTTATAATAGTGTATTTTCTTTCAATATACATCATGTATAAATATCATGAGAAATATACTAGATTATAATGTATACTGTGTCGTATAAATCACTATCATTTGATACAGAGAAAAGTGAATTACGAAATCGTGTATTGTATATCAAATTATATCTACGACCGAACGAAAGTTTTGGTCTTATAGTCATTTGAGTTTATATCTCAAGTAATCATTCAATACAGACATGCTAAAGTACATTTTGTTGGAATATACGTGGTAGTTCATTTAAGTTACTCATCATAGCGTAAGTTAAAGATGAAGCGCACGCTCCTATCGACCCCATGCTGGAAGAGCACAATATTTATAAAACCAGCAGTAATGTCAGCTTGTATAAAGTGGGTCAACTACGATCTAATCTGAAAATGATCTAATAGTAATTAATTAATATTATTGATTAATATTACAATTAATATTGTTATAATTGATTTATTTCTTTTGTGGGCAGGGTCAATTACATTATAATTGATTTATGTAATTATTTTTATTTCAAGAGAATGTATGAAATATCTTAATAAATGATGATATATTAAGGGCTGGCGAAACATATAGTGAACGTATTATCTAATGCCGGTGACATATGGATGATATAATGTTAATGTCATATTATCAAATAATATTGTCATATTTACTTATATAATATATTAATATTATATAACATTACTAAAAAGTCTATTGTTTTATATGATATTTATATACATATAATTATCTTATAAAGGATATATCTTAATAATAAATTGATGTTGATTTTGAAATAAATTCAAAGGAAAATCAATAAAATAAAAATATAGAACAAAAAGATTGTTTTCATATGAGAAATATCTATAAAAATACGGATACTAATATAGATATATTAAATAAAAATTATATATTACTTTCTAATAATAGAATATTATTATGTTATTTCAGATAAATTTACAATTAAATAGGTAATCACAATATATATATATATAGTAATTATATAAGGAAACAGTTTACAATGCACTTGTGTCATATATCACATTTCACACACACCGTGACACACTCGTTTTTACAGGTACGGGAGCATGCGCTGAAAATTATAACCAAAGTGAAGGATGAAACGCATGCTGATATAGATCCTATACTTGAAGAGCACAAGATATACAAAACTAGCAGTAATGTCTGCTTGTATAAAGTGGGTCAACTACGATCTAATCTGAAGAGCACAAGATATACAAAACTAGCAATAATGTATGTTTGTATAAATCTAAAGTGAGTCAATTACGATAAAATCTGAAAAGTACTTTCAGTTAGTTACTCCCGTATACTCCAATGCACACATATTAAGATGGCATGAAATATTCAAAACCAGGTGATACTAATGTGGCCTCATACTAACAAGAGGATAATCAAAAAAAGAGATAGGTATTCATATATATATATATATATATATATATATATTACAATTAATTTTGTTGTAATTGATTCATTTTTTTTCGTGGGCAGGGTCAATTATATTTTATTTTATTAATCATTCTTATTTCAAGAGAATGCATGAAATATCTAAATAAATTATTATATATAACCTACTATTTTGATATACATATTAAACATAATCTAGATTTAAAATATCTATTGTAACATTTGTATATGTATACAAAATATAAATAAGCATACAATAATAATAGTTTTGTAAATGAGCTTATAAAATTTAAATGTAATCTAAATATACATGTACATGTAATCAATGACATCACTACAATAATTATTTTACAATATTTTACAATATGTATTTACATGTTTTGTAATCATATGTTTATATATATAGGCAATTATATATATAAGTATATATATATTTTACATTATTAATATTTATAAATTAAAATAATTTAATTCTATGAAAAAACAATTAATAATAATACATTAATTTTTAATATATAATATAGATAAGTCATATTGTGTTATATATATATATCAAAATATGTTAGAAAATCTCAACAATAGGTTTTTTCTATCATAATATTATCCTACATATACATTATTATGAATATTGTTACATGGCTAGAATAGTAATTTCTAAATATATTATCATTAAAGATTTGGATTGTAAAATAATAAATTACTTTTTGATTTGTATAATAAAAGCGAATCCTTCGCAAAGCCGAAAAATCTTATCTCAAACATCCCTCCCCTACTTCACTTTCCTACTACAATAATCTAAATAATCTCCACCGAAAAGCTATTTCTACCGCTAAAGCACTTCACATCAATCACAAATTTGACAAACTAGCTTATGACAGTAAGTCTATACACAGACTTTCTGCTCAACTTCTTGGTCATTCACTTAAAGTCCCTCTCTCCACTGTCACCCCTGAATAACTACCACTCCTCTTCGACAAATATTTCAACAACAAACTTTCCACCACACTTTACACCCTTCCCAACCTGTCATTCCCACCACTCACATCACCTTTCCATTCTCCCTTAAAAAATGTGAATCTCACCACTTGATCAAATCATCTCCCTTCTCAAATCTACCTCCTCAACCTCATCCCTTGACCCTCTTTCCCTCCCAATACTAAAGCATATATTTAACACTGTTGCAACCCCCCTTAATCAAATCATTTGCGGTTCACTTTCTTCCGGCTCCGTCCCTCCCGATTTCAAAAAAGCAATCATCACCCCAATCCTTAAAAAGCCACCCTTGATTCTCTGTCTCCCTCCAACTACCGACCCATCTCTAACCTCTCAATCCACTCTAAGATCCTTGAACGTGTTATCTCCTCCCAACTTATCACATACCTTACAACCAATAAAATTTCCAACATCTTCCAAAGCGCCTACCTCCCCCACAAATCTACTGAATCCGCCCTAACCCATTACCTCCGACCTACTCTCTGGATTTAACAACAACCGTGACACCATACTCTTCCTTCTCGACATGTACTCCGCTTTCGACACCCTTGACCATAATGTCTTCATACACAGACTATCCGGCATCGGCATCACCGGCATTGCCCTCTGGTTCACCTCCTACATTAGCATTGCTCTTCCTTAGTCAGGATTAATACACACTCTTCCCCGCTCCATAACCCACGGTGTCCCTCATGGCTCTGTCCTCGGCCCACTCCTCTTCAATATTGACCTCCTCCCCATGTTTGACATCTTCACTGGCTACCCTTACATCTCCTTCCATACTTACGCCGACGACCTTCAACTATATCTTAACTGCACAGACTCCCCTACTTATGCCCCTGACCGATTCTCCTCCTGTATCAAGTCCATACATTATTGGCTTACCTCCAACTCCCTAAAACTTAACCCCACTAAAACGGAAGCTATCTTTCTCCACTTACCTCTACACTCCTCCACCCTCCTGAACCACCCCCCATATCACTCGACAATACCTCACTCCCTTACTCTCAACACGTTCTAAACCTTGGCTTCCATCTTGATACCACCCTTTCCCTTGAATCCCATATTATACATATGCACAAATCCATCCAATACCACCTACACTACCTCCACTTCTATATATATATATATATATATATATATATATATATATATATATATATATATTTATTTAGCTTATATAAAACTATTGATACATTTTCTTATGTATTTAAATAAATTAGATACACAATGTAAAGTTGTTACTACTAGTAAAATTGTTATATATATACTTTGTATTATAATAAAGTAAATAGAATATTATGCATATTAATTTAGATTATTACTTACTTTTTTCTACTTATTATCAATTAATTGTTACATTCCCTAATTACTTTATCTTATTTTTATTATAGTTTAGGTTAATTTTATAATTTCATGAATAAATTATACCAATATATTCTAAATAGATTATATTAAAACAATAATTAAAATATTAATTATTGAATGAATAAATAATTTTTTACAAAACTACATATTTTTAACCTTCTATTTACATGTAAATATCTATAAATAGACCTAATTTGAATACAAATAAAATAAAATACATCTATAAAAACAACAATATTATATAATCGAAGTAGTTATTAAATAATTAAATTGGATTGTAATACCTAAATATTACTATAGCATATTATATAACTTAATTAAACTCATAGATGACTCAGTATTAGAGGCTATTAAGTGACATTAGAGCCATATGTCTTAAATTGAAAACTTTATCTAAATTCCGGGATGGGATGAAAGGACTCCACCAAAATAACAATAACAAAAACAATAATATTAAAATTAATTTGAATTTTTTTATAATTATTAATCATACGTAATTTTGTAAATAATTATTTATTCATTCAATATTTAATATTTTAATTATTGTTTTAATATAATCTATTTATAATTCTGATTGCATAATTATAATTATATTTTGCTATTTATATAGTTACTATATAATATACATATCCATTATAACATGTGAAATAATAGATAAGTGTACATGTGCATTCATAGACTGATAAAATATCTGCAATAATGCTATAATCATTAACATTTCCATTCATAAAATACAGATGTACATTTGGCTAACATATTTATGTGTATATGTATATGTATAAAATATACAAAGGTACTCTGTATATCTCTGAATATATTATGAATACACATATCTGAACATGTGCTTGCATTTATTATATACATATAAATATATGAATTAGAGTATGTATATATAAACATATAAATGCATGTATTAATTTAATTTTATTTTAATTTAATTTTATCTATGTATATATATATAGCGAATTAAAATTATAATTATATAATCAGAATTATAATTAATTATAACACCAATGATTTTTCGAAGCAAAGATATGTCACTCTACTTAATTTGTGAAATTAATGAAAAACTGCGAAATTTCTACTGAAAACTATTTATTTATAATTATAATTATATTTGCTAAATCATAGTAAACACATTAAAAGAATTTATTTGTGTATGTTAAGTTTTATAATTAAATTCTTTTTGTTATTACAATGCGATATTATAATTCAGTGATTATGGGCAGGATTTATTTGTTAAATGTCGGGTTGTTATCTATTCCAGGGCAGTCCCCAATAAAATATAATATAGAAAATATTTAATTTATTATCTTTTGATATCATTTTTATAATATAAATAATTATTATTCTTAATACATAAAATATTTCCAATATAAAATGTAAATGTTAAATAACTTGATTCATTTATTTATTAAAATTCTTTATAAAAAGTTTGTTTTATTTAATAATTAAGTAACCTAGTAATGACATATTTTTGAAAGTGTATTTTTTTCAAATACAGACACAAAATCAGTGTATTTAAATTCAAATACAAATTCAAATACAATTACATATTTTACCCCATACCTATATGTAGGCTGTATACTCTGACTAATGGCAATTTTATGTCTATAAAAAATCACTTTAATTCTAAAAATATATCATAAAGTTATCTAGTATGGTATAAGTTAACTTAAATTATAAATTATCAATAATATATTATATTCTTATATTTTTATATATATATATTAACACATATTTAATATGATATTAGTAAATATTGAAGAAAATTTAAATATGGATATATATTATTAATTATATATGTATATTATATGATTATTATAATAATATCATATCATATCACATTAAAATTGTTAATAATATAATAGTATAATAAAATTAAATGTGTAAATAATATATACTATCAACATAAGTTAATATCGAAATAATAATGATTGAATATATAGGGGAGAGTGTTATAATATCGACACCCTAGAGATCTCCTAAAATATAATTCCAATAAAAAATTATTAATGTATGAAATGTTAATCAATATAATTATAATTCATATAAGTATAATTTTTTTTTAATATTTATTTTTTTTAATTATAAACAAAAAACTGATTTTATCGTTACAACACAAACAACTACATTTATGACATTTTTGTATATTAGTACTTTATTTATTCTCAATCATTTAAAAATGAAGGTATTTTAAATATTTAAAATAAATCTAATAGATCTAATTATATTTTACAAGTTATTACAAAGTTATTAACTTTTACCTAAACAACATACATTTTAATAATACCGACACCCTAATTTCACATAATATCGATACCCCTGTTATCTTAGAGTTTAACAAACTAAATTAAAATTGAAAATAGTTATTATATGTATATATTAACCTACTTAATACTTATAAATAAAATTTGGAAATGTTTAATTTAGAAATAATAAAGTTATAGTGATTTATTATTAGGGTGTCGGTATTAGAGTACTCTCCCCTATATGTTGAAATAAAATTGCCATTAGTCTGTTGCAATCGTATGTACTAAATATGATTAATCTAGAATACAAGCCTAAAAATCACTTAACAAAAAATAAAAACTAACTCATAAAAGTTTATTTGAAATACAAAAACATATATAAATAATTATTTTATAAAAATAACAATTATTTTCTTATCATTTTATAGTTTGTAAATATGTTCAATAATTATTAAAATAAATTGTATATTGTAATACTAAGATTTTTTCGATATTACGCATAATATAAAAAGATATAAAATATTTATAATAATTTACGAAATATATGAAATAAAGTTTATAATTTCATTTTATTAATAAAAACAAAATGATATATTTATAATTACAAATATCATATAAGTATACAAAAAGTATAATTAAAAATATACACACATATTTTTAATTGGAACCATCTTATTATTTTCTAGTGTATAGAACCATAATAGTACACAAACTAAAATTGTATCTAAAAATCACAAGATTGTATTTTATACAGCAATAAAACAGTAAATAAAATATTTTAAAAAGAATTTAATAAATATTATTTAAATTAGAATAATTATTATAATATAGTAAAGAGATATTATAAAGATATACTAGTTTTACAAGTTTTTAATTTTCAATTATCAATATTATTTAATTTATTATCAATAGTATCCTTTAGGTAACAAATAAATAGTGGTAATAATGTAATTTAATAATTTTAAGTATACAATTTAACCTATTATAAATTATAAATATTATAATTTAAGTAATGCAAAATGTTATATAGGTAAAATAATTTAATACCAGTCATTTTGTAACAAAACAATTTGTATCAAGTTCTTTTGTATCCAACAACAAATAAATGTGTCTAATAGATTTTAATTGTTGTTTGTTTTTATAATTAATATCTATAAATATTATTTTAGTATTATAATCTGATATAATTATATAGTGATTGTGGGTAGACTTTATTTGTTAAAATCTCGGTATAAGATCTAGCCTAGATGTATTAATATAGTGATATTTCATATTTATACATAATACATAATTTTTGACCTAATACTATTACTACTTGTTATTACTATTAGTCATAGTTAGTCTAAATATAACTATATGATTCAACAATTACTATGTAATTACAGTAGTTATATGATGGTACAATATGACAACAAGTTACTATGATGGTGCCTATCTAATTCGTAGTAATATTTATTTTTATTATACGACCCCGGTTTTTGACTACAGTATTTATTACCAGTAACACATACATTTTTAATTTTAAAAAGTTATTAAATATTAATATTATGACTATTTATTTGTTAGCGAAAGGATAATGTTGGTAAAAATGTTATAGAATTAATAATTAAATAATCAAAAACTAATAGTAAGGACATGCCATATGTACGATATCTCATCTATGTTTACTTTTTGTACTCTAATCTATATACTTTTCAGTGGTATATTTAATTATAATTAAATTATTTAAATCTTTGAATCCAATATATCAAGGTGGTTATTTATTTGTTAAATAAAAATGATTTCATATTTTTAATTTGTATTTTTAAATAAATATTTTATTAAAATTACAAATTTATTAATAAAGTCGGTTTAAATTGAACGCTATTTTTCTATATTCTGTATGTCAAAATTTCAAATACGTTGTGTATTGCATTATAATATAATGTTGACATAATCATATTACATACATACCTACATGTGGTAATACTATAAAATCGTTAAAGCGTAAAATAGAATTTTCATAAAATATGCATTAGCAGACGTCATTGCTTATAATTAATAATTAATAACTTGTAATATTCTTTAATTATCTATTATAATAATTATTAAATTAATTAAAAATGTTTTTTACTATTTGATTAAAATTAAATATGGTAATATATATAAATTAATTTCTTAAACATATAGGAGAAACCAAAACAACCTGTATAAAACTTAAAAATGTACAAAAAACCCAAAACCAATACATTAAAATCAACATTTTTTGAGATAATACCAACTCTGAGTACATAAAAATATGTATAATAAATAGATTAAACAAATAATATATTAAATAATTACTAATCTTTTATCTTCTCTTTAATCTTGATATCCTTATTTCTGTTGTGTCTTGGTAAATACGATACTGTTGGATTATAAAAATATAATAATTTATATTCATAAAAATTTGATACAATATTATTTTAATATATTGAACTGATGAAGGTAGTATTATTAATATTGTCAATTTATTATTTCTATATTGTGGCGAATTAAAGTATTCAAAATCAGTAAATTATCATTACAGTAGAGTACATTCACTATATTATACTATAATCAGATATTTGTAAGTATGTTAATCAAAACAAACGGGGGCCATATTCGATATTCTCCATTATTGTCAAATATATATATATATATAAATTTTTAAATTGTTACTTTTTATAACTCAAATTATTAAACTATAAATAAATATTTATTGATACCTGATTATTTTATGTTTAAATACAAGATAAATATTATGAACATATTAAATAAATTAATATTTTTTGAATTTAAAATTATTATTTATCAATGATTGAAAAATTCCATAAAATAAGTAGAATTCAAATTAATAATTATGATTCAAATAAACCAAATTATAAAGTTCATTCGTATTGGATGCCTGATATAAGACAGTTTTGAAAAAGGATAAAAACTAGAACCAATACTAAAACATATTATATAAATATATAAATTATATAAGTTTTATATTAATTATAGCTTATTTATGTATGTAACAATTAGCAATATTGTAGCAATGTTTAGGTTTCCCAATATTCTTTTGAAAATTGAAATGAATAGGAATTTTTACATTACAAAAAATAAAAGTTATACTATATCTATATTCTAATTATTATATTATACTATTAATATTATACTAATTAATATTATACTATTAATTAGTATAATATTAATTAATATTATAATAATTAATACTATACTATTAATATTATACTAATTAATTATATAAATATTAATAGTATACTCATTAATATTATACTATAGTATTTTACTCTATAGAGTCTACGAATACATTCAGTGTATTTAGGCTAAATATATTGGTATAAATTCGGTTGTGTGAAATTATTGTCACGCATATCATGAACATTTCCTAATTTCCACGCACTGCTTAGAAATAGAAACACGCATGCATTTGACAAATTCCATACACGAAAAAAACGCACGCAACCGAATTTTGAAAAAAACGCACATAGAATTAAAAACGGAGTTGATGTGTACCCCTATTACTAGTATTATTTTTCCATTATTGTGTATTCTGGGTTTTCTTAAATGTTTTGATATTTTCTTTGATTTGTGGATTTTAATAGATTTATGAATGGAAAGACAATTTCACTATTTCATTAAATATTATATATATATACATTATAAATAGTATTATACATATATATTTCATATTAAGATTATTATAGTTATAAGCTCTGTCAATCTCTATCTTTCAATGGTAATATAGAAATTTACGATAACATAATATTGGTTTATAAAATTAATTTACAATATAAAATATAATATATTAAGTTAAGTTACTTTATGATTATATATATTATTTATAATATTTTAAATATTAATATATATAAAATACATTATTATTTCAAATTATATAAATATAATATTTAAATTTATCAAATATATTTTGAAGGGGACGATAGCAAAGATTTTCCGAAGGAAAGATATAACACTTACGCGAAATCGTGTAATTCGAATTTGTATACAAAATACCCCAGTGCCACCTATAGCGGGTTACTTTTAGGAACTATGTGTTGTTTATAATGTAAATTCGTATTTAACTATACACTTTTAAAATGTTAAATAATATGCTTTAAATTAATATTTATATGATGAAAACTAAGTGTTCATTACTAATATATAACAAACAAATATGATATTTATGTTTTAAATGCTATAAGTATATATTTAGTAAGTAAAATCTAATTTATATTGCATGTAATTTAATAGAGCAATGAAAACATTGTTGTATGCAAACAGAGCTAAACCTAAATCTATTTCAGTGATTTCGATACTACTGCTAGCAGCGGCAGGGGATATTACTAAATTACGTTGCATACATAGGGAGTGTTATATCTTTGCTTCGCAAAATTCTGGATGATAGTTTACATGTAAAAGATAGGGAAAATCATTATTTTGTAAAGGCTAATAACTTTTTTATAATTTTCATTTGTATATAAATACACTTAGTTACATAGTAAATATTATTTACTATTGATAATTTGTTAGTGTATATATTTGTATACAATATTCCTATATATATATTTTTAATATTTAAACAAAAATAGCAATTTTCCCGCTTTACATGTAAACCCTTTTACATGTACCACTTAATATTAAATTTCTCTAAATACAATATATTAATAACAGGGATATGATTACCAATTTAATATAATATACTAATATATATATATATATATATATATATTACTAAATAAATTAGAATAACAGTATAATGAAATATATGATGAAATATATGAGACATTTGCCGAATTTATCCTGTAACCATAAATTATAATGAAGTATTAAGACCCTTTAAGACCCATCTGTCTGGGACCATTTTGACACAAAAAAATCCCAGGTGTCTCGGACCGTCTCATAATTTATTAACACATATAATTCACTAAATCAGCACTCTATTTACATGAATTTAAATGTAAAAATATGTGATAATATTTTCTTTATTATAGGATTTAAAAAAAAAGTATCTTTATATATTAATTTATGAGATTTTGTATATAATACAACTGTATATGGTATTTATTTTAAAAATAAATAATTATTATTAAATATATTAGTAAATAAATTATATTTTATATCATCAATATAGTCTATTATACTGGTTATAATAATTATAATAATAACAACATTCCATTGTTTAATTAATCTCTAGTATTGAATATGGGTACTATTTATAAAATTTATAAAATATATTATTAATTAATATAAATTAAACATTTAATAGTTAATTAATTAATAGTATATATATATATATATATATTTATATAAATTTATTATATTTTATTTTCAGTTAGAAATTTATATTTATTTTAAATAAAAAATTACTATAATTATTATAATTATAATAATTAATTAAAATATAATATTATGTATATTCCATTTTATTCTTCAGATTAATATAAAATATTATATATTAATCAAAATAAATATAACTTGTAATATACAAATTTCAATATATTCAACACATTATCGTTTTTTTTTCAAATTCCTATATTTTTTTAAATATATACATAATATCTGGGAATTTAGGGCAGTATTATTTAAAATAACTGATTCATAAAGGGTTAACAATAATTAAATTTTACTTTAATTGATTTTGTTAATTTAAACATATTTTTTATATGAAGTTATTTCAGAAATAGTCTTATATATTGATTATGATATATGATATATTAATAATTATTTAAAAATTCGTTAGTGCATATATATTGAATAATTAAGTATAATTACTAATTAATATAACATAGATATTTAAAGTACCTGTTCAATTGAATATCATCTATATATAATCCCTGCGTTCTTGTTTTCTGGTACTTAATTAGCTAGATTTATCAAGATAAACCACAATAATTTTTAAATATTTTTAAATATCATGCAAACATCTAGTGTTTTCCCGGTGTTTACATGTAAGTCTCAGATCATAAGGTCACGTCACTCACAAATGTAACAGTTTTTATTATGTTTCTATGGTTATATCAATGTATATTAAAGTAAGAAAATACTATTACCATTACACTAGTTAAGGACATAAACAAGGATATAACATTGATAAAATATACTTATAAATAGAATTAAGGATATGTCCTTTATATTATGTTACGTACATTTTACCTATGAATTATATTTTAACAAATGCCAATATTTTCACAATACAAAATTTAGATAAAAGTTATCAATAATATCTTAATCCATATTTATAGATACAGAATTCCTAGTTACACAATATAATATTTTGTCATTGTTATTTAATAGTTTATATTTTATATCAGTTCCAATCGAAGATAATTATGTATCCCTATATATATATATATATATATAATTAATAATTGTGTATAAGAACCCGGATAGATATATTTTCATACATTATCCTATACGTCCTATACCAATGTACGATTTTATATATTGTATTATAATGTATTATTGTAGGTGATTATTCAAATTCGTCGATATTGTCTATCAACGTGATACCAGCGCACATATGCCTAATGCCTGTTATCGCGCACGGCGTGCGCCGCACGCACAATGTGCGTGGATTCCTGCGTGGCCGTCTCGCATGACCGCCCCACGCGCAGACGGCTGCTTATATATAGCGGACCGCCGCTATGTCTAAGCACATGAGAATAAGACCCTAATAAATATACATAAGCCTTGACGTTTTACTCTCTATATACACAACATAACATATATTGAAGCAAAGCTTATGGTAATCCGTTGAAAATTATAAGTATGGAAATAAAAACAAATTAACTATGGAGATTATATTTAAATTGTAATGGTAAAATATAACTATTATACAACTTTAAAACAAAAAATTTAAATAAATAATTTTTATAAATAAATTAAAAAAATATACATATTCATGATATATATATATATATATATATATATATATATATCAGGTACATGACTTATGTTATATTAAAATGTTGAATATTATTATATTAATACTATTACTTTAATACACAAATGTATTATTGTAATATTTTAAATTTAATATAAATAAATTAATAATATATATAATAATAATAATCAGAGTTTAGGCATTAACCTGTATGAAAGAAAAAGCATAGCTTATCAAGTCGTTCATCCAATATTATTGTGGGGGGAAAAATCAGGTATAACATTAAAATAATATTAAATATAATATTTGATTATAAAATAGAATTTCTATCCAGGATATCAGTATAAAAATAGTCATACAAAAATCTACCTCGAATACTATATACTTGCATATGAAATTGCTAATGAAAGTCGATAAAGGTGTATCAACTTGGAGGATTTGGGGTTTCTATATCCAATGCCTTAAGGAACTTACTTTCGGCAAGAGTAGGAGCACCTAAGAGCACTGGCAACAATTGCCCCCTCATAACAATTGCATCCTCATCCCCGACACGAACCATTACCGGTCACATAAATAATCAATAAAAAGTACTTGTGAATATCTTATATTTAATATTTAATATTTAAAATAAAAATTTGACTTCCTGAATAGAAAATAATACTGATAGAATGTTATATCAAATTTAATATGTAAGTAATTAAGGTATATAAAATATGTACAATTTAAAACAAAAATAAAATAAAATTGCAAAAAACTCCACAATCATTTTCATCATTTATTTAAAATTAATAATTGAATAATATGTACCTAAAAAAAATGTAAACCAATAAAACATTAATATTAAAAATTGTATAACAAACTACAAAATATAAAAAAAACTATATAACTAAAAGCTATAAAATAAAATATATACAATAAATACTGATAAATACTGATAATATAAGGTAGCCAATAAATTAATTAATATATCACATAATACAATAATTCAAAATAGGATATTTAAAATATACAATTAAAATTAATAACACGATATCATAAATGATTTAAAAATTATTTGAAAATTATTTAATTTAGTAATGTTTCTTATTTTTTGTGGTAATCTGTTTCACAGCATTGGACCTGTATTTGATGAACAAAATTCTTTTCGGTTAGTTCGTACTTTTATTCTATGAATCAGATTTCCATTATAAGATTTAGCTTTATATAATAATTATAAATTCTTAGGTAAAATATTATTTCTAGCTCAAAATATAAATTTTATTCAATTCATTTTTACAATATCGTCAAATTTAAGAGAATTAGAAATAGTATAGAAATTGTTATACATAAGATGATTATTACTAATGCATTTTATTGCTCTTTTATGTAAAATAAAAATATTTTTTAAACTGGATTTGAAGGTATTCCCAAATACTTCAAGCCCAAATACTTTAACAATAATTAAGATGTGATAAAAATAAAGAATAAAATAAATTATATAATCAAATTAAAGATTTCATATTTAATTTATTTTTAACTTTGTGTAAAATTGCAATTGTTCTAGAAAGTTTACTTGAAACATAATTGAGTTGCAATTTCCAATTCAATTTACAATCTATAATGACATCTAAGAATTTTATTTCACTGACTTGTTTAACTTTAATGTTATTAATATTGAAATCCAGATTAATATTTCTATTTTTATTTCTTATATTAAATAATAATACACTCTTCTTACTAATATTAAGTGACAATTTATTTACATTCAACCAATCGTATAGTTTGTTAATATTAAATTGAATATTGTTTTTTAATTCTAAAATAGATGTATTTGAAAAAATTAAAGTTGTATCATCGGCAAATATATATATAATGATCTCCGGACGAGGCTTGAACACTGTCCTGCTGATTGTGTGTCTGATGCCTTAGTTAACTGAGCCACACAGGCAGTTATATATATATATAATATGAGCTATATTAAAAGACATTTAATGTAAATCAATAATTATACTTATTATAATACTAAAAATATTCCTGAGAAGTAACGATACTAAAATATATGTTAATAATAATAACAAATATCATCTATATATAGTATATAGTAATAATAAACATATAATTTATGTGATGGACATAAGTAGTTTATATAAATTAAAAAATATAAACATAGACATTATTAATAAATTGGCATGTTTATTATTTAGATTTACAGATTTGTTATATTTACTATGCTATAATTTTGTTTATAACTTTATTAATGATTTAATAATTAAATTTTATTATGTTGATGGGCAAATATTAGTTTTTATAGGGATCTCACATCAATATCGTTTTTCATTTTCAGTTCGTCGATTTTCATCGGATGGAATTACTAGATCTATATTTTGACGGGTGGAAAATTAAAATAGAAATGATCCTATTTTTGACAGATAGCATAAGTCGATGTATGTATATCAATTATTTTTGTAATGATAAGTGCCACTACATTATTTATTTTTTAATATTTATATGATACAATATATAATAATAAATGGAATTAATCTGAGAGTATTATCTGTCAATATAATCCATTTGATGAATGAAAATCGATGTATGGCAAATCAATAATGGTATTGATGTGAAAAACCTAGTAGAGGTGTTAATATGACTTTACTAATATGTTTAGGTGTTTATATCTATAGTGATGTTATTATATTTTGAAAGGCTTATATTACATATTATAAACTAAAATTAGAGTTGTCTACAACTATTTGGAACTCTGGTCTGAAGGAAAGAAATCATGGTATGCCTGACAATATAGAAAGTATTCAGCGAATAGTATCCACATATTTCTGAAAATTGACGTTATATAGGTGGCGCTGAAGCATTAATATGTTAATGTTTTGTGCACATAATTGAATTACAAGTGTTATATCTTTCCTTAGAAAAATGTTTGCTAATTAAATTAATAACACTAATACTCTAAGCTAAATATATATGTATATAGCAACACAAGTCATTATCTAAAACTTATGACTACAGTCTGTTATTAATATTCCTATGAATTATTTGAATACAAATATATTAAATATATGTAATCATATTAAATATAATAAGTTTAATAATTATCATTACATTATTTCAACTCTCATATCATTAAAATTAATGTCAACAGATAAATGTCTATAATATCAAATTTAACATTGCGTAGTGAAATATGTGAAGATAAATTTATATATTTTATATGAATTGTTTAGTGTCGATTAATTATCATTAAATTATTGTATTTATTTGTTATTATAGATATCGTATAGATGTGAAATGATTTTTATACAAAATAAAATTTGTATCAAGATTTTATTTAGAGAAAACCTAGATTGTATATATATAAATATGTAATATAGTTAAGATAATGTTATAAACTAATTAAAGAGCTCTATGATAATATTAATGATGACTGAATAATGTTGTGGACCTATTGTATCATATATAATTATGCTTCAGATAATATCATTATTATATAATCGATTAATATATATTATCTCTATATATCTTAACTTTTTAACCTATAATTTTATTTTGATTTTTATATAAAAAAAATACTATAATATGTACATATATATGAATTATCTGTCAAAATTTATACATTTCTAAAAATACATTAGCAACTTTTTATTGGGTATTATATATGTACAACTTGCGGAATTATAATATATAATTTTGACAATAAAAGTAGATAAATATATATAAGTGTAGAAAAATAGAAATTGTTCCTATTTGATAAAATAAAATTTAATATAATACAAATTTATTAAATTCTTGATATTATAGTAATCAAATGTCACAAAGTTACTTTATTTAAAATAGATACATCATTCTGTCATTGAAATTAATGTGAAGTTAAAAAAATTCATTATAATATACATACAATTGGCATATATTGTTGGTATAATTTGGTAAAATGAATATTAGATGTGAGTTTATAATATAATTGAAGGGAATTAATACGTATATCGTAGTTGTAATGATCTACACTTTGTCTACTATATCAGCACATAATCTGATCTCTTCGCCTCCTTTCTTCGTAGATACATTCATCGAATTCTCTCTGACGGAGTTGTATTTATTGTGTACCTGTCGATGTTGAAATGCTTTGCAATATGAGACTATTAATCAATCTAGTAAGGTCGGGATGACTTTTTTTTGTGAACATTTTATTTTCCACTTATGATATTTTATCGTTTTACAGATAAATCAATATCTCTAATAAATTTGATTTAAAGATTAAAATCATTGAAATATAATTAAATATACCACTGAAAAGTATTTAGGGAATACAAAAAGTAACCATTGCAGAGATAGCGAGCGGACGTCCTTATTTATAGTAAATAGTCCATTGGAAAATATGTAATGCGTTATTCTTAAATAGATATAGGTCAGTAACGTAGATGAAGTCACTCTTTTCAATAGTTAAATAATATATGGTGAGTACGTCCAGCATACATTTTGTAATGACAACTCGAGAAAACTTGATTTAAGTGAAATGCCATCGATGTAGGATTCTATAGTTATTTCTATATAGGCGACTTATAAGTATAATGTAGTGAATTTACTGAATGTAAATAGTTTCTACGTGAAATAATTCTCACATCCTAACGCATATACATAGTAACAATAATGTATACACACGTTTACAGCTATATATCAAAAGTATGAAACAATTATAATATATCAATATTTCACTATAACTTATCATCTTTATATCAGTTTGAATAATCAAATGATTACACACGGGAATATATTCGTACACATAACAAATTCATGATTAAGAAATCAATATATATGAAGATTTCCTATATTGTTAATCCCAGCAAATAATTAATGAGAATTGTATAAATATTTATAAATATTTTATAAATATTTTCTCTTATTAAAGGAAATAATTAAACATAAGCGAAATTTAATAGAAAATTATATATATTAAATATTGTAAATGAATTTTAAAGGAAAATTCCGTGGGACACCATACACTAATCATAGCTAGACTAGACTTAAGTCTACAATTGCATTAGAGAATTTTATTTTACAATTATTTAAGTGTCTAAAATAACCATTATTATTATTAAACATGTGGCTGTTTCAAGTATGGCCTGAACTCTGACCCCGGACAATAGCTGTATTGCTTCGGTGAACTCTGACTTATCGTTATCGAGGACATACTTTAGCGGGGCCTCCACCACACAACTGCGATCTCCGTCAGTATATTCACCAATCTGTTCATAGTAGTATAGCTCAGTGTATATGTGTATCGATGTATATATATATATATATATATCGATTACAATAATAGAAACTAGTTTAACTAATTATTAATTAAATTATAGAATTCAAATATAAATACGATATAATACTATTTCAAAAATGTATAAATAATACTTTCTTATCGATAAATTATCTAGACTTATTTTATATTTATGGTGATTTTATAAATTTACAAATGATAATAATATGAGGTAATAATGCAAAATAAATAAAACTGAAGTATAAATAAATGTGCTTTCTTTATTATTACTATTAGCTGAGATGATAACCTATCAGCAGTTTCTCTATCTTTTCTAGTATATCTGATCGGGTTCAATACTGACTGTAGAAATAGTAGAAAAAAATCAATATTATGAGAGTAAGAAAATCCATATATTTCACTTGCTATAAATAAATAAAATAAACGTAATAGTTATTTATTATATTATTTTATTAAAGAATATTCATATAAATTAAACAATGTAATTTCTATAAATTTATGGAAAGTATGATAGTTAGGATACGTTAAAAGTACTTAATCTATGATTTAATGTCATATACTTTGAAATCTTACTATTGGTAAATAATTTTAAACTTTTTAATATTTATATTATTAATTAATAATAAACACCCATATAATTCTTGCCTTTTAAAATATTGGTTTCGCACAACAAAAGAGAATTTATTCTTTTTCCGTACGTATGTAAAACAAATGATATGTGCATTTTGTCATATCGTTATTTATTATATTATTTTAGTGGAGTCCTTTCATCCTATCCCTGAAATTAGATTACATTTTTACTTATAAGTATACGGCTCTCATGTCCCTTTGGTGAGGTTCTCATGTTTAGGCATCCATTGTTTTGATGAGAACCGATCATTTTATATATATATATATATATATATATATATATATATATATTTATACATAATTGTATAAGATCACTTTTAAATATGATTTTAAGATTTATTTTATTTGTACGAACGGGTCTTGATCCAACGTCCTACTACCTATTTGTCTGACTCATTAACAACTATGCCATACAAGCAGTATGAAAACTTTTGTAAGGCAATTTTCACATTGCAATACTTTGACACGACAAGCATTTTATGAATCATATGAAGACATTATTAGAAGTATTACGCAATACTGATACCATGATTTAGTGTAATAGGAAATCACCTAGGTATGATGACGTACCTTATGTTGATATCGTTTGAACGGATGTTTTCTTCTCAGTAGATCCACACTGTTCTCACCATAGAGGAGGGGATGGTCGAGCATGTAGTGAATAGCTCTCACGATACCATGCAAATCTAATAAAGGGAGGCGTATTAGGGTGTGTGATCAAGCATGTAGTGAATAGCTCTCACGATACTACGTAGATCTAACAAAGGGAGCGTGAATGGGTGCGTGGTCATAAGATGATAATTATTATAACTAGTAGTTACTTGGCTAACATACTTATATCGGAGAATTCCCATATATATATATATAATAACATAGTATAACAATATCATAAAATACAAGTTTAAGCAATTACTGTCGAACATTTTATTCACGGTCTAATGATTTATTAAAAAATTCCCACTTTACAATGGTCATATTTAAAATTGTATTTGTTATTTACATACAATTTATTTAAAAGTGTTATATAATATACAATTAATAATTACTTAACATAGAGAATAATTTAGTACATTAAATGTTTAAAATTTATTAAATTAAAATCATTAGATAAAATAATTACTTTCAGATATGTATAATATTAAATACTTGAAATAATGTATTATAATATAAATATTATTTTCAAATATAATAATTTAAAATATCAATTTAAAATTATTTTCAAATACAACACAATTTATATAAATTGTATGTATATTTATATAAATATATATATATAATATTATAAATATAATTATATATATATATATATATATATATATGCATAAGTATAAATAGAGTATATAATTTTGGAAATATTAGATTGTAAATTTTGTTTATCATAATCAATTAATAGTAATGAGAATGAGATTTTTTTGATATATTTTATATATACACGCCTTCCGTTCTCGTTATTATTAATCCTACTCCCTTTAATACTCTTCCCCATAACACTATATCTACCCAAACATTTCCCTCATTATTAACCCCCATATCATTAGCGGCTTTTAACCTTAACCTTGGGGATTCTACTACCTGTAACCCCAACTCACTAGTTGTGCTATATGGCATTATCGATACTTGATTTCCAGTGTCAACTAACACTTTTACTACCCTAACTTTCCTCACTACAGTATTCTTGACCACTGCTCGGGGACAACCCCCTATCAACCAGGAATTCGACCTAAATACCCCATCCCTGTAACCTAACATACTGAAATGGGTTACATTTAAACCCCTTATTCGACACCATCTTGCTATATGTCCTACATTCCCGCAATGACCATTCCCGCATATTACACCTACCCTCTGTATACTCCTCATATCTCCACCTTCCAAACTGTTACCTCCCATATCTCTATCATCTAGTGGTCTACCTCTACCATTCTCTATCTCTCGTACTCTTGTCCTGAGCTGAGTTATCTCATCCATCATCTCCACCTTCTCCTTACCTACTCAAAATCAAGACCCCTCATCATATTCTACTGTCTCATATTATCGCGCTCGCTGCCTTATATCCTGACATTTTTTATCTTCCCCGCTTAATAATAAGTGCCTCCCTAAATTCATATCTCTTACATTAGACTTAAATACATCTACCATTAGTGCATCCCATCCATCTACTTCTCCTTTTAACCCTAATTTTAATACTCCATCCGCAAAAGATGTTATTGTTTCCCCTTCCCTTAGATTTCCATCTACCAACTATCTTAATCTTACACCCCTCGCTCTCCCCTGGCTACACCTACTTCTTAATATCGTAAAAATAACCTCGATGTCTAGTAACCCTCCCCTAGCATAGATAACACTAATATCGCCCCGCCACGTATGTGATACAGTATATTCCCTGCTACCTCTTCCCCTTTATAACCTAATAATGACACACACTCTACTGCATTAGCTCTCCACTCACTTACGTTTGTCTCTTCCTAAAAGAATACTAATTATATACGTAGCTTAAATCATTCTTAGCTGGCCTCCCAACTTGTTTAGTGTCATTCGTGATAGTTTTAGTAAAATAACTCAAATTATTAAATAATGCTAGAATCAGCGTATATTGCCGTTAGCTACCACACAATCATGCACTCATTAAATACAATAACCCAAACGAGGGAAACGAGTGTGTTACCGGGTACCGTGTGACTTCCTGGTTTCTTGTGGCGTCGATACACGGTTTGTTAGATCTGATTTAACAGGATGTCCCTGTCACCGATGTTGTACGGTTGCCTTGAAGACGTGTTACCGTCAGTCCGCAGATGAAATAACAACTGTGTTTCTGTATATCCACTTTATTCCAGCAATAACCTATACAGTAAATAACGTGTAATCATAATAATAATAGTAATTATATAATCATAGGTAGTCGATAACCCACCGTCGTGTATATAGGTCGTGTCGTATTAAGAATGTTATAATAATATTATATAAGTAATATTACGGCACTGTCTTGCTAGTCCGAGTGTAAATAATACAACAATAATACATATTAAATATACATTAATATACAAGTTAATGATTCACCAAGTTAGTGATACATCTCAGTTCACGTTCTACTGCTTGCCTATGTGCATATCGGCAGTGTATTTATAGAATGCCTGATCGTGGTTTAAATGCATATGTTTATTATGTATATATATATATAATTAATAATAATAAGCTAGTATATATTACAACTAGTGGACTTTTTTTCTGGAATCAAGGGCTAACGCTCCTTGTGTAAAGGTTACTTGAGTAAGGGAACTTTTTTACTAAAACAACTTTATTACTAAAAGTAGTTACTCTATTATTAAAAGTAGTTACTTTATTACCAAAAAGAGTTACTTTATTACTAAAACAACTTTATTACTAAAAAAAACCTACAAAAATTAAAACTTAACCCAACCTAACCACAACAGTGAAATAACTATTACCACACATATACAGACACATATCACTACACTTTTATATGTTCACTCGGGAAGTAATGCAGCTAAAAAAAACCTCCACAAATTAAAACGTAACCCAACCAAACCATAACCGTGAAAATATACTTGTATACGCTCGCTCGGGAAGTAATGCAGTTAAAAAAAACCTCCACAAATTAAAACTTAACCCAACCTAACCACAACCGTGAAAATCTACTTTTATAGGCAAACTCGGGAAGTAATGCAGCTAAAAAAAACCTACAAAAATTAAAACTTAACCCAACCTAACCACAACTGTTAAAATAACAATATAAATAAATATGCTTTTATAGGCTCACTCGGGAAGTAATGCAGCTAAAAAAAACCTCCACAAATTAAAACTTAACCCAACCTAACCACAACCGTGACAATATACTTTTATAGGCTCACTCGAGAAGTAATGCAGCTAAAAAAAACCTACAAAAATTAAAACTTAACCCAACCTAACCACAACAGTGAACATCTATTTTTATAGGCTCACTCAGGAAGTAATGCAACTAAAAAAAACCTACAAAAATTAAAACTTAACCAAACTAACCACAACAGTGAACATATACTTTTATAGGTTCACTCGGGAAGTAATGCAGCTAAAAAAACCTTCCAAAATTAAAACTTAACCCAACCTAACCACAACCGTGAAAATCTACTTTTATAGGTTCACTCGGGAAGTAATGCAGCTAAAAAAAACCTACAAAAATTAAAACTTAACCCAACCTAATCACAACTGTGAAAATCTACTTTTATAGGCTCACTCGGGATGTAATGAAGCTAAAAAAAACCTACAAAAATTAAAACTTAACCCAATCTAACCACAACAGTGAAAATAACAATATAAATAACAATATAAATAAAAATGCTTTTATAGGTTCACTCGGGAAGTAATGCAGCTAAAAATCCATCATAACGTCTATATAGTTCCAGCATAACTTACTATCACGTTCCAGTTTAACGTACTATCACGTTCCAGTTGCATATTTGTTATCAAAATAATTAATTACATATAGTAATCTATATGTATAACACGATAATCTATTTTAATAATTTATTCGAAACAGTTAAAATTATTAAAATCGAATTATTATTATAGATTTTGATTTTGTACATGGTAAAATTATTATAAATTCAAATTTTTACATGGTGGAGATAGGAAAAGTACTTTTGTAATGTTATTTATGAGGTAAATAATCATAGCAAATGCCTATCGGATGGTTACATTTATATCTACTCATTACTGTTAACATTATAGAATAGAAATTAAAATTTTTTTTTTTTATAAATTGCAATTTTTTTTTATTGACCTTGAAAAATTGAAACCGAGCTGGACACCCAATTATTCATATATTAATGGTTTTTCTCAATATATTATAGGAACTTTCGTACTCCCTATCCGTTGAAATCATAATCGAGACGAACGCATTACCGGAAGTCGGTCAAATTTACCCCTCAAAAATCACGTATTTTTCACTATTCCGGCTGTAGCTCGAAGAATATTAAATATTAGAATTCATAATTTATAATATAATATTCTATTTTAATTATCTATGTAATAAAGTTAAAATTATTGAAATCGATTCATTATTGTGGATTTTGATTTTTTACATCACCTAATAATTTTAAGAATTTATTTTTACATGGCGGAGATAGGAAATCATTATTATAAACTCGTTAAACCGAATAACTGAAATCTAGTACGTATGATATATATTTATAATAGTTAGTAATCTTATTGTTATAAGTATAACTATTTTATAAAGATATATTTTTTTTGTAAAATTTTAAAATATAATTAATTAATATAAATATAATAATTAATACCGATTAATCTAATGACTTATTCGATAATATTAATATTAATTTATTAATTAGATAGTATAGTAATAATAAAATAAGTAAAATAAACTATATGATACTATTATAAAATAAGTTATTAGAATTTCATATTTTATAAATATATAATTTGTGTTATAAAATTATAAAATTATAAATATAATTATATATATATTTGTAAATAATAGTTACGCTAATGAATTATTCGTATATATTTATAGTATTTTATTATATAGATAGTATAATAATAATAAAATAAGTAAATAATGATTATATAATATATTTATTATCACATAGAATGAATATACATATTAATAAATTTCTAATTGTTGTTATAAATTTATAAATTTATAATATAATTAAATGTATTAGTTAATAATATTTACACTACTATACTTTTCGATAATATTTAAGTTATTTTAGTATCTAGATATTATATTATTATTAAAATAAGTACAAAATTATGAAATTATATTAATTATACTATAAATTATAAAGTTAAAATTATTATAGATTTTGATTTTTTACATGTTTAAATTATTATAAATTCAAGTTTTTACATGGTGGAGATAGGAAATGTACTTTTGTAGTCATTTATAAGGCAAATAATCATAGTAAATGTATCGCGATTGGTTACATGTATATCTACTCATCACTCTTAACATTATAGAATAAAAATTAGAATTTTTTTTTTTTTATAAATTTCAAATTATTTTCTTGATCATTTGTACGATGAATTTTGTCGAAAAATTAAAACCGACCCGTACCCCAAATGCTTCATATATTAATGGTTTTTCTTAATTTATTAATAAAACTTTCGTAGTCCGCATCCGTTGAAACCATAATCGAGACGAACGCGTTACCGGAAGTCGGTCAAATTTAACTCTCAAAAATCATGTATTTTTCACTATTTCGGCCGTACCTCGAAGAATATTAAACATTATAAGTCATAATTTATAACATAATATTCTATTTTGTTTATCTATGTAATGAAGTTATAATTATAGAAATCGAATCATTATTGTGGATTTTTATTTTTTACATCACATAATAATTTTAAGAATTTATTTTTACATACCGGAGATAGGAAATAATTATTATAAACTCGAAATCAAGTATAAACGAAATCTAGTATTATTAGAGGTCGAGTATTAATAGTAAAATACGAAAAAAATGCGTATATAACGTATTTTATAACTGTCGTATACGCGATATAGACTCTCTACCTATCTTCGCCATAGTGAATCTATAGAACAATGGATCCCTTCCATCTACGAATATCATATTTATAAATAGAATAAATATATAAATATATAAATATAGTACATATATTACATATTACTCGTTTACTAAGTATATCGTGATTATATATTAATATTTTTACTAATTTATTATCTATATAATATACCTATAACGCGAAAAAAATGCGTATATAACGTATTTTATAACGTCCGTATACGCGATATAGACTTTCTACCTATCTCCGCCATAGAGATTCGAGAGAACAATGGAATGCCTCGATCGATGAATAGAGATTATTTAAATATATAAATATATAAAATTATATATAATATCACGATTATTACTCGTTTACTAATTATATAATCGATATATATAAATATTATCGACGATTTATTATCTAGAGATTATCGTATTAATAAATCTGGAAAAAGTTTGAAATTCCTTGCTTTCTCTAAAGGGTTTTAAAATAAGATGTACACTTTTCTATTATTGTCGCCCATAAAACCTTAGGACAATAACTATGTACAAATAACAGCGGTAACTAACGAGGTTATGGGAGAGGTTCAGGTAGCGTAACTCTGAGAATGGCATTCTGGTCGGCATGTCTTCTTGACAGTCGGATTGTTCCTATTCCATCTACGAGTAGGGGTGGCATTCGTATGTTATTACAATATTGATGCATTAATACTAGAGGTTAATAATAGAGCTATCAGAGTTTCATGTATAAGTTATATGCACACACCCAATGCAATCCTTTAATAGTCAATAAATGATACTTATTAAATTACACAAAATATATACTAATTAAAAATATATATATATATAAAGATATAACCAACTACGCAAAGATATCATATTATAGATACATAATTATAATTCATTAATCAATATAAATAATAATAACGGGTGATTATTAATTGAATTCACGAGGAGTAGGTAAGAAATACAGTGTCATCAGACCTCGATTATGTGCGCATTGTAAGTAAGTGCATATTGTGATTCTGGCTACGAATCATTTGATCATTTTAATATTATAACAATAGGAAAGAAGTTCATGTATACGAACTATATTGAGAAGAGGAACACTGTAGCAGTGGTTATAATCTATAACAGTAGTTCCCAACCTATGGGTCATGACCAGGACCAGTTATTTTGGGCTAAAGCCCAAAATAAAATCAAAAAGCCCAAAATAAGAATTTTTAAAAGCCCAAAATAACTTATTTTGGGTTTTTTATTTTATTTTGGGCTTTTTTACTCTTTCTCTTTTTTTTATACATTTTAACTAATTATATTTAATTATTAGTATATTTTTTTAATAATTTAACTGGCTAACAAGTATAAACAAGTATATATATAGAAAATATATAAGGAATATTCAGTATAAATCATGTAAACAATTATATTAATTGTAAAATCTGTTTTGTGAATATTTTATGTATAATATTATAGTTATTTTGTTTCATTTATATATTTGTTTCAAAATGAAAATCATTATTATTGTATATTTATCATAATTATGAATATCATAAATGTTATCATAATAATGCATATATATCATCTACTTTTATATGTGTGCTAACCTATATGATATGTGCTATATGCAGAGTTGTTGGTTTTTTTGCAGTTAATTTTGTTTTTTTTTTGTGAAAAATATTGGTTTTTATCTAAATAATAATGTGTATTAATACATTTTTATATTGAATGTTATTTGTAATAAAAACTTCTATAACTATTATTAGATAAATCATATATATTATATTAAAAATTATATATACTATACACATATTTATTAGTTATTTCAGTAAATTCTTTCTAAATTTTGTTTTCTTTCGGCCAGGCATGTTTATCAAATAAATAACTTTATATAATATACATAATCTATACTATTATTAAAAATATTGATACAAATATTAAATGATACTAAATTATTCAAATTAATATTCAATTATTTTATATAAAAAAACCGAATAAACCCACAAAAAAACAAATTCAAAAAAACTGAACAACTATGTAACTCACACTTCCCTCCAGAAAGCACAATTATTAAAAAGATTCATACTAATGTTAAATTATATTATTAATATTGAAATTAATATATTATTTTACAATAATTTTATATAAAATAACCAACAAAAATTGGTTATTATATTTAAATAAACCATGTTTTATTTGATCAAAATAACAAAAAAAAACTTAAAAACCCTGGCGATATATGATAATTATGTTTTTAATGTATACTATACATTTTATATTGGATCGTATACAGATGATAATTTGTTTTACTTTGATACATTTATTTTATCCAAATATTTCTATAAATATATTAAAACTACAAAAGAAACATATAGGTTGAATTATTAATATTGGTTGAAAGATATTCTATCAATTCACCACAGAATAGCAAATATATGATCGACTAACAAAGCATTGTAAATATGCAAGAAAAAGTGTTTGGCAATCTTTTAATATAAAGACAGGCAATTTTTTTTTGCGAAACAATATAACTACGATATAGATTCGAGTATAAACAATTTAAAAGAGAACCAGAATAACTAATAATATTTTTAAGTAATACTTTCGAAGATGAGTAGAAATATATTCAATATAAAAAATAAA
The DNA here is from genome assembly GCA_964019155.1 of Osedax fenrisi. Lineage (NCBI taxonomy): Eukaryota > Metazoa > Annelida > Polychaeta > Sabellida > Siboglinidae > Osedax > Osedax fenrisi. The sequence goes on from OZ025242.1 coordinate 76,520,372, forward strand.
AATAATTTGTCTGACATAGCAACCATTATTCCTGGAAAATCTGCTGTGGAATCAGATTTTGCTATACAAAAATAGTAGGTATATAGTATATTACTTACCTTACCAGGTCGAGCTTGCTTGGCAGAAAATAGTATATATGGTATATAATATGATAGTTATTAAATATATAATATGAATCATACATTATAATGGATATTAATGTACGTTAATAGTATTAACGTATTAAAAGTATTAACTTAATACGTATTTTGAAGTTTTTTAAAAAAGGCCCAAAATAACCCAAAATAAGGATTTCGAAAAGCCCAAAATAAGCTATTCTTGGCGTTTTTCCTTATTTTGGGCTTTGGCCCAAAATAACTGGGCCTGGTCATGACACAAACTTGGGTCATTTGGTTTTATTGGTGGGTCATGAGCTAATTTCTAAAAAATAATATAAAATAATATAAATGCATATTAACCTTGTGGTTGAGATGGAAATATATATTTTAATGTTTATTAAAAGTATGTATACTATAGGGCGTTCACATCAATTCCGTTTTCCTTACGTTACGTGAAACCGTACAGAAAATGTTCTGTAATCAGATTTTTAGATGTTCACACCAATTCCGTTTTTGTTACGTTTTCGTTACGTGAAATCCGTACAGAAAATGAAAAAACTAAATTCGAAAATATACATATATACATATAAAAATAAAATATAATTAATTAATATAAATATAATAGTTAATACCGGTTAATCTAATGACTTATTTGATATTATTAATATTATTTTATTATATAGATATTATATTAATAATAAAATAAGTAAAATAATCTATATAATAATATTACATAATAAGTTAATAGAATTACCTATTTTATAAATTTATAATTGTTGTTATAAAATTATAAAATTATAAATATAATATTATAATAATAGTTACACTGATGAATTATTCGATAATATTTATATTATTTTATTATCTAGATATTATATAATTATTAAAATTAGTAAAAAATATCTAATTATATCAATCGTTAATCCAATGACATTTATTATAAATATATAATTTTTTATAAATTTATAACATCATAATATAACTTAATGTATTAGTAAATATTATACACACATACACACACATACACATACGTACATATATATATATATATATATATATATGTGTTACTATAATATGTTAGTATAATAGTGTATATATGTATATATATAATAAAGTTTCAATACTATTAGAAATAAATATTATATTTACAACTATGAAATCTTATAACGCCACCTATTATTAATAAAAATGTTCATTCAGCTACGTGAATTATTTTTCTGTATAGAAAAATAGGATCATTCCTATTTCACTTTCTGTACAGAAAACAATTACAGAAAAATAGGAAAATGACTCGTTACAGAAAATTGTCTTTAAATGATTCATGAAAATGCATTTTCTGTAATGATTTCACGTAACGTAAGGAAAACGGATTTGATGTGAACGCCCTATTATAGTTTATATTATTCGTTTATGATTAAAGTATAATAATACACAAATTAAATCGTTCATTGGGTCAAGATATATTTTTAAGTTAAGAATTATTAAAAAAAAGGGCATGGTTAAAAAAGTTGGGAACCACTGATCTATAAGCACACAAATTCAGACTGACTATCGCATTGATATAATAATATGTATCTCAACTTAATGAATATAATAAAAAATGTAATTGATTTAAATAATATGATTGTGTAATAAACGAGTGTGACATCTACAAAAATCATACTTTCAATTTTTCTTTCTCTTGTTCTTCTTCAATTTTTTCGTTGAGTTTATCCAAATCCAACTGAAAGAAAGCAAGGTCGTTATCCAGTTCATCCACGGGTGTTACCACTAAAGGTGAAAATGGAATTATATAAATTTTACGAATGAATCTTATGAATTTAAAGTTTATTAAAACTAATTTAAATAGCGTATATATATTATAGAATCGATATCAAATACGAATTAATATAAATACCCGACTCAATAATTATTTTTCTTATTAACATATTGCTGTTGATATTGAATAATATTTAATGCAATAGTTGGTGTAGATATAATGTCAAATAAAGTAAATTACACATTTTATATACACTTTATATAGATAATAGATACAAAATATCATATAATATATTGGGGAGTATTGGCGAGAAGTTTTATATAACATTTTCTACCTACTGCTGCCTCGTATTTATAATAAGAGTTAGGTAGAGAATGCACACTCTTCTCTCCCAACAGTTTTTGTCGGCTCCTAGTGCCACTCCCTGGTAACCACTTCAGCAAGTGGGCTAAGACAAATGATGGAAGAATACCTGCACTGTATTCGAGAGGAAGAGCTACTATAGTACTATAGCTATAGCTAACCAACGGTCAAGAGCGGATGTATATTTAATATCTCAACGGTCAAGTGCACAGCGTATAGTAGATCTACCGTAAGCAGTAGATTCGACTGATACATGGAGTCTGGAGAGGAGACAGACACCATCATACTCTTAATGCCTACAGTAAGAACACATGTCAAACACAAATATAAAACCTTCAAAGCCGGTTCGGCCGAGCACCGGAATAACAACGCCCGCGCATTACATCGGTAATTTCCAGGATGGTGTGATAAATTAGCTACTGGATTGAAGAATATATTAACGACATAACGAATAACAATACAACGAACAACAATGACTATTATTGAAAGAAGAATAAAACTACCAACGAATATTACAACGATAGGAACATGGAATGTTCGTACACTTAATGGAGTAGGAAAAATTCATGAACTAACGAGAGCGCTAGATCGCTATAGATGGGATGTTATTGAACTTTAATTTAATATAATGGACTTTGGTTTAATATTCGGTTAAATATTCACGCTATTTATATACACATCAATATTAATTATCACTGAGGACTTTGTTCACTTTATTTGTTGGCGCTATTTATTCATTATTATGTAATAATATCGTAATAAAATAAAATAAATAATGATGACAGATAAATGATCATATTATAAATATATATCATATATATATATATTATACATATATGTATAATGTAATGCACAATAATAATAATAACTTCTTCAAAGCTGCCAAGGAAGCGAATACATCTACATCAGCAAACAGATTATCATCTAGCAGTAGGATCTCCAGGCTCAAGGTCAATGAGGTCAAGAGATCCACCCTTAACTATACTATAGGGATTTTTACTATAGTTGTTTCAATGATTATACCGATCATATCTCTTGTTGGTCTCATCCAATCAGATTATTATATAATTTAAATATAATAATCTAATTGGATAAGCAGGTTATAAGACCTAAGCATCGTTAACATTCTAGCATCTATTGAAGAGTGTAAATTGTACACTGTATAATATGCAATGAACAGCATATAATTCTCATAACTTAAGATTTACCATGTACTTGGTATAATATTCAATATAAATTGTATAATGAATATTATGCAATTAATAATCTAAAAGTACAGTTGTTAATGAATACTTTAAGTATACTTTATACACTATATAATGTGTGGTGTACACCGTACATTCAGTAGATTAATGGAGGATACAACGGCAACATTAGGCAGCCCCTAGCACCCCATACGGTAGCGAACCTGTAGGTCTCTTAGAGCAGCGGGACCCGCCACAGATAGTTGAAGTTTAGAGAACTCGTTGCCGGTCAGATGAAGCAGCTTCAGAAGAAGTAGACCACTGAGTCGAGTGTCACTTTACGATCTCTAGTTGATTAGCTTGTCACTAGGGGGCGCTATTGTAGTAGTACGTTGATGTTGTAGAATAATTGCTAATTTATAATAATGTAACAATATAAAGTTATTTATCCATAAATAAATATACCTATATATATGTATACATATATATATATATATATATATATATATATATATATATATATATATATATATATATATATATATATATATATTATAACGGAATAAAATATGCCAATATTAAATATATATATAATAATAACACATGTGTTCACCTTATTTAGTAATGTTTCATATCTATCTATATATATACATTATAATTAAATATGATATTTTAATTGTAATTAAACATTGTCATTCTGTATGTTTACTTAGAAATATATAAAGGATGAGAAATCATAAATGTACGAGGTAATACACATAGCACATTGTATAAGTATTAGTAACGCTAGCATCATATGATCAGATACGAGTCACGAGTTTGTTCAATATAATATATTTAATTTATATTAACTAGTGGAATTTGAGCTTATATATATATATATATATATATATATATATGAATGAATGAATGCATTCAGTATATAGACAATGTCTAAGGAGAATCAATGAAAGCGATTAGATTTTTTAATTCGATTTCACTTAACAATAGTGTAATGTCATATTTCATCATCTTCATTCGGATAGATACAATATTTTTTTTGTTATTTTAATATTGTTTAATTTTTTTTTTTATTAGATATGTAAAGTTAAATATATAAAACGTAAAATTTGTAAATAAATATACAATATTTTTGATAAATATTAATTTTTACAATTTGTAAACCTTTAATACTGTTATTTGTAATGTTTCTCTTTTAATACCTCTAATTTGTAATATAGTTTTGTTTTTTTATGTAAAATATATAAAAATGTAAAATATGTAAAAATGTAAAATTTATATTGAAAAATAGCTATTTATTACTATTTTTAATAAATAGTTTGATAATAAAAAATATATGTTTAATTTACAATATAATATTAGAGAAAATTATATATTTGCAATATTATTAAACATATCACTGTAAAAATATACTTTACATTAAACCAACGTTTTAATTATTCCTTTAATACATCTATCAATAGTTGACAATAAACTAATTTCGATCGAAATGACGATCGAGATCGAGTATCAATGATCGAGAGCGCGATCAAAATAATTACACGATCGATGATCATTAACAAATGATCGAGTAAAAAGATCGACGATCGTTAGAAAATGATCGATGATCGTGAAAAGTTGATATCATCAATGTATATATATATATATATAGTATATTTCTACATATTTTAATAGAGGTATTTCTACATATGATAATGTAATGAAATTACAATATTATGATCCTATTTATAACATTAAACAATTAATTTATACTTTAATTAAATTATAGAAATAATTGCATTTACTAACGAAGGCTATATATTATTTATTAAATTATTATTTATTTAATCAAACATTATTTAATACTTTCTGATAGATAAAAAATAGGTAATGAAAGTTTATTAATAGTATCATGGCAAATATATTAATTTAGATAACCATAATTATGTACAGTTTACATAGTATCCCAGTAGACAAAAGATTGGCAAAAATTAAATGAGGGCTAGAATTGATTTACTATACATTATAATATTATTTATTTAAAAGAACAGGGAAATAAATTTTGTTCAAATATAAATATAAATACAGGTCAATTTATGTATATGGAAATAATATTTCTACATTATTACCTTATGAAATACCTTATGAAATACATTATGAAAATTATAAAAAATAAATTGGTTAATATGAATTTCTGAAAAAACGTTTTTTTATTATTTAGAATTAATGTAATTTAATGGTATTCAAATATTGAATACAAATTATCACTTTTACTGATTATTATAAATAGTATATAAATATATATTTAATATAATCCACTTTGATATTTAACAGTAAATATCAATACAATTTATAAATTAAAATCATTGGTGTACATAATATTCTAATTCATAGTAGTATCTAAATATTAAAATAAAATGTTATATATGTTGCACGTCTCTCAATGTAGAGTTAAGTGTGAGATTCATTAATATCTTTATTCAAAAACCGTATATTTCCGGGTTCGTTAATAACGAGTGAAATAAACAATATCAATATAGGCGTGTATATTGAAGTGAATATCAATTCGTAATGATCGACATTACTAGACACTTCGCCGATCATAGTTACTGGAGCGGAACGGCGAATCCGTCACGCTCCTCGTAATATGTATATATATCATACAATAGTTGTGCTTATCAAAAACATGTTATCTTATTTACATCATATTATCATTGAAATAATTTAAATTTATACACCTACCTTATAAATATTAGTTATATATACATTTTATATATTAAATTATAATTACCATAATTACTTTTCAAATTGTATCTCTGTCAATTATTAATATAAATTTAATATGAACCATATAATATATGGTATATGATAGAATATATGATATATTCTATAATTAAATAAGCTATACAATTTTTATGAGAACTAAGCTAAATATAGATTTATTTTTAGGATGAACTTTATTAATAAAGCATGTTTTATCATTACCATTATTATTATTACAAATATTACTAATTTAAATAAAATAAATACACTTTTATAAATATAAATTTTAATAATTATTATAATTATAATTAAATAATGACATAAATCGCCGTGTACACATAATTATAGATATTATAGCTACAACCTTATTAGGAAACAATGCCGCCCGACAGCATTGTCTTTGTTGTTTATCAGTGAAGTTTGCATCTGGATTGTTCACTGCTTGCAGCTTTGTCTGTTTGACAGTGAACTAAGGGGTAGGGGGCAGCACTTCCGGAACAATGGCCGCCCACTTCTGTTGATGAGATGACGGTGTTATCTGCTCCGATATGGTCCCGTTCAGTTTCACTGTGAATATCATGTGTTCAATATTGATATACATATATACATATAAAAATAAAATATAATTAATTAATATAAATATAATAGTTAATACCGGTTAATCTAATGACTTATTTGATAATATTAATATTATTTTATTATATAGATATTATATTAATAATAAAATAAGTAAAATAATCTATATAATAATATTACATAATAAGTTAATAGAATTACCTTTTTTATAAATTTATAATTGTTGTTATAAAATTATAAAATTATAAATATAATTATATAATAATATTATAATAATAGTTACACTGATGAATTATTCGATAATATTTATATTATTTTATTATCTAGATATTATATAATTATTAAAATTAGTAAAAAATATCTAATTATTTCAATAAATATATCGTTAATCCAATGAAATTTATTATAAATATATAATTTTTTTATAAATTTATAACATTATAATATAACTTAATGTATTAGTAAATATTATACACACATACACACATACGTACATATATATATATATATATATATATATATATATATAAATATATATATATATATATATATATATATATATATATATATATATATATATATATATATATATTACTATAATATGTTAGTATAATAGTGTATATATGTATATATATAATCAAAGTTTCAATACTATTAGAAATAAATATTATATTTACAACTATGAAATCTTATAACGCCACCTATTATTAATAAAAATGTTCATTCAGCTATGTGAATTATTTTTCTGTACAGAAAAATAGGATCATTCCTATTTCACTTTCTGTACAGAAAACGATTACAGAAAAATAGGAATATGACTCATTACAGAAAATTGTCTGTAAATGATTCATGAAAATGCATTTTCTGTAATGATTTCACGTAACGTAAGGAAAACTGAATTGATGTGAACGCCCTATTATAGTTTATATTATTCGTTTATGATTAAAGTATAATAATACAAAAATTAAATCATTCATTGGGTCAAGATATATTTTTAAGTTAAGAATTATTAAAAAAAGGGCATGGTTAAAAAAGTTGGGAACCACAAATTCAGACTGACTATTGCATTGATATAATAATATGTATCTCGACTCAATGGATATAATAAAAAATATAATTGATTTTAATAATATGATTGTGTAATAAACGAGTGTGATATCTACACATATCATACTTTCAATTTTTCTTTTTTGTTCTTCTTCAATGTTTTCGTCGAGTTTATCCAAGTCCAATTAGGAGAAAGCGAGGTCGGTATCCAGTTCATCCATGCATCCACTAAAGTTGAAAATGGTATTATATAAATTTTAAGAATAAATCTTATGAATTTAAAGTTAATTAAAACCGATTTAAATAGAGAATCTATAAATTATAAATATCTTAGAATTATATATAGAATAGATATCAAATACGAATTAATATAAATACCCGACTCAATAATTATTTTTCTTATTAACATATTGCTGTTGATATTGAGTAATATTGAATGCAATAGTTGGTGTAGATATAATGTTAAATAAATTAAATTATACATTTTATATTCACTTTAGATAGATTAGATAAAAAATATCATATAATATATTGGGGAGTATTGGGGAGTAGTGTTATATAACATTTTCTACCTACTGCTGCCTTGTATTTATAATAAAGGTTATGTAGAGAATGCATACTATTCTCTCCCAACCGTCTTTGTCGGCTCCTCGTGCCACTCCCTGGTAACCACTTCAGCAAGTGGGCTAAGACAAGTGATGGGAGAATACTTGCACTGTGTTCTAGCGGAAGAATTACTAGCTAACCAACGGTCAAGAGCGGATGTATATTTAATATCTCAACGGTCAAGTGCACAGCGTATAGTCGATCTACCGTAAGCAGTATTTGCGGCTGATACATGGAGTGTGGAGAGGAGACAGTCACTATAAAACTATTATTGACTACAGTAAGAACACATGTCAAACACAAATATAAAACCTTCAATTCCGGTTCGGCCGAGCCCCGGAATAACAACGCCCGTGCATTACATCGGTAATTTCCAGGATGATGTGATAGATTATCTACTAGATTTAAGAATAATATAGTAACACCACAACGAATAACAATACAACGAACAACAATGACAATTAATAAAAGAAGAATAAAACTACCAACAAATATTACAACGATAGGAACATTGAATGTACGTACACTTAATGGAGTAGGAAAAATTCATGAACTAACGAGAGCGCTAGATCGCTATAGATGGGATGTTATTGAACTTTAATTTAATATAATGGACTTTGGTTTAATATTCGGTTAAATATTCACGCTATTTATATACACATCAATATTAATTATCACTGAGGACTTTGTTCACTTTATTTGTTGGCGCTATTTATTCATTATTATGTAATAATATCGTAATAAAATAAAATAAATAATGATGACAGATAAATGATCATATTATAAATATATATCATATATATATATATTATACATATATGTATAATGTAATGCACAATAATAATAATAACTTCTTCAAAGCTGCCAAGGAAGCGAATACATCTACATCAGCAAACAGATTATCATCTAGCAGTAGGATCTCCAGGCTCAAGGTCAATGAGGTCAAGAGATCCACCCTTAACTATACTATAGGGATTTTTACTATAGTTGTTTCAATGATTATACCGGTCATATCTCTTGTTGGTCTCATCCAATCAGATTATTATATAATTTAAATATAATAATCTAATTGGATAAGCCGGTTATAAGACCAGAGCATCGTTCAAATTGCAGCAAATTATATACTGTATAATGTACATCGTACATTCAGTAGATTAATGGAGGATACAACGGCAACATTAGGCAGCCCCTAGCACCCCATACGGTAGCGAACCTGTAGGTCTCTTAGAGCTGCGGGAACCGCCAAAGATGGATGAAGTTTAGAGAACTCGTTGCCGGTTAGATGAAGGAGCTTCAGAAGAAGTAGACCACTGAGTCGAGTTTCACTTTACGATCTCTAGTTGATTAGCTTGTCACTAGGGGGCGCTATTGTAGTAGTACGTTGATGTTGTAGAATAATTGCTAATTTATAATAATGTAACAATATAAAGTTATTTATCCATAAATAAATATACCTATATATATGTATACATATATATATATATATATATATATATATATATATATATATATATATATATATATATATATATATATTTTTTTTTTCGGACAATGGTTAGTTAATAACCAGAGCCAATTATCCCATTTATTAGCGAAAACATATTAATAAAAATATGACGAAGTAGGCAAGGGAGAGGCCAGGTAATTAAGGATTTTACAATAATCCATTGCAGCAGTATTTGCGATAAATATTTAGACTGCCTGTCATGACACGAATACTGAGTAGCGTAATATCATGCTTCCTCAGGCCTAACGAATATAGGTCTTTAGACGTTAGGGATAAGGGTATACCACGCCAGTTCCAACAAGAGGCACTTAGTTTAGCCTGCTTTGCACCAGTAAGTTGTTTTGCGTAGGAGAGTATTTCAGGTTTGTTATAGTTTTGTGTCGGTAATTAGTATCGGTATCTATTGTATCAGTTGAGATTTGCGTATCTATAATATAAACAATGTCATTTCGGTAAGACAGTAAGTCAGGTTTGCGTAAGCCAAGTTTTGTTCGTATGTGTGGTTCCAGTATAGTTGTAAATTTGTACTTATTAAGTAGAGTGATTAAAAGAGCGTTAACATAATTATGCCTGTGAATAATGTTATTATAATTAAATCTACAGGTCTGCATAATATGATTTAGGCAGTCATATTTATAATTACACCCTCGCCTTAAACAGTTTGTATTTAAACTTGGAAACATACGTTTACATCTGTAATGTGTATACAGTAGACCGTGCTTTAGCTTTACCATATCTACAAAATCGCGACCAGAAAACATCTTTATAGGAGAAGTTATCCAATTATTAATAAAAGGACTATGCGTGCCAAATTCTAAACCCTTGCCATCGACAGAATTAAATAAATATATTGAATGATATTTATTTATGGTGTGTTATCAATAAACGTGTATTCATCGTATACTCGAGGTGTAGACCATTTTAGAATAACGCTATCGGGAAGAGTTTGAATAATAGTGTCATCATTCCTTCTAATGGATGAAATCCTTTTTAGCCGCAATACCGGTATTGCCAGAAAAAGACGAGTGATAGCTATCCCACCGACACTACTAGGTGCGTAGAATACACCGAGTGAAGTATCTGAAGGTAGTCGAAGCCAACGTCTAACGAACGCCCGAATACTTCTATCCATCGTTTTTAATGAATTTAAATATACGTTAGAGAAAGTCAAGGTATGAAGCATACTTGGAATTAGATGATTTTTGAGCATAAACAATTTTTGTTGGGGTTTTAGAGTAGATTTAGATATTGCCAAGAGTTTCGATGTGAGGTCATCATTAATTGAATTATTTTTATTATCCAAAGCGCCTATGTTGATGCCAAGATATCTATAAGTGTCTTCTATATTTAGCGCTTTAATTGTAGAATTATCAATAGATAATAAAACTATATGGGTTACATATCCATTGTTTTTTCTTTGGGTTAATAATTATATTCAATGTAGCGCATTTTGATTTGTTAACGTTTAACCCACATTGAGCTAGTCTAAATAAAACATGATCAACTTGATCTTGCATCATTACATCATCTTTCGCAAATAAAACCAGATCATCTGCAAATGCCATATGGCTTATTGTATTATTTCCTTGTAAATTAATACTACCTGGCATATTATCAGTTACATAATCTATAATGGAGTTAAAAGAGCGGGAGACATTGGGTCACCTTGTTTTACTCCACGATTGACTGGTATACTATGTGATACTCCATTTTTATATTTTAATTGAGTTGAACAATCAGAATAAGTATGCATGATATAACTTGTATACATTTTAGGAGTCTCTACTCTTTCGGCTAATGCAACAATTGAGTTGTGAGATACCGTATCAAAAGCTTTAGAAACATCCAACAAACACATCTTTAATGGGCGTAATGCATTTTTATGCTGATATATAATAGATTTAAGTAAAAAGATATTCTCAGCAATACCATCACATCGAACAAAAGCTTTTTGCCGTGGATTAAGACTAATTGTGTTTTCAATTCTGCGTTCCAACATTTTATGGAAAAGTCTACAGAATATCGATGACATAGTTATCGGACGATAATGGGACGGCTCAGTACTGTGCTTAGTTTTAGGGATTAAAGTAGTTAGGCCTAGTTTAAATGCGGAAGGTGCAGTAGATGATATGAGATAAATATTAAAGCGAGCTGTTATATTATTTAGACCAATTTTAGTTAAATCGCATTTTTTAAGACCATCTATTCCCGGGGCGCCGTCGTGTAATGTGCCGTAACATGACTTTACTTCGTTTATCGTAATTGGATGTATATATGCATTACTATTATTAACAAATGAGTGGTTGAATGGAATAGATGGCTTACTTATTAACTCACTCCAATATTTAAATTGTAAATCGATTGGCATTTCTTTAATTTCTTTTGTAATATCTTCGCCGTCGAAAATAGATTTAGCGAGCCTGGATCTATTTTTAAAATACATTTGTTGCGTTTTAGCAAATAATAAACACCTTTGTTTACGCTTAACATTTCTATTTGATTGCACGCCTATATTATCATTACGTTTTGTATTGTTAGAAATAATATAATCAGATTATTATATAATTTAAATATAATAATCTAATTGGATAAGCAGGTTATAAGACCTGAGCATCGTTAACATTCTAGCATCTATTGAAGAGTGTAAATTGTACACTGTATAATATGCAATGAACAGCATATAATTCTCATAACTTAAGATTTACCATGTACTTGGTATAATATTCAATATAAATTGTATAATGAATATTATGCAATTAATAATCTAAAAGTACAGTTGTTAATGAATACTTTAAGTATACTTTATACACTATATAATGTGTGGTGTACACCGTACATTCAGTAGATTAATGGAGGATACAACGGCAACATTAGGCAGCCCCTAGCACCCCATACGGTAGCGAACCTGTAGGTCTCTTAGAGCAGCGGGACCCGCCACAGATAGTTGAAGTTTAGAGAACTCGTTGCCGGTTATATGAAGCAGTTTCAGAAGAAGTAGACCACTGAGTCGAGTTTCACTTTACGAGCTCTAGTTGATTAGCTTGTCACTAGGGGGCACTATTGTAGTAGTACGTTGATGTTGTAGAATAATTGCTAATTTATAATAATGTAACAATATAAAGTTATTTATCCATAAATAAATATACCTATATATATATAATATATATATGATAAAGAAATAAAATATGCCCATATCAAATGGATATACTAATAACATATGTGTTCACCTAATTTAGTAATGTTTCGTATACACTATAATTAAATATGATATTTTAATTGTAATTAAACATTGTCATTCTGTATGTTTACTTAGAAATATATAAAGGATGAGAAATCATACAAGTACGAGGTAATACACATAGCACATTGTATAGGTATTAGTAACGCTAGCATCATATGATCAGATACAAGTCACGAGTTTGTTCAATATAATACATTTAATTTTACATTAACTAGTGGAATTTGAGCTTATATATATATATATGAATGAATGAATGAATGAATTCAGTATATAGAAGATGTATAAGGATAATCAATGAAAGCGATTAGCTTTTTTAATTCGATTTCTCACAACAGTAGTGTAATGTCATATTTCATCATCTTCATTCGGATAGATACAATGGATATATAAAAATGGATATTAAAATAAACAATAAACACAAATATAAAATAAAGAACAACAACAAAACTAAAACAAATATTTGATTCCCATGTTAGGATCATCGATATAAAGAAAGTGGATAAGCAATTGAATGTAGTATATGGCACTATCCGCTACGGGCGCTGCAGTCGAAACCAACTATCTGGCCCACTACTTTTTATTTATAATAATATTTATTTATACATATATATATTGATAATTACTACCAATTTTAATGTACTATCTATACAAAAAATAAAATTATATATTTAAAATACATCATATCGACATTCCTCGTAATTTTGTGTATTTAAATTGAAGATATCATACTATTTTATTGATCCATTGATATAGATAGAAGTCACTTTAATATATTTTGACAAAAAGCCTACTGTTTAATATTTGACATATATAATATGACTAATATCCAATCAAAATCACGGATACCATTTTGTTAATTTATCGATAAAAGTGCAAATCACGTATCTATCTTTTACATGCATTGCGTGCGTCAATTGCTTATCCACTTTCTTTATATCGATAGTTAAGATCCAATAAAAAATATAAAACATAATTAATATTTTGTTCATAATTGTAATATAATATTCATAAAATAATCTAAATATTTGTATCACATAGTTTATATCAATTTTAATAATGTTGTTATATATTTGTATTTTACTATATTAATACTGTTTTAATTGTTTTAATTTTAATTCCTTTTTTTGTTATTTTAATACTGTTTAGTTTTTTTTTTATATTAGATATGTAAAGTTAAATATATAAAACGTAAAATTTATAAATAAATATACAATAGTTTTGATAAATAGTAATTTTTACAATTTGAAAACCTTTAATACTGTTATTTGTAATGTTTCTATTTTAATACTTCTAATTTGTAATATAGTTTTGTTTTTTTATGTAAAATATATAAAAATGTAAAATATGTAAAAATGTAAAATTTATATGGAGAAATAGTTATTTATTACTATTTTTAATATACAGTTTGATAATAAAAAATATATGTTTAATTTAAAATATAATATTAGAGAAAATAATATATTTGACATATTATTAAACATATCAATGTAAAAATATAATTTACATTAAACCAACGTTTTAATTGTATCTTTAATACATCTATCAATAGTTGACAATAAACTAATTTCGATCGAAATGACGATCAAGATCGAGATTGCGATCAAAATAATTACACGATCGATGATCATTAACAAATGATCGAGTAAACAGATCGACGATCGTTAGAAAATGATCGACGATCGTGAAAAGTTGTGATCATCACTGTATATATATAGTATATTTCTACATATTTTAATAGAGGTATTTCAACATATGATAATGTAATTAAATTACAATAGTATGATCATATTTATTACATTAAACAATTAATTTATACTTTAATTCAATTATATAAATAATTGCATATACTAACGAAGGCTATATATTATTTATTAAATTATTATTAATTTTAATCAAACATTATTTCATACTTTCTGATAGATAAAAAATAGGTAAACAATGTTTATTAAATGTAATCATGACAAATATGTTAATTTAGATAACCATAATTATGTACATAGTATCCCAGTAGACAAAAGATTTGCCAAAATGAGTGGCCAAAATTAAATGAGGGTCAGAATTGGATGTAAGTGTAATACAAAAAAATATTAGTAGATCATTAATGTTTAGACAAAGATTCAGATTAAAATTAAAATAAATTTGTAATCAAGAGAAATATACTGATATAAATAATATTTATATATTACAAAATATATTAAATTTATATTTCAAAGTAATTAAATAATTAATTTTGTTAACATCTCTAATTTCTCTATAACAAATAGACATGGATATTTTATCAAAATATAATCTAAATATAAAATACTGAATATAAATATTGATAAAGTCATACTACGATATATAATCGGATGTTTTGATATTTTATTTAGTAAAAGTTATCATACTCCAGACACAAGATAAATGTTAAAAGTTATTAAAATAAATATGTTAATGTAATATCATATATTATATATGCCTATACACATTCTATATAGTTATGTATTACAAATATAAACATAAAATTAAAACATATAATTATATAATTATATTTTATTTAATAGAATTACATTTATTTATTCTAATATGATAGCGTGTCATCACCTATAAATAAACTATTAGTCATATAATGATGGCGCCTCTAGTTAACAACAATATTTCCATATGTGTAATTATGATTGTAAACTTTATATTTAGTAAATTTAAATGAATACATTGTCAGGCAACTTTAATAAATAACCTACTATATAAGTATTATAAATATAATTCATAGTAATATATTGAATATTCAAGTTTATATACGTATTGAATAGTTGTTTATTTATTCTTATACGATATATACTTATTTATATTGATTAAATGTGAATATTTTGCAATTTAAATAATATCAATACGCATCATCGTAAAATATAAGTTAAATGAATCATATATAATATATATACTATCATAAACGTATTATTCAAGTGTATATGCGTATTGAATAGATGTTTATTTATTCGAAGAATAATTCTTATACGATATTTCCGTATTTATTTTATTAAATGTGATTATTTAGACATTTTAAATAATATCTATACGTATCACAATATGCTATATGTTAAATGTGTAATATACAATATATTAGTATATACTTGTATATATTCTATATATCTGAATACTCATTACATTTATTTACATGTTTTAATATTATAATATTTGAATATTTACAGAAATGTCATTTATATTTAAATATTTGAATATTTAATTATCTTTGAGAAGTTAGACACGCCCCATAAAATATGAAAATTATCTAGGCGGCCAGATTCAAGTGTAACCATTATTATATATAGTATATCAATATATATATTTAATATAAGACACTTTGATATTTAACAGTACGCATGGTAATTGCATTACTTAAATATATTACAAAATATTAATATACTTTATTATAGATATAGGATGTAATATCAATATATATTTACAATTTATAAATTTAATTTATTGGTGTACATAATATTCTAATTCATAGTAGCATCTAAATATTAAAATAAAATGTTATATATGTTTCACATCTCTCAATGTAAAGTTAAGTATGAGATTCATTAATATCTTTATTCAAAAACCGTATATTTCCGCGTTCGTTAATAGCGAGTAAAATAAACAATACCAATATAGGCGTGTATATAGAAGTGAATATCAATACCTAATGATCGACATTACTACACATTCGCCGATCATAGTTACTGAAGCGTAACGGCGAATCTGGGACGCTCCTCGTAACGTGCATATATATCATACAATAGTTGTGCTTATCAAGTACATGTTATCTTATTTACAATCATTGATATAATTCACATTGCTACTCCTATATTATAAATATTAGTTATATATATATTTTTTAAATCAATTATAATTACCATACTTACTTTTCCAATTGTATAGAATCTATATCAATTAACATAAATTTAATATGAACCATATATTCTATAATTAAATAAATTATGAAATGTTATGTTTGTGAACACTAGGCTAAATATAGATTTATTTTTAGGATGAACTTTATTAATAAAGCCTGTTTTATCATATGGAACACTATGCTATGATTCCAATTACCATAATTATCATTATTATTAATACAAATGTTACTAATTTATTTCAATTAATAAATACACTTTTATAAATATAACTTTTAATAATTAATTTAAGTATGATTAAGTAATAATATAAATCGCAGTGTATACATAATTATAGATATTACAGCTACAACCTTATTAGGAAACAATGCCGCCCGACAGCATTGTTTTTGTTGTTTATCAGTGAACTTTGCATCCATATTGTTCACTGCACGCTGCATTGTCTAGACAGTGGCCTAAAGGGGTAGATGGCAGCACTACAGGAACAATGGCCGCCCCCTTCCGTTGATGAGGTGACGGTGTTATCTGCTCCGATGTGGTCCCGTTCAGTTTCACTGAGAATAGCGTGTGTTCAATATTGATTAATGCGAATACATATTAGTGATAGCTACCATTAGACTGTGCATATAACACTAAGTGATAAGTAAGTAACAATAGTTAACTATTAAGTGTATTGAAAGTTTTATAATATAATATTGTATAATGTATATGATTATACTACTACTATTCTATGTTTTAATTTGGGTTTCGTCGAATAAATTTTTAGTTCCAGAATTACACTTAAAACTAACATTATTTATCATTAGCTTTACATTAGAACCATCAAATGAAGCCTATCAAATAGTATAATAAGTATACAATTTTAATATATATAAAGATTAACTATTAATTTGATATTGATTAATACTAATTAATTGTACATAAAAGTACATATCATTAAGATATTCAATAAGCGCGATCGTACAGTTAGGCACGCGGGTACTACAACTTAACGATCAGTGTGGAGGAATACATAATGTAAGGCTATTAGTGATTACCCGTTGCCGGTGAGATATTCCCCACCGGTAGTAACACCCCGCTGCCACCACCATTACATTGAGAGCTGACACTAGCGATGTAGACAATGATTGAACGTGGACGTAGACATACTGGTTGTACAGGCCGCCGGTCGTAGTCTGAGAACTCCACAGTGCTGATAGTAGGTGGTCGTGGCTCCGGGAGATATAGGCTAAGGTGCAGTAAGTGTTGATATTCAATGCGGACATCCGTGATATTCAAAATGTTAAATATATATTTAGTATTATTATTTATTAAGTACTTTCTATTTTCTATTGTTTCTATTGTTTCTATTAACTTATAACTAGTTCCAAGTTTACATTGTATTCTATTATCTGCATACGATAATTTAAATAATAAACAAAGATTGAATACAAAATCTGACGTTATTTCATAGATTATTGATTCTATATCTATTCTATATATAAAGTAAGCGATATAATTTAAAATGCTGTGATAATGCTGTGAGCGTGTAGATAACTAGAACTAGTTAAGGATACGCTGTACGATAATGAACGCGAGTACGTCTATACTCGCGTATACGGATGAGTGCCAGCACCGGTTAAGCTTGCTAACGTGGTGTATTGCGGGCCTACCTGTATAGCGATGTATCGTGTGATGTGTGTAATGTGTATAACGGGTAGACTAGGCCACTATAGATTTAACTGTTCTATAGCAAACGGACTCGCACATATAATACGTATACACACGAATTACTGAGAGAGCGAGTAAGAAATACAGAGAAACAGAACAGCGAGTAAATAACGGCATCGTCTAGTATCTACGGTAGTGGTTAGTTACGGTATATATTGATGTATACATACTTACGTATGTGAGCGCATGTGTATGTGTGTATAGTATACACTGTATACCTTTCCGTTATGGATTCATTAAATAAATAATTAAACGGTACACTTTAATGAGATAGAATGAGTGTGTGACTCATTGATAATGCCTTACCGATGATTCATAGCCGACGAATACAATTATTATTTATCTATTCATTTACATCCCTAATGAGTATATTATTATTTAAATATTAAATTGTATATGAAAAATAATATATATTTATATTTATATAATATTATCTTAAATATATGATAATTACTTAAAAATTAATAGTTAATTAAAGTGTTTTTTTTTTAATTTTACTAGATTTAATAAATAATTATTGAGTTTAAAATTACGGTTTTACTGAAAACAGCAGTAAAACATGTTACCGAAAACAGCGTATAGATTTATATATATATATAGGTATATAAATTATATTATAATTAAATAAAGTATATTATTATAATTCGAATATAATAATTATACTCTTTATCATAAAATTCATGATATGTTTATCTTACACCGCTGTTTACGGTAAGAACTTAAAATTATATTATGTATATTATATACAATATACATATACAGTGTACATATACTATATATATATATATACTCCTATCTCATATAATGTATGAATTAGTAGTATATCATATACTATATGATATATAATAATTATAACAATATGTTATATGAATATATATCACTATAATTTAAATAAATACATTATAATCAGGCTGATTGAATCAGTGATTCTCATTAAATAAATGGTTAATCATTAACTTAATGTAATTATATCATTATCATAATTATATAGGTATAGCAGCCCGCTATATCCAAGACCTCCTATAACCTCAGGCCCGAACACTGAATTAAGATGGCGTAGAATCAGGCCGATGATTTTAAAATAAACCCGCCTTTTTAATGTAAATAAACAAAATATTATACTAGATTATCATTTTTATGGATTAATATTGTGCATATCGCTATATATTAATATATATACTTTGCTCATAGTTTGTAAATATTATATGCTTGAAAAATTATAAGTTAAAAACATTCAATATCAACGAAATAACGACTTTTATTATACTATTATTCTGAAATATTAATAAAATTAATTTATATTTAAAAATATTTTAATAAATCATCACGTTTAAGTATTTAAATTAATGGTATAACTATTTATTAATATATATACTTTTATTAAGTTTATAAAGGTTATATTTAAATAAAAATAATAAGTTAAATATATACAATATCAATGAAATAACGTATTTTAATATACTATTATTCTGAAATATTAATAAAATTAACTTATAAATTATTAAAACTTTAAAAACAATATATATTAAATAAATTGCTTATATTTAATCATATCCTACATTTATATTTATTTACTTTCAATAAGTGACTAATTAAATACATTTTAATTATCTGAATAATACAATATATGTTATAACCGTGAGTATTATAAAATGTTGTTATGTCTTAGAGGCGCCATATTTATATTACTAATAAATATTATTTATTTGTTAGATCAACATATTACGTGTTACACTTTTATCACATACATGTACACATGTTTATATACATAGTAAGTAAGTTACATAATGTAACCTATATACATACAAGGATACATTAACATAATAATTATGTTACATATATAATATAAATCCTAGGATATAAACTATACATATGTATTCAACAGCATTAATGCTATATGGTATATATATATATATATATATATATATATACCTATTACGAAATTGTATACATCATTATTTCTCTAGTGCATACGTTCCTTATAAAATAATTCAAATATAATATGCAATTAATTATGATACACATATAATATAAGTTTAGTATACATATATATATATATATATATATATATATATATATATATATATATATTGGATTATATCGAAGTTAGCCGTCGAGTTATTATTTAATGTAGAGGTGACTAAATATTTAAAGATAATTAAATAAAAACATTGGTAATACTGATAACTAATTTATTGTATGGTTGTCATGATGATAAACATTATAAAAGTATGTATACTATATAATAACTTGCTAATATATTATAATTTTACATTTCTTATTTTAACATTTTTATATCTTTATGCCTACTTTATTTTAACCTTTCACTTTATTATAATAGTACGAACATTATATTTTAACTTTATTACATGTGTTCGGTTGCTTTATGTTGACCTTTAACTTTATTATAATAGTACAAACATTATATTTTAACTTTATTACATCTGTTCGGTTGCTTTATTTTAACCTTTAACTTTATTATAATAGTAAGAACATTATATTTTAACTTTATTACATCTGTTCGGTTGCTTTATTTTAACCTTTAACTTAATTATAATAGTACAAACATTATATTTTAACTTTATTACATCTGTTCGGTTGCTTTATTTTAACCTTTAACTTTATTATAATAGCACAAACATTATATTTTAACTTTATTACATCTGTTCGGTTGCTTTATTTTAACCTTTAACTTTATTATAATAGTACGAACATTATAATTTAACTTTATTACATCTGTTCGGTTGCTTTATTTTAACCTTTAACTTTATTATAATAGTACGAACATTATAATTTAACTTTATTACATCTGTTCGGTTGCTTTATTTTAACCTTTAACTTTATTATAATAATGCGAACATTATATTTTAACTTTATTACATCTGTTCGGTTGCTTTATTTTAACCTTTAACTTTATTATAATAGTACAAACATTATATTTTAACTTTATTACATCTGTTCGGTTGCTTTATTTTAACCTCTAACTTTATTATAATAGTACAAACATTATATTTTAACTTTATTACATCTGTTCGGTTGCTTTATTTTAACCTTTAACTTTATTATAATAGTACGCACATTATATTTTAACTTTATTACATCTGTTCGGTTGCTTTATTTTAACATTTAACTTTATTATAATAGTACGAACATTATATTTTAACTTTATACATCTGTTCGGTTACTTTATTTTAACCTTTAACTTTATTATAATAGTACGAACATTATATTTTAACTTTATTACATCTGTTCGGTTGCTTTATTTTAACCTTTAACTTTATTATAATAGTACGAACATTATATTTTAACTTTATACTCTATTATATTTTTAAGATTATACTTTTTATATTTTTAAGATTAAACTATATTATAATAATAAGATAACTATATATTAATAATCTAAGGTATCTAAAAAATAATACTAAGTATCATCTAAGATTTTATTTGGATTTTGAAAATACAGTAGTTTTAAAATAAATAACTATATTAGTCAATTTGCTAAAATATTATTACATACATTATGTAAAATTGTGTTACCTCATAAATAAATTAAAAGTTACTGATTGTAATTAGGAATTTATAATAGTTTAAACCCACTCTTAAAACATACACACCCATATATATATAATATTATTTAATTATTCAAATAAAGGACATACATAATTCTAAATATTTGATATTATATTATAGTTATACCAGAATTTGTTGTGAGAAAATGAAAAATGTCATTTATAAAAGTTATTCAACGTATTATAAATAACATAATGTTAAACCTTTTTCATATTCTCATAATAATTCTGGTACAATATTCAAAGTATATTTATATATATATATATATATATATATATATATATCAAAATATATATATATATATTTATATATATATTTATATATATATATATATATATATATATATATATATATATCAAATATCATAATTTCGTTGATAAGGTATATATTTAATAGATATTTTCTAAATGCAGAACATATATTGACTTAATACTTCTATATATATATATTAATATATAGTTATATAATAATGTAAATCCTTTTAAAATTATGAATTATTATAATTATTTTTAAATATTTTAATAACATTTGTATTATAACGTAATTTTGTTTACAAATCATTGATCACCACGGAACTATTTTAAATAATGTTGGGGCTTTAGATTGTAGGATGCATTTATATATGTTTATTTCCTTACTATATGTGCAAAATAGCGTTAATATTTATAAATATTATATTGAAATAAATCTGTTAAAATAAATGTAACTAAATATTTTTAAAAATAGGTCAAATGTAACCAATTATCATAGAGAAATACATTATTGACCAATCAGAATAGTGAAAATAATTTAAAATACTAAAATAAATCTGTTATTAAAGTCTATATTATTGCATTTTAACGATATATTGTATAATTATCTAATCATAATAATGATAATTGCTATTCATTAATTATATATAAATGTATATTAATATAAAAAAGACGTATAAAAGAAGTAATAAATGAAGACAAAAACGGGCCTCTTTGTTTTAAAATTAATATTTTTGTATTCAGTGTTCGGGCCTGATGTTATAGGAGGTCTTGCTATATCATAATCATTTTGATAATGATTATGATTAAACTTTAATTTAAAGCAATGATAATTCTAACTGACTTACTAGAAATATCCTATATTCTGATGGGTTACTTTAAATTATAGTTGGAATATATTTATCCTAAGATATAAATAATCAGCTTTGCATTTGCAAACATTTTTGCATATGAAATTCATAATGAATTGAATTCATTATGAATTTCATATGCAAAAATGTTTGCAAATGCAAAGCTGATTATTTATATCTTAGGATAAATATATTCCAACTATGAATTCAGAATTCACAATTGTGTATAGTTTCGTAACTAAATTCGTTAATATAATAACGTTTATTTGATTAAATATATATGCGTAAAATATGGTTAATATATTTATAAAAGTTGGTAATTTATTTATATTAAATTTACATGAATCGAAGTTTAGTTTAAACTTTGAAAGATTTCGTAGATTCATTTTATAATACATATATAATAATTATTTGAAATTTGAAAAATAAATATATTTGAATTTATACAATTATTAATAATAATAGATTAGAATTTGCGCGTGACTTTCGCTAAATCTTTGATACAAGCAAAGACGTTAAATATATTAATAGGAATCATTTTAGCTAGTTATATTCTCTATAGCTCTTTGCTTGTAATTTAATATATTTAGCCTTTAGGTTATACTTAGTAATTTATATCTACAGATTTAATTGACTTATTATAAAATATACAATTTATGAAACCAATTCAAATTGAATCTAAAAGATGAATAACTAATTTTGTATGAATAATCTAATGACTAATATGTATAATATATCGTATGTTATATTAGCATTAATTGATTATATTAGTATTAATAGTATTAATTAACTAATTAGTTTAACTTAATAACTTAAGTTATAATCTATAGTATACGACAATATAATAATATCTTGAACTTTTGATAAAATAATCTATTATTTTACATTATGAATAATATAATATATAAGTTAAAAAATATTGTTAATATTATTATATTTTATCATTTTAGTATATGTATATTTTATTAATGTGTTATATTATAGATATCTTTTTTATTTAATATATTAAATTAAGTTAATTATTATAATAAATCATACTTTTAATTATAGGTTGTAAACTGTAGTTATTTCACATATTTATAATTATATTTATTTATTTTATAAAAAATTATATAATATAATTGTTGTTAAAATGATAGGTTTTTCAATACTCTATTATAGTATATTTTTAATATTCAATTATTATAACCCAAGGATTATAACATATGATGAGAATTACAAGAGTAGATAATCGGAGTCTGGAATACAAAATAGTTGCTGAAAGTGTAGACTTAATCATTTATAATTCCTTTATCAAAGACAGGTGACCTGAAAGTATGCTCCAACTATTTCACTATTAGTTTTTTATAAGTTATATCAAAGATTTTCCGAAAGATGCTTCGCAAAATCTTTGGTTAAATGTAATGATCTATTATTGTATATTAAATATTTATTTAATACAATTTTTAATAATTAATTAATTAGTATTTAAAAAAAATAAATGTACATTATACATTAATTTTTAAATATCTATTTATGTTATCTACATTTAATAATTATATTGTATTATAATTAGATAATATTATACGATTAACATTGATAAGATTAACATTATATATTATATAATTAATAATTGAACTGTTATATCCTACACATCTTTTAAGTACTATTCTAATGAATACACTCAGCACTCTTATAATTTGATCTATGATATTTACTAAATTTTCAAAAAGGTGACCACATTATTGATACATATTCTAAAAGTGGTAAATTATGAATATTATATTCATTTAATAATTATCTAGGAGATTTGTATTAATAGAATTCATGAACAAATAGAATTCAAGAAAAATATTCCTTTTTACAAATATAATCAATATTGATAATTTAAATATATATATATTTATTAAATAAAAAATATTCTCAAATATTATTTCTAAATCTTTATAAAAAGTAATGCTTTCAAATTAAATTATTTAGATGGAGTACTCTTCCCTAAAGTCATCACTGTGCATTATTATAATATATTTAATTACCATTTATTTGCCCAATGTAAAAATAAATTTAAATTATTTTGTAAAATAGATTTTTCATTCCAATATATTATTCACATGTGTACAAATTTATTTTAATACCAATTAAAATATTTCAATATGAGTTGAATTTAGATATAGTTTCTGAACTAATATATTAGTTTTTAATGTGGTTTATAAAATATCATTTGTTAGTTGTAAATAAACATGTCTGGGGATAATATATATTTTTAAATATAATATATATGATGTTATTATAATTATATTTTATCTATGATGTTATTATAATCATATATTATACTCAACTGATGTTAGGCAATTATATTACATTTTTCAAATATTGTTTGTGATAATCTCATAAACTTAAATATATGATTATAGCTATATACTATTATACCTAGGTAACATTGTAATTTAATAAACTATTAATTCTAGTTGAATTAAATCATGATATAATGTATATATCCTTGATATTATCTTAGATTATGTAATATTGATATATATGTGAAGGAAGTATTGAATTGTCTGTCTATGAACTGATTTCATTCATATATATTGTATAATTTTTGTAAAAAATATAGGATACATTAAATATATCTATTATAATATAGGTTTTAAATAATATATTATTATTATTTCATGATAGTACATCATTTTCATTTATTAAAAATACAGTTTTATTAATATAATTATTGAATATTTGTTAATGTAATTTATGATTTGATTATAATTTCTTATAAATATTTAGTTGTTTTGAAATATTTTTATACTGTAATTTTGTATCTAATTTACTAATATTATATTTAATTTAAATCAATAGTGCTAAATCTACATATACGAGTAGGTATTTTTAATGAGTATATAACCAAGATATATTTATAACATTTATTTACATATTTAGCTAATTGTATAAATAATAATGGAGTTAAAGAAATTAGAATAATTTAATTAAATATATTAGATAATTTATATTTTAATACAAATATGATAATAATTAGATTTTTTATTAATAGACATTATTCGGTGAATTTTTATTAATCAAATAGTAGAAATATAATAAGTGGCATATGGACTTATTTCATGCATTCAGTGAATGATATCACAATAAGTGTTATCATGAGTTGTAGTGGATTTCCTTCGTTCATTCAGAGATAACCAGATCACATTGCCATCATGGTGAGCTTGTATCTTTTCATGAAACTGTATATTAATTTATAACATTTTAATTTTATAATTTGGGTGACAATAATAATATATTGGTTGTTTTATTTATATTATTTATTTTACGTGCACTTATGAGGAGTGTTATCACTTTGTAACGGTGCCTAATAAACTATATTTCATCATCATCATATAATTAATTATAATATATTATTAACTTCGTTAATATTAGAAAAATATCTATTTATAATATTTAATATAATGTTACATCTTTACAAATTTGTATATATGGAAATTATTTGTAGATGATTATAATCATTGTACATAGTATAAATGTATGTGAATATTATAATAGCATAGGAATAATCATATTAAAAATATAAAATCACATAGACATTATAGAGTGGGCAATTGAGTGACAATATCAATCAATAATTTGTTATATAATCTACAATTATTAGTTATCTAATATTTAATTTAAATCATTAAATATTATGCAAAATAATTAACAAATGATAGTATTTTAGTGCGAAATTAATTAAATATAAAAAATGAATATATTTATTTCTTATTTAAAATATACAAGTTTTAAAAATTGATAACTAAAGTAGAATTTTGATATTAGAATAATAAGTTCATATATTTAAAAGAATAATATAATATAATTTTATTTATGATAAATATTGGTATATAGGGGGAAAATAATATATATATATACATGTGAAAATTAAAATTCATATTAGCTTGATTCCCTAGAAAGAGTTTTTACACAATATTGCTAATAACGATTCTTAATTATTTAAAATGAATGATCCATTTATATTAAATACTAATAAGTAATGATATTTAAATAACATCTTATAATCTGTTCTTGTAAGGAAATTTAATGACACTTTTTAGAATAATTTCAAGATTACATATAAACTATAATATAATGTGGTCTAGATGTTTAAGCATTTCCTAAATAATACAATAAGAAAATATTATTGTCATATAAGATAAAAATAAAATAATATCACAGTCACAAATAACAAATTATTTTCAAAAATTAAGTATTCGATATATCAAGGTATTACTTTCTAACATCGACTTATTATAAATTCTATACTAATAAGTTGATATGATTCTAATCTCTGTTAAAAATTCATCGATTTTATACTATTATTATTATTGTTTTTATTTTATGAACATAATTATTATTATTATGTGTATTACTACTATTATTTTTACTATTAATGTATTTGTTCGTATATAAAATAATATTATTATATAACATCCTTATTATTATTATTATATTTTCTTATTTTATTATTATATCATCAAATATATGATATTTTTGTTATAAGGATAATCTTAATATAAGCTACATAGAACTTCTGGATATCTTTCCGCATATTATATTCAATATTCAGGAAAATAAATAATCATTCAAAAAATAGATATATATTTATCCTATAAGGATATACTGTAATAATTAATTTATGTTGTTTTTAATAAATTCAAAAGGAAATAAATAAAATAAAATATAGTGAACAAAAGAATGTTTTCTTAGAAGTAATATCTATAAAAATACGGATAACAATATAAATAAATGTAATAAAATTAAATATTATTTCTTATAATAGAATATAATTATATTGTGTCAGATATAATTTATAATTTAAATAATTAACCTCAAAATATATATAAAGAACATTTTGCATATACTTGATATAACCTTGATATAACACCACCACCCTAGATAAGCTAACTAGGATCATCCTTGAATGACACAAACATGTTATAATAAAAACGCAACTTCAAACATAAATATACTTTAAAATGACTGCCATATATACTAACACATAATGCTAGAAATATTCCGGCAGGACATTACCAATAAGACCAGGTGAGGATTATATCTCCACTTGAAGGAAACAACGCACAAGAACAACAATTCAAATAATAAGTCGATAACAAATTTTCATCCTTGGGAACAAAGATATTATATATTAACATATAATTCTAACGATATAAAGAATATTTTAAATATAAACACATGTTTACATATTAATATAATATATTTATAAATATTCTATACATTTTTTATAATATTAAAATAATTGAGTATTGTTAACCAATTGAGTTGGTGTGGAAGCAGTGTGCTTTCAATAGCTAAACCTCGATTTTGCTGCACTATGCAATTGAGCAATTTTTTTTTTGATATATGCCGGTATATATATTAAATATATACATGTTAAAAGGTTAAGATATCTATAATATTATATTAATACTCACAGTTACCAACATTTATTATTCGAGGGTATAGTCGAATATATTTGGTCCTAGTCCCTGTTGCTACCTGACCCATGGTCATAACGATGCCTGATTCGGTGGAAAATTTCTTTTTTCTGTATATTCGGATGTGACTTTAAAAGACTTATCTAAATTTCTTCTCTCCTTTTTCACATATTGGGCAGTTTTGGAGTTTGCGAGTGGGGGCTTCCGGAAGTTGCTCAAACTTTTTTTGTCGGGTGAAGACTTTTTGTCTGATGAAGACATTATACCCAAGGCGAGGTTTGATGTTAGTGCTCAATTTGATAGAAGAGGAGGCGGTCGTCCCTCCTTTATCGGGGGGAGCCAATATTTTCGTAGGTATTACTATAATGGTTATGCGTAACCTATAGGGACATAAGTAATTTTAATACGTTAGTTATGTAATCGAGTGAATTAATTTATTCTATATATAGTTATTCATAAAACATAAAATCACACACAAAAATAAATCAACATTAATTATAATATATATATATATAAATACCTATATTTACATCTTGAATATAGGGAAAAGGCCTGTTTTTTAAAGAGTAAAAATTGTTGTATGATTATATTTTAGTATATATATTTCTATATGAAATGATCAATTATAAAAATAATTTAACTAAGTGTTATTGTTATTTATATATATAAAAAAAAGTTATCACCTTTTAAAAATAGCCCTTTTCACTATATCTTAATGTGTATGAGCGCGAATTTATGGGTGTAACTAACTGAAGGTACTTTTCAGGTTTGATCGTAATTGACCCAATTTATAAAAGCAGTCATTATTGCTACTTTTGTCTATGTCTCTTCAAGTATATGCCCTATATACTGTATAGGGCCTATATAAGCATGCATTTCCTCCTTCACTTTTGTTATAATTGTCAACCTGTGCTCAAGTACCTGTAACAGTGAGTGTTAAATAAAAATACATTCGTATTTTTAATTTATTTATCTATTTAAATATATTATTAAAATTATGAATTTATTCGGTTTAAATTGAACGATTATTTTCTATATTGTGTATATCGAAATTTCAAATACCATATGTGTATTACATTATAATATGATTTTATAGAATCATATTTAAATCATTGATTTAGTTGTTGCATTGATATCATATTAAATTGATTGATATCATTCTATATCAAATTTAAATCTGTACTCCTGAACCATGATATAATACTATAAAATCATTGAAGAGTAAAATAAAAGTTTCACAAAATATGCATTAACAGATATTCTGTCCTTGTTTAATAATTGATATTTAAAATATATCTTTTATTTATCTATTATAATAATTATTAAATTAATTTAAAATGTTTATATACTATTTGGTTGACATATAAAATACCACCTTGTTATAATATATTAATATTGTTGTTTAATATTTTGGTTTTTCACAAACTTTGTGTACTATTATGGACGATATTCATTTTCTATTCATACGTTTCTGTTTTATTTTTGAAATATAGTTATATTAATAATTTATTTTAATATTAATTTAATTAATTGTTTTTTAAATATTTCAAAATATTACTAAATATATTTTTTTTAAATTTCAACAAAATTTCAAAATATATTTTAACAAATTCTGAGGAAAATCTCGTATTAGTATTGAATTTGGGTACAGCTGAGTCAGTTAATTTATAATATTTGTCAAATATCTTATTAATTAATATATATTAAACATTTTAGTAGTATATACTATATATAATATAGATATATTTATATATATTTTATTTTTAGTTAGAAATTTATATTTATTTTAAATAAAAAATTACTATAATTATTATAATTATAATAATTAATTAAAATATAATATTATGAATAATATTTATATTCCATTTTATTCTTCAGATTAATATAAAATATTATATACTAATCAAAATAAATATAATTTGTAATATAAAAATTTCAATATATGAGAACGAATTACATCGAAGCAGGCCGCCGTTTGTTATGATATGAATTTTAGAGTTCGAGGTGGGCGGTGCTTATATCTGTCACTCAAGTACATATGTTACGCACCACTGCACAATTTAAAATAATCTGACCGAGTAACATCTATACATACAAATACATATATACAGTGTATATGTGTATGCTATACACATACATACATACATACATATACACGCATATACACATACACGCATACACATATACACACATACACACATGCATGTATACATACATACATACATGATCATCATGTATTACATGTCTGTATATTATGTGTATGTATGTTTTATTATATTAGTATTTCCACCTGTATGTTATTAAGTAAGGAGATGTAATTTGTAAATGCATGTTATATCCTTTATTTATTTTACTATATGAACTAATATAATCTATCTACTAATATAGATATATATATGATATACTTATATATACAAATACACATATATACACATGCACATATATACACAAACACATATATACATACATACACATACCTTCATGCATACATATGCACATACATGTATGTATATTGTGTGTAGGTATATATGTATTTGTATTATTTTAGTATTTTCACATGTTTTTCTTAATTTAAGTAAGGAGATGTAATATGTAAATGAATTTTATATCCTAAATTTATGTTAATATATGAACTAATATGATATACAAATACACACATACACATATATACACAAACACATATATACACACATACACATACCTTCGTGCATATATATTCACATACATGTATGTATATTGTGTGTAGGTATATATGTATTTGTATTATTTTAGTATTTTCACATGTTTTTCTTAATTTAAGTAAGGAGATGTAATATGTAAATGCATATTATATCCTACATTTATTTTACTATATGAACTAATATATATATATATATATATATATATATTATAATTATATATTTATTATATTATATGAATAAATCAAATCTATCTTATATATATATATATATATGTAAATTCATGTTATAGCAGGGAGATTATAGCCTACATTTATTTTACTATATGAACAAATATAATCTATCTAGATAATCTATATATATTATAAAGTTTTGTGTGTATGTGTTTTGTATGAGCTTATGCAAATAGGTATACTTCTCTATAGAGTAATTCTTACTTATGTTGAATAATTACTTTCTTTTGTTATTTCATATTAGTCATCTGGATCAAAGTGATATAATTATATTGTTTATATCATATTATTACTAAATTTTATTATTTAACATTGTTTTGTACAAAATCTAATAACAAATTTGTTATTCAATATTATATATATATATATATATAATATAATATATATTATATATATATAGGTTAAAGTCCTTATATATTATAGTATTACCAAAGGGCTTTGGTATTACTTATAAGTTATATATTTTATATAATATATATATATATATATATATATATATAGTGAAAATTGCTTTTATTATTTAAGTTTATTCAAGCTGTTTTATTATTTAATACTTATTAATAAATAATTATTTAATTATTAGTAATTATAAATTAATTTAGTAATTATTATTATAATATTTATTAATTAATTATTTAATTTTAATAATTATTGGATAATTAATAATTATTAAAATTAAATTATTATAAATTATTAATAATTATTAAATAATTAATAATTATTAATCATAAAATCATTAAAATTAAATATTTAATAAATAATTATTAATTATTATAAATTTGTATTATTATTATTATAATATTTATTAATAATAATTATTAATTATTTATTAATTATTTATTACTTATTTAATGTTAATAATTTTAATTATCAGGGTTTCTGAGTTAGCGGTTTAATTTTATTATTTAACATTATTATACAAAAATTTAATAATAAATTTATTAATATATATTATTATATATATTATATATTATATTATTATAAATATTATATTTATATATATACTATAATAAATAAATACTATAATTAATCATAAATATATTATATAATTTTGAACAATTTATATAAATATATTTGATATTTAAAGTAATACATATTAATCTATAGAGTAATAATAGTATAAATAATCGTTATATAATAACATAAATATAATTAAAATTAAATATTTTCAAATATATGATGAATTTCAAAATAAAAATGGTTTATTTCATAAATTACATGTTTCTCACATACAAGATATTACATGAACTTATGAATATTGAAGTGTCATAGATATTTGCGATATAAAGGAATAACTAAAGAGGTCCTTGGATCAACATTTGATTTCCAAGTGCAGATCCACGGTGGATCATCCACCTGAACTAATTTGGATATAGAGTGACGTCTTAGTAAAAGCTAAATCAACCTTAGTAATTTTCTAAATGTTATTAATTCATCTATATTACATTATACAGAATTCCATATATATAATAATCTCATTTAATTTTATTTAATTGTAGTTATTTGCTTTAAATTTGTCTACTACATATATTTATATGTGTATTGAGTCATTATATTCGAAATGTTATGTATTACTCTAGTAATACATAACATACAATCATCACTTTCATATGCTCCTCTCATTCTTTTATTATATGCTAGTAGGCTTTATTTTGATTAGCCCATATATATCAATTATTTATTTATTATTATTTTGTTTAAATTTTTTTTTTCCATGTTATTTTGTTTTTATTTTACAACATTACACTTTATATCTATCATACAAATATTAAATAATCGTCTTTAAAATATCATATTACACATACTTCAATTGATGGATTATAAAATTTATATTTTCAAAATAATATATTGGTTATCTCATGAGTCTAGCAAGAACATTTCTAAATACTAGGATCAATATACCAATTCGAATTATTTTGAGTATGGCATATATACATATTGAAGAACAACCATTGGTAAACAAGCATTAAATACACTACCCATAAATAAATATGCATATAGATTAGAAGAAAAGTATAATGAAAACATATATGTAAATGTTATGAATGTAATAACACTTATGACCCAATCCCATATCCGTTTCTAGGAGCACACACTTATCTAACTAATCAATATATATTACAAGATATAGATAATGATTTATTATAATAAATAATTAAATTACTATAGTAAATAGATTTATATATTAAATAAATAACAATTATATAATATTTATTTGTATTTATACTATTATGATTAATATTATTTTTATATTTATTCTATATAATACAATTTATTAACAATATATTACTTTAAATTTATATTTCTTTATTTATTCAAATAGTAAATTATTTACCTATTATAAATCATTTACCTATGGTAAGAGTATTTACTGCAGACATGGCTATAGTCCATAGATTTTAGAGTGAAGTCCCAACTGAATATATATGCTATAATCCCATACACAATATAATTTTAATATTATAATATTATAAAATTAAATAATATAATTTTTTTTAAATATAATATGTCTTTAGAATAAAGTAATTTATAAGTTGGTGACCTATTACCATTAGTACAATTGTGTTTTTTGCCTATTACTGTATATTATTAATATGATATTATTAGCCTATATTGCTGACTGTATAATTGGTTATAACTTATTATCATGGTGATCCGCAAAAAAGAGACCAGGTAAAAATATAGAGAAAAAAAATAACAGAAAAAATGTATATAGTGATATGTATTAAAAATATTATTACATATACAATCAACTCTATATATTTCAGAACCACGCTAACTCAGACTTTACAAATATTAGTTTGGTTTTGTACCTATGTAACCTCATGCAAGTATTATATATCTCAGAAACATTCTTCGGTTCCTTGAAATGTTAGATATCTACATTACATTACATGTTTCGGTTTTCTGAATGCAAACTGTGCTTATAAAGCAATCGGCCGTCTATATATGGGTGAAATTAATTTTGAGATTGAATAAATGTGTTTTCAGTAGTTTCTTGAAGATTAAAGATTATTATGTATTATGAATGGATGTATGGATAATATTCCAGGGGTATGGGATATTTCCCAGGCGTGAGCGTGAGCGTTAGTTGAATGTAAGTTATGTTCAGGAGGTAATTGAAATAGAAACTTATTGGTGGAGCGTGTGTAGTGTTACTAGTTATTAATTTAAGTTTGAGTAAGGCTGCTAGGTAGTCATAATAGTTATTATGGATTGCTTTATGTGCCAGTAGTATGGTTTTCTAGAGAATTCTATGACATACAGGTAGCCATTATTTTGGTTTTTTGAATATGCACCTAGCTAAATAATTTTGGAGAATTTGAAGTTTAATAATAT
>OZ025242.1:76560451-76912951 GCA_964019155.1 Osedax fenrisi
AGGAACTTAGATATGGTTTCAAATACAACATCTTATTAAATTAATAATAGAGATATTTCTACTTATATAGATAACCGTTTTATTGTTAACTTTATTAAGGATTTAATAATTTGATACATTTTATCATGTAATGGGCAAATATTAGATTTTATAGGGTTCTCTCATCAGTATCGTTTTTAATTTTCAGTTCAGCGAATTTCCATCCGTCGATTTTCATCGGATGGAATTACTAGATCTATATTGTGATGAGGGAAAAATTATAATAGAAATGATCCTATTTTTGACAGATAGCATAAGTCGATGCATGAAAATCAATTATTTTTGTAATAATAAGTGCCACTACATTATATATTTTTTAATATTTATATGATACAATATATAATAATAAATGGAATTAATCTGGGAGGATGTATATTTACCGTCTGTCAATATAATCCATTCGACGAATGAAAATCGACGCATGCTAAATCAAGAATGGTATTGATGTGAGAAACCTAGTGGAGGTGTTCTTAAGACTTTATTAATATGTATAGGTGTTTATTAGTGCTGTAAAGATGTTGCTATACTTGGTTGTTCTCGAGAACTTCAAATCTTAAAATTGTTGATCTCGAGAACTTCAAATCTTAAAATTGTTGTTCTCGAGAACTTCAAATCTTTAAAAAAATATTAGGTACCTGAGAACTTCAAATCTTTCGGCATGTTCTCGAGAACTTCAAATCTTTTGATATTAATAAATAATTTAACGAAGTAAAAAATAAAATAATATTTAATCATTTATTTTAAATTTTGATTTAAATACACAAGCATATCAACTGTATCATCTAATCGATCCAATTGCGGATGAAGATTTTGTATTAAAGTACTATCTGAATTAGAGACTGAATTCACTAATGGCTATTAAATGTAATAATATATATGAATTATATAGAATAATTAAATTTTATAAAATATTAAATTTCTAATACTAAATAATGTGGGATCTTTGACATTCTGATGATGTCAACTATGTGTTTTGATTTTGATTACTAAGGTCATATTTTTAATATTTTACATTTATAGCTATATAATTTATAATCATAATAACTAATACATCTTATTATATATGAAAATACTTAAGTTAATTTACCATGTGCACTAGATAGCGCCGACAGTCATAATGAATATTTTAAATGTGAACTCATAAATCCTTATTTTACAAATATAAATCAACTTTGAAATGTGTATATAGGAATTATGCATGTTTTAATTTATTTATAATATTTATTAGACCATAAATCATTTTTAAATTTATTTCTTTTATCAACAATTTAAATAGTTTATATTTTTCTAAGCCTTAAATACTAAGTTGTATTTTTGTTTTAAGTTTACTATATGTAATAATAGTAAATAATAATATTTAATAATTTATACAAAATTTCAATAATTTGTTAAATCTTACTTTATTTGTTATTTTAAATAAAATTATAAATATAATATTAAACAGATTTCAATAGTACATAATGCATACAATTTATTTTAAACATTAAATGCATATTCAATATTTATATATATTTAAATGATATTATATAAATATATTTATAAAAATATATTAAATATATTAATTACAATCATAGTATATTAATTTTTTTTCCATTTTCTTTAGGCAATAAGATTTCCATGTATAATCCAGCTATAATAAATAATATATTAATAATGTATTCTCACATGTAAATTTAATTTAAAATTAAATATACTAAACTTGAATCAATCCTGTTTTATCAATTTCACTTTTCTTCAGTTGTCAAGATACACCAATAATAACTTCATTATAAAAAATGTATCAATTAATTATTGTATGAATAATACATAAATAAATATTTATCAAAACAGATTGTGTATTTTATTGATAAATCATAATAAATAAGTCATTATAGCATTATAATTTATAGAAAATATATCAAATTTATTAATTAAATACAATATTATTAATATTTTCAATATATTTTCAATTACAGAGAACAATAAATGTATTTATTAATTGATTTTAAAATAAATAAAGTATCTTACTAATATATAAATGATATTTTATAATAATTTCAATTATTATATTGCATTATTAAAAGAGAAGAAGTATATATGTATAGTAAGAAATATTTGCAAAATAATTATGAATAATTTATTTTTAAATTTAAATTTGAAATACAAACTTTATTTAAAATATTAATACATATAATATATTTAGAATCTAGAAATAATTGATTACATTAAAATAAAATATTCACCCCATATATTTGTTTATAAAATGACAATTTTGTATGGTTATGATATATATTTCATTTTAATAAAAAAAAAATTATTTTTAAAATTTTCAAAAAAAAATCTTATTTTATAATTTTTTTTTTATCATTTCAGAAGTTATTTCTTTTTTTAAATATATATTTACATTAGTGTATGACTATTATCATACATAGATTTGTACGTCTATTAGATAGTTATGATAAATGTTAGTTAGATAACCCATTCTTTTTCAATAGATAGGCATCCAAGCATTCAGATACTAGCAGCAGGCCGCACTATGTAACTGTATCTGCAGTTTGATCCATTACCTGTACAAATACAGAATATATAGAAAATTAATAAGAGCAAATAAATATAACAAAAATAATTCATAATGTATAGTGGGGGAGAAACATCTGTTTTATAAATATATTTGTATGTGTATATAAAAAATATATGTTCATTATAAATATGTTTAGTCATTCATAATATTTATCAATATAATATCATTATATATAATTTATTATAATAAATAAGTCATTATAGCATTATAAGTTATAGAAAATATATCAAATTTATTAATTAAATATAATATTATTAATATTTTCAATTACAGAGAACAATACATGTATTTATCAATTGATATAAAAATAAATAAAGTATATTACTAATATATAAATGATATTTTATAATAATTTCAATTAATGTATAGTATTATTAAAAGAGAAGAATTTGTATGTAATAAATGAGTCTATATGTATAGTAAGAAATATTTGCAAAATAATTATGAATAATTGATTTTTAAATTTAAATTTTAAATACAAACTTTATTTAAAATATGAATACATATAATATATGTATAATATATAAATAAACATATAAATAACTTTAAACCACATTAAAATAAAATATTACCCTATATATTTTTTAATATTTATTTTGTTAAGTTTTAAAATGACTATTTCGTATGGTTGAATTACATATAATTTCAATATATTATTATAAAGATCCAAATTATTTTACTAATTTTCAACAAAAAAAAACATTTATTAATTAATTTTTTTAATCTTTTCAGAGGTTACTCACATCTTAATACAATACATATTTACATTATTATATGACTTATTACATATATAGCTTTAATGTCTATTAGATATTTATGATAAATATTATTTGTAAAGCCATCATTTTTCCATAGATGAGCAGCCAATCATTCAGACACTTACAGGTGGCAATATGTAACTAGCTGCAGTTTTATTCATTACCTATATAAATTGAGATATATATATATATATATATATATATATATATATATATATTAATATATAGATAAGAATTATAAGTATTATAAATAAAATTGGTGGGATGCCATATATGAATCATACAATGGTAACATTAACATGTGATTATTATTTAATAATACGAATATATAATGATATATTTATAATTTATTTTTCACATAATTTATTATAAAAATATACATGAGAAATATATAATGGATATAAATATAATTAATAAGCTGACTTGTGAATCATAAAGTTGTAAAATAAATATATATATATACAGTAGAGCATTACAGCGCCTCCCCTTATGCAAACAAACAATATATTTAGCCATATTATATACATTACTACTAGTAATTTACTAGTAGTAATTAATAAAGTAGTAATTTACTACTTGGTTATACATATATTATTCTTTATATACAAATTAATAATGGGTGGCTTAAGCCTGTAAAATTATACTAGTAGGTGGATTAATAAGTATATCAATATTAATTTTACTATATGAATAAGGGTGGTAGACCTCTATAATATGGGATTTTTAAAAACAGAAAAGTCGAAACAGTAGTTTATAAAATAGAAAAATATTGTTATTAAATTTATAATATATTTTGTAGACCAAAGCTGAACTATTTAAGCATTCATATTTTACTAATGAACCAGTAAAATAATTTGACTCAACTTTAATTCGGTAAATTGGTGGACAACTCAACAAATAGATGATGATTTCAAGAATATAATAATATCATTGATGACAGCTTCATCTGCATCAATTGATAGCATATTTAGTACATTTGAATTAATAATTTTTAAAATATATAAGTGTCTAGGACTTAATAAAGTTCAAAAACTTGTTTTTATTTACAGAACATTAAGATAACTATGTTATGATATATGGAAATTTATTTTAATATAAAATTATTAATAAATATATAATAAAATATTTATTTTTTCATATATTTATATATATTTAAATAATTAAATAAATAAATAAATATCACAAGATCTAAGTATAAAACTTATAAAAATGAATTTTATATAGTATCATTAGTTTTTACCATAAATATACATGGACAATTTTTGCCATTTTTTCTAATTATATCCAATATATATATATATATATAGATATATAATATACTATATAGAAATATCTTATATCATAAATGCTAAAAACTGTAGAGCTTATATTATAACTCATTTATCAATGTTAAATCTGATCATCGTATTATATCAGTAAATATAAGACTATGTCTTAGAGCTAATAACAAAAAATCTAGTACAATCAAACATTACGATTGGACAATATTAAAGACAGATACAGAAACCCGATATACCTAGGTAATAAAGCTTTATTACTAAAGTGAAAACTAAATTCGAAGCTCTACATGACACCACAGCTTCGCTATCTGCTAGCAAAAGGTATAATCACTTTGAAACTGTATGTAAGGAAACTGCTGCTAAAGTAATCCCATTGAAATCTAAGTTGAAAAAATGAATACCCTGGGAAACAGATAATATCTGTCAAAACTGTAAAATACTACACGAAGCAGCGCGACATAAATTAAATCAACCAACACCATAAAAAGCTGTTGGTTTAGATGAAATACCAGCTCAAGTATAGAAACTAGGATAATTTCAAGAAATCTTACTAAACTAGTGCAATAGTGTATGAGAACCAATAGACATATGAAATGAAGGATGCTTACTTCCTTTCCCTAAAAAAGTAGTTATTTCTATAAAAAAAAACTATCGGGGAATCACACTAACTTTAATTGCAACTAAGATATATAATCTGATGCTATTAAATAGGATAAGACCAGAGATATATCCTACACTGAGAAAAAATCAAAATGGTTTCTGAACAAAGAAATTAACGACAGGAAAAATGTTAACATTTCGACGTATACTAGAAGGGGTAAAGTCTAAAAACCTACCAGCTACTCTCCTCTTTATAGACTTTTCATAAGCTTTTGATTCAATAAATCGTGAAAAGATGAAAGGTATCTTAATCATATATGGTATACCCACTGAAATCGTAAATGCCATATTGATGCTATACAATTATACTCGCTCTATGGTAAGATCGCCTGATTGTGATACACCTTTCTTCGATATAACTACTGGAGTACTACACGGAGATAAACTTGCACAATTTATATGCATTATATGTCTCCACTATATATTGAAAAAATCAGTGGATAGCAATTTATATCCCTGCTTCACTCTTGCAAAAGAAAAAGCAATAGATACCCTGATGTACATATTACCGATATTGACTATGCTGACGATATAGCTGTAATAATTAATATTCTGATAGATGCAAATAAACTACTAAACAAATTTGAAGATACGGCTAAATATTTCGGTGTACATATAAAATCAACATGACGTAAGCATAAGAATTGGGAGTGCATGGGTAGCCTTGAATAGCCTGATTATAATCTTGAAATCCAACCTTTCAAGTAAACTCAAAAGAAACTTCTTTAGAGCTACAGTTGAGACTGTTCTTGTGTATGGCTCTATCACTTGGACTCTAACTTCAATATTAGAGAAAAAAGTTGATTGAGCCTATACACGCATGCTGCGTGCTGAACTAAACAAGTCATGTAGATACCAACGTTATAAATAGGGAGTTAAAGAATAGCACATATATACGCGAACAACGACTGAGGTTCTACGGTTACTGCTGGAGAAACAGAAGCGAAGTAGTGAATAAAGTATTACTCTGGAATCCACAACACTGACGACTCTCTCGAGGAAGGCCTATGATAACATATTTAGACAAGTTAAGTCTTAATTAAGATATGACACGATGTGCACAGATGAGGAATTACCGATAGCGATGAATGATAGAGAGGAATGGAGATCACGTGTAATGAACTACCGAGCAAGATATATATATATTTTTATATTATAAAGATAAATATTGCATTTTTTAAATTATTATAATTATGATTTATTTAGATTTTTTATGAATTTATTAGAAATTAGTTTAATTATAAATAAATTATTATATAAAATATATTATCAACATAATTTCTTTGTTTTCAATAAATGTATATAATGGTTTTTGAGAATAAATCACTATAATTTTTAACAATGAATTGATTTCAATATTTACAAAAGATATTTTATTAAAAATATATTGATGATTTATATATATTAAAATAATTTATAATATGATATTATAAAATATTGATATAAAATACATATAATATCAAATGATATATTATTTAATTAA
Organism: Osedax fenrisi; assembly: GCA_964019155.1. Taxonomy (NCBI): domain Eukaryota; kingdom Metazoa; phylum Annelida; class Polychaeta; order Sabellida; family Siboglinidae; genus Osedax; species Osedax fenrisi. The sequence goes on from OZ025242.1 coordinate 76,567,232, forward strand.
ATGTATTTGTATTTGTTTACATAATTTTCTTAGTAGATAAGTATCATAGATACTATTTATGACTAATAGATACAATTACAAATACTTTTTAATTGTTATAATAGATACAAATATAAATGTATCTACGATACTGATTTTTTGTCTTAATAGATACTGTATCAGCGATACTGCCCAGCTCTGATTATTAGCATAATTAAATCATAATGTTATGACTAGTGCTGTAAAATTTCAAATCATCGATCTCAAATATCAAATACTTAATTTTTCGGTTCGGTTCGGTTCTTAAAATATCGGGTATTTTATAATATTTGAAGATATCAAATACTTTTTTAATGATTTCGGTCTGGTTCGGTTTTTAAAATTAATTATCGGTTCTCCAATATTACATTTTGTTTATAAATATATTTTCGTATTTTGGATTCATAGAATTATAGTTGATGTAGTAGTAGTAGTAGTATTAGTAGTAGTAGTAGTAGTGGTAGTGGTAGTGGTAGTGGTAGTGGTGGTGGTGGTAGTGGTAGTGGTAGTGGTAGTGGTGGTGGTAGTGGTAGTGGTAGTGGTAGTAGTAGTGGTAGTAGTAGTAGTAGTAGTAGTAGTAGTAGTAGTAGTAGTAGTAGTAGTAGTAGTAGTAGTAGTAGTAACCTTGTAACCTAATGGTTTAGACACTGTCATTCAACTTCTTAGTAGAGTTTTCGGCCGTGTTTTCAAAAATTAATTTTTATAGGCAGTGTTAAAAAGATGGGTTTTTAACCTACTTTTAAAGATGGGGGTTGAAGATATTGATCTTATGTCATATGGTAGGCTATTCCATAGTTTAGGGGCAGCTAATGAAAAAGTAGTTTCTTGTTGCAGGAGTTTTGGATGAATAATTTGTATTTGTATATGGTACGTTGTGGTTTGGAGGGATTATGTTCATTTAGTAAGTCGGTCAGGTAGTCGGGGTTATTATAATATGTGGCATGAATCATAAGTAATATTTTATATTGTATACGTTGTGTGATAGGGAGCCAATGAAGTGATTTTAGGTAGGGGGTTATGTGGGTTCTAGAGTATTTAGGAATTCTATATATAGTACGTGCAGCTGAATAGAGTAGTCTATTGAGTGGTATTATTGTGTTTCTATTAGATTTATGTAGAATGGAATTACAATAGTCGAGGCGAGGAAGTGTTAGGGCTGTTATGAGAGTTTTAGCTAGTTCTGTCGTTATTGAGGGTCTTATTAGTCGTATTATATGTAGTGTGCGGTTCACAGATTTGGATATTTCAGTAGTATGTTGGGAGAATGTTAGTTTGTTGTCTATTATTATTCTGAGATTTTTAGCGTAAGGAGAGATTTTTATGTTGTGGTTATTGATGTGGATGGGTGATATATAGGGTAGGGTATGCAATTTTTGATCAGTATTGCAGTAGTTTTTTCACTATTTAGTGCTAATGAGTTTGCTGATGGCCAGTATCTTATCTCTTCTAGGCATTTATTTAGTGTGGTAAGTTGCAGTAAATTTGTATGTTGTCAGCATATACATGGAAATTGATGTCTGGGTATTTATCAAAAATATCTAATAGGGGAGATAAATATATATTAAAAAGGATGGAGGTGAGAACGGATCCTTGCGGAACTCCGTTTGATATTAGACGTGGTTTAGTTAAGTGTGATTCAATTCTAATTGAGTAAGAACGGCTATCGAGGTAGGAGATGAACCTTTCTAATGCTGTACTGGACAAACCAATGCATTGCAGTCGACGGATCATAATATTGTGATCTATAGTATCAAATGCAGCTGTAAGGTCCAAAAGAACAATGATGGAGTAGTATTTAGTGGGATATAGTAGGATGTTATTTAGTATATGGGTTAGTGCAGTTTCCGTATTTTTTTTTTTAGTATAGGCACTTTGGAATTTATTTAGTATATTGTTGTTGATAAAGTAGTTATTAAATTGTGCTGCTATAACTCTTTCAAGTGTTTTAGATATAAAGGAGAGGTTTGATATTGGACGGTAGATTGAGAGATCTGATTTATCTCTGGAGGAATTTTTTATTATGGGAGTAATGTGTGCCAATTTCATGTAGGGTGTAACAACACCCGTTAAGAGGGAATTCTCAATTATACTTTTATAGAATGGGGAGAGAACTGAGGAAAGTTTATGTAATAATAGTGTAGGGATAGGGTCTAACATGCATGATGATTTGACGGCTAATAAAAGTTTATCACTACAGGCCGTAGAAGGGGTATAGAATGAGTTAAGTGAATATGTTGGTAATATTAGTGGTGGTAGTATGGGTTTGGGTAGGCAGTTAATGATTCAATTTGTTATATTCTATGTATCTTGTTATTGAAGTAGTTATTAAAGTTGGTTACGTTGATAGATGGGATACAGTCAGGAAGTATGCGAGGAGTTATACGCCCAAGCAGGGAATTTGAAATTTTGAAGAGTTTCTTGTAATTATTTTAGTGGATATTATGGTATCAGTATAGTAATCATGTTTAGCCTTCTTTATCATGCGTCTATATATAGACAAATATCATATACTTATAAGTATATGATATTTGTTTAAAAGAGTTAAGGTGTTCTTGAATGTTTGACTTTCTCCATGTCTTTTCGGCGGCTCTAAGCTGACGTTTAATCAAATTTAGCGTGGTATTAAACCATTTAATATTGTGACGTTGGGTTATTGATTTAGTTTTAATGGGAGCTAGGATGTTGAGTGTATTAATTAGGGTTAAGTCGATGGAGGATATATTTATTGGATCAAGTATAATTAAGTTATCAGAGAGGAAGTCTTTTTTAAAGGCAGGCAGGTCAATATTCTGAATTTTCCTGAATGTAATGATTTTCGATTGTCATTTAGGTTTAGGGGCCTGAAGAAAGAATGTAACAATGTGATGATCTGTGATTAAATTTTGAACGGATGTATTCGATATAATGTTGGAAGTATTATGGGATATGATGAGGTCTAGTATGTTGCCAGAAGAATGAGTAGGTGAGGTAATATGTTGAACACAGTTGTGGGAATTAATTGTTTGGTTTAAGAGTTTTGCATAGGTGGAGGTGAGAGAAATTGGTATATTAAAGTCACCTAGAAGTATAGTGCGACTAGATAGAGAGGATAATAGATTATCAATTTCTTCTAGAAAGCATGGAATTGAGTTTTTTTTGGAGGTCTATATATGGTTATAAGCGTGAAGGGTAGTGAATTCACGGGCTGGAAGGTGCATTTAAATGTATCAGAGTATTCAAGTGATAGATCTGTACTGTTAACTAGCTTAATAGTTTTTTTGTATAGAACACCGATGCCTCCCCCATAGTGGGGACCAGGTCGAGGAAGATGAATTAGACAGAGTGATTTAGTATTTAGACTGGATATTATGGGTTTGTCATTGTCAGTCAGCCAGGTTTCAGTGAGACATGATATGTCTAATTGGAGGTCGTGGAAGAGATCAATAGTAGTTTTTACTTTTTTCTTATAGATTGTATGTTTAATGTAGCAGCTTTTAATAAGGATTTATGGGATGAAGTCTTTAAGAGTTTATAGGTGGAATATGTGGTAGAGTTGGATGAGTGTATTAGATGTGTAAAATTAGATTTACAGGTATTTGAATTATTAAACAGAAATATATTTGTATTTGCTGGAGTATTTCGATTTGAATACGACATTACACATGAATAATTTATTATAATTAGTATTTTAATAATTATCAAAATCAGATATAGAATATTTTTAATTATATTTGAATAAAACATATAAATATTCGTATTTGATCAAATGCATTATCAAAATTAGTAATTTAATAATGATAAAAATCAGATTTGCTTTATTTGTATTTCAAAGTTTATTTTTGTTTGTATTTACAAGTATACATCAATATTTGTATTTGATAGTATACATAAATATATGTATTTGTATTTAATTGATTCAGAAAAAGTTTTTATTTGTTGTATATTCAAAATCCAGTATACTTTTTGTTATATTCTTGTTTGTATGTTAGATTATATTTATATATGATCAAATTCAAAATAATTATTGATTAAATAAAACAATTATTTTATTAATAATTTAAAAATTATATTTAATATTGGATTATCATCGAAAGTGAAAAGTAAAAGTAATAAAGGACAAATTAAAGTATGTATCATATTATTTATGTTTTTATTTGTATTTGTATCGAATATATTTATCAAATTCACTGGATTATAGGGTTTAAACTTTATATACATAAAATAAATTAATATCTCCAAGCATTATATAATTTAGTAACGCAAACGGGTAAATGATTCCAAGGTGATATTTATAAAGTTCACTGGATTATATATGTTCAACTCTTACTTACATTTTATCCCGTGAATCACGAATAGTAGGGGGAATTTTCTCACAATCTTCAACAACAAATCATCTCAGGTCGCCTCTCTCCATAACCATGTCGAATAGTTTACTGGTGTTCAGACATCCACTAATTGATATTAAACATATAGTTTTTTGCGGTCTTCAACTATATAATAATGGCTGATATTAATGAATATATTGACCGAATTAGCTATGAAAAATAGTAGATAAAAAATAATTAAAAAAGTAGTAGATATTAATTAATTATTATAATAAATATATAAGTTTAAATAGTAATATGAAAACAACCAAATAAAATGACCGGCATAGATCTACATTTATTTATCTGTAGTAGAACAGGTGGTGGTGGTGCGATATAGATTTTGTAACTCGAAATTAATTGATAATTATATATATTTATATACATAACACTAATTTTACCTTGCCAGGTCGATCCTTTTCGGCATTCCATGACATGCATTCTCCGATCACCTCTAACATTTATCACATGTATTAGATCATCAAACATGTAAATCTATAGCGTCCATAAGTTGTTGTATATAGGTCTTTATTGGAGAACCAGGTGACGTCAGTCATGCGATAACATCTCACCAGTTTCTCTTTATTGCTCCAACAGGGTACTGAAAATCGCATTTAGACAATTATATCAATGTATTAAGAAAAATAAGTTAAACTGGGTTTATAAATAGAATTAATTATTGAACAAGATGATTCATACATTAATTTATGCATACAACTTATTACATTAATAATGAGAACAACTATTGATTATTATGTAATCATAGTACAACATATTTATTTAGTTACACCCATATGGTATATGGTATACATATCAATCGTTGATACCAAATTTACAAATGCACTACTCTCCGTATTATAACAAGCTAATATTTAGATGGGCGACGGTTATTCATAGTATAAACTAAATAATAATTAAATCCAATTAATACTACAAATTTAGTAAAATATAAGTTATTAAATCATACTATAATTATGTTCGCTTTTAACTTTACGATCGGCGGAAAAATCTACGGACATCGATGTCCGTCGAATTTGTCCCTTGATAGTAAAGTTATCTTGATCCGAATCATCTTATTTAAAATTAAATTATAATAAAATAATTATCTAAAATTATTTATAGCTTACAAGTAATATAGTAAATAACATTTACTAATTTACAAAATATAGTATGTATATTAATAATATTATATATTTATATAAATTGTAATTATACAAATACAATACGTTAAAAAATATCATTATGTATGTATATCAAGCATTAAAGAAATAATTTATCAAGTTGGAAATATTAAATTAAATGAGTACTATACTAAATAGTAATATCACATGTTTAGTTGGCTATAATTTATAGTATAAATAATGTTTAGATAATTATTTTATAATACTAGTTATAGTTTATTATAATTGTTAAGTCTAAATGCGCTATAAATTAATTTTGTGAACCCACTTAAGTATTGACTGGACACTTTAAAACTATTACGATAATATTTCCAACTGATGACGAATATGATATTAATCATAATAATTATATATATATGTATATTAATTGTTATTATATATTTATAAGTATTAAGGCATTACATAAATTATTTATTAAGTTGATATTAAATATTATTAGTTGACAAATTACTTTTACATATACTTTATATAATTTGTAATAGATTTAATCTAAGATTACCATTTTGAAAACAATTTGTAATCAATAATTATTATAATACATTTTGTCACATTTAAAAATTGTTCGCTCTCATATGGAGTTATTATAAATTATATATATAATATATGTATGATAACTTTATGATCAACGGACATCGATGTCAATCGATCGTAAAATTAATCAGATATTCTATACTATGGAAATTGATGTCAGTCGATCATTAAGCGCCCTTTATTGTATTGTATTATATGTACAGATGTCAGTCGATCGTATGTGCTCAAATTTAATAAAATAAAGTTAATTTTACGATCGACGGACATCGATGTCCGTTGATCGTAAAGTTCATTTTATCCGTAACTTTTATAGATAAAACGTTTTGGTTCTAATCATCTTGGTTTACAATTATTAGAATAAAGATTTTTACTAATATGTCTAATAATTATATATATAATTTAATTCATACTACTATCTCAGATTTTGAGAAGTAAATGTTTCTAGTGATGAAATTATTGAAATTATTGAAATTCTTTCATAACCGATACTAGTATTCGTAGCCCCGAGATATACGCCCCAATACACATGCTTCCACCTATAGGAGAAGAAGAAACAACGCCTCTCAAAGCGACTGGAGAACGGAGACGATGAAGATGATGCAAACAATCGGGATACTTGCATTAATAACCCCCGTACCTCAGGGAGATCTAGATACCTCGTATGAAGAACACCAGCAAATCTAAGTGGTAGACCCTCCCCATAACTTTAGTCTTCTCTCTACGGCGACAACTAGTTACGGTAACTGTAAATCGTTTTAATTTCATATTATTCTATGTTTATTTCTATAACGTATGTTATCGTTAGCAAATATTTATACTTTATATTTTCGGATATGTATTTGCTTAAATAAATTATCAATCAACTACGTTTATTATCTGTATGCAATGTATTTTATTATTGTAATATATAATAATTTGATTAATATAACGACAATATTTTTGTATGAAATATGAGAAATGCGAATATATAATGTATGATTTGATATATTCATATATTTATTATCATGAATATAATATATTAATATGAATCAATTTACTTCCTATAAAATTATCTTACTATATAATATTTTATATCAATAAATAATAAATTTATTTATATAATCTTAATGTAACTATAATTTATAATTGTGTATGTCTTATATATACTTCTAGAATTTTACATTAATTTATTGTAAAAATAAATAATCAAATTAAAAATCACCTTTAGAATATATTTCTGTATAAATACGTATGAGTAAAATGTAGTGTACATATACCCTTATAAGGAAGTGTATACGAATGATGACAACGAACTCCGAGAGTGTTTGCGATCTACAAAGATCTTGAAGAGTCGTCAATAAAGTAGTGTAAATAATAAGTATACGTGTAAGAATGTGTACGCGATTTGAACGCAAGTGATAATGTGATAAGGCGTAATAGGAATACAATAGTAGAATACAGTAGTAGAATACAGTAGTAGCATACAATGCAGATATCGTAATCTGCAGTTCTCATATGCTATGTGTTTTGTATCGTGTCGTTAAAAAAATCGCTAAAATAAGCTACAAAAGTATATAAAAACGTTAAAATAAAGGTGGGAGATTTATACCCAGAGTACTTTTTGATTGGACGATTCTATTTCTTTGGTCTTGCTGGCAAAATCACCTGTAAATATTAATAAATATTAAAATAAAATTACGTCTAATATATTTATACGGACATAAACATATACTTAGGCTTAGTTATTTTGAGATTTTGTACAAAAAATCCCTGAATAAGATTATTTGTTATCGCAAAATAATGTATTTGGGTTTTTAGTGAATTAAAATATTAAAATATAAATTATTATTATTATTAAATTAATATTATTAAATAATATATATTACAAATATTTGACTATATTTGATAACTATTGTTTGTACACATTTATATATTTAATATATATAAATGTTATCCTCTAAAAAAAAGATATCATATAATAAAAAATAATGTATTATTAAAAAAGTAAATATGTCTAAATAATATAAAGATCAATCCATATTTCAAAAGAAATCCAACATAATAATATAATATAATTAAAACATAATATAAGGGGTGAGAGTAATTAGATAGAGATGTTTAAAGTAATCACATACGTAATGTATTTAGTTTATATGCGAACACTACGAATGCAAGAAGAACACTTTTAAAATTTTATATATCTATAATATATTGAATGGGTCTGATGTGATTATTATATATGCGATAGCTTGGACATTATTATCTTGATATAAAAAATATATAGAGAAAATCAAATTTTAATTTAATAGTAGGATTAAAAATAATATATATATATAGAATTGTTAACACCAGTTATTTTATTATCATATATGTTATTAAAATGTCTTAGAATCATGATTTTTACATATTTATTTATTACACTAAAAAGTAATGTTTACATAAAATAATAGATCATTTTAGTAAACAAAGTTTAGTTTCTAAAATTATTTTATACAAAAACGAATAGCGACTACCTGCTTAACGTGAAATATATTCAATAGAGCTGGAATATGACGTTTTAGAATGATAGTAATGTAAAATAGTTATTTGAGAAAGAGAATAATGGGTAATATAGTAATGTATAAATTATATAGATATCGCAGTTCCTTTATTGACAGTTATTAGTCATAAGTGACTCATAGGTAACTATAGTCATACTTATACATAGTTATACTTATATATAATACTACTGCTATAGGTTACACTTATAGATTAACAATAGGTTACCTATATAGCTGTAGTCTGCTCTGAAGTATGTTAACAAGTATAACACAAGCAATCAGCACATGTATATATATATAGAATATAAGTCGCAGGCAGGTAAACACATTCAATATTCTATGTCATTAAACTATTATCTAAATTATCATGTTTTTATTATCATGTCTTTATTAAAATAAATGTTACTATAAATCTTTAATAATATTAATAATTGATATTCATGTAGATGCAATTTTATTTATGTAAACATTTAATGTATACTGCCTCTACCCTCTATATACCGCCTCTACCCTCTGTATACCGCCTCTACCCTCTGTATATCACCTCTACCCTCTGTATATCACCTCTACCCTCTGTATATCGCCTCTACCCTCTGTATACCGCCTCTACCCTCTGTATATCACCTCTACCCTCTGTATATCACATCTACCCTCTGTATATCGCCTCTACCCTCTACCCTCTGTATACCACCTCTGTATATCACCTCTACCCTCTGTATATCGCCTCTACCCTCTGTATACCGCCTCTACCCTCTGTATATCACCTCTACCCTCTGTATACCACCTCTGTATATCACCTCTACCCTCTGTATATCGCCTCTACCCTCTGTATACCGCCTCTACCCTCTGTATACCGCCTCTACCCTCTGTATACCGCCTCTACCCTCTGTATACCACCTCTACCCTCTGTATATCGCCTCTACCCTCTGTATATCGCTTCTACCCTCTGTATACCGCCTCTACCCTCTGTATATCACCTCTGTATACCGCCTCTACCCTCTGTATACCGCCTCTACCCTCTGTATATCACCTCTACCCTCTGTATATCACCTCTACCCTCTGTATATCGCCTCTACCCTCTGTATACCGCCTCTACCCTCTGTATACCGCCTCTACCCTCTGTATATCGCCTCTACCCTCTGTATACCACCTCTACCCTCTGTATATCACCTCTACCCTCTGTATACCACCTCTACCCTCTGTATATCACCTCTACCCTCTGTATATCGCCTCTACCCTCTGTATATCGCCTCTACCCTCTGTATACCGCCTCTACCGTCTGTATACCGCCTCTACCCTCTATATACCGCCTCTACCCTCTGTATATCGCCTCTACCCTCTGTATATCGCCTCTACACTCTGTATATCGCCTCTACTGATATACAGAGGGTAGAGGCGGTATACAGAGGGTAGAGGTGATATACAGAGGTGATATACAGAGGGTAGAGGCGGTATACAGAGGGTAGAGGCGATATACAGAGGGTAGGCGATATACAGAGGGTAGAGGCTGTATACAGAGGGTAGAGGCGGTATACAGAGGGTAGAGGTGATATACAGAGGGTAGAGGTGGTATACAGAGGGTAGAGGCGATATACAGAGGGTAGAGGTGATATACAGAGGGTAGAGTCGGTATACAGAGGGTAGAGGTGGTATACAGAGGGTAGAGGCGGTATACAGAGGGTAGAGGTGGTATACAGAGGGTAGAGGTGATATACAGAGGGTAGAGGTGATATACAGAGGGTAGAGGCGGTATACAGAGGTGATATGCAGAGAGTAGAGGTGATATACAGAGGGTAGAGGCGGTATACAGAGGGTAGAGGTGATATACAGAGGGTAGAGGTGATATACAGAGGGTAGAGGCGGTATACAGAGGGTAGAGGTGATATACAGAGGGTAGAGGTGATATACAGAGGGTAGAGGCGGTATACAGAGGGTAGAGGTGATATACAGAGGGTAGAGGCGGTATACAGAGGGTAGAGGCGGTATACAGATGTGATATACAGAGGGTAGAGGTGATATACAGAGGGTAGAGGTGGTATACAGAGGGTAGAGGTGATATACAGAGGGTAGAGGTGATATACAGAGGGTAGAGGCGGTATACAGAGGGTAGAGGTGGTATACAGAGGGTAGAGGTGGTATACAGAGGGTAGAGGTGGTATACAGAGGGTAGAGGCGGTATACAGAGGGTAGAGGTGGTATACAGAGGGTAGAGGTGATATACAGAGGGTAGAGGTGATATACAGAAGGTAGAGGTGATATACAGAGGGTAGAGGCGGTATACAGAGGGTAGAGGTGATATACAGAGGGTAGAGGTGATATACAGAGGGTAGAGGCGATATACAGAGGGTAGAGGCGGTATACAGAGGGTAGAGGCGATATACAGAGGGTAGAGGTGATATACAGAGGGTAGAGGTGATATACAGAGGGTAGAGGTGGTATACAGAGGGTAGAGGCGATATACAGAGGGTAGAGGCGGTATACAGAGGGTAGAGGCGGTATACAGAGGGTAGAGACGATATACAGAGGGTAGAGGCGGTATACAGAGGGTAGAGGTGGTATACAGAGGGTAGAGGCGGTATACAGAGGGTAGAGGTGGTATACAGAGGGTAGAGGTGATATACAGAGGGTAGAGGTGATATACAGAGGGTAGAGGTGATATACAGAGGGTAGAGGCGGTATACAGAGGTGATATACAGAGGGTAGAGGCGGTATACAGAGGGTAGAGGTGATATACAGAGGGTAGAGGCGGTATACAGAGGGTAGAGGCGGTATACAGAGGGTAGAGGCGGTATACAGAGGGTAGAGGCGGTATACAGAGGGTAGAGGTGATATACAGAGGGTAGAGGCGGTATACAGAGGGTAGAGGCGGTATACAGAGGGTAGAGGTGATATACAGAGGGTAGAGGCGGTATACAGAGGGTAGAGGCGGTATACAGAGGGTAGAGGTGATATACAGAGGGTAGAGGCGGTATACAGAGGGTAGAGGTGATATACAGAGGGTAGAGGTGATATACAGAGGGTAGAGGTGGTATACAGAGGGTAGAGGTGATATACAGAGGGTAGAGGTGGTATACAGAGGGTAGAGGCGGTATACAGAGGGTAGAGGCGATATACAGAGGGTAGAGGCGGTATACAGAGGGTAGAGGCGGTATACAGAGGGTAGAGACGATATACAGAGGGTAGAGGCGGTATACAGAGGGTAGAGGCGGTATACAGAGGGTAGAGGCGGTATACAGAGGGTAGAGGTGATATAGAGAGGGTAGAGGCGATATACAGAGGGTAGAGGTGGTATACAGAGGGTAGAGGCGGTATACAGAGGGTAGAGGCGATATACAGAGGGTAGAGGCGGTATACAGAGGGTAGAGGCGATATACAGAGGGTAGAGGTGATATACAGAGGGTAGAGGTGATATACAGAGGGTAGAGGTGGTATACAGAGGGTAGAGGCGGTATACAGAGGGTAGAGGCGATATACAGAGGGTAGAGGCGGTATACAGAGGGTAGAGGCGGTATACAGAGGGTAGAGACGATATACAGAGGGTAGAGGCGGTATACAGAGGGTAGAGGTGGTATACAGAGGGTAGAGGCGGTATACAGAGGGTAGAGGTGGTATACAGAGGGTAGAGGTGATATACAGAGGGTAGAGGTGATATACAGAGGGTAGAGGTGATATACAGAGGGTAGAGGCGGTATACAGAGGGTAGAGGTGATATGCAGAGAGTAGAGGTGATATACAGAGGGTAGAGGCGGTATACAGAGGGTAGAGGTGATATACAGAGGGTAGAGGTGATATACAGAGGGTAATGGTGGTATACAGAGGGTAGAGGTGGTATACAGAGGGTAGAGGTGGTATACAGAGGGTAGAGGCGGTATACAGAGGGTAGAGGTGATATACAGAGGGTAGAGGTGATATACAGAGGGTAGAGGCGGTATACAGAGGGTAGAGGCGGTATACAGAGGGTAGAGGTGATATGCAGAGAGTAGAGGTGATATACAGAGGGTAGAGGCGGTATACAGATGGTAGAGGTGATATACAGAGGGTAGAGGTGATATACAGAGGGTAGAGGCGGTATACAGAGGGTAGAGGTGATATGCAGAGAGTAGAGGTGATATACAGAGGGTAGAGGCGGTATACAGAGGGTAGAGGTGATATACAGAGGGTAGAGGTGATATACAGAGGGTAATGGTGGTATACAGAGGGTAGAGGTGGTATACAGAGGGTAGAGGTGGTATACAGAGGGTAGAGGCGGTATACAGAGGGTAGAGGTGATATACAGAGGGTAATGGTGGTATACAGAGGGTAGAGGTGGTATACAGAGGGTAGAGGTGGTATACAGAGGGTAGAGGCGGTATACAGAGGGTAGAGGTGATATACAGAGGGTAGAGGTGATATACAGAGGGTAGAGGTGATATACAGAGGGTAGAGGCGATATACAGAGGGTAGAGGTGATATACAGAGGGTAGAGGCGGTATACAGAGGGTAGAGGCGGTATACAGATGTGATATAGAGAGGGTAGAGGCGATATACAGAGGGTAGAGGTGATATACAGAGGGTAGAGGTGGTATACAGAGGGTAGAGGTGGTATACAGAGGGTAGAGGTGGTATACAGAGGGTAGAGGTGGTATACAGAGGGTAGAGGCGGTATACAGAGGGTAGAGGCGGTATACAGAGGGTAGAGGTGATATACAGAGGGTAGAGGCGGTATACAGAGGGTAGAGGTGATATACAGAGGGTAGAGGTGGTATACAGAGGGTAGAGGTGATATACAGAGGGTAGAGGCGGTATACAGAGGGTAGAGGCGGTATACAGATGTGATATAGAGAGGGTAGAGGCGGTATACAGAGGGTAGAGGTGATATACAGAGGGTAGAGGCGGTATACAGAGGGTAGAGGTGGTATACAGAGGGTAGAGGCGGTATACAGAGGGTAGAGGCGGTATACAGAGGGTAGAGGTGATATACAGAGGGTAGAGGTGATATACAGAGGGTAGAGGCGGTATACAGAGGGTAGAGGTGGTATACAGAGGGTAGAGGCGGTATACAGAGGGTAGAGGTGGTATACAGAGGGTAGAGGTGATATACAGAGGGTAGAGGCGGTATACAGAGGGTAGAGGTGGTATACAGAGGGTAGAGGTGGTATACAGAGGGTAGAGGCGGTATACAGAGGGTAGAGGTGATATACAGAGGGTAGAGGTGATATACAGAGGGTAGAGGCGGTATACAGAGGGTAGAGGTGGTATACAGAGGGTAGAGGCGGTATACAGAGGGTAGAGGTGGTATACAGAGGGTAGAGGTGGTATACAGAGGGTAGAGGCGGTATACAGAGGGTAGAGGCGGTATACAGAGGGTAGAGGTGATATACAGAGGGTAGAGGCGGTATACAGAGGGTAGAGGTGGTATACAGAGGGTAGAGGCGGTATACAGAGGGTAAGGCGGTATACAGAGGGTAGAGGCGATATACAGAGGGTAGAGGTGGTATACAGAGGGTAGAGGTGATATACAGAGGGTAGAGGCGGTATACAGAGGGTAGAGGCGGTATACAGAGGGTAGAGGTGATATACAGAGGGTAGAGGTAGTATACAGAGGGTAGAGGTGATATACAGAGGGTAGAGGTGATATACAGAGGGTAGAGGTGATATACAGAGGGTAGAGGGCTGTAGTTTAGAACACGCCAGCCTTGTATTACCCACAAGTTATATATAGCAATGAGGAGTAGGGGCGCTGCAACAGGGGGGACGGGGGGGGATATGTACCCCCACTTTAAAATCTAGGGGGACCTCCTATGTATTGGTCCCCCTCCACTATTACCACAACATTTATTTTGATTGGTTGGTCCCCCCTACATATAAATTGTTCCAGCGCCCTCAACAAGGAGTGGTGTGGTGTGTCTTCGATGTGTTGGTTTGAATATTATTGTGAAATGTTAACGCATGAAATTATTATTAGTATTATCATTTATATTTATATATTACACTTAATAACATTATAAATTAATCTATATATGTTATATATATATAAAATTTAATACCTTATTATTACCTATGTCAATTTGTTAAATTCTCAAAATATAATATTTTAAACAGTTCATTAATTAGTGTAAATATAAACAATGTATCATTTGAATATATATTATATAACAACAAGTTATATTTACATATTCGATATGGGCGTATATGCAACAAAGATTTTCCAAAGAAAAAATCCTTTGGAAAATCTTTGTATGCGATAAGAGCGACCAATCAAAAGTAACCAACATATATTTAAAAACTAGACCACAATCAAGGACATATGTCCGTTGCCTTAAACTGTCAATCAAAATACCATATAATAAAATATGAAAATAATTTATAAATACAAACTAGTGTAATACTAATTGTGTATATTACCCATGTGCATACATGTTTATTATAATGCATATATACAATTACATAGATGTATTATTGGGTTGTAGATACTATATTATAGTATAATCCATCGATATGTTATCCATTATAGTAACTGTACAATTAAATATTTGTTAATAAATTTGATTTTTTATTAAATTTTAATTTATACTATTAGAAATTATTTTATTCTACTTCGAATATGTCACGAAAACATGATATCTATATAGTTTTAGAATGCCCATTTAATTTCAAGTTGAACCAATATATTATATATGTATAATAATATAATCCATCGATATGTTATCCGTTATAGTAACTGTACAATTCAATATTTGTTAATAAATTTGATTTTTTATTAAATTTTAATTTATACTATTAGAAATTATTTTATTCTACTTCGAATATGTCACGAAAACATGATATCTATATAGTTTTAGAATGCCCATTTAATTTCAAGTTGAACCAATATATTATATATGTATAATAATATAATCCATCGATATGTTATCCGTTATAGTAACTGTACAATTCAATATTTGTTAATAAATTTGATTTTTTATTAAATTTCAAGGTACTATAACAGTTACTATTACTATGATAACATATCGATGGATTATATTATTATACGTATATAAAATATTGGTTCTACTTGAAATTAAACGGGCATTCTAAAACTATATCTATCTCATGCGTACGTAAAATATTCGAATTATACTCAAGTAATTTCTGATAGTAATAATTGTAATTTAATCACACACACAATTATTAATTTATATATATGGGTATACGTATTATATCTGAATAATCGCGTATGAATATAAATTATATTGCACATTATTTAAATGCATCACTAATCACTGAATATAAATAGCATATAACTTTATATAAAAATAACTTAATCGATAAAGGATAACTATATTACAACGACTCGTTTAATGAGGATAGTGAAGCATGACGGCGTTGGTTCCCATAATTATTATGATAATATATGTCCATATATTATATACAGTATAAACATACATATGTTTATACAAATATACTATATTATATAGTATCTACAACCCAATAATATATCTATGTAATTGTATATTTGCATTATAATAAACATGTATGCACATGGGTAATATACACAATTAGTATTTCATTAGTTTGTATTTAAAAATTATTTTCGTATTTTATTATATGGTATTTTGATTGACAGTATAAGTCAAAGGACATATGTTCTTGATTGCGGTCTAGTTTTTAAATATATGTTGGTTAATTTTGATTGGCCGAGTATAAACTGAGATATGGATAAACTTTTGTTTACATTTCAGTAATAAGTATTGTAATAAAGGGTGACAATTCATTCTTAACGCTTCACTGAATATTGTATAAGTCATCATATTTATCATGTATATTATTATAATTATAAGATCATATTTTTATTATAATATTTAATAATTATTTTACTTTATTTAATTTAAACCATAAACTTTAATTACATATATACTTGAAATAAATGCTAAATTTAACTTTAAAATATAATCTGATATACTAAAAATAGAGATTAATGTAATATATTTATAATCAGAACATAGTAAATATGTTTTATTTGTATACTAATTTATAGTTATTAATAATTTATTTAAGAAAATTTGTAGAATTGAAAATTGTTGACAACATATTATAGTATTCAATTCTATATATATATACATATATATTTATATTTTTATTAAGTGTAATACACAAATATAAATGAAATAAAATTACATTAAATATATAAGTACATTAATAGTAATAATTTATATAAATTAAAATGTCACAATAACATGAACACACTGATCTTTGCTAGTGTTAGTTCTAGTGTTAGTGCTAGTGGATACAGACACACTAATAATACTACCACACAACGCGGCGGCTACAAACCTATAGGATGATTACCGACACCGATCGTAGAACTATCGTCGACCACCACGGCTGCTGCGGCGGCGTCGAGAGCGCTGCGTTCGTTGCGCGCAGTCTCCAGGTCGACGTTGACCTCGTGTTCCCGGCGCGAGCAGTCCATCAGTAGTTCGCGTAGTTTACCGATCTCGACGGCGATCTGTTCGTCCGACATAGAGGCTTCGTCGGTAACGGTGGTAGTGGCTCCCCCCGGTGGCGGCGTGGGGGGCGGCTCAGCTTCTACGTCGATTGCGCTGACGAGCCGCTCGATCTCGGCGTTGGTGTCGACCAATCGCTGGGCGGACAGCCGGTGCTGGCGACGTAGCGTCTCGATCTCGACGCACGCCTCCTCCGTTAGCTCAAACTCTTCGATGTCTGTAGCGAGGACGGGGCGGGGGTGGGACGTTAATCGTGTACGGAGAGAGTGTAATTAATGATGTGTAGTAGAGACTTTATTAACGATGTGGTGACGGAGATACTACTCGCTTAATATATCTATCAGGTGGCTGGTTTAATAATATTATAAGCGGAATAGGTGATTTGTAGTTGTCGTCTTCGATATATATATATATATATATATCGATGCTATAGATCGTATATCGAAATAATACGCTAGTAATAGAGATAAATAGTAATTCATTTTAGTTATTTTATTATTAGTGATTATTATTTATTAGAATTTGTTGCTGAATATCAGGGTTCTCATTTCTTATAAACACTTCACAATAATATAATGTAAATAGTCAATACATATGTATGTAGTACATGTATATCTAGCTTATTAGTGGTGTGTGTGTAGATACTATCTACTGGATAGGTTATATTGTTCTGTATAATACTATATCATAATGTATATTAATGAATGCACTTATATTATGTACTATATACTATATTAGTACTATATGTGTCACACTACTATGACATCATATCATGTACAATCAAGGACACACATTGTATGTTTATGAATAGCATTAACACTAGATGTAATGGCTGTATGTTCACATGGTCACATGACTAGTGATTCACTTCCTGATGGAGTAATCACTAGAGATAACATGTAATCTCAGTACAGATAAACAATACAATAAAGAGATATTTACTTATTGTAATGTAATACTAAAATTAAGCCCTATTTTTCACTATTTTGTATGTCTATATATAAATATATATACACACAATGAAATAGGATCATATTTATAATATATAGTATATATACATATACTATACAATATACATATATATATATATATACTATATATTATAAATATGATAGTATTTCATTGTATATATATATATATATATATATATATATATATATATATTATAAATATAATACAAAAAAAACAGGCTCAATGTAATGAATAGATTTCTGGTCACCCTACTTTGAATGCCTTTGAATACTTTGAAATGCCCCTAGGGAATAGCCATATGTACTGTGTATCTAATAACATGTGAAGGTGTCATATTGCTGTGTGTGTGTGTTTGTGTGTGTGTGAGATTCCACTTCAACAGAGAAACATATGTGATAATTTATCACTGATAAACCATGTTTGATAAATATATATTATACTATATATACTATATTAAATTGTGCATGTGTATTATATTTCTATTATAATAATTATTTTTATAAATTTGATAAAAAAATATACATGTATTATTAACCTAATAGCTAATAATTATATTGTTTAAATACTAATTAAATATATTTATATAATTACTTATACTAAACACTATATAGTATGTATATAAATTATATAATGATAAAATATTATATATATTATATTTATCATATTGATGTTATTGTAACATAATATCATTGAAAAAATCATTAAATTCTATAAAATATATTTTGGTTTTTTCAAATTTTGAAATCAAAAACTTATGATCAAGAATTTGCAAATATATTTGGTAAACAATTTAATATTATTAAAGATAACCAATATCTTTAAAAAACGAAAATATGAAACAAATATTATATTATTTTCTATATAATATTAGCAAAGCCACACGGAAAAGCAATAACTGTCAAACATTTTATTCACAGTCTAATGATTTATTAAGATACGCCAACTTTTAATAGGTCATATTTATAATTTTATTTGTTATTTACATACAATTTATTTATATTTATCATAAAATATACAATTACATATATAATTACTTAACCTAGACTAATTTAGTACATTTAATATTTATAATCATAATAGATCAAATAATTACTTTTAGATAACGTTAAATATATTTATAACGTTAAATATATTTATAACGTTAAATATACTTAAAATAATGTATTATATTATAAATATTTTAATATTAATTTAAAATTATTTTCAAATTAAACATTCGAATACAACACAATTTATATAAATTGTACGTGTATATATATATTTATATAAGTATGTGCATAATTCATCGATATAAAGAAAGTGGATAAGCAATTGACGCACACAATGCATATAAAAGATAGATACGTGAATGTTGATATGATGTATTTTAAATATATAATTTTATTTTTAGTATAGATAGTACATTACAATTGGTAGTAATTATCAATATATATATATGTATAAATAAATATTATTATAAATAAAAAGTAGTGGGCCAGATAGTGGGTTTCGACTGCAGCAAAATATTATATTTTAATATTTGGTCACCGCAAGATGGCTGATTTTTTATTTCCGCTTTCCGTATTGGCTTACGCTGCCAGGCATCGAGTATTAACATTCTATTTCTCTTTAGCTCTATGGTTACGGCTATCAATAATTGCATGCATTATGTGTGTGTGTATTATATATAGTTCATATGAATTATATATTAATCTAATTATGGAATTTATACCACAGAATGAGTCATGATGTATTCACTTTATATATATATAGCGATATATTAATTCAAATTTATATATAAGTATTATTAATTAAATTAGTATTTTTTTAGATTAATTTTTACTGAAAATTATATATGAATATCTATATCATATATATTTAACACATTATATATTATATATATATATATATAATTAATATACTATTATATGTGTAATTTATAAAATACCTCATATATTAGAATAGAACTAACTATCACAATAATATCTGCAGATTATCATGCAGATATAACAGACACACTCTACAGAACAATAGGTAACAGCAGCACACAATAGCACACAGATAACAGTCTTATAGCTCCTCCCCCTTCTCCAAAATTCTATAGAAACCAGACATTCTCATCACATGAAACATCACAACATATATGTTGAATGAATGCGATGAGTTAGCAGTGTATATCATCAGTGCACTGTTATCATGCATTGTGGTGTAAATGGAAGTAACCTGTCACTTCTATAGGTTCACTTTGTGATGTAGTAACATATGGCTAGCATAACTAGTATGTATAACAGCATGTATAGGCATTATATATATTTGTATATATATTTGTATATATATTTATATGAATATATATATATATATATCCTATAATAAGATTTGTGTATGGAAAGATATAACACTTAAGCGAAATCGTGATGATATACACAAAACATGAGCAATTGTGTTATTTATAATGTATATTAGTATCAAACTATATGCTCTTAAAATGTAAAATATATGGTTTTAAATTACTATTTATATGATGAAAACTGAGTGTTCATTACTAATATATAACAAAGCAATAGGATATTTTAGAGTATATGCTAACTTATATTGCATGTAATTTAATAGAGCAATGAAAACATTGTTGAATAGAAACCATATTTAACCTAAATCTATTTCAGTGATTTCTATACCACAGCTGCCAGTGTATGAATATTAATTACATTGCATTGATAGGCAGTGTTATCTTTTATTTGAGTATCTTTTATTTTCAAAATCTTTATATATATATATATACTTAATTACTAAGTTATTATTATATCTAGATATGTATATACACATCACATAGACAGTATGAATAACTTATAATGGGTGTGGCAGATAGTCAATGATATTACTGTAGGGCCGGCGAAACCTTCGTTTTTTTATTTTGTTTGTAATAGTTCTATTTTAAAATATCAACATTTAGTTTATTATCTAAATAATGATATATAACACGTTATTTAAAAGTAAATATAAGTATAATAATTTGAATTCTAGCATAATAAAATATATTTTTCTTTTACTATTTTATTGAACAAATAAATAATTTCCTAAAATATATGTATATATGTAATGCATATATTCAAATTAAAAAATTTAATTATACATAATTATATTTATAGAAACTGAAATATATATCATGAGTATAAATAATAATACAAAATATATACAAAAATAATTTAAATCAAAATGTATTAATATATTTATGACAAATTTAAATATAGTTATTGTGGTATTTCTAAATATTTCTTTAATGAGCATCATGTATGCATGATTTTAAAGATATCATTTTTATTTGGTGATTTCATGGTGTGTGTATTTTAGGGTAGGGTAGGTTGTAGTGTGTATGTGTGGGTTAGTGTGTGATGGTTAGTGTGTGATGGTTAGAGTGTATGAGGGTTAGTGAGTGAGGGTTAGTGTGTGGGGGGTTAGTGTGTGAGGGTTAGTGTGTGGGGGTTAGTGTGTGAGGGTTAGTGTGTGGGGGGGTTAGTGTGTGGGGGGTTAGTGTGTGAGGGTTAGTGTGTGGGGGGTTAGTGTGTGAGGGTTAGTGTGTGGGGGGGTTAGTGTGTGGGGGGTTAGTGTGTGAGGGTTAGTGTGTGGGGGGGTTAGTGTGTAGGGGGTTAGTGTGTGGGGGGGTTAGTGTGTGGGGGGTTAGTGTGTGAGGGTTAGTGTGTGGGGGGTTAGTGTGTGGGGGGGTAGTGTATGAGGGAGTTAGTGTGTGGGGGTTAGTGTGTGAGGGTTAGTGTGTGGGGGGGTTAGTGTGTGGGGGGGTTAGTGTGTGGAGGTTAGTGTGTAGGGGGGTTAGTGTGTAGGGGGGTTAGTGTGTGAGGGTTAGTGTATGTGGGTTAGTGTGCGTGTGAGAGGGGTAGTGTGTGAGGGTTAGTGTGTGTGGGGGTTAGTGTTAACCCGTATATGGTATAAATTATACGGTAGAAAAGATAATAAACATCAATAATAGTTTTAACCCATAAGCGAAGGTAAATCGAAGACCACGATACTCAGATTAATAACTTAGAGGTCGCGACCCCTATTTAACCTTTATTTAACTCAGCGATGCTTTTCTCCTGTGTGCCGATGAGGAGTTTCTGCTTTTCAATGATGGTCAACAGATAGGTATCAGTGGAACATTCTAGAACGTCGTAGAACTTCGAGTTTATCGAATGTCGTCGCTTGTCCGGAGCTCGGTGTCTGAATCTAGAGCGCAAAAGGATATATATATATATGTATCTCCGTCGGTTATCGAAGAGTTGGTTACGCTTCACTCTCTTGTAGAGATTCTCTACGTAGCCAGTATAAGTTGAATAATGCGTAGTACGCGATAGATATGTCTGGCTTAAACTATAAATAGCGTATGTATTATTTACGACTCTGTGATATATACTAAATATTATATATATATATGTGTAAGAATATTTTAAATAAAACATATATTATGTGAAATTTGATTAATTTGTGTTTTGTTTGTTTCGATAGATAACAAATAAGAAATCTATACGGGTATTTATAATAAGTATTATATAAGAATGATAAATCTATAATGGTATAACAACCCCTACTGCCACTATTGGGTCAACACAAAGCAGTTGTTGTAAGTGGCATATATTTTAAACAAATTGTGATATATTTAATTTAAAATTTATCTATTTCAAAATCATGTATACCTAGAATACTATATGCATGTACGTATGCAACTACTTCTTTACATTTGTCACTGTTTACAATGTGTATTTACATATAAATAGAATGTTAATTATAACCTTTAATAATTAATATTTAATAATATATATATATATATAAAAGGCAAATAGTTATATTATTATATTCAATAATTTATATAATTTTTAAGTATAAGTATATAAAGTTATTTTTTTTTTTAAATAATTTATTTATTATAATTTTAAATATTTTATAAAAATACTTAATGCATGATGAATATACATGCTTATTAAACCATTTAAGATTACGACCACTAAAATTGAGGAAAAAAATGTGTTCTACATAATGACTATAATGGCGATGTTCAGGCGACTGATCAATAGTGAAGCGGGGGAGACTAACCTTGACCTCGGTTGCGGGGTCGAAGGAAGGTCGTTAGCGGTGCACGTGAGAATCAGGCGTACGGGACCCGACGACAGGGCGAATCTCTGCAGAGCGGCTAACGGGTGATCGCTGGGCTGTAGTACCTCATCCTAGGGGGGGCGGAGAGGTTTTAATGAGGCCAAAGTGCGGTATACGCTGACCACTCGACTGTGGAGTGGTGGACGGCCGCCCGCAGTATTTATAGACTCTCCAGTTCTATTTATAGCTCTCTCTCTCTCTCTTTCTAGTGGGGCTGGCGGCGGCGGTGGAAATAATGAATCACGCACACACTTAGACTATTCCGTCTTAATAGTTGTCAATAAACACGCTTATTTATATAAATATATATATATATATATATAAATATATAAATATATATATATATTTATAAATATATATATATATTTATAAACATATATATAAATATATATATTTATTTAGTGTAAACAAGGCGAATATAAAAAACATACACTCACATTACACTGACTCGCGGCGTTTGATTACGATAGTAGATATTGTTATGATGAATGGTTGCTGAATGATGCCTACGAGATGATGATGTAGAGGGCTACGGGAAACTGATGAAAGCGACGCAGAGGTAGGTTAGACTGGCT
Source organism: Osedax fenrisi (assembly GCA_964019155.1). NCBI lineage: Eukaryota > Metazoa > Annelida > Polychaeta > Sabellida > Siboglinidae > Osedax > Osedax fenrisi. The sequence continues at coordinate 76,590,957 of OZ025242.1, forward strand.
CAACGACATACGATACAGAGATGATACGAGAAGATGCTGATGATAATTTAAGCTTTTAATATTAACGTGATATAACTGCTGCGTAATTGTTTTGTTTATTACGTAATATTTAGTTTATTATAAATGACGATACTAATATGATACAAGAAGATGCCGATTTATAAGCAAATGATACGAGGGAGGCAAGGGATGATACCAAGATACGAGTGGAGGCTGGGGACGATACTAAGATACGAGTGGAGGCTGGGGACGATACTAAGATACGAGTGGAGGCTGGGGACGATACTAAGATACGAGTGGAGGCTGGGGACGATACTAAGATACGAGTGGAGGCTGGGGACGATACTAAGATACGAGTGGAGGCTGGGGACGATACTAAGATACGAGTGGAGGCTGGGGACGATACTAAGATACGGGTGGAGGCTGGGGACGATACTATGATACTAGTGAAGCTGTGAATAAGATGCGAGGGAGGCTGTGAATAAGATGCGAGGGAGACTGAGAATAAGCTATGATACGAGGGAGGCTGCATAAGATGCGAGGGAGGCTGTGTAACCTGACTAGAATGACCGGTAGCCCGACAGAGTAACATGCGATAGCGTCCGGTCTTACGACTAGCCTGAGCCAGCGCCACGACTATCTCGTGCGTCGTGGTACACTCTGTAACACCGCACACCACTCGCGGTAGTCCGTCCAACCAGATCTTTAGTTCCATGTCACTGAGCAGGCGGGGGTACGGCGGTAGGGCTAACGGTAGGGGTCACGCGAGGTGGTTCTATGACGGGGTGCAGTTAGGGGTTAATGCACGTGGTGGGAACGGTGAATATTTACAGTGAATAAAGTACGGATGGCAAGGTCACTAGCGACGTGATGCATGATTATTGCACGGGTACGATGCGCGTGAAGGTAGTAATGTACGCGTGAGGGGCGCAATGTATACGTGAGGGTAGCAATGTATACGTGAGGGGCGCAATGTATACGTAGTGAGTGTATCAGGTAAGTTTTACTATATCTCTCTCCTATTTATTGCCTTGTTCGTATATGTATGTCTAGTAGACATTGTCTACCTTAGGCATATACATATCTCAATTACTGTATAATAAATGTCAATAAATATATTCACTTATTTAAAAACGATATGTATATATAAATATGCTTGAAATTTTAATTAAAAAAGTAATTTTAATATATACATATAAATATTCATCTATATATATAGCCTGGTAACTGATATGATAACAATTATTATAATATATATATATATATATATATATATATATATATATTTAGTAATTATATAAGGAGTATAACAAGTGTAATAGTATTTTATATTGCACAGTTATAAATCTCATGAAATGTATATACACAAGCGAATACGAATACCACTTTAACTGCGCAATCAATTTTAACATCAATTTTAACATCAATCAATTTTAACAACTTAGCCAGTAAGTAACATAGGTAATTTATGAAATAGAAACTGATGTTTACACGCGTTATTCAGGACGTGATTAATAGCAATCATATATCGCACTGTTACACCGAGGCCGATTAGATATTAAGTGTGGTTATCGTGATGTTGGCTATTATCGTGAAGAACCACGGCCTAGCGAACACCACTCCTGTAACGTATACGCGTCACTTTATACGCTGGATAATTACCCGAACGGACGTAGTTAAATTTAGTCGCGCGTAGAGATAAGTACATAATATTATTAATAGGAATATGTGTATAGTTATAGCAAACTCGACCCCGTATATGCAAGTATACGTATATTCTATTCGTAATTAACTTGTATTAGTTAGATTATATAGATATAGTGTATCATTCTATCAGTTACTCATCTAAAGACCGCATGTACGAGCTGATGAATACGTAGCCAATGTAAGTAGTTTACGTGGCGGGATAAGATGATTTAAGAATGCGCTTAAGTACAAATCTATATGCATATATGCAAACTTCAAACCTCACAAAACCCTATTGTCAGATTTGTAATTAAGCGCATTTTTAAATCAACTTATCCTGCCATGTAAATATATATATATATTTTTTTGTGTGGGTGTCGTTGAAAATAAATTGTTATAGTAACCTATATATAGGTACATATATATATATATATTTATTTAAATTTTTCTCCTCATTATCTTAATGGGTGAAAGACTTGACAAGCCATGCTTTTTCATTAACCCAGGCTTTATGCCAAATCTGATGTTATTATTATTATTATATATATATATATATACATATATGTGATGATGAGGGGTACTGATGGTGGTTTGATTCATGAGGTGTGCATAGAGGTAGTAATGTGCATTATTTATAATGTTGCGTAGAAGGTCGGTAGTAAAGGAGTGTTTCGACTCAAATATTGCTAACGTGAGAAATGTAACTCATCATTGTAGGTTATTATAATGTTAAATTATTATAATAATAATAATTATATTATTATAATAAATATAAAAGTAATCATAATACCAATCATTAAACACATTACAATAACTATATTATAATAGTATATATGGTATATTAAATATATAAATTCTATCAGATAATATTTCAGAGATAATACTAGTCATTCGGTACCAAGTCATTCGGTACCAAGTCAATTCGTACCAAGATATATTGTACAACAAAAAATAAATTTTACTTATATATATTGTAAAATTTGACTTTTTATTGGTATGAATTTATTTGTACGAATTGACTTGGTATGAAATGACTGGATCCTCTCAGAGCTGTATCTCAATTGCACATATGTAAACAAAAACTAGGGCAATTCAGCTATAGAGGACGCTAATGATATCATAATATTATCGGAATATATATTAAATGAGTATAGTTTAATATAAAGTTTGAATCTGTGCACGTGTATCTTGTATAAAACTTGTATGTTTATATTCAATATAATATTGTTCAATTGATGAGTTTATATGCAAAGTATAATCGATCAAATATTAGAATGTTATTAATATAATAATATAATAATTGTATATCGACTAGGCCCCACTATTAGAATTATATTAATGATTGCTATTATTTTCATGTAACCATCTACTTAGTATGATTATCATGATATCTGAAATAGATAATATAATTATTTTAATAATTATAATTATTAATACTCAGTATTATACTAATTATCATTATGATTAGCAGGATTAACGGCAATTTTATTTCAACACATATATTATATATATATATATATATATAATTGGATCAATGGAACTTTATGATCAGCGGAAAAATCGGCGGACATATATGTCCGTCGTTCATAAAGTTAATTTGATATGATTTATTATAGAAATCGTTGTCCGTTGATCATTAACTTCACTTTATTGTATTATATGTATAGATTTCCGACGATCGTTAATTATTAACTTAATTTGATATGTTAAACTTAGTTTAAAACTATAATACAAATTGTATTATTATAATAATTATAATAATTATACAATCAAATTAACTTCTAAAGTTACTTTACGATCTACGGAAATCAATTTCCGTCAAATTAGTCCGTTTATCGTAAAGTTCCGTTGATCCATATACATATAATTTAGCAAAAAATACAATAATATAATCTACTATTGATAATTGATAATATAAGACAGCATATACTATCATAATAGTAACTATATGATACATTTTAAAAATTAAAACGAAATTATTTGAAATTTAATTTCCGTTAATCCGTATAAAACTTCTAAATCATAATTATAGTAATTAGTAGTATAAGCTAAAGTTATATACTGATTAGTATGATGATTATCATAATTTATTGTAAGTGTTATACGTATTATAGTATAATACTAAGTATGTATTCAACACAAATTTAATTTATATTTTAAATTAATTAAACATACAATTTATAATATTTAAATTTAATTTAAGTTAAGTTGTTAAGTTATATTAGTTTTATTTAAATATACAAACAGGCATTAATCATCAAATTGTGTATTTAAATATATATATGTGTAATTGATTTAAATTGCATGTTTATGATATAAACTATCCACCATTTACTCAGATCTAATTAAGATTAGGAAAATAAATTAATATTAAATACATTAATGTTTATATTTACCTGTCATTCATTATAAATCAATATTTTTTATGGTATAAATGGTTACAGGTAAATTGGGGAAAATAAATACGGGGAAAATAAATATGGGAAAAGTAAATACGAGAAAAGTAAATGTAAGGTAAATATATAATATTTAAGTTTATATAATATAAGTATAATTTATTAATATACATATAAATTTCTAATCATCATACATTATTTAGTTATATTGTATGCTATTAGCTTAATATGTGTAATTAGCCCCCACTTTTAAATTTGTTCATAATCAATTATATCATAATCCTATTGGTTTAATATAAATTAGTAGATGTATTTTATTATATTATTTTTCATATACAATTCAAAACAAACTAATTTTTTTTGGAATTTACCCCCCACCCCCACACTTTCAAATACTTAAAAAATACATTAATCTATGTCGCTAAAATAGATAACCTACATAAAAGTATAAATAACAGCTGATAAATACACATTATTAATATAAAATTAGTATATAAGATAATAACTATATATATAAGAATACATACTAATATTGCAAATACATCCATTATGTATTGTATCGATATATGTTAGAAACTCAAATGATTGTAGATGACCCATCAATACAGTTAGTACTGATTTATCAGTAAACAAAATATTAGATTAATAAATAGATTTTTATTTATAAATCAAATATTATTATTTCAGGGTAAACAATTTAATATTGATATATATATATATATATATATATATATATATATATATATATATATATATATATATATATATAAATATATATTTACTGTATCTAAATATATTTATAAAATACTTTTACTGTATTTTGATCACGTTATGGGTGCAGTAATATGGGTGGGAGGGACCACCCTACCAATGTTTTATTAGAATCACCCTCTCCACTATTATTAATACATATGTAATGACCATAGATTTGTATTTTTTGGTAAACTATAAATCTATTGTAATTACATATAATATTATAGTATAATACAGTTACAATAAAGTGTTTGTAAGTTCTATAAACTATAATAAATAACACCCCTCCCCCAACAAAAAGTACAGTGACCACTAGTTGCTTCGAGTTTCCACGATACACTATTACATAGAGCTAAAGAGAAAGTTTCTCTTTAGCTCTATGCACTATTATATCAAGACCTCCTATAACCTCGATGTTATAGGATGTCTTGAATGTATGTAGGCTTTATACAACATAAATACTATAGATATTTTAGCTTGTATCATAAGTTATAACGATATTAATATTATAAGTATATGGCACAGATGAATAAATCAACAATATCTAGTATAGTTATTTGGAATTAATCTAATAATATTATTTATATAATACAATTTCGATCTATTTTCAAATATATTAAAGTGTATTCAATTATTATTCTAAATAGTTGCATCCATTAAATTAAAGTAATAATATTTTTAATCTACAAAATATCCACATATATAACTTGGTATGAATATCGACCATAACAGTAACCATACAGTAACAGTAATCAACAAAATTAATATCCAGGTATATCTTTTATAGGCTCACATTGGATATAATGCTTATATGTATCTAAATGTAGTTAAAAAACCTGGAAATATCAAAACTAAACCGAACCGAACCAAAAATATATATATATATATATATATAATTCCACCTTGTGATTAATATTTGTTGGTTACTATTACTGGTTTGTTACTGTTATGGTCATATTATTTCCCTTGATATATAACTAGGAAACTATTACACAGCAATGTATAGGTGATTGGTCCACTTGAAAATAATTAGATAACTTACAATATAGGTTATGAGTATACAATATAATATATTACAAATTCTTCTTAACACATCATGTAATCATTATTATGTCATATAGCATAGTACAAGTATTATATATCATAATATAGAAGCATGTTGTAGCGTTAGATACGCCATTTGTTAAGCCCATTTGTTAAACCTTATGCTGATAAGCTTACAGTATGTCACATAGGCATACAAGAGCCCATTGTATATGTATCATTTTGTATAAGAGCTTAAGCTATTTTAAGAGTTAATTAACTCTGGATTATAATGATATCATTATTAATAATTTTAATATTATAGTATAAATCGGTTACATATTCAATGAATACAAATAAAATTCTAATGTGAATAGACTAACTTTATTTTATTAAAATTATTAAAGTAATATCTAATAAAATTATCTTACTCTTTGTTTAGTTGATATCAAATAAATTTAATTAAATAGTGATTATTTCGTTCAAATTATAAGTAATCTATGAATTCATCCTTCAGTATTTTACAAAATCTATAATGAAAGGTTGTTAATATAGTAAAATTTGTATTTTATCAAATAACTTTTTTATTTATAATAATAATTAAAAAAATTGTTAGCAGGATTCAGATACTATATTGTATCTATATTATAATATTATATAGTGGTTGATGAAAGATATGGACAACAATGTAGGTGTCCATTATTAAAAAGGTAATACTAATTAAGCAGGTGATACAAATGGGTTATATCTTGTAATACAATAGGAATACAATAATAATATATATGTTTATTGACATCACGATAAATATATATATATATATATATATATATATAAGCATGGAAACTCTCCCTGATATAATACTAAAATAGTGGATATTACAAATTAATTAAAGTTTAGTTTATTTAAAACTGAACTCAAGTTCATTAAATTTAATATAGTTATATTGGGAAGGAATGCATTGTATTGGTTTTATATATGTGGTAATATTTTAATTGTAATTGATTTATAAATGAATTACAATTAAAATTACCTACTGTGTTAACACAATTGTGATTTAAATTGTTTAAATTGACAATTTTAATTATATTATGTTACTATGAGAAATGTATAGTAAATCATATAAATATACATACCTACTCTGATTATATATTAAATATAATAATATATTCAACATATTAAGGATATATATATATATATATGGAAATAATCTACTTACAATTATATACAATTATCTACCTATTATTATAATAATATAATTTTTTTTATATAGTAACATTATTATTAGTTTATTAGGTATATTTGAATATTTATATAGGCTTAAAATAATATAGTACATTCGATATTATTTAGCATACATTTTTTTAAATGAATATCTATTTTTCAATTAAAATATTTTTAATACAACATAATTAATCTGAAATTTTTAAATTATTTATTATCATATGTATAAATAGTGATATTCAAATAGATGTATTTCGTTGATCAATGTCTTACTTACTTAATATAGTGTACTCGTATATATTAGATAATTCAACATTATGGCATTCATATACAAGTATGATAAATTAAATCAATGGTAATAAGCATTGGGATTATAATCATAGGACATCAAAGTTTATAGAATAGGTATTTGAACGAATTGTCTCTACTCTATTGTTTGTTTATCATAGTGATATTAATTCTAAATCTTTGCATCTCACGTTTTCGCTTGTAATTGGTTATTATTCTAAACTATATTTATTCTAGAAATATATAGTGTATGAACAGTTATATCGAACAGTTTATCTAAATCCGAATGTCAAATTCGGTTAGTTTAATAGTTTTAATAGTTATTAGGAATTATATATTTACATATAAGAAATAAATAAAACCTAATATAAATAAATACATAAAAACATTATTTAGAAAAAAGAGACTCTAGAAGGAAATATTCTAGAAGGAAATTGTATACAAGCAGACAATTCCGGTGGTTTGTGTTCCAACGTTGAAATGCAAAACGATGAAAACGTTAGTTTTTTAAAATATTTACGTATAGTAGGTAACCTATACTATATTAATAAATATATTACACGTAATAATAATTAAAATATTATTCGCATTCAATAATATAAACTATATACAAATCTGTGAAAATAAATAATATAATATTTAAAATTAAACACATGCATAAATATTTGAAATTAGTTTTTTTAAATCCCATTATATTAATACTAAATATTATGATATATATATATATATATATATATATATATATATACCTACATATTATATATAATATAATTTTCTTGATGAATCTAATATGTTCAGTATAATATATCATATCATACGATTCGTATGATACGATGATATGATATGATTCATACGAAAACTTACAAACTAACGATATTCTGTATGAACATACACTATTAAATGTATCAATAATATAATAATATCTATAGTCTTACTTATTTGTTATGATTTGAGTGCAGTTAAAACTTTTATATTTTACATAAAATAAGGAGGATTTAGTAGATTTAAATATATAAATTTAGATTCGTTTTGTTGTTGTTATTCAATCATATATATATATATGAAATTATAATTTCATACACGCCATGAGCGCACACATATACACACCATATAAACACACACACACACATACACACACACACACATACAAACACACACACACACACACACACACACACACACACACACACACACACACACACACACACATACACACATGTATATATATATTGTAATTTGTTTTAAATTAAACCTACCTTTGAAAATACAACTATAAAACGTATATGTTCATATATACAAGATATATATATATCTTATACGAAATATGTGTATGTAAACTATATTGGTTCAATGTTTTGTTTAGTATTACATTTTTTATATATAATTATAAATTATAATAATAATAATAATACTCAAATACACTACCTGGATTTTTATTTGCATATTTATGTAGAAAATATAGTTTTAATAATATTTATATCTATATATAAATATAATTATAATTAATATACACCGAATGAATTATATTTAGAAATCCTCTACGGAGATGGAAGATAAACTGAACGCCAAGTACCCAAGTTTAAAGGGAGTTCAAAAAACAACCTTGCTAAAGAATATCATGGGGAAACAGGTTTATGTTCACACAACAATGAATATATATATATATATATAATATGCATTTATTTTCACCATATTTTTTTAAAAGCATGTATATATATATTAATGTTAATGTTATTTAAAATATTCCACATTAATTTATTATTTTATTACCTATATCAATTAGGATAGGATACTAGGATTAATAATAATTAATCCTACTGATACTAGGATTAATATAGACTATAGTCTATTATAATATATAAATATATATATATATATATATATATATATATATATATATTATGTATTATATATAATGATTATATAGTACCTACTATGATTGATAAATTACAATATTTTATAAGTAGGACCTAATAACTTAAAATTTATTTTGAAAATTCTAAAATGTAGGTAATAGTCTATATAATCCTACTCTATATAATATTTAATAATGTGCTAATAATAATAGGTAACTAATAATATATTATAATCTATAGATTATATATAAAACCAATATTATATTTTATTATAATTATAATAATATTTATTGATAATGTTAATGATATGATAATAAAAATGTAATAATTGCCTACCTACAGGGGAAATTTTTTGATTCAGCAGATTACCAAATGCATGTGTTTAAAAATTCTGGAAAATCTCAGGTAAATATATCCTATTTATAAATATATATTTATATATATATTATATGATATATATATTATACATATAATATTATAGTAATATTATATATGCTATATGTAATATATACTCTATATTATACATATAATATATACTTTATATAATATATATTATATTATACAAGTAATATCAAAGGACTTTGGTAATATATACTTTATATTAATCAAGTATATATACTTTATATTATACATGAAATATATACAATATATAATATATGTAGGATATATGTTATAGGGTTAATACTTTAATAGCGTAAAAGCGGTTGCGTGCGTTTATTCGTGCATGGCATAGGAATTGGAATCCTATTCTCTTTTTCTGCGTAAATTTCGAATAGTCACACCGATTCCGTATATTTTCATGCGTTTTTCAATGCAAACTAGTTTTCCCCCTATATTAATATATACAAATAAATATATAAATCTTTCAAACATTATTTTAAAATTATTCGTCTATAGTTTACATTACAAAGTTTTATTGTATACTTAAAATTAACAAATGTATATAGCCTAAATAAACTGAATTCATTCCTATATACTGTATGATATTAATTAGTATAATAGTAATCAGTATACTGTTAATAGGATATTATTAATTAGTATAATATTAATTAGTATAGCATTAATTATTATAATATTAATTAGTATAATATTAATTAGTATAGTATTAATTAGTATAGTATTAAGTAGTATAATATTAATTAATGTAATATTAATTAGTATAATATTAATTAGTATATTATTAATTAGTATAGTATTAATTAGTATAATATTAATTAATGTAATATTAATTAGTATAATATTAATTAGTATATTATTAATTAGTGTAATATTAATTAATGTAATATTAATTAGTATAATATTAATTAGTATGATATTAATTTGTATAGTATTAATTAGTATAATATTAATCAGTGTAATATTAATTAATGTAATATTAATTAGTATAATATTAATCAGTGTAATATTAATTAGTATATTATTAATTAGTATAATATTAATCAGTGTAATATTAATTAGTATAATATTAATTAGTATAGTATTAATAAGTATAATATTAATTAGTATAGTATTAATTAGTATAATATTAATCAGTGTAATATTAATTAGTATAATATTAATTAGTGTAATATTAATTAGTATAGTATTAATTAGTATAATATTAATTAGTATAGTATTAATTAGTATAATATTAATCAGTGTAATATTAATTAATGTAATATTAATTAGTATAATATTAATTAGTATATTATTAATTAGTATAGTATTAATTAGTATAATATTAATCAGTGTAATATTAATTAATGTAATATTAATTAGTATAATATTAATCAGTGTAATATTAATTAGTATATTATTAATTAGTATAATATTAATCAGTGTAATATTAATTAGTATAATATTAATTAGTATAGTATTAATAAGTATAATATTAATTAGTATAGTATTAATTAGTATAATATTAATCAGTGTAATATTAATTAGTATAATATTAATTAGTGTAATATTAATTAGTATAGTATTAATTAGTATAATATTAATTAGTATAGTATTAATTAGTATAGTATTAATTAGTATACTATTGATAGGATATTATTAATTAGTATAATATTAATTAGTATAGCATTAACTATTATAATATTAACTATTATAATATTAATTAGTATAGTATTAATTAGTATAGTATTAATTAGTATAGTATTAATTATTATAACTATAATATTAATCAGCTGATTAATATAATATTAGTATAACTAGTATAATATAAATTAGTATATTATTAATAATATATTAATTAATATTATACTAATTAATTTTTTATTAATAATATATTAATTAATATTATACTAATTAATATTATACTAAATAATATTATACTAATTAATATTATACTAAATAATATTATACTAATTAATATTATTATAATATTAATCAGTATAATTAAAATATAATATAAATTATTATATTATTAATAATATATTAATAATATATTAATTAATATTATACTAATTAATTTATTATTTAAAGTTTAATTTTATATGTTTAAAGTTACTATTAGCTGCTTGAAATTATTTTCATGCATATAACTAGAACATTTCCTAATTTTCACGCACCGCATAGAAATAGAAATACGGATGCATTTGACAAATTCCATGCACGAAAAAAAACGCACGCAACCGAATTTACGCACATATAATTAAAAACGGAGTTGATGTGTACCCCTTTTAGGAGTTTTGTTTGAGTTTTGATAAATACGTATACTATATACTAGGGATGTTCACGGGTCGGGTCGGGTCGGTATCGGGTGTTATGAAATATAATGGTTTCGGGTTTTTAATTTGTTTTTCGGGTCGGTTTCAGAATTTTATTGAATATACTGAAACCGGTTTCGGGTTTTGAATATATATTATGATTTATAATTTATATTTAATATAATATTATCCCAATCCCTGTCACATCGTATCTCGCAATGCAAACATTATAAATTCTCATTCGCCATTAATAAGTAAACAAATACAGATTGGATTATTTTACTGAATTTATTTATATTTATATAATTAGATTTTGTATAACTATTGTTTATAACTAACGTATACTTCGATATAAACCAGTTTTATTTGATAAATGTTCGAATATAGTGTATAGTATATAATGTATACTATACATATATAATATATAATGTATATCATCATCTTATATTGTATGTTGTTTATAATACGTAAATAATAAGTAAATCATTCATTAATAACTAAAATTATTTTTAATTCAAATAAAAATTAATTTAATATATTGTAATATGTAGCCTAATTATCATATACTATTCAAATATGTGATACATATGTAAACTATTATTATATATATATTAGTGATTTAACCCTCACTCGGTTAGGGGTTCCAATTCCGGGTTCTAACAACATTTATATTTCCTATTTAAATTGTAATATCTCACTTTACCAATCAATTAGGAAAATAAATTTTAATTATTTCATATATATTAAAAAATATACATCTTTGATCATAATTTTATTTTAATAAAAATTAACAAAAACTACAATATGAGTCTATTATAGAATATTTTCATTATACTAATAAAAAATATTATTTTTAAAAAATGTTTAAAAATGTTAACAAATATATCAAAAAAATGTTTCAAATATTTCAAAAAAATTTTTGAAATATTTCACAAAAATTAAAAAATATTTCAAAAAAAAATAAAAAATATTTCAAATTATTTCCAAAAAATGTAAAAAAAATATTTCAAAAAGCGTCGATGAAGATTATGACAAAATACATGACAAAAAATCATTGTAATGGCAAAAAGTCAATTTTTCTTTAATATAATATTTATTATAAACTTTTATTATCTTTAGAGTCGAGATAATGAATTTTAGTATTTGATTGTCTCGAGATAATGAAAAATGGGCATATATGTTAAGGTTTAGGTTTCGAAACATTATCGCCTGGTTTCATTATTGGTTTAGAAACATTTTCATCTGGTTTCATTATTGGTTTCAAAACTTCTGAATAAAAAAAATTGTGGTATCCTAACAGTTTTCTCTGGTTTCGAAACTGTTTCGAAACATCACAATTGTGACCCGTGAACATCCCTACTATATACACAGTGTGTACTACGTACTACGACGTACGACGTAGTATGTTAAGGGTGATTATGGAAACTTTATACTTTCTTAGATTTTCTTATTTCTACGTATATAGGTTAGTAAGTAATTAGGTTACCTACTAAGTTAGTAGTATTATAATAGTTAGTATTACTAACTATATAATAGAATTAATGTAATAATTAATATTAACTTATTTTTAGGCCAATTGGGGCATTATTTGCACAGCGAGATCACATTACAATTTTACATTGCATTAATCCTACACAATTTGAAATGTACACATATTTTGTATTATATGAAATAAGAAAAATATTAGAAAAATAGAAAAAATAGAAAAAATAGAATATATATCATATCATTATAAATACAAATTTCGCTGGCCCAATTATCACTAAAGGATAAACAAAATGTAGAAATATATCTAGACACATATTTTTTCAATCCTACAAATAATATAAATTTTCACCAAATCTCAGACTTAAGATCACCCTTAATGTACATAGGTGACATGTTATATTTCTATTGCGTTATTTCTAACACGTTATATTCCACAGTTTACTCCTATCATATTTGGCTAAAAATTGGTTTTTTGCTTTTTCTATTTTCAAACCAATACCAATTACCAAACCAAATTTTCAAACCTATTAACAAAGATTTTGCGAAGCAAAGATATAACACTCCCTATGCATGCAACGTAATTTAGTAATATCCCCAACCGCTGCTAGCAGTAGTATCGAAATCACTGAAATAGATTTAGGTTCGGCTCTGTTTGCATACAACAATGTTTTCATTGCTCTATTAAATTACATGCAATATAAATTAACTTTTACTTACTAAATATATACTTATAGCATTTAAAACATAAATATCATATTTGTTTGTTATATATTAGTAATGAACACTTAGTTTTTATCATATAAATATTAATTTAAAGCATATTATTTAACATTTTAAAAGTGTATAGTTAAATACGAATTTACATTATAAACAACACATAGTTCCTAAAAGTAACCCGCTATAGGTGGCACCAGGGTATTTTGTATACAAATTCGAATTACACGAATTACACAAATTACACATCGTACTTTTTCGTAATTAATGTATTATATAATATTCTAATTATTACTATATATAGTTATATTTTATTTATTTTTTGAAATTAAAATGTATTTATATCGAATAATTTAGAATAATACAAAACAACACAAAAAAAGCAAAATTATTTAATGTAGTAAAAAATAAAAAAATATTGCTACAATGAAAAAAATTCAAAAACACCATATAATGAAAAATAAAACTTTATAATAAAGTTAATTTAATATTTTTTAATTTCAAATTAATTTTTAACAATTTTAATTTTATATTTCACATTGTAACGAATCGAACTTTGATTTTTTAAATCGAATATGAAGCGAATTTTAAAATTGTCAACATTTTTTAATTGAATTTTAATTATTCTAATATTTAGTATTTAATGATATGGAAATACAATTTATAAGATTTGATTTTCTCGAAATAGTAATTTTAGGATTTGATTATTTCGAGATAATTAAATATTGCGAAAATTTAAATCCTTATAATTCGAATTCCCTTTGATGTGAAAAATTTTCATTTATTTCAAAAAATTAAACTAATTTATTACAAATTAGATAAATTAAATAATTTAAAGTAATTATAAATAATAATGTATATAATAAATAATAACCAACCTACAGTACATTTCATACAATAATATTATGTGATTAATAATAATTTCTATACAGTAGAAATTATACTGTTATTATTATTGAATGTTATTACAATATATTATATTATACATATTTATTTTTCATTTACCATTTATCTATTTATCTATATAACACATATTTATTATTCCATAGGGTAAAGAGAATAAGAAAGAGAATAAAAATGTAAGTAACAAAATATAATACAAAGTATATGTATAATTTATGATTTCTATGTTTATAGGAAGGAGAAAACAAAAATAATGCATTGAAATCATCACTGAAACAGTCTAGGTTTATTATTAAATATAATTAAAGCAGGGTATGACTACCTTACATATCATATTTATAGTTGAAAGGAATTAATGAATTAATTATATAAAATTAAATATAAATCAAAATTAAATTTGTATATTTTGTTTATAATGTTATGTTTAAATTTATATTTATCCTATATTTATATTTTATATTTATAAATCTATATTTATCTATACTATGCTTGTTTTTGACAACAATAAATATTATTAATTCAGTTAATTTATTATTAAAGTTGGACAATAAGTGGGCATTGCAAAGTTCGTGGTCTAGATGGAAGTATATATTAATAATGTATTATTTATATAATACTGTATTACATTTTTAAATTATATTAATTTTAAATAGGTAGTTAAATATTAATGTTCAGTGAACATTGTTCACATAAAAATGTAAGATCCTAGTGCTAGGATTCTTGTGCGCAGATTCGATATTAATACTACGTACATTACTACATTGGCAGGAAATCCACATCTCCTATCCCGGTGAAGCGTGTAAAGACCAACAGCGGGGACAGGGCATCTCGTTCCGATATGCCCGAGTCAGGCCACAAGAGGTCTATGTCTCCCAAGAGCAAGCACGTCAACAGCAAACGTTAATTCCGAGCTGTTACCGTGACACGCCTATATTTGTAAACGTTATTCAGCGTGCTTACGGTTTTTAATAAATAATTAAACTTTTTAATTTTAATTTGCGATAATTTCGTAAACGATAGATTTATACTCGTTAATCCTGGATTCACAAATCACCTAACACATCGTTGTACGTATTCTTTCGCGAACTATATTACTAATATTGTACATGATTATATTATATACGTTAGTTGGTAGGATAGAGTATTAATGCTATACTATGGGATAGCATTAACCTTACTTGGTCGGTCGCTTGGTCGTTAACAGCCTGTCTTCGTACGGTACGGTCTAACATCACATTCTTGAGTTATTCGATTAACAGCTCTGAGTTATTCGCATGTCCTCTTTGTTTAGGTAAATGTAAACAGATGGGGAGAGTATTTGTCCGTATTATGTGTGCAATTAGGGTATCCTTATTATGAAAATGTAAAATATAGTTTTTGTTTGTAATTAAAATAATATAAATATAACAAATATATATACTTATATACCTATATGAAATAGATTTATATTAGTTAACATTTCGTAACTTTATTATTTTTGATTGGAATTATATATTTTATATCAAGAGTGTCAGTATTACGAGCCTGGTAGTATATATTTAACCACTTGTTCCTTGTTCCTATAATACTTACTTATTCATTTAAATGAGATCAATTCCTACATATGAGTTACAAATACACAATATTAGGTACATAGATACATAAATATAAGTTGTAGGTATATATATATATACAAATGAAATACAATTAGATATAATAAAACTAATTGAATATAAATAATTTGACATGGTCGGGTTAGAATAAAATCATATTTTATTTATTTTAATTTTCATCTTAGCATTCAGTTTATTTCATAAAGTATGACCTGATGTAGATAATTCTATTTTAGAATAATATTATTTATGTGTGTGTTTCAATAAAATATATTTGTTAAGAATTATCATTATATATATATATATATATATATATATATATATATATGTATCAATTGTGTATATATGTGTGTATTAGCAGTAGTAGTCATCGAAGTAGTATTAGTAGTATAATTTATTTAGACCCAAACTTCCATTTTTAAATACATTTTTAGATAGTGAGATATAAAGTTATGGCGACATCCATAAAAAAAAATTATTAAGATAATGATAAAATAAATTGTTTGAAAATGTATTGAAAAGTGTACTAAAGTGTATTTCAAAAATGTAGTTAGTCCAGTTCAAGTAAGTATATATGTATACATAGTAAACAAAACTATAGCTTGTTTTTAAATTTATTTGTGTTTTTTTTTCTTAGTTATAGGTTCTAGTTATAGTTAGGTGAGTTTTTAGTTCTGGAAAATGTATTCCAATAAGAAGAAGACTATAGTTATTCGATTGATTGTGTTTTAAAAATATATTATTTGATGACCTACAATTATTTCTTTCTTTACATTTAATGGTGCAATGTGACGTTAAAATATGTATAATATTTTTATAATTTTTTTTTTTTATTACGTATTATCCATGTTCAGTATCTTATTTATTACATTGTAAAATATTTTAAATTATTGTTGAGTATTTCTATGAATATAAAGTGTTTTGCGAGATCAATTACAAATCATATGAAATTGACAAGACTATTTATTTAAAAAACACATAGAATGTCATTTTCTCAAGTTTTTACTTTTTGTACCTAGTAAGCATACGTACCTAAATGCTTACTACTTCTTTGATTATTAATATTAGCATCTGAAATTGTTACTGTATATAAATAACATGTAATACTATATTAAAATTGAACGGATATTGAATTATACTTTATATTTTTAAAATAAATATTAATAAACTGCACATTTTTAATAACAAAATATAAAAAATATTTGAACTATATTAAACTATTTTTTTACATCATTTTAAATAAATTATATTTATAAAAAGTCAATAATTTTATGTAGTAGAATAATACCTATTGAATACCAAAAAAATACTTCATTATCTTTATTAGTTTAGTATCCTTAGCATTTTAGCTATAGCTAGAATTAACATGGTAAACCCCAACCCCACCTTTCACCCTTATTTAATTCTTTGATTTATATAGGAAGTAAACTTTGGCAATACTATATGAAGGGTATACCCTCATATATGGAGACAAACGAAAATAAAAACATAAGTTACATAATAAAGTTAACATATTTGTTTATTGAATTCACCTACCTACTTGGTTGGCAACAGACCCAGCAAACATTAATAGCAGCATATGCTAGAGCCTCAAATGTTTACATTGTTCTATTATTCTGCCATTATGCTGCTATTAAATGTCTATTATGCTGCTATTAATTTGTCATGCTATTATGCTGTTATTATGCTGCCATTATGCTAATATTATGCTGCTATTAATTTTAAAAGTATATTATGCTGCTCTTACTGTTAGCAGGGGATGTTTGCGAGAGAGTTTATTGCATTCATTCGGAGATGAATACGTTGAACATCTGACACATAGTCTGCGGTGTAAGCAAGGACATTTCCTTGGTGTAAGTAATGCATCGCGAATATCACGAAGATACATTCAACAGATGGTGAATCATAGCCTATATATAAATAAGCATCTCTTGTAGCACCAATAGCTATAGCTACGTATACATAGGGTTACGTAATTTGTAGCATGCTACATGCATATACTTGTAGCAAAGCCCTTTGCAAGGGGCTTTGCTTGTAGTATGAAACATATGTTTTAATAGTATATATTTGTAATATGCTGAGGTAGGAAGTTTGTAATATTATATATACATTGTATATTTTACAATATATATTATATATATATATACATTTATATATACATATTACCTACATATATGTATCAGACTTGATTCTTGGAATCCCATAATATTAATAAATACGAAAGTCATCTCTATAGTGTATATATATATATATATATATATATATATATATATATATATATATATATATATATATATATATATATATACTATAGTATCGTATGTTATACGTATAGTGGGCCAATAGAGGCCACTTCACCGCACAACAATATATGGTAACTTATACAGTTATCCATATGATGCTGTATATTTGACTTGTATTGGGATATCCTATAAAAGTCAATGTACGACGAACATTGTACGTTATTCAATTAATAGGAAATTAATGATACAGAATATTTACATTTATTAGATATTCCACAATTGTGATTCATAGGTGTAAATAAATTGTATTTACAACAATGTTATGTAACAACTTTATAATCCAGATATATAAATATTATAGCTATGCACCTATGTATTGCTCCTGTATTGCTATGTATTGTACAAAAAAATACCACCCACTAGGTGTTAATACTTGTATATAATACACTTATTAAGTAATACTATTGGATAGAAATATATTTTAATTACAAATTTAATAATCACATTATTTGAATTCATATAAATATTTTATTTTATACTTTATTGGATCCACTAAAGTCAGGTTTATAACATATACATTATTGTTATACATATTGAACAATTAACCCTTATAATTAAGGTAATTAACTATAATTAACTAGAATAATTAATATTAAATATTCATTATTATATATTGAACAATTAACCCTTATAATTAAGGTAATTAACTATAATTAACTAGAATAATTAATATTAAATATTCAAAACTAAATTAAGATAAAATTAATAACAAATTCTCAAGAACTTTTTATGCATGTTTTATTTAATTATATACCTAATTACAATTTTAAAATATATTTATTATCATATATTGATGGTTATTAAATTACTAATAGATGTATACATTTTGAAAACGAATACGAAATTCGTATATAAATTATATAATATAATTGTATTCTAGCAATAAATATAGTATATACTATATAATATAGTATATGATTTAATCATAATGATTATCATTATCATAATGATTATGATATACTATATTATATAAATATACAATTAGATTTAAATTTAATACACTATTAAGTAGATAATATGATGAATTATATAAAATGATATCATATATATATATGCATATGCACACTATATATATATAAAATAAATTTAGCTATTATTAAATTCCCAAACTTTCATGAGTAGATCTATATGCATTTGTAAATACACACCTAAGTATGTATGTATGTATTATATAGATATTATTTATGAATATAAATACACAGATATATGTTTATATTTAGTTAAACACATTTATGTGTATTTATATTCATAAATAATATCTATTAGATACAGATGTTTATTTAAATACATATAAATGTTCATATGTTCATATATATGTATTGATAAACATCTGTTTACAATTATAAAGACATAGTGTATTATATTGGTTGCAATGGACTAACAATGGACATTTTATTTCAACAAGTATATATATTCAATCATTGAATTTCAATGCATATTATTTCCTTATTAACTAATGCTGAATGTATATATTTTGTATACATTCATTGTTATATATATATATAAGTATATTATTATATTGTTATCCATATATGATAAGATATTATTATAATAATTATATAGTATATATATGTAATGAATAATATTCATCAATATATATATATATATATATATATATATATATATATATATATATATATATATTTCTATAAATAAATACACTAAAATAATCTAATATTGATAATTAACAATTTAAGTTTATTCATACTATCATACTATTATAGTATTACTATATTAACTATATTTATATATATATATATGATACATTGTATGAATTAAAATGAATTTATTTCTGAAATAAAATTACCGTTAGTCTTTATACACCATAAGTTTACATATGCTTGTATGAATACATACGTTTTTACATGAATTAATTATAATGTATATGGATATATATTAATGCATATAATATATATATATATTTATATGCAAGAGAGATTGACCGTAGTTAGAAATTTAAAACATAATTATTTCAAGATTAAACTTTCAAGATATACTGGCTTTAATCCGGTATAGTTATAACCAATGTATATAATAACTATTGAATATGTTTTCAAGAAGAATTTACAAATTTTGTTGTTAACTATTTAATTAATTTATTAATTTATTTATTTATATATTTATTTTTATATATTCTCAACACTTGTGAGATTTTAAAATATAACGAGTGTCTAAATAAATAATTACCTTACCTTATATATAAATATATACTTATGGAAATAGGATGTTAGTATACTATACATTATGCGCTGTATTGCAATATTATTATTATCATATATATAATAATATATGAAACAATTATATAAGTGTATAAACAATAATGGATTTAGAGTAACTACTAGTAGTATAATCATTTAATAGATTTATATTAGGCATTTATTCAATTAAAATCTGTATTGGTTATTTATTAACATATAATTAATATTAATAAAAAAACCTATTCATTTATTATTGTAAACACATGTTAAATATACTTAACATTTAAATCATAAGTTAATTATATCCTATTATCGGAATTATATGATCTAGATTATATTTAAATATAAACAATTACTTGTGTTTTACTTAATACTTACGAGTATTGAAATGTATACATTTACAAAAAATTAATAAAAATGTATATTTGTAATTAATAACATATATCATATTTATTCTACTGTACATATAATATAGCAATCCATAATTTCTCTCGATACTTTAGACATTAAGTCACTTTATCACGGTGATATTGTAAGTCTACAAAATCTATCTTTTCAATCCAATATATAGATATACAATCAACTCTCTATATCTCAGAAACCTCATAACTCAGACATGTAAGCTTGTAGATTTGGTTTTATCTCTAATCACACGTGTATTATCAACATTTTTATATCTCAGACACATTTGTTCAGTCGTTTGAATTCTGAGATATCGAGAGATTGACCGTAGTTAGAAATTTAAAACATAATTATTTCAAGATTAAACTTTCAAGATATACTGGCTTTAATCCGGTATAGTTATAACCAATGTATATAATAACCAATGAATATGTTTCATTATACAACATAATGATTATTACAATGACAATTAATTATATAAAAAGATGTCTTAAAATAAATTATTTAATACAGTTAATGGTAGACATGTGACATGTCACATGTCTAATGTGTGCACATGTTACCAGTATACGTACACATTTTTCTATCTAATAATTTTGTCCACGTATCCATTATGTACGTACTATCAAGAATTGTCATCTTATACCGTATATTCTATACAGTATACCCCTATATTCCACCACCCTATTAACCACCGACCTCACCTTCCGCCATAATTTAGTAAAGTACAGATTCACAGCCTATCGCCTTGCACATTAATATCGTTCGCTTAACCGCCATTTCTATTTAATTCGTTAACTATCGTTTATAACGTTCATAACAGATTTTAAAGTATATTTCTTATATAAATATATATCGTATATTTATCATACGCCTAATAGGTAGTATGTACAATGTACATACATACATATGTACATTGTACATATGTACATTGTAAGTGGGTCATGCCCCCTTAAAACCCCAGGCCCCCGAGATGTTATGTAAAATATTCTAAACAATTATAATACGTGTATTATGCATTATATGGGTCCCCCTGAGAATAGATCTCAGTTATAGGCCGTGTTGTATTATAATAGTTCAGAGTAAAATAACAATGTGCGCCGATAGAAATACATCTTTATACATCTCATACACTCTTTGTAAACTCACATTATATTTCCAATTTAAATCATTGTATGTTGTACTATTTATTCGTTATTCGTTACTTCGTTTTCTAGTTATTTTTTAATTTAGATTATTATTTCCAACGACGTCCATAGTCACTATGCGTCTGTGTCATTGACTTGTATTACCCGATACATTGTCAATGGTTTTTATAGTCAATAAAATATATCATAATTGTTATTGTTATTTTTATTTGGTGGAGTCCTTTCATCCCATCCAGGAACTTAGATGAAGTTTTCACTTATAACCATATATGGCTCTAATGTCCCTTCGAAGCCGCTCTCATGTTAAGGCATCCATGGTTTTAACGAGAGCCGATCATTTATTTATACACAATTATATAAGATCACTTCTAAATAATATTTTAAGACCCATTTTATAAAATTAATAAACACGAAGTGAAGGTTGCCTATACACTACTACTGGTAGCACTATCGATACGTACTAGGCCACTCTCCTCCATTACTATTGTCAGTATTACAACTATCGATAGAATCTCTCGTGCTTGTATTTAGACACTCATTCTTATGTAGGCGTACATGCAATATCAATACTTATTGGTAATACAAATTATATTCAACTATTAATTATATATTAATTGTATAGATATGATATTAATGGTATATTTTTCCAATACGTATTTTATAAATAAGAGGCACTCTTATATTTAATATATTTACGTCAGTCGTTGCTCACTTGCGCGAGTTTATAGGAGATACTTGCTACTACTATTCATTTTATTTTGCGAAAAATTATTGTAATATTTAATATTTACTTATATTGATAAACTAGACATATAGATTTAAATACTTAGATACAGAGAGAATTGTTTATAAAATTCTATATTATTATATGTAATTCATATTTGAAATTGGACATTTATTTTTTTTTTTACAAAATTAGTAAACAAATATTTTAAATTGTATAATCAATATAAATATGACTACATATACTCTATATAAAGCTGTCACTCTGTGTTGAGATATATATATATATATATCTTATTTCTATATCAACAAATATAATATAATATATTGTAAACTACTCTTTGAATATCATTTTGAATACTAGTGAATACAAGAACTTAATTATTGTGAGATAAAGTCTTTATAGTTATATACTATACCTATACAATTATACTAAAATATATAGTCAACATTAATAGATTCTTTTTTAATATTTTATAATTCGAATAATATTTATTTGTACTAACCTTCATAAACACAGTATTTATAATACTAATATTAAAACAGATTATTTATTGAAAATTACACACAATATTTATCATATATATAATTGAATCTGAATGCGTAATACAAATTAAGACAACATAACCAAAGCTAATCACTATTTAAACTACGTACCTCCTTAAATATGAAAAAATTTAATAAATAATTAAATAACTAAACATCTATATACTTATTATATTATGATATTTTCATTAAATATATTAATATCGCTTAATGATTATGATTAATTGACCTATTTTTCTGTATTAGTATCCAAATTACTATACTTAGCACATACACTATACTATTATACTAATACAACATTTGATACCTAATCTCTATGGATGACCAGGAGACTAACAGCATGTCACTAACCACATATAATCTAAGTTAGACCCCCCCTAACAGCATGTATTAATGAACATAACAATCATCTCAAATTAGATACACAACTATTCACCATTTGTATAGTTACATCATTGTTGACTCTATTATAATATAAAGGTGTATATATATATAGTATATATATCACATATATAATATTATAATATAAAAGTAACTTATGGTATGTGTAAAAAAACTAAATATTACTGATATATACTATTCTTATGTTAGTTTACAGTATGTATCCTACTAAATAGTAATATATATATATATATATATATATATATATATATATATATATATAATATATATATATACAAATTTACTAAGAAAATTATTGGATATTGTAATCATAAATTTTAACAATGCAATTTCATGGAAGTATATCAATATAAACATATATCACATAGGTTTCTTAGAATACCGTCTGTACAGATGTTCAATAGTGTAGGTCAACATTTTAAATAAATAATAAATTAACAAATTACAACAAAATAATCTTAGATGTATTCATTATACTTACTATATACCTTATATACACTTAATATTATTATTACTATATAGTAATAATACTATTAAGCATATGCTATGTTCTACATGATCAAAGTATGATATTAAAGTTAAAGTAATGTAATATTTGTGATTAATTTGAATATACTAATCTGTGTAACATCTTTATTATATTCAAATTGTATTATACTTATATTCGCTAGTATTTAAACATTATTCTAGAAATAGTTATAACCCTTATAACCGGTTATAACAATAATAGTAATGTACATCTACCAATTATTTACATATATTCAATTTGAATCAATATTGAATCATCAATTCTAAATTTATCTAAATATATATCATTTACAATGATATAATATTTTAAATAGAGCTTACTTTATTTATATATATGTACATTGTACATTGTACAATGTACAACTGTATTTGAATAAATAAATGATATTTTTGTACACCTTCATGTTGATAATACACTCCAGCTAACAGTAATAGCCTCATAATAACCTTATAATAGCAACCTAATAGCATAAGTAATAGCCTTAAATGTTAACATTGTGCTATTATGCTGCTATTATGTTGCCATTAAAAGTCTATAATGCTATTATTATGCTGATATTACCTTTAAAAGTCAATTATGCTGCTATTATGTTTCTATTCTAATAATAATAATAGAATAGGCTATTCTGAATAGCAGCATAATTGACTTTTACAATTAATAGCAGCATAATAATATCATAATAGAATTGTAATGGCAACATAGCTATTATGTTGCTATTATGAGGCTATTACTGTTAGCTGGGCTATAGCCTATGTCCTCCTATAGACTATGTGTCAGGCTGTGAATAGGATGTTCAACATACATAAATGCAATGTGTTCTGTTTATTAAATTCATTTATAATACTTTATATATGTGTGAACTTATTAGTAATATTAATTTATATTATATATACTCATTATATATTTAGGTATTATTTAAAAGTTTATTTTATATATAATATGTTTATTTATATTAATGAGACATTTTATTTACAATTTAATATTATATAAATCCATAGGATATATATATATATACTTTATATAAATATAAACTTACTTTTACTTTTTACTTTTTTTGGTTTATGGACTGCATCAGTGCGTGAGCAATCGGCCGTCCTTGGGAGGGAATTATTGAGTGGGAGGGAAGGCAAGGGAGAAGTAATAAGTCTTAAGGTGGCGTTTAAAGGAGGGAATTGATATGTTTGTTCGTAGGTGTTTGGGTAGGGAGTTCTAGTGGTAGGGGGCAGATAGGGCAAAGGCGCGTATATTGGAAGAGTGGAGTTTGTGTAGATGGGGAGTGGTAAGGATAAAGGTGTTGGAGGAACGGGTCTGGAGTGGAGTGATGGGTGTGTGTAGATGTAGGAAGGAGGCAAGGTAGTCAAGGGAGTTGTGGTGAATAGCTTTGTGGATGGTCAGTTTGTACTTTATGCGGTAGAGGACTGGCAGCTAGTGTAGTTGTTTTAGGAGAGGTTTAATGGAGTCAGAAGAACGACTGGGAAGTAAGTGGACGCAGCGAACTACAGCGTTTTGGAGTCGTTGTAGTTTGATGAGTTTATATTCAGGAAGGTTAAAAAGTAGGGAGTTGCAATAGTCGAATAGGGGGATGATGTAGGAGGAGGCAATGGTAATACCGATGGAGAGGGGAATGGATCGTCGGATTAAGCGGAGGCAGTGTAGGTGGTAGTGGATGGATTTTATATATATATTTTATAAATATTATATAGTATATATACAGTGTATATTAAACACCCAGACAAATATATAAATAATTAATTTTAGATCAAAGTAAATTAAAGTAAAAAATTAGAAAATATAAATTAATACATAATTCAAATTAATATTGATATATTTAATAATTATTTAATATTCATATAAATATTTTAAATTTAGCTATTATCAAAAATGTAGCTATTATCAAATTCCCCAACTTTCATGAGTTATATGCATTTGTAAATAGTATTATAGTACTGAATACACACATGTATATATAAATACACAGCATATATGCTTATATTTATTTAAACACATGTCTGTGTATTTAAATAATTGTATTCATAAATAATATCTATTAGATACAGATGTTTATTTAAATACATATAAATGTTCATATGGTAAAATATGTATTGATAAACATGTGTTTACAATTATAAAGACATAGAGTATTATATTGGTTGCAATGGACTAACAATGGACATTTTATTTCAACAAGTATATATATTCAATGCATATTATTTCCTTATTAACTAATGCTGAATGTATATATTTTGTATACATTCATTGTTATATATATATATATATATAAGTATATTATTATATTGTTATCCATATATGATAAGATATTATTATAATAATTATATAGTATATATATGTAATGAATAATATTCATCAATATATATATATATATATTTAAATAGTTAATAATATCATATTTAACATTTAATAATATATATATATATATATATATATATATATATATATTTATATATATTTATATAAATAAATACACTAATATAATCTAATATTGATAATTAAACAATTTAAGTTAATTCATACTATCATAATATAGTAACTATATTTATATATATATATACGCATTATATATTTAGATATTATTTAGAAGTTTATTTTATATATAACATGTTTATTTATATTTAATGAGACATCTTATACATTTAAATATATACTTTACATAAATATATATATATATATATATATTTTAGAAATATTATCTAGTATATATACCCAGATAAATATATAAATAATTAATTTTAGAAAGTAAATTAAGGAAAAAATTAGAAAATATAAATTAATACATAATTCAAATTAATATTGATATATTTAATAATTATTAAATATTCATATAAATATTTTAAATAATATTAATGTATCTATTAATAATTTGTAAGTAGAGCTAAAATTAATAAATGTCTAAATTTTAATAAATCATTAATATATTATCATATAAACATATATTATCACATAAACATTATATATCATATATGTTTATAATAATTAATATATTATCAATAAAGTATGCTTAAATTTCAATTATCTAAAATATATCTCCTATTAATTTATTAAATTTATAAATCGGAGAAATTATGTTGATTCAGTTAATTTATTTGATACACATATTATTTTATATATATATATATATATATATATATATATATATATATATATATATATCATATATCATATAACTTATATATGATATATCATATAACTTATATATTTGTACTTACATATATACTTATATATGTTTTGTATTAATACATCGTTGGATAGTTATTTCGATTAAATTATTATCTACACAATCAATTTTCATAAACAATTATTTTAATAATGAATATATAATATTCATAAGCGCGGGTTCACATGTGATATGTAAGCGGGGATTGCGTTGTTTCATACAATCGTCCGGCTATGTGTTGTGTTGAATCGTAGGAGCGTTGGAATGATTTTGTATGTAGGTGGGACCAACCAATCAAAATAAATTGTGTTGTAAAAGTGGGGGGGGGACCAATACATAGGAGGTCCCCCTAGATTTTAAAGTGGGGGGGACATATCCCCCCGCCCCCCCTGTTGCAGCACCCCTATTGAATGGTATGATGATTTTGAACTGTTCTGCATATCTGCATATTATCTAATAAGCACGTTATTCATTGTCATTCTAGATCAGTTGTTCCCAACCTTCAATCATCATGACCCTTTTTGACAACTTTCAATTTAAAAATATACCATGACCCAATGACAAATTTTACTTTTTATTATTAAACTTTAGTCGTAAACTAAATAATATAAACTATAATATAGTGGATATAAATATTATAATAAATATTTTGTTAAATTGACTTATGACCAAAAAAAAAACCCAATGATCCAAATTTGGGTCATGACCAGGCATGAATGCACGCATTTGCACGAATTCTATATACAAAAATACACGATTTATGGTAAATTCGTGCATAATATATATTTAACAAATAACCATTAAATTATTTAATTTTCATAATTTAATTTACTAATATATAATATATAGTCTATATTATAGAATATATAATATATATTATAGATAATATATAATTTAAATTTAATATAAAATTTATTATTATATTTTGGAAAGTATCTATTTACTAAATATATCAATTAATATAATTCATTTACTTTACATATTGAATACATGAGAATATCATCAGATGATAATTTAGAAATTTAAAGTTACTATTAATATTTCAAGTTATAATATGTGCTAAAGATTATTTTTTATAAATTTTTTAATTTAATTTTATTACTTGTTATTTACTTATATAATGTCGAAAAGACATGAATACCATTTTCTCGAAACCATATAATAAAATACGGACTTAATTAAGATTAGTGAAAGGCCAGAGAGTGGAAAAGTTTAATCTGTAGTATGTAAATTCTGTATAAATTATGGAAAATAAGAGAACGTGGGCTATAATGCTACACGAAAATAAACGAAAAATTGTTATATATTAAATTAAAATAGACAATATAAAAATAATAAAATAGTTTTAAATTTACAATAAATCATTTAATAATTAAGTAACTTAAGTGATATAATTAAAGTTATACTTATAAGTATTATAACATTAAATTTAATTTTCTTACAAACATTCATGTATATTTGCTAGTACTATTAGCAATATAATTTTGGATATTTGACTAATAGCTTTTATAGCCTTTATAGTTTTTACTTAAATTCGTGCATGCACGAATTCTATATATAAAAAGTACACGAATTTGGTTTAATTCGTGCAAAATGTACGAACTTATAGAGGCCTGGTTATGACTCATAGGTTGGGAACCACTGCTCTAGATGGTGATGATTGTTAAAAAGATGTATATAATGAATGAATAATACGTCAAGGTGTGCGACAAGGCTTCGGTATTTTATTATATAGATAAAGTTTATGTGACAATACTAGTGAAATGTGTGATATATAGCAGAAACTGCTGGTGCGTGACTGCACGCAGTTGTCTAGCATCGACCGCGGCGGGCGTTGTACCACTTGCAAACAAATCCATATCAGTGGAATTGCTAGTGTATTAAACATATAACATCCCTCCTTCTCTACAATGAAAAAGGAGGTAGTGGGTACAGTAATAGTGATGGGTCGGGCTTCTGACTAGGATGAGAATCGGTCAGGTCTGCAGTCTACTTCTGACGCTTGTGTCTATCAACTGGCAGACCGGCCAGTAGATAATCCAGTCAGAGATTTAGGCGTTGCGGTTTTCGAGAGGTTCGGCCAGACTGTGTGGTTACAATGACATCTGTAACGGGTGGGAGGTTAGTATCGGGTAGTGGAGGGATTGTTGTGGGGAGTGGGGGTGGTGCGGATGGTGGCAGGGTTGCGAGTAGTGGGGTACGGATAGAGGCTTGGAATATATCGTAGGCGTGATGGGTGCGTGGTTATATATATTCGTGTCTGGTTGGGGGGGTGTATGCTTTACGTATGTGGTGGAGTGATCTACGTATAATTTTGTTTCCTATCTGGACATCGTAGGACATGGGTTCTTTTCTTTTTTCTGCGATGACTGCTGGCATCCAGTCCTGTTAAGGGGTTACGGATGTTGATAATCTGGCCTCTTGTGAAGTTGGCTGTCTGTATTCTTCTGGAACTGGTTAGGCGATTTATTTGATTTCTTTGTACTTGTTGCAGTTGTATGTTTTTTTTTAGTGATTGGTGAGTTAACAGCCATAGTGGGCTTGGAGAATGATCACTGATTGGAGTTTGACGTAGGGTCAGCATAGTGAGGTCAAGGTCGGCTGTATTTTTCTTTATGACGTTCTTTACGTTCTGTACTTGTCTTTCTATGAATCCGGTTGATTGTGGGTAGTATGGGCTTGATGTGACTTAGGTAAACTCCCATGTCTTGCTGAAATGTTTGAAGGCGGGGGCGCTAAATTGGGGCCCATTATCTGTGAAGACGTGTGTGGGTATACCGAGTAAGGAGAAGCTTTGCTTCATCTTTTGTATGACTGTGGCTGCTAAGGAAGTTGGTGTAGGATAGGGTATATGGTAAAGTAATCTTCTATAAGTAGGTATGTCTTGTTATCGAGTTTAAACAGATATGCTGCAATGTGTTCCCAAGGTCGTGTTGGTTGTGTTCTTACAGTGGGTGCGGGTTTCCATGTAGCCCTTGCGTATTTCTGGCAGGATTCGCATTCATCGGAGATTTGATGTAGGTAGCGTGCAAACAAATCGATATCAGTGGAATTGCTAGCATATTATTCATATATCAATGATTACACCCTGTAAATATTGATTCCCACTTTAACTTAAAATAACTAATTATTGCACTGCGTAATACGACGTACTGCATATAGAATACTTTTTTCTATACAAATATTATATATATATATATTAATGAATTAATTTATTTTATAGAAAATGTCTCGATAAGCTTTAGCTTCTACAAAAACCCTGGTGTAAACCTAAATCTGATAATGTCTAAGGAGAATCAGTGAAAGCGATTAGCTTTTTTAATTCGATATCCCCAACGGTAGTGTAATGTCATATTTCATCATCTTCATTCGGATAAAATACAATAAAATTACATAAAAATGGTTATTAAAATAAACAATAAACACAAATATAAAAGAAAGAATAAAACAAAACTAAAACAAATATTTGATTTCCATGTTAGTATCTAAAATAAAGTATGAAATAAAATTAATACATTTTTCAAAATTGTAATATAATATTTACAAAAGAATCTAAATATTTGTAGGTTACTATATTAATACCAAATATTTTGCGAAGCAAAGATATAATACTCCCTATCTACGCAACGTGATTTGTATTCAGCTGCTAGCAGCAGTATCAAATAGATATATGTTTACTGCAATTTGCATACTACAATGTTTTCATTTCTCTATTAAATTACATGCAATATAATTTAGCTTTTACTCACCACATAGATATTTATAGCATTTAAAACCAACATATCCTATTGCTTTGTTATATATTAGTAATGAACACTTAGTTTTCATAATAAAAATAATAATTTAAAGCATATTATTTTTCATTTTAAAAGTGCAGTTTGATACAAATTTACATTATAAACTATACATAGTTCCGAAAATTGACCCTATATAGGTGGAAATGTTGGTTTTTGTATACAAAATAGAATTACATGATTTCGAATGAGTTTTATATCTTTCCTTAGAAAAATCTTTGTTAATACTGTTTTTAATTGTTTTAATTCTAATACTGTTTTGTATTATTTTAATTTTTAATACTGTTTAGTTTTTTTTTTTATATATTAGTTATTTAAAGTTAAATATATAAAACGTAAAATTTGTAAAATAAATATACAATAGTTTTATAAATAAAAATGTGTTCGCGTAAAATATGTAAAAATGTAAAATACTGATAATTGTATTCATTAAACATGTCTAGTATATTATAATTAATAAATGGGATTTCTATTTTTCAGAAAATGTTTATAGAAAAATTGAAAAATTCAAAATGGCTCATGTCTCCCCTAAAAATGAGCCACTTTAAATTTTTTAAATGTTATAATATAATAAAATTTATCAAATTAAACAACATATATTGCAAAGATTTTGTAGGGAAATATATAACACACGCAAAATCATGTAATTCGATTTGGTATTTAAAACATTTATGTTTGGGAGGACATATCCCCGTTCTTTTAATATTTATAAATATGTATAAATGATAACAATGATTTAATAATTATACATATTTTAAATAAATTGTTCTAGAAAATGTCACAACAATATTTTCGGTTATTTAAAAAAATGCTCATAATAAATGGTATTCAGAATTTTTTATTTTTTATTTATTAATATCATATTTTATATGGTTACGATCAAAAAGGACGAGTTGAGGTGCAAAGGTTAAATTTTAAATGCGAAATACATTTTTATATGCTCACTTTGGGATGTAATGCAGCTAAAAAAAACCAAACAGGACAAAACTAAACCAATTAAAC
Source organism: Osedax fenrisi (assembly GCA_964019155.1). NCBI lineage: Eukaryota > Metazoa > Annelida > Polychaeta > Sabellida > Siboglinidae > Osedax > Osedax fenrisi. Next base: position 76,623,786 of record OZ025242.1, read on the forward strand.
CAAATAACCCACAAATATCTATACAAAATATATATATATATATATATATATATATATATATATACTATTAACTCGTATTTCAAATGTAACCTTTAACCCTCAACACGTCCTTTTTGATTGTCTCCCTTTGATATACTATAGTATATAATATATAGCACAAACATAATTTATTTATATAATATATAAATATTTAGTCTTATATTACTTTATTATACATTTTATAGTGATGTAAAAGTAATTCTAATACCCCTTTTTTATTTTTCAAATAAATAAATTTCTAGAAAATATTTTCAAAATTTTATTTCATGATAATATATTTCACCATAATCTTATTGGTTTAATAGTTATAATTTTTTAAATATTGATATAGTAGAAATAAAAATGTGTTGGGGTGTACAGTTATTCTAGGTTTCCTGCCTATTAAATTATCCCCACCTTCTCCAATGGTCAATGGTAGGAAGTATACAATGCATACATCATGATGAAGATCTTGATTCTATTTTTAATAGTAATATATAATATATAAATATAGCATATTGTATATAATACATATTATTATTTTATATTTATTGCACAAAAACTTTAGAATCCTATATCTCAGAATTGTATTTGACATACTTTATAATGTTAAGAAGATTCCACCGTTTGAAACGTTTGATAAATATTTATAAAATTGTCAGATTGTATAAATATTATATAAATGATACTAGGTACTATTGAAAATAAATATATTGATTTAGGACAATTATAATAAAAACCAAATCTGTAAAAAATCAGTACAAAAATATATATGTTTTAAAGTTTATTTTTAATTATCTAATACTAGTCATTACTAATGAGTCATTAGCTCATATAAAGTAAATATGAATGTTATCTATATATTTAAAAATGTTATTTATACTTTTATTATACTTAAACCCAAGCCAATCCCTATCTTTTATATATAAATGCTACGAAGGTTTCCCCTTAAGGGGACGCGATACCATCGTTTGGTTTACATGTAAAAGATACGAAAAAATGCTATTTTTAGAAATCTATTAACTCACAAAATATTCACTTTTTTTTTTTTTTTTTTTTTTTTTTTAATCTATTAATAATATTCCATATTTTTATATTATATGTTGAAATTTATAGATGTTTACACATCTTTATGTTATACGTTTCTAAAAAAAATAATTGAAATATCTGATAACAAATTTTAATTTTCCAACTAAATTGCTAATTATAATTTTTTAAATAAATATTTTTTAATTTTGACAAATAACTTTAATCTTACAGGTTTTATCTAGTTATATTGAAAAAATGAAGAAAAAATATTCAATTGTACAAAAGTTAATACCAGTTATGTCAGCATGATTGGTCACAAATAATTATTCTGAGTAAATCAAGTTTCAAATATAATATATGAATATACAGGTACAAATAATATAATATGAACAAAATGAATAATGTAATGAACATAATTTAAACACCACATAAAAGGTAATATGTGAAGTATTACAATTTTACATTAATAACAAATTTGAAATTCAATTTTTTTTCGAAAAAATCAATGGTATCGTGTCCCCTTAATGATATATTGAATATATTAATCATTTTTCAGAGAGAAGATTGAGTACAATTAATATTTAATTTTAATTATTTCATCAGTTGTTTTTAATTTATTAATTTATAAAATATTTTATTACAATTATTTAACATAGTATAATATATATATATATATATTCATTGAATTGTTATAGATTTGTTAGTTATTACCAGAATGACACTATTGACATGCTATACGATTATTAATAACTGGTTGGATATATTTTATTGAATATAACAATCCTTCATTATTAACAAAACTCTTTTTGTTCAAATATACTAATACAGGAATATCAGCTATTATATCTACTACCTTAAGGGGATCCCGCACATAACACGCAATTTGCCAATTTCGTGTATAAATAGATAGGAAAAACATATGTCCACTAAAAAAAATAGAACTGTAATTCTATTCATTCAATTGACCTAATTTTTTTTGTAATTTATTCATAACATTTAAATGCATAGGAAAATAGAAAGTTATTTTTAATATTATTATCTATTATATATCTAAATTAAATATTAGCTATACTAAAATGATGGTATTTCTATAGAAATTATCATTTTATACAATGAATTCTATACATTTTATTAATTATCTCTCTATTTTACTATTCACATAATTAAATTCTATATAAAGCAAAAAAAAATAATATTATAATTATAATAGTTTTTATGTTCTATATTTTTGAATGCACATACCTAGCGCGAAATAATTATTCTGAGAAAACAGCGTTTGAAGTTTGACAGCATAAAAATGTAATATTGAATAGTATATAATATAGCATTATCTTATCGTCATAAAACATATTTTTATGTCATTTCTAATCTGAATTCATGTCTCATTTTTTTACAGATACTAAAAAACACTATAATAAATATTATTATGTAATAAAAAAATATATAAAAAAAATAAATTATCATCACTTTAAATGTGCAGGATCCCCTTAACCCAAAAATGTCTTCAAACTTGACATATTTTCTGATTCTGTTTGAAGTTTTTTCTTCATTTATGATTAATTATTTCTTTTTTTTTACACTATAATATACAAATTTTGTTTCTTCTATTTTCAAATTTTCTCTCTTTATTTTGATTATCATTATAAGTTCATTAAAAATAACTTATACATTATTAATTATTTATCATAACCATCAGGTAAGTTTAATTAATTTGCTGGAGGCTATTTTTCAATTAGCTTACAAAATACCCCAAAGTTTATACAACCTCTACAAATAATTTAAAAAAATAGATAATTTATATATTAATTATATATACATAATAACGTATATACTTTCTAATATGATTTGAGAGTTTGTTATTAAAATTGTAAACTATTTACATCGATTGTAATTCAAGATTATCATAATTTGAAAAATATTCTAAAGCTAAATTTATCTCATTATAATTTGTTATGAATCATCACTGATTATTGATTGTATTGCCAATAGTTTTTATATAGGAATTTTATATTTATACACCTACTCTATAAAAAATCAATATAAATTCATTATCGTTTACAATCATCTACAACAACTATGTGAAATTTACAATTGTAGCAATGAAAATATTATTTTTTCAATATAGTTTATTTTGTATTCTGCATTGAATTCAATTTTATCCCTTGCCATCATATTCAAATGTAATATAGAAAGCGATAAGTAAATTGTTCTGTTATATATAGATTACAATATATATCAGTTAAACATGTGATTTATCTTTAGTTTCATCACACTTTACGATAACATTATGTTGATATCTTTAATTGTGTACTTTAATAGAATGTGTAATATAATATAAATTATATTTAAAAATGTAAAATAACTTATTTATTTATGAATTATTAAATGTATTGTAGTGGAAAAACATAATGTATTTAATATAGATTAATATTAGTTATATGTAACAAAAGTATAGATAAGTAATAAAATGAGTGGCAATTAAATAGTAAATTTTTAAATATTTTTAAACAAATTCAAATAATCAATAATTTTGAATTAATTCTTAATTTAACCCAATTTAACACAAGTTAATGATTATTTATATATATATTGAATGTAAAATAAACTAAATAAATATCTAGTTAATAATAATTATATTAAATTTATACAATAGATTTAATGATATTCATGTTTAAATTCCTTAAAACAGTATACTTAAAATGACAACGAAGTTTCTAGAAAAGTAGCGCTGCCCTGATCTCGCAAACATTAAAGTTGGTAATGTTTTATATCTTATTAAGAATGGTATGTGCGTTGCCGACTATTTACAAAAACTATCATTAAATCCTAGTTTCCGTATGTTTATAACTTTAATAGAATTCTCACGTAGACTGTGCAATGCAGTGTGCATGTAATACAATACAATATAGTACAATACAATACAATTATTAGACGCTATTCCTGTGCATGTAACATGCACAGGAATAGCGTCTAATAATGAGTTGTATTTTTGAGAGATTCACTAAAATATCTATACGGTATAATGAAAAGTTCATTTTAATTCGTGTTGATAATTTACAGCGTGAGGCATTACAATTGTTGAATACCAAAATTCAACAATTGGAAAGTGATAATTTATATTTAGCTAAAAAACTAAATAATACAATTCATGGACTGTATTTACGAGAAAATATTCAATAACGTGAAAGATCGAATATGCGCACAGACCACTCTATCATATTACGATCTAAAGAAGAAGACAACTATTCAAGTAGATGCTTCAGGCCGTGGCCTCAGCGCCACCCTCCTACAAGACAACAAACCCATCGCCTTCGCATCAAAGACCCTCAGCCCGGCTAAGACTCGTTACGCTAATATCGAAAGAGATATGTTGGCCGTAGTCTTTGGATGCGAGAGGTTTCACAACTACGTCTTTGCTACCAGGTTTGACCATTGTCCAGTCTGACCACTAGCCACTGGAGATGATCATCCGAAAGAACCTATTCGCCGAACCTACGCGACTCCAAAGAATGCTGCTTCGAGTGCAGCAGTACTATTTCAAACTATTCTACAAACCGGGAACAGAGATGCTGATAGCGGATGCACTTTCCCTCTAGCCATCAGATGCCAGCGAACATATCGACCTTGACGTCCAGATCAGCCCCATGCAGTTCGCGACGCATAAGATAGAAAATTTTAAATTAGAAACCAGCCGAGATGAAACACTTCAAGCCCTGCTTCACGTAATCCACACCGGGTGATCTGCAGTATATCGAGACGTTACGAAAGACCTTAGAGACTACTGGCCATTCAGAGACGAACTCACCACACACGACGGTTTAATCTTGAGGCCCGCAAGTCCTCGTACCCCCACACTCGCGACGATCATTCCTCAACACTTTACATATCCCTCACATGAGAATCGTCAAAACTTGCGAGATCACATGTCTACTGGCCCGGATTCTCGAAAGATATTACAGACATAATCCAAACATGTCTCAAGTGCCGAGAACACGCAAACCAGCAGTGTAAGGAACCTCTATTACCATACGACACACCGACCCATCCATGGCAATACCTAAGTTCCGACTTATTCTACTATAACAATATCACATATCTCCTTATATGTGATTATTATACTAACTTCCAATTTATATAGGCTATGAGCGCGCCCATAACCAGCGCAACCATTATAGATAAAAGGCTAAAGACACTATTCGCGGAACACGGCATCCCAGACCGGTTACTTAGCGACAACGGAGGACACTATTCGTCACAAGCGTTCCGAACGTTTGCATCCAAATGGGGATTTGACCACGTGACGAGCAGCCCCTATCACACCCAAAGTAACGGCCTGACTGAACGAACCATGCAGAGTATGAAGAACATCTTGAAAAAGTCAGAACTCCCAGATGTCGCTACATCTACTAAGATCTACACCAGTAATTGGATGGACACGAAGCCCCGCCGAACTGCTCTACGGTCGCAAGTTAGCAAACCCTTTGCCCGTTACCTACCCCGTAGACCCGTCCTACGAGAATACATCGTCGTCTAATGCGTCAACCGCTCGACACTACGATAAGAACAAGTCTCACCGATACCTGTCCGACATAGAGCCCCTCACTACCGCGACCATGTTTCCAATACGTGGAAGCCAGCTGTAGTAACATCGCAACGCCCGGAGCCTCGGAGTTACGATATCCGCACCAACAATGGTTCTATATATATATATATCTACCTATTAATATAAACTATATATATACATACATATACATATATAATACATGTACATATATATGCCTATGTATCGACGTTCACATATACATTGAACGTAATAGTATAAATGTAAGACACACGATATTACGTAATAGTATTCGGCATACCGTAGACATGAAATATACAATCTTGTTGTTGCGTGCCATAGACCGTGACACGGTTCAGGGCAGGAATGTCTCCGCCACATGGCTACCCATTGGCTGAGCGCTTTATTTACCTGACCTTGTATCTATACTTCGTACTACACGCTATAACTATACTTGTACAAGCTATAAACTTTGACACTTATACACCTTGACTCTATACTTTTCGAAAGCTGAGGGATATACACATTAACTAACCATATTCTATTATACACAGGTTAACATAACATGGTGACAGCGGCGGGATGCATGTACGATCGGTTGTGCGCATGGGTCGATAATGATCCGATAGGTACCCTCAAAGTTTCAGATGGCTGCGAAACATTTAGGGTATTCCTTGTCTAGGTCCGCGGTGGATGCTAGTCATAGTTGCGGGCTTACGGAGCAATGCGTCGTGACTAACTTCAGTACAGTGCTGGAAGGGAATGCCAGGAGAACGGGTCCGGGAGTATCGACGACGTAGAATATCGCTTCCAACGTGTGGGCTCCAGAGCTAATCGTCAGCTCGAGCTTCCAGTATTGCGTCGAGGTGCTACCGTCGTATACTGATAGCCGTGTACTGCTCGGTTGCAGGTTTGGTCGATAACATTTATCGGGGTACATGTTATGGAATGTACGTAGCGGCAAGAGGTTCCCTTGCGCACCAGTGTCGACCTTGATGCGGAGGTACGCGTTAAGAGTTGGGTGGCGGTTCAAGAGTTTCACGAGTTATGTGAACATGACCTCGTCGAAGGTTTCGCTCGTGTTGACGTCGTGGTGGTGGTGCCTGGTCTGGTTCGAGTTCTGTCGAGAACGGCATTTAGCCGCCCGGTGTACTTCGCGGTTGCAGTTACGGCACTTCAAGGTTCGTGTTGGGCAGGATGTACGGGTGTGTTTGGATGTGGGTGTATGTGTGTTGAGTGGATGTATAGGGAGATGCGTGATTTGGTGTATTGTTACGTCGTGGGGCGAGGGTTTACCTTAGCGCGGTGTTGGGGTTGCTTAGTCGTATAGGTATCTATAAACTCGTCTGGTTGTTGTCTCAATCGAGATAGATTGAGACACAAAGAAAACAGAGAAAAAATTACACTACCTACCGGAAAAATAAAATTCCAATATCTCATGTTTCTAATGAGTGTTGTAATTCGAAAAATAATTTTAAAAAATTAAACGCGAATTTTAAATTTAAAAAATTATCACCAATCCTTTACAAACTCAAAAACACTTGAGCTCCAGTAAGGTAGAAAAGTTGAATGTAAAAATAATTAGATTAAACAATGAGTTGAGCATTATTAGTGACCCTCAGGCAAATAGATTTATCGTTAAACTCATAGGATCTAATCACTACAGCTATGATTTGCGTATGTTAGTTTACATATTACTTAATGGCCAGACACCGAATGTAAGGGTCCCAATACGATTTTAAATATATCTTATTAAAACGTAATATTGATAAATGTCCATGTGTCTTAACAATAAATAATATTTCACGAGAATTATATATATTGTCTATATCTAACTATTTTACCGCTAAATTTGTGTTTGAAAATTATAATTTAACTCTCGGATTTGATACCACAACCCAGGAAGGAATTCATGTGAATTATATTTATGTTACTAATGGATTTTCGGTCCTAGGCTATGTGTTTAATAATCAATGAAATATTGATGTAAGATTTATATATATATATATATATATATATATATATTAATTATTGTCATGTATTAATCACTGTCTAAGTTGTGTACTATTAATATATTATAAGTGCTCTATGTATTAGCTGCATACATTCAATAATATAATAATCTAATAATATTGTAAATATAATTGTCTATTAACTGTCTACATAGTGAATTATACTAATAAATACCTATGATTTACCTTTTAAACTTCAATTATATTCATTACAGATAGTAGATGCATTCCATTTGAGACTAAAGAAGACCATCGATATAATTACTGCTGCTATTGGAGACTGGGCATGAAAATATAACTGTTATTTCAACCCAGAGTACTTTTTCATATGGTAATTATTATTATATTATCTAAAATTTTATATTTACCCATATTAATTTGTTTTTATTATATAGGGATGATATACTTGCTTATTGGAGTTGCTTCTGAATAGGTCATCCTACTGATGTTCAAGATATATTTCAAATTCGTAGGAAATCGTGGATATTTGGTGTATTTTTTATATGCTATTAATAAAGCTATTTAATATCGTTATATCATTATGTTGTTGTATTCACATGTTATAACTATGCATTTTTATTTATTCATGCAACTAAATAAATATTGAAACACACCATTAGTAATCATATATCTTATTTATTAATTTTTATTTTTATACAATTTTTAAAAATAATAAGGATTCAATAATGTATAGCATACAGTATGCTGCATACTATATGTAAATTGGTATAAATTGATATTTCTTGGCTTTGTAATCTGTAATAATAAATATATTATAAATTAATTGTTAAATTAAAATTTTAAAAATGTTCTTATTTTTATAGTAAATTAATTTATTTAATTAAGATTATTTAAAAAAAAATTAATTAACAAATTTTTTATAAAAAAAAAAGTTGAAAAAAAATAGTTTTTTTTATTTCATATAATATAAAATCATATTTAAAATAATGTGTGAAAAAAAAATATAAAAATATTGAATATTGGTCGATAAAAATTCAATTACCAAAATATCTATCTTTTACATGTAATTATTACAGTTATATAACTGTCTGAATTAATACCCTCAAATCTGGCCATTATTTTTACCATAACTTTTTGTAGTATACTCAAGGACATGGTTATCATGTCCTTGAGTATACTATATACATAGCCTCCTTTAGCTTGAAGCTATATGGTTAAATCATAAAAGTGGTCCGAGTTTTCTTGAAAAGTATTCCTAGTTTATTTCAAAAGTGGTCTGAGTTTACTGATACACAAATATTGGATCAACAGAACATTACGATCAACGGACAAATTAGACGAACATCGATGTCCGTTTATTCATAGAGACGAACAAATAAACGGACATCGATGTCCGTTTATCGTAAATTAAATTGTATATACTATAATGTTTATATATATTTATAGATGTTCGTTTATCGTAAATTAAATGTTATATACTATAATGTTTATATATTTATAGATGTTCGTTTATCGTAAAGTTAATCTTACATACTTATAGATGTTCGTTGATCGTAAATTAAATGTTATATACTATAATGTTTATATATTTATAGATGTTCGTTTATGAATATTTATAAATATATAAACATTATAGTATATAACATTTAATTTACGATAAACGAACATCTATAAATATATATAAACATTATAGTTACTATATAATTATAGTATATACAATTTAATTTACGATAAACGGACATCGATGTCCGTTTATTTGTTCTTCTCTATGAATAAACGGACCTCGATGTTCGTCTAATTTGTCCGTTGATCGTAATGTTATGTTGATCCTAAAGGTTATATTCACTATAATAGTGATATATGATTATCATGATAATTTAATTAATAATCATTATTTAATAATAATTTATTATTATAAATTATAATTATTATAATAATAATTTAGGTATAACAATGAGATTTTTTCTAGTGGTGCTAGTTTAAAATAATTAGTACCATTGGAAAGAGCATGAAAAAGTAATATAAGAGTCATATATTAATTTTTTAATCAGATAACTAAATAAAAAGTTATAGATCAAAAACTGGTAAATTTATGAGCTAAAAATTTGCCAATATTTACATGTGAAGTATACAAATTGTTTGGTCATAAAAATAAAATTTAATGTACAGCATTCATTAATTAATATTAGACATCAATTTGTTAACACATTGTTCTCTTAAATATATTCTATGATATTTAATTAAAAAAAGTATATTATTTTTTTAAAATGGTCAATATTCTATACATATCTACTGGTCATTTATTTTTTTAATAATTTTTAGTATTTTTTTTTCTTATACATTATTATTAGTTATAAAATATATTAAAAAAATTATATTACTTTTGCAAAATATTTTAAATTTTGTTCATAAAATTAAATTTTATATAAATAAATTTTCTAGCATTATTTCCATTATGAATAACCTAATTAATATGTATATATACAATTCATTGAATAATATTTATCTATAATGTATGTATTTAAATTTCTATTTTAAATAGTCTGTATCCAATATAGCAATCGTATTTTTTGATTACTAATATATGGGGTTAAATTTAAAATACTCGTTACAGTTTTTCACACTGGTTTACATCATAATAAATAGTAAGAATGAAAATATGGTATCTAATATCAGATACATTGTTAGCAAAACCTAATGGATAGCCATATTAGATATTCTCCTCTTAAATAGAATATTTATGTATTTATAAGCAAAATCAAATGAATAATATTATGTATAATGAAAGTATTTAAATTTTATTTTAAAAGAGATCATATTAATATAAATGATTTTTCAATATCAGAATTACATAATTCCGTTAGAAGCCTACAATCTTTTATTTGCATTACAGCTGGCCGCAACATTCATCTGAAGTTTCATGCATCACCTATATAGAAGATAAGTGCAGTAAATTAATAAGGGACAATATTTAAAAATCTATATGATTATATTATGTAGGAATTATACTCAAAGATGATTAAATGGTTTTGGGAGATCTATTATTGAGTTAACCTAAATTTGTTAACAGAAGAATTCCATAATTCCGGTATCTTTTCACAGCTTTGTTTCCAATGTTTATAGGCGTTAGCAGTAGGCCGCAACATAATTCTGCTGTTCATACATCACCTATAAAGTAGAGGATGTTACTGTATCAAGGGGGGTTATAGTGACAATAACAGATGTTCAAATCAATTTATCAAAGATCATTATAATAATTATCATTAATATAACAGTTGCTTCATTCACTTTATCCCTATCAATAATTATATTACGTATATTGTTAACAATATCATATTCAATCATGTGTACAGTGTACCCCCCCCCCATTATAATCGCAGCGACACTAATTTGTAACTGGTGATCGTGTACTACTGCATTTAAGTTAGTTATTTTTATACTCACTAACATAAGCTATTTATTTTAAAATTCAATTCGTAAACCTTACTTCTGTTTAAAATTTGTAATTATGATTGATGGCAATATTTTATACACTTTTTCAGTGCGTGTACATTACATTATAAATATAAACGAGTAACTTTAAGTAACTTTTCTAGGTAATCAAATTCTCAAAATATTTTCCTCCTATTTAAAGAGTTTCTACTTATTCGAACTAGTAAGGAAACTTGATTATAATTTTATAATTGATAACTTACCAGTGATCTCGTGCGCACTGATACTAAATATTAATATAAATAATTATGTATAAATAGTAAAATTCACACTACGTACGAAATCAACAAACCACACGTGATCACTGGTTAGTAACCAGTGGTTACCTTGTTATATCGTGTACTAATCAATGTAGTTTTTTCAATGTAGTATAAGTATTTAATTATTTTTAGAATATGAAAAATAATCTTTACATCACTCCACAAATTAAATGTTATCTGTTTATAAAACTTGCTCTAATTCTACAATTAAATCCTTTAATTTTAATATAAAAACTAGAATCTAAATTTAATTTATTAATACAGTCACAGATAGACCACTTTTTAATAAATATATATAACTATAAATACATATTAATAAATATAAAATATAACCAACTTTTTCAGTTTCAGTTAGAGTTAAATTCATCAGTTTCAGGTGTACGATACTTTTCAAGCAATTGAACAGACATATTTGAGCTAAAATAAGAACATCTTTATATTAAATATATGTATAATACATACAATATATCAATAAGTTATTATTTATTTATAAATTAAATATGTAATAAGTACATGCATGTAATGTAAACTATAATTAACATTGTAATAGCAATACATATCTTAAATATTTTTATATAAATTTTAATTAATACAAATTTATATATATATATTAAATAAACACAAATAACTAATTAATTAATAATATTTATAATTAATATTATAATTTATTAAATACAATATAATTAATATTAAATATATTATATAACATAGATATAAGAATATGTATAAACATCGCACAAATACAGTTTTATTATACATTTATTAAAGTATAAATAGGTCCATTATACCATTGTAATTAGTAGTATCTTTGTTTTAATTATTTGTTTTAATTATTTGTTTTAATAATTTTGACAGATTGTAAAATATTAAAACATAGATATGTACGTTTTTCAACGTTCAGTGTTTTTAATTATTTAATGATAATTATATAAAATATATTAATAGTACTCTACAATAATTGAAGTATATTCCGCTATACCTGACTAATAATAATAATATATATAACTTTGTTAATTTTACATTTAAATAACTATTGTTTTTAAAAAACGTCATAAGTTGTAATAGCATTAATTCTAAAAGTTCATATTTATATTACTATAGATCGTAATTATATATAATATTATACTTATAATATCAAATAATAAACAGTGTATATGTATAATATATAAAATATTTGTTAAATAAATGTTAAATTATTAAATAGCGTAATACAAATTAAAATATTTATTAATGATAGTTAAAAAATTGTAATTAATAAATAAATATAATATTATTAATAATTATAATAAGATTGTACTATATAAAATAGTTATTTTAATAACCTAACTACTCATTATAATAGTTATATTTAAATATTTATTTATTTATAAATTAACTATATATTTAAAAAAGCGCATCTTCTTACCTTGACTTTCAAAATATTAAAGGAAGTGAGTTTGATTTATTTATTGTTATTATGACAGGATAATAAATCATATTCCTCTAATTGTTATTAATTATGATTGGAGCAAAGATATCAATTATTAATAATTATTGTAAAACATTTTAAAATTATCGTTTTTTTTTAAATTTAAATAAATAAATGAATGCAAATCGGATGACCAATAAGATGCTCTGAACTTTTTTGAATCTCACTGTTATATCTAAATAATTATTATAATAATATTAATAATTATTATAATAATTATTATTAAAGGTATAATTATTAAATCATTATATATCATATATCACTATTATAGTGACTATAACCTTTATAATGTCATCGTAATATTATATCTATAATCTTTTTGGTTTAATTAAAAGTAATCAATAAATTATATTTTAATAATGTTTCTTTCTATTTAATTAATATTTTAAATTATTTTTTTGTTACTTCTAAATATTACAAAGTATTATATGTATTAATTAATATTATAATTAATATTATAATTAATATTATAATATATAATACCTGGTTAGCTCAGTCGGTAGAGCATCAGACTCTTAATCTGAGGGTCAAGGGTTCGAGCCCCTTATCGGGTGTATTTTTTATTATTTTTATTATTTTTATAATTTTTTTAAACAATATAAAAGGATATATTATTATTAAAACTTATACATAAATATTGTTGAATCTTTAATATTCTAATAGAGTGTATTTGTTAAGAAGTTTATAAATAATATAATTGTACTATTTTTAAACACTACTTTATTAATACATTCACCATATTACCTATGAATATAATATTTAAATAAGTTAAATACATATGAAAATAGTAATATGAATATAATATATTATATATTCATATAAAATATTATAATAATATAAAATATTATAATAATGGTAAATGTTATATAATGAAGGCTTATTTATTGAATTAATATACAGAAGGATATCCAGAAGCTATACAAAGCTTATATTAAGAATATCCTTATAACAAATATTTAAAATATAATAATAATTATGAAATAAGAAAATATAATAATATTATGGTGTAGTACACGATATTTTTATCGAATATACACATTAATAATAATAGAAATAATAGAAATAATAGTAGTGCGCATAATAATACTTATGTAAATATACGTGTAAATATAATACAAAATATTATAAAAGATATGAATTTTTAACAGATATTACATGATATTAAATATTTAATTTTTTAACAAACTTGGTTAAGTGTGATTTGACTATCTATGATTTTATATGTATTGTTAGATTATACCAGCAAATGGGTCCATGATAGGTTATATTTTTTTTGTTGTATTTAATGCTAATTTTTTAGAAATACTATGAATGTAAAAAATAATAAGTAAGATTTTTGTTTTTTTTTATCATTCATATATATTCATATTTTATCTTTTATTTATTTATAAAAAAACCTGTGTAAATATATACAATTAATATTCTTGGAAGTGTTATTAGAGATGGTGTTTAAATAACAGTAATAATAATAGTAACAACTAGTATGATACTGATAACAATAATTATTAGCAGCAATAAAGTATCATGATACTAGAGGTTACCTTTAAATAGTTAAATTTGATGGTAAGCAGTTTAATTTGTGATTTTCGTTACTAATAATATAATTTGATTCATTTATTTTTTTAAAATATATTTATATCTAATAATTATACATTTTTAATAATCTATATTCGAATATAAATCAAACATTCGATAGATATATTTATCAACTATATATTTTTAAAGTTCAAATAATATATCTCCAATAGAATTTGAGTTGTGTACTTTTTAATGTAGGTAGATCACAAATAGTTATAATACAAATATCATATTTTATTTTCGCATTATGAAAATACATAATTCACAACGTATACACATCTCATAATGGATTTCTTTATTAAAATATAAAATATTACTCTACAAGTATCATAAAGTATATTATAATTAACGTATCGGATATATACGATTAACCATTAACGGATACGCCCCGCTGCTTTTACTATTACCACCAATTTAGTGAGCCGGTGAACTCGATGCTCTCTGAACTAGGACTACTGGATACTAGTAATACTACTACTACTACTACTACACAAGAGAACACACGCGGTCGATTAGCCAGCATCTACGCGACTAACCGACATTCTGCGTACCTACCTCGCTGCCATCTGTGCTCGTCTACTGCAGCATTGGGGACCCTTCTACCACCGGCTACTCGGAACTGTCATCCACTACTGATATAACTGCCTGCGTGGCTCAGTGGCTAAGGCGTCGGACACACAAGCAGTAGGACACGGGTTCGAACCTCGTCCGGACCATTACATAATTTTATAAAATGGGTCTTAAAATATTATTTAGAAGTGATCTTAGATAATTGTGTATAAATAATTGATCGGCTCTCGTTAAAACCACGGATGCCTTAACACGAGAGCGGCTTCGAAGGGATATTGGAGCCATACATGGTTATAAGTGAAAACTTCATCTAAGTTCCTGGATGGGATGAAAGGACTCCACCAAATAAAAATAACAATAATAACTCAACTACCTCCACATTTCATATTATTATTACTGCTACTATTACTATTTGAATATAGGTGATTAGTACCGCCACGTCATCTAAGTGTACCCGCCGCTGTAACCTCCCTACTATCGAATACTATTTACCATGTGATTCCTGCCCGGCTAACTACTTACGTGCCTTCGACTATCTGCAGTTATCTCTAAATCACGGAACCATGTTAATAGTCCCCTCCCTCCTATGCTACGGCCACATTCAACTCACCCCACGGTTTTAATAAAATACGCTACGATTACGATTACGATATAGGATATAAATAAATAACGCAATATTAATCATAATTCGATGAATGGCGAAATGCAGCTCGGCCCAAAAATCCTTTAAGGGCGGGTGGGAGTGGGGGAGGGCGGGCGGGGTAGTCGTGTTTTTATATCGTTATACTGGGTGGGTTGGGTTTTTCACTTGCCATTCTCTAGCCCAACTCGCCCGTCACTCAAACCTCCTCACTTTACCGGGTACAGTGTACATAACCTCGTCTACATCTCAACCCGATACCTCCTCTTTAGCCCATGCTATCTCTACGTTCAATGTAACGGTGGCTCTATTCTACCCATCTCTACACTAGTGGGTATTAGTAACGGGTCGCTGTCCCCCCTCCGCTAGGTAATCTCTCACTCGCGCCACCTCAGATATACAAACGACGATTCTCCGCTTTGAACACATCTAACTTCAATAATATACTTACTTAGTTACTTAGTCCCGTGACGTCGAACTTCGTTGGGGGAGCACATTTCTTCTTCCGTAACACAACTTTTTCCATTCATCTCGCATGGTTTTTCTAATAAATTACCTAAGGACAGATGTGTATATTCGGTTAGGTCGTTCATCTAGTTTCTCTTTGGGCGACCTCTATTCCTCTTTCCTTCAACATATCCTTGCATTATTGTTTTGCATAAGTTGTCATGTCGACTTATGTGACCATAGAAGCTGAATATAAGAATAAATAATATAACACATGCCATAATATCCGAACATAACTCCAGAACTCCCTCCACGAAAGCCAGTAAACCAAATTTGAAAATAATTTGCAAACTTCAATTATTTCAATTATTTAGGTACATTTTATGAAAATCATTTGTAAACTTGGCACATAATTTTCAGAATTTAATAAATATTTAGTCAACAATCAACACATTTGCAAATCAAAAATAAATTATCTGGAGAATATAATTAAAATAAAAGTTATTGTTATATATATATAAGCCTAGAATAAATATATTAATATATAAAATAAATATTTGTAATAAATTGAATGAATCAAAAATTAGTTTAATGAATAATAAGTGGTTTATTAATTGGTGTTTGTAGACCTATTCTCAATTATTTTTGATTGAATAACCATTAATGATGATTAATATAAATAACAATTAATTTTAAAATAGAAAATGTTATCTATTTTATATTTATTTTGTTAATCATAAATAAATAATAGAATGTAGATATTTTGAAAAATTTAAACATTTATCTGCAATAAAATTTATATTTTAAAATTTAATTAAATCTATTAATAGTCTTATTATATTAATTAATTTATATTAATATAGAATTGGCAAACTTCGTATTTTATTTTCAAAAAAAATTACAAACTTTGTGTTTTATTTGCGTAAATTATTTTCATAAAATGTTCGTATTATTTGCGTAAATTATTTTCAAATATTTTGCAAACTTCGTGTTTTATTTTCAACAAAATTACAAACTTTGCGTGTAATTTTCAAAAAAAATACAGAAATTTTCAATATTCGTATATAAATTACACAAATTTTCGAAAAAATTTCAAATTTTGGTTTACTGGGCTATATTATCTAAAACCTTCTTACTATGTTTCACGAATGAATATCTTACTTGGGTAATTCAACATCTTCGTAACACAGAATTAAACTTTCATTTCACATATCGTACCTTAAGTTTCCACACTCTTCTATATCAATTGTTACATGTAAAGGTCGTATAGCCTTCCTAACATTTAGAGCTCGGGATATATGTTGTACTTAATATTGAAGTCTACTAAAGTTAGTAAAGAATGTAATCACTTATTATCCGAGGATTACTTCCTTAATATAGAAGCAACTTTGTAATGTGCTATAATGCAATATTAAAACAAAATTATCAATATTATCATTAATATTACGCTTACTAATAATATATAATATTTAATATATTGTATAATAATGATATATTGAATTCATAATAAACTTTTTACTTTACACGGTCTTTTAAAAACATAATTTATAGGTTTATACATGTTTATATAGTGAATGTGAATGTATTATAGTTATAAATTGGAATACAAAAATAACCTGATTTTTTGTTATATAGAACGAATGGATCTTAGCGAGATATTAAAATTGAACTAATTTATACAAATATAATATTTCTATAGATAATTTACAATGTAATCAGTTTTGATATTTTGCTGAGCCTCATACATCATTATTGTACTGTGTATATGTAATATGTTTACATCTTAATATTCTTAGATAACATATAATATATACCTTTATGAATACTATTTAGCAGTATTATGTTTTTCAAATTTGTTTGTTTTGTATTATTAAGTATTTAATAACAATTGTATAATAAATTATATTTTAATATTTTACTTTATAGTTATTAATATATATATATGAGTTTCTTAGTTTATTATAATATGATAAACTTGTTTACTAGTATACATCTTTTCTTTTAGTTGACACACATTTCACACACATATACCCTTACTATATAAACCTACTACATACTATATATATATATATATATATATTCTATATAGATTTGATTAGTGGACAAATATGGATAGTATTAATTATAATGTTTATAACATAAAGTAATAGGATACAGGATATTAGACTAATACAATTGGTTCTATAATATTCATATTGAACAAACTAAATCTACTCTGATAAACATACATACCATATATACATGTATATATATATATATGTAAATAAAATAGACTATATTATATATTCAAATAGTTTATAATCATATAAATAATAATTCCCATGGAGTAATCATTGGTATAAGCATAGTGACTGAGCAAGGCTATACTGGTACACACCTGTACACTGGTATACGCCTGTATAGTACAGCGTACCATAATGTACGTGTAGCTGTGTGTGTGTAACACTGGAGGGCGTTACGCAGGAGAGATCGTCGTGAACATAATATCGTTATTATCCGTTGTTTAATTTGACATTACGAACTAGGATATTCGCTTTGCAAGTTTCAACATTACTTATCATATAAGCAAAGTTAAAATACGTTAATATCCATCATAATGTATGATTGATGTATGATTCATATTATATATTTAATAACTATCATATTATATACCATATATATTATACTTTTTTTGTATATTTTATAAGGTATCACAAACTTTATTTAATTTAAGAAATGATAAAATTATAAAAAAATACATTTTTAATTTGTATTATATAAAATGAGATTAAATAATAATGAGTAATAATAATAAATTATTTTTATAATAACAGTAGTTTTTAAAAGTGATGATAATATATCGTGTTGCTTTGAATGATGCATACCTTCAAGACTAATTTTACATACATTATTCTTATAATTATTTTTTATATATTTTAGCATAGGAAAATCTGACTCCACAGCTGATGTTCCAGGAATAATGGTTATGACAAATTATTTTAATTTTTTATATTTAATATCGTTCTACACATCTTCGATTTTTTTACAAAAAATATTATTAGTTCTTCTGGCTCTCTTTTATATTCTTCTATAATTTCATTATACGCGAATATATTTCGTAGTTATATTGTTTCGTAAAAAAAATTTAGTATGTCTATTGAAAACATTGCCAAATACTTTTCCTTACATATTTACAATGCTTTGATAGTCGATCGTATCGTGGCTATTATGTGGTGAATTGTTAGAATCTCTTTCAAACGATATTAATAGAAGTTTCTTTTGTAGTTTTAATATATTTATAGCAATATTTTGATAAAATAAATGTAGTTGAAATGTATCAAAGTGAAACAAATTAGCATTCGTATACGTTCCAATATAAAAGTTATAGTATACATTAATAACATAATTACCATATATAGCCAGGGTTGTTCAGTTTTTTTGTTTTTGATCAAAAAAACCATGATTTATTTGGTTTTTTCGGTTATTTTATATAAATTAGAGTAAAATAATATATTAATTTAAATACTAATAATATAATTTAATATTAGTATGAATATTTTAAATAATAGTGCCGTCTAGAGGGAAATGTGAATTACATGGTTGTTCAGTTTTTTTGAATTTGTTTTTTGTTTTTATTTATTCGGTTTTTTTATATAAAATAATTTCAATACTATAGTATCATTTAATATTTGTATCAATATTTTTAATAATAATACATATTATGTATATTATATAAAGTTATTCATTTAATAAACATGCCTAGCCGAAAGTAAAATAAAATTTAGAAAGAATTTACTGAAATAACTAATAAATATGTGTATAAATTATACTATAATATATATGAAATATCTAATAATAATTATAGAAGTATTTATTACAAATAACATTCAATATAAAAATGTATTAATACAAAATATTATGTAGATAAAAACCAATATTTTTCACAAAAAAACAAATAAACCGCAAAAAAAACGAACAACTTTGTATATATATACTCTGTGATATATCACATATAATATAGGTTAGCAGATAATTCACTTAACATTTATAACAAATATAAACCATATTATGTAAATATAACACACACATTTATAAAGCTGATAATTTCCTATTTCTTTATTATGAATTCATTGTTTAAATTAAATTTATATATGATATATCAATTATTTCTATTGTATAATCTGCAATTGAAAACTAATACATTACAAATATTATTACAATTTATTTAATTTAGAAAATTTTTAAACTTACAATTTTTGAAAGTAGTTCCTAAATTATTAATGATAATTATTTCTTAATGAATTGTCAAATTAAGATTATGTACTTTCATGTTATACCAGTTCTTGTCAAAATCGTATTCAATATGCCCAAAAAAACCCACCATTATTTCTTTAAGTTAATATATTCCTTATAAATCCCTACTAATTGATTCTATCACTATAAATCAATTGTATATAGATGAATCAAATGTTAAAATGTGTATTGTATTATATTTAATATCTATATAACACTTAAATTTATATTTATATTTCAATATAAATATAATGTAGAAAATAAGAAATAATTTGTGTGGCATCATTTTTTT
Source organism: Osedax fenrisi (assembly GCA_964019155.1). Taxonomy (NCBI): domain Eukaryota; kingdom Metazoa; phylum Annelida; class Polychaeta; order Sabellida; family Siboglinidae; genus Osedax; species Osedax fenrisi. The sequence continues at coordinate 76,644,386 of OZ025242.1, forward strand.
TTATTATTCTTTTTACTGATTATAAAGTGAGAGATAATGATTATAAAATTATATTATATATATATATTCATTATTATGATAACACTTAGTAAATTCATCATTATGACAAAATATACAATAATAATGATTTTCATTTTGAAACAAATAGGTAAATGAAACAAAATAACTATAATTCACAAAACAGATTGTACAATTAATATAATTGTTTATATGATTCACACTTAACATTCCTTATATATTTTATATATATGTATACATTTTATACTCGTTAGCCAGTTAAATTGTTTAAAAAATATACTAAAAATTAGATATAATTAGTTAAAATTTATAAAATAAGAGAAAAAGTAAAAAGCCCAAAATAACTGGGCCTGATTATTATGCAACACAGTTATACATACATAAATTCATATATATATATATATATATATATATATATATATATATATATATATAATGTAAATGGCTAATTAGTAATTATCAATTGGAACACCTGCACTATTATTACAAAATCAAAAATGTATATTTATATCTTTGTATATATTTATGGATAAATGTATATAGTTTATTTTACTACGAAATAGGTGACATAAAATATTGCATAATTATAATAATTATAACAATTATAATTGTAATAATAGTAATAAAATTATAATCTAATATCACCACATTAATAGTTATTGAATATTTGTTATTAATCATAAATATGTTATAATGGAATGTGTTCTAGAGTTTAGGTGTAGTATAATCATAAGGGCACTATAGATTATTAATACGAAATGATAAGTAACATGTATCTACTGTACATAAAGAGGCCTCAAAAACTGATTGACAAGTAAATATATGGATATTATAAGATGATAAATGATAAATTAAGAATATATAAGTACATTTAATTAAATATACAAAGTTGAATTTTAGAAATAAAAAAATGCGATGCGAGATTAACAAATAAATTTATTTAGATATTTCTTAACATTAATTATTACATGAAAAATATATTTAATAATTATATTGATATATCAGAAATTTTATAGAGATCTATTTAATGCGAAGCCTACTTCAATTAATCAAATTAACAGATGTTTTGAAAATTTAATCTTTATTAAGATTTGGTAATAAATTTTGTAACAAATAATTAAAAGCATTTTCGTAAAATTAAAAAAAAAAAAAAAATCAATAATATATATTTATACATATATTAACATTAAATGATGAATTAAACACATAAACGCATAATATGAATCTATATAGGATTAAATGTAAACTATGAACTCTCGTTATGTTAACTGTCATCTATTACATCATGTATTACAGCGTTATTACATCATATATTGCCATATTATTGCGTCGCGTACGTTAGTGTCTCTTACTATTTGAAATTGATATGATTTTTAAATTTCGTCGTTATTATTATACAGCGACTAGGTGTAGTATTTCATTACGAAATGTGCACGTACGAGAGGGAATAACACACACGTACGCGTGAGTGGTGCTGCTGCTGCTGAGACGTAACGCGTGTAGCGATACCGGTGATCTCGCGAGAAGTTACTTCGCGGGGAGTGATCTCGTGCGGAATGATAATATTAATGTAAATTATTAAATTATTTATAAATATTAGAATTTAACGAAACGAATTCATCGCACGAGATCACTGCCCGGGAAATCACCGGTTACCGTTCGAAGACGACTACTACATATTCGGCGTTACGCTTCACTCGTAAGGTTTAGTACGTGGAGCGCGTACATTTAAATTATACAATATTCACGTCGGGTGGTGGCGATACAGTAGTATGCGGTGAGAGGGAGGAGGAGGAGAATATGTCCGTCTTAATGTAAAGCTTACTTAAAGATTTAGAAACTAAAGAAATTGTGATCGAACTCGACGAATGATATAAAACTAATTCTAATTTAAAACTTGTTAAAAATGTTCAATTCGATATCGCAGAGTAGGTAGAGAGCGAATGTACACTGATCGCTATGTGTATGATTATTGAAGCCCGTCATATATCACGAGGATATTGTGCTAAGGAAAGATTTGTGCTAAGGAAAGATATAACACTTATGCGAAATCGTATAATTCGATTTTAAAAAATGAACAGCGCTACCTATATAGGTTGTTATTTAAGACAATTGCGTTATTTATAATGTAAATTCGTATCGTATTTAGAATTTAGAATTATGTTATTACTTTTAGAATTTAAAAAAATGGTTTGATATTATTATTTATATGATGAAAACTAAGTCTTCATTACTAATATATAATATAGCAATAGGATACTTTGTTTTAAATATTATACATATCTATGAGGTGAGTAAAAGCTAACTTATTGTATGTAAATTAATAGAATATTGAAAACATTATTGTATAAAAACAGAATCGAACCTAAATCTATTTCAATGGTTCAATACTACTAATACTATTAATTACGTTGAGTAGATATGGAATTTTATATCTTTAATCGGTTAAAATTTAAAATAATTTAAATATATTAAATAATTTAAATAAAATATTTCAAATATTTAATTTCTTGCTGTGGATTTGATTTTTTTAATTTAATTCATAGTCTAATCCAAACTTAAAAATAATAATAGACACGACATAATTCGGTGCACATTTAAATATAAATTAATAATTTATAAATAGTGTAAAATAATATTTGTTAACATTTATTTACTAATAATGTGAAGCATAACTAAATTACATTATACCAAAGAAAGGCTGTCGGTTGAAACATCTGTTGTGGAACTATTATTTTCCGCTCGAGTGATTTTATCGTATTACATCATGATCCACGAGTATAAATTTGATATAAAAATCAATGCAAAAACTCATTTTTTAAATTTATGATTTCAATATGATTATATTAAAATCATAATATAATACACATATTATTTGGAGTGACGACATAGTAAAATAGAAAAACATCGTTTAATTCTAACCGAATCGATAAATAAATTTTATTTTTTAATAAAATATTTATTTAGAAATAAAATTACAAAATATTAATGCATTTTATTTTACAAATAAATCAATATCTCTGATTCAATTTAAACTTAGATTCAAAATTGATTATGATTAAATTTATCACTGAAAAATACCTAGTTCGGAGTACAAAAAATAACCATTGTAGAGATAGCGTACAGATATACTGACCTTAATTATACTATATAATTATACTATAATTATATAACAATATATATAATCAAAATATATAAATGTGATAGTAAGACAAAACGACATGATACAAAAAAATAAGTAATAAACGGAGAAGTAAAATAAAAATAAAACATTGGATTATACGAGCCGTTGATATAATTATTATAATAAGTATATGATATAATAACATATTTATTTAACACTGTTATTATATCACACATAATCATTATTATAATAATTCATAATCATTATGATAATGATTATGATAATGATTATGATACTGTTAATAACAGTCACTGTTACAGTGTTACACTGAGTGTAATAAAAAATATATAACAGTGTTATTTATTTTTTTAAATGCCGATTCACTAAGCTGTATAATTTACTTAGCATACATCAAATACATATACTAGATATGATATACGTTCTAAGTATTATAAAAATGATTTAAATATTTTCACATCATTCTTAGCAGCTCAGCAGCCGAGCATGGCTCAGTCAGCTGTATTATTATAATAATTATAATTATTTAATTTAAAATTATTATAATAATTTACTGTATAATTTATTTAGCATACATCAAAAACATATACTATATATGATATACGTTATAAGTATTATAAAAATAATTGTAATATTTTCACATCATTCTTAGCAGCTCAGCAGCCGAGCATGGCTCAGTCAGCTGTATTATAATTATTTAATTTAAAATTATTATAATAACTATTATTATAACTATTATTATAATAATAGTAACTATTCAAGATATTTTAACACATATTATAAGCTACGTTTAGTAGTTTAATGTCCCCAATATAATTTTATTATTAATAATATTGTATACTTTATAATATACAAATAAGGTTTATTTATATATGAAATAAATAATGATAAAGACTATATTTAAATTCGTTTAATTTTTTTTTAAATATTTGGTATTTATTTACAATATAGTAGTGATCCAATGAATTATGGTTATTATATCATGTGATAAATTCAAAGATTATATAAAATAAAAGATGACAGTTAATTTATTAATAGAGGGCAGTACTATACAATATATATCCAATCAAGATATATCACTGAATTGAATAGACATGTTCATTATTTGAACATTATACATTTTGATGATAATTCTCGTAATATAATTTAATCATAGTTGAAATCTACTATATTATTCATGTCTAAATGTATATAATAGTTTAGTATTATTAAATACTTTACAAATTTAATAATTGATTAATGATTCTTAATTAAAAAATATATTACTAGAATGGTAAGTTAATAATGTTATTTATAAAAAATTATTAGGAATTTTAATATTTACAATAAAGTGAAATAATTGATATAGGTATTACTTTTTAATATACATTCATACTTATTTCATTATAAACCTACTATATTATGGCTGGTGTTCGTATTATAAACTACGCGCAATACTGTGGTTGTACTAGGGAGCTCCAGTACTAGTACTAGTACTCCCTTGTTGTACTAGGGAGTACTCCCTGGTTGTACTAGCGAGTACTCCCTGGTTGTACTAGGGAGTACTCCCTGGTTGTACTAGCGAGTACTCCCTGGTTGTACTAGGGAGTACTTTATGGTTGTACTAAGGAGTACTCCCTGGTTGTACTAGCGAGTACTCCCTGGTTGTACTAGGGAGTACTCCCTGGTTGTACTAGGGAGTACTCACTGGTTGTACTAGCGAGTACTCCCTGGTTGTACTAAGGAGTACTACCTGGTTGTACTAAGGAGTACTCCCTGGTTGTACTAGCGAGTACTCCCTGGTTGTACTAGGGAGTACTTTATGGTTGTACTAAGGAGTACTCCCTGGTTGTACTAGCGAGTACTCCCTGGTTGTACTAGGGAGTACTCCCTGGTTGTACTAAGGAGTACTCCTTGGTTGTACTAAGGTGTACTATCTGGTTGTACTAGGGAATACTCCCTGGTTGTACAAGGGAGTACTTTATGGTTGTACTAAGGATTACTCCCTGGTTGTACTAAGGAGTACTCCCTGGTTGTACTAGGGAATACTACATCCTATAAATAAGAATATAAAGAGAAATATACTCACGTTTAAATTACAATAAATGCAGGTCTTATTATAGGAATTCATTGTATGCATTATACTATCTATTATTACTTCTTTACTATTACATACGAATATAGAACAGTTTAAATTAATCGTAGATATTTTATTATATAATAGATATAAATAGATATTACCTAGAAGTATTTATATATATATATATAAAAAAATAAATATGATGATGAATGGTAATTACATGAAAAGATGCAATGAATACCTACATAAGCTTTCGGAGTATTTATCTTATGTACAGTGTACAATGTACAGTGTACATACGATAAATACTCCGAAAGCTTATGTATGTATTCATTGTACATTGTACACACTATACATTGTAGCACGAACATGATATAACAATAGTATTGTATTACTAATAATACACTAGTAGAACTACACTGACAAGTGAGTTATAAGGGAGTAATAAGGGAGTGATAAGGGAGTGATAAGGGAGTGATAAGGGAATGATAAGGGGTAGGGGCACTGGAACGATTTTGTATGTAGTAGGGACCAACCAATACAAATCAATTTGGTGGTAAAAGTGGGGGGGGGGGACCAATACATAGGCGGTCCCCCTAGATTTTAAAGTATGGGGGGGGGGGCATATCCCCCCTTCCCCCCTGTTGCAGCGCCCCTAATAAGGGGTGGTGGAGTTAGGTGGTAAATATGGATGACACGTCTTATACAAGTGTACGCGACATTAGCTAAGGTATTCGAGCTAGCGGGGGAACCCTGAGCTTGGGCAACAGTAGTAGACGCTCTTGGTGACGTGGTTGAGGTGAACTGAGGTGGTGATGAAGTAGGACGACACGTGACCTGTACGTATCACGTGACCTGTACGACGTATTACGTAATACATGGACTATATACAGTGGCATCAATGTATATTACGCATTGTAAGATGTGCGATAATATCATGGATTATATACAGTAGCATCAGTGTAAATTGTATATATATATATATATATATATATATATATGTATATATATATATATATATATATATATATATGATTCAATTTCATTCAAGATTATATCTATTAATATGTGATACAGTCCATAATATGGACTCCATATGAATACGAAGATTGTAAATCGTTTAAATCTTTAACTATAATTTTTTCTTTTTATACTTTACTCTAAATATATAGGAAATTAAATCTGTGCTGAATGACATATGTCATACGTGTATATAATACTTGCTATACACGGCCGTGTATCGGTGTTTATTTAATACATAATATTTATCGTAGTTCCTAAATCTGAGAAACAACACTCTTTTGTAAACACTACAATTACATTGTTACATCGAGGGCTAACAGGAAGTAGGTAGTGCCGTATAACCATAACAATAGAGCGTCTAATTATAACGATATCGGTCGCTTCCAGTAGCTACTATTGTTATTACCGTTATTGTCAGTACGGTAACGTGATGTTAACAATGGTCGCGGTACAAAAACGTATTATCGTCTTAATTGGGTAAATCAATGTTTACGTTACAATAGCGCCGGTCGGTTAACCCTTAATACACCCTTAACCCTTAATACACAAAGGAGGACACGAATAGAAATGGTATTTACCGCCTGAGATGTCGTGCGTCCTACTATGTGATTTATGATAAAACAGTTTAAACTTTAATGTGGAGTGATTTACCATTTCAGTTTTTAATTTTGAATAATTGCTTTTCTATAATTAAAAGATATATATATATATATATATATATATATATATATATATATATATATATATGCATTATGTACTATTAATATACTAAACACTGTACATATATACGGCATTCAATATATTAATAGTACATATTGCGCGTATACAGTCAGGCTTACAATAGCGTATAAACAACATCCTATATATACACTTACGCACACACAACGTGATAACGCAGCCACACCGATAAACAAGGGTGCATTCACAGGTCGCGGTAGTTGAGTGCATACCCTATACGCACCCGCACCGCACCGCACTCCTCAATAGAATGCACCGCTTACCCTTTAGGTATTAGTGTGGCTCATAGCTGTAAGGTATACCCGGCGTATAGTATACCCTGCAGCGGCGGGTATTATCCGTTGTACATAGTGTACAATGTACACTACAGTGTACACACATGCATACCATCGGTGAGTCATTGTTTACCCCATTCAACTTACACCGACCTACAATGTAGGTCCCCCTATATACACTGACATATACACGTGCACATATATATATTATATTTATATATTTATATATATATATTATATATAATATATATATTTACATATATATATATATATTTATATATATATATATATATATATATATATATATATATATATATATATATATTATTGATGTGATGTGATGACTTACACCGTACACTTATATCGCCCGAGGGCTAAACTTAGCAACGAGTTCATACCTCGCATCAGGTAGGTACGCGACATATGTCCTACTGGTACTGCCTACATATGTCCTACTAGTACCGCCTACATATGTCCTACTAGTACCGCCTACATATGTCCTACCAGTACCGTATACATATGTCCTACTAGTAATGCCTACATATGTCCTACCAGTACTGCCTACATATGACCTACCAGTACCGCCTACATATGTCCTACTAGTACTGCCTACATATGTCCTACCAGTACTGCCTACATATGTCCTACCAGTACCGCCTACATATGTCCTACCAGTACTGCCTACATATGTCATACATATGTCCTACTAGTACCGCCTACATATGTCCTACCAGTACCGCCTACATATATCCTACTAGTACTGCCTACATATGTCCTACCAGTACCGCCTACATATGTCCTACTAGTACTGCCTACATATGTCCTACTAGTACCGCCTACATATGTCCTACTAGTACGGCCTACATATGTCCTACCAGTACTGCCTACATATGTCCTACTAGTACTGCCTACATATGTCCTACATATGTCCTACTAGTACCGCCTACATATGTCCTACTAGTACCGCCTACATATGTCCTACTAGTAATGCCTACATATGTCCTACTAGTACCGCCTACATATGTCCTACTAGTACCGCCTACATATGTCCTACTAGTACTGCCTACATATGTCCTACCAGTACTGCCTACATATGTCCTACTAGTACTGCCTACATATGTCCTACCAGTACTGCCTACATATGTCCTACCAGTACCGCCTACATATGTCCTACCAGTACTGCCTACATATGTCCTACATATGTCCTACTAGTACCGCCTACATATGTCCTACTAGTACCGCCTACATATGTCCTACTAGTAATGCCTACATATGTCCTACTAGTACCGCCTACATATGTCCTACTAGTACCGCCTACATATGTCCTACTAGTAATGCCTACATATGTCCTACCAGTACTGCCTACATATGTCCTACCAGTACTGCCTACATATATCCTACTAGTACCGCCTACATATGTTCTACTAGTACGGCCTACATATGTCCTACTAGTACCGCCTACATATGTCCTACTAGTACTGCCTACATATGTCCTACTAGTATCGCCTACATATTTCCTACCAGTACTGCCTACATATGTCCTACCAGTACTGCCTACATATGTCCTACTAGTACTGCCTACATATGTTCTACTAGTACAGCCTACATATGTCATACATATATCCTACTAGTACCGCCTACATATATCCTACTAGTAATGCCTACATATGTCCTACTAGTACCGCCTACATATGTCCTACTAGTACTGCCTACATATGTCCTACCAGTACCGCCTACATATGTCCTACTAGTACTGCCTACATATTTCCTACTAGTATCGCCTACATATGTTCTACTAGTACAGCCTACATATGTCCTACCAGTACTGCCTACATATGTCCTACCAGTACTGCCTACATATGTCCTACCAGTACCGCCTACATATGTCCTACTAGTACCGCCTACATATGTCTTACCAGTACCGCCTACATATGTCCTACTAGTACCGCATACATATGTACTACTAGTACCGCCTACATATGTCCTACTAGTACTGCCTACATATGTCCTACATATGTCCTACTAGTACCGCCTACATATGTCCTACCAGTACCGCCTACATATGTCCTACTAGTACTGCCTACATATGTCCTACCAGTACTGCCTACATATGTCCTACTAGTACTGCCTACATATGTCCTACATATGTCCTACATATGTCCTACTAGTACCGCCTACATATGTCCTACTAGTACCGCCTACATATGTCCTACTAGTAATGCCTACATATGTCCTACTAGTACCGCCTACATATGTCCTACTAGTACTGCCTACATATGTCCTACTAGTATCGCCTACATATGTCCTACTAGTACTGCCTACATATGTCCTACCAGTACTGCCTACATATGTCCTACTAGTACTGCCTACATATGTCCTACCAGTACTGCCTACATATGTCCTACCAGTACCGCCTACATATGTCCTACCAGTACTGCCTACATATGTCCTACATATGTCCTACTAGTACCGCCTACACATGTCCTACCAGTACTGCCTACATATGTCCTACTAGTAATGCCTACATATGTCCTACCAGTACTTCCTACCTATGTCCTACCAGTACCGCCTACATATGTCCTACTAGTACAGCCTACATATGTCCTACCAGTACTGCCTACATATGTCCTACTAGTACCGCCTACATATGTCCTACCAGTAATGCCTACATATGTCCTACCAGTACTGCCTACATATGTCCTACTAGTACCGCCTACATATGTCCTACTAGTACCGCCTACATATGTCCTACTAGTACTGCCTACATATGTCCTACATATGTCCTACTAGTACCGCCTACATATGTCCTACCAGTACCGCCTACATATGTCCTACCAGTACCGCCTACATATGTCCTACTAGTACCGCCTACATATGTCCTACTAGTACCGCCTACATATATCCTACTAGTACTGCCTACATATGTCCTACCAGTACTGCCTACATATGTCCTAATAGTACCGCCTACATATGTCCTACCAGTACCGCCTACATATGTTCTACCAGTACCGCCTACATATGTCCTACCAGTACCGCCTACATATATCCTACTAGTACTGCCTACATATGTCCTACCAGTACCGCCTACATATGTTCTACTAGTACGGCCTACATATGTCCTAATAGTACAGCCTACATATGTCCTACCAGTACTGCCTACATATGTCCTACTAGTACAGCCTACATATGTCCTACCAGTACCGCCTACATATATCCTACTAGTACTGCCTACATATGTCCTACCAGTACCGCCTACATATGTTCTACTAGTACAGCCTACATATGTCCTACCAGTACTGCCTACATATATCCTACTAGTACCGCCTACATATGTCCTACCAGTACTGCCTACATATATCCTACTAGTACTGCCTACATATGTCCTACCAGTACTGCCTACATATGTCCTAATAGTACCGCCTACATATGTCCTACCAGTACCGCCTACATATGTTCTACCAGTACCGCCTACATATGTCCTACCAGTACCGCCTACATATATCCTACTAGTACTGCCTACATATGTCCTACCAGTACCGCCTACATATGTTCTACTAGTACGGCCTACATATGTCCTAATAGTACAGCCTACATATGTCCTACCAGTACTGCCTACATATGTCCTACTAGTACAGCCTACATATGTCCTACCAGTACCGCCTACATATATCCTACTAGTACTGCCTACATATGTCCTACCAGTACCGCCTACATATGTTCTACTAGTACAGCCTACATATGTCCTACCAGTACTGCCTACATATGTTCTACTAGTACAGCCTACATATGTCCTACCAGTACTGCCTACATATGTCCTACTAGTACAGCCTACATATGTCCTACTGATACTGCCTACATATGTATATATATACATACTAGATGCCATCACATGATACGGTACATGTACACGACTGAAGTGATAGCCGTATTACGATATATGTACGAGACATATGTACGAGACATATGTACGAGACATATGTACGATACATATGTACGAGACATATGTACGAGACATATGTACGATACATATGTACGAGACATATGTACGATACATATGTACGAGACATATGTACGAGACATATGTACGATACATATGTACGAGACATATGTACGAGATACGTGTACGAGAGACACATATGTGTGTCGTACGGTATTCAGTACGGCGCGTACGGTACCGGCGATGAGTCAGTCTCGCATCGGGTTGTAACCCGTACCGCATGCGTATAGTTGATGAGTCATAACTTATAACCGTGTAGTACACACACACGAGAGAAATGTTATCAATGGTTTGTTTCTCTACTTAGTTATATAAATACGGCGCGAGGTATATATATATATATACACGTGACTCCATATATATATATATATATATATATATATATATATATATATATATATATATATGTATATATGCTCACACACATGTAAATATATACGACTAGAAACAGTTGGAAATACTCGGAGTTAATCATAGGACGATAATGCAGATGGATGACGCGTACTGATACACCGCACACGGTATGCACACCGCAGCAGCGTATTGTAGTCAGCCTCCACCTAGCGGCACCCCCTACCGTCAGCATCTCGCCTTATTACTCGGTTATATTAGGTTGCTAACTAACGGAGTCTCCCGCTAATTATGTATACACGATATGAACCATATAGATAGGCTATATATATATATATATATTTATGAAATATATATATTTATATATATATATATTTATAAAATATATTCTATATATATATATTTCTATATTTCACGTGACTAAGGAATGCAAACCGCTGTATTCATAATTATATAATACGTGGATATCATTTAAGGAATGAATACGCATACGTACACAGTGTACGACATACACACACACGCGCGCACACACACACGCACACGCACACACACATATATATATTCACATAGGTAGACATCATTCTCTGTATACGTATTAAATAATACGATTCTCTCTCTGCTCGCATGTTATCGATTGCATAACTACCACTACCACTACCACCACTACCACTACCACTACCACTACCACTATTACGGCTAGCTGTAACGTAACTGTGTCCGCCTGCATGCACGATTACGCAACAAGTATGATTTTAATCTAGGCTTCGTTCTAGAGCATTCCACCGCCACCACCGTCACCACTACCGCCACCGCTGCCACTACCGCCACCACCGCCACCACTACCGCCACCACTACCCCTACTGCCACTAAACAAACCTAGTAATTACAAGTACACGTATGTATGCACGCACGAACAAGCGCGCGCATGTGATCACGAACGTGATGCTCGGCGACATCTTTATTTTAATACCACATTATTGATCACATATTAATATATATATATATATATATATATATATATATATATATATATATATAACGTAACGTAAAATAATATATATCTATATATATATATATAACATAATATTAATATATTAAATGTAAATTATAATGTATGTGTTTTCAAAATCGATATCGACAACATATTAATAAGAAGACGTTTTGATGTATTATTAGATATTATATTATTTCTCAGTGTTAATAACATACATATATATATATATATATATATATATATATAATATATATATATACTCTTTTTTAACAAACAACAATGATCATCGGTCCATCTTTCCCTAACGGCATAGTTTACTATACCACCATTATAACGGTAGACAGATGGAAAGGCCAAAGTTGTATCAACATACTGTCCACCTGACCATCTGTCCACCTGCCCTGCTACATACACCATACCCATTCATTGTTCCCCACGTCTGCCTCTCCACATTCGGTCGGGTTACACCCATCCTAGGTATCACTCTTATCTTGCGAACATTCATCCCCTGTCCACCCATTGTCCCTACCCATTTCCCCTACCTATTACCCCACCTATTACCCCCACCCATTCTCTTCTCCTCATATCACCGATAGATATTTTCCCTGCGGTGACTTTTTTAAGGATTTGAAAGTGTTCGCTAATTTCAAAAATAATTATTTTGATTTCAATTGTACATGAAAAACAATCTAATAAAATACATCAACTGATTTATAATAAATAAATAGGATTATGATATAATTGATTATGAAAAAAGTCTGATTTTTTGTGTGGGGGGGGGGGCAAACAAATATTATGGGGGCAACAATATACCCCTTCAAAAAGGCACTGCTTATGTTGTGCGTCCGTAACGTGTGAACTAAACTATATACATGGTGTGTCCTACCAACACTTGTACATTGTTGCGTGTACGACGTACACTGTACGTGCATTGTACATGCATTGTACACTGTTCATTGTACATGCATTGTACACTGTTCATTGTACATGCATTGTATACTGTGCATTGTACACTGTACATTATACACTGTACATTATACACTGTACATTGTACATGCATTGTACACTGTGTATTGTACACTGTAGATACGATTCCCGACGATTACATGTGTACGCAATAGAGAGGAAGTGTAACGTTATTGTGGTGCCCTTAATAAACATTCATTCATGCAGCACGGCGATATGTTGCTTCCATACAGCATGCGTCATTCGACCAGTGTTATCCGACCACAAACATCTGATGTCTTACGTCTAGCTATGGATAACTAAGTACTACCAACTGCATGTGGGTAATACCCTGGGTACTATCAAGTCCCTTGGGTAATACCCTGAGTACTATCAAACCCCTTTGGGTAATAATTATGGTAATACCACGGAGCTAGAGTAATAATTCTTAGTTCTCTACGGTTCTATAGAATACTTGTTATTGTTGTTGTCGTAACGGTTGTTCGTCGTCTGTACCCTACCCTGTACCCTACCCTGTACCCTACCCTGTACCCTACCCGTAGAACGTACACCGTACATACGTTATGTCACCTGGCCGATCGATGTATTGATCGATCGATCGATTTCTTGTCGTCTAAGAATATATCTAATCGAAAGTATGAACCCGCACGTGTGCGTGTGTGTGTGTGTCGCTAACACTCGAGTTGGTGATTCACTGCGACGCGAACCACAACAACAATACTACGCCACCGAAAGTTCGCAAGTCGCCGTTGTTATTGATTACATAATACTCTCGCCTATAAGCGGCACTTTTCGCGCCGAGGTGCGAATCTAGTACCACCTATTTCGCGCGAACATTAATAACTCACTCGAGCGCACTCGCACTTAAACTCGCACTCGCACCGCGCGCTCGCACTCGAATTACGTAATCTTCACCTGGCGCCGCAGCCGTCGATGTATCTAATCGAGGTAGGATCGGTTCTCATTAGTGATGAGTCATTATTAGTGATGACTCATTATTAGTGATGACTCATTAGTAATCGCCATCGCGACGTTAACTTAACGTTCACCGTAAACACACACACACACACACACACACACACACACACACACACACACGTATATAGCGATATCGTATATAGCGAAATGAATATGGTTACCGGGTGTATTCGGTGCGTACAAGTGTGTGTTAGTGTGTGTTAGTGTGTGTGTGTGGTACTCTCACTACGCACACACCTAGATACACGCACACACAAACACTCAGAAGCACACACGTACACACACCGCATCACTCAGCACACTATAGTGTGGTGTATACGGTGCCGTGTGTCTGTCTGTCTCTCTCACCTAGCGTCGGTGGTTGTTGTTGTGATTTATCACTAAGCACTCGATCGAACCTTATCTCTTTCTCTCTCTCTCTCTCTCTCGTACAGGTAGCTGGGTTCTATAACCGTATATAGTACGATATATACCCTATAGGGTGTATATAGTACGATATAATGGGTGTGTGTATCGTAGGTAACGAAGCCCTTCAGGTTACCATGGTAACTCCAGTAACGCCGTTACTTCAGACTCGGTAACCAGTATCTTAAGTAGTACTAGAAAAACCCTTTTGTACTAAATAACATAGTACTAGTTACTATAGTACTAGGTACTATAGTACAATAGTACCACTTTACCACCCGGTTATCACATTGTGTGGCAAGGTAAGGTAACAGTACTACACACACATGTGTGCGTGTGTATGTGCGTGTGTGTGTGCGTGTGTGTGCGTGTGCGTGTGTGTGCGTGTGCGTGTGCGTGTGTGTGGCGTAAGGATGAGCGGGGCTGCTAAGCAATACGAATGTGAAACATCTGAAATCATAAGTATATGTGTGTGTATGTTAAATATGATTACTTTCGCAATTCTACGAGTTATATCGAAGCCCCTCCCCCCCCCCGCCGCTCGAGTCCACACACGCACCCACACACCCACCCACACACACACACCCACACACATGTGTGCACACCCACCCCAAACTGAATTATTAAATATCACTAATGACCCAAATACTTACTTTCCTGACATTGTTATTAATCAACACAAAATCATTCCCACCAAATCTGTTAAATACTTAGGCGTCAACTTCAATAATAAACTTAATCTAGATAAAAATTACAGCTTATTCACTCAATCTACGACTGCACAACTATTCAATCTTAAAAAAATACGACCATACTTAAATAGAAATACTACTAAACTACTGACTCAGACTCTCATACTTTCAAGACTACAATACTGCAACTCACTATTCGCAGGATCTGAAAAACTGAAAATAGACAAACTAGACAAAATAATTAACCGCTCAATTAGAAATATATACCGACTACAGAAGACTGACTATACAACTAGCATTACTGATTTACGTAACAAACTTAACTGGATAAACACTTAAGACTCTATCAACTACAAAATACTTACAATACTTAAAAAGACTATTACTTATAACTTACCCTATAATTTACGAAACAAAATAAAACATAAACCTAACGCTAGACTTTTACGTAATAACAATTCCACTATACTACACAAACCGATTACCCATTGCATCAAATACGAAAGGAGAAAATTCAGCTCCGCATCAACAATTAGATGGAACAAATTACACCCGCAACTTAGAAATAAAAATATATCAATTAATATCTTTAAAAAGAAATTAATAAAATTACTTATCGCCCAACATTGATGTTCGTTTCACATTATAATATTATCGTGCGAATTATATATATTCGCTATTTGTATCTATGTGTGAAATATATTGTTAGATACACATTATAGAATAATTATATGATGTGTTTAAATAAATACTTTAACAACAACAACAACAACAACACACCCACCCACACCCACACCAACACCCACACCCACACACAAATACACACACGCACACACAAACACACACACATCGCGTAATACAATAATGTATGCCTATTGCGTAATCAACTATGTGTATGTGTAGGTTAGGATACTGGAGCACGCGATAAGTCAGTTAGCTAACGAGCTAGTTAACGATACATCTTCAACGACTGCCTCGTACACACACACGCACGCACACACACGCACGAGCTCGATACTAGGCCCTATAGGGTAGTCCTATATAGCCCTATAGGACCTAGTATCCATTAGCCCGTAGGCTGATGTTGATGTCGCCCCTTAAGCTGCCCGTCCGTAAGCCTGTACGTAAATACGCTCCGGGGTGTGTGTGCGCGTGTGTTTACGTGCGCATCAATAGTTGAGCACACACGCGCACACACGCACTCACGCGCACACATAGTGTGGTACTACATTAGCTGGCCTAATGCGTACCGTACAGACACGTGTTTGAATACACGTTGGCTGTATTATAAGTGAGAGATGATATCAGTGGCGTTGTCATATGTAAATATGTGTACACGTATATATACACACATACACGTACCGCTGATACGATAAGACAACTCGGCGGCGGCGCAGCGCGGTATTTGAATTATTCATATTTTCATATGCGAACGATATCCCGCGCCGCGCCCGAATAGATCCGCTGATTTCTGTGACCACGTGACGTGTATAGAAGGCGCGCGCACGTGACCATTATCGGTGTATCACGTGGTGTACGTGTATCACGTGACATCGTTTATTACACACACACACACCCGCACACACACACACACACACCCGCGGAATACACAATGTACGCGCGGCGAGCGTGTGTCATCGATATAAAGAAAGACTTTATTTACATCGACGGTGGGTGTGGGTGTGGGTGTGTGTGGGTGTGTGATATATAGCTCTAACTATAGTTAAATATAACTATATATATATAGTAGTAGTAGTATCAGTAGCGGTACGCATTACTTTCATATCGAATCAATATATCGATGAATGCAACATATTCGATACCACGAGCGGCGTAGGCTTCAACAGGCTTCGAGTAGAACGTTGCGTAACGCGACAATGTGACGTCACACCGATGACGTCACACACACCGAGATATTACGTAACAACGATATAGGCACGCGTATGCGCAGAGTGTTACCGCAACTTTAATGTAAAACCGCAGACTTATTAGTATATATATATACTAGTATACTATCGCACATTGTGCGTGCGTGCGTGCGTGCGTGTGTGCGCGATACAAGCGCACATCTACAAGCGCGCACCTCTACCTACGCTGCTACCTTTAGGTACGATCATACAATGTTGTACTAAACGCGCCGTACTATGTATTACCCGATGACCTATATAGAGAAGTATGACGCATTGGATGCGCTGATACGTACGTTAGATACGGAACACACGTGATCTTATCCGGGTGACTCATCTCTCTACCCGCACCACTCCGCACACCACTCCGCACTACAACATAGTGTATACCAAAATTGTAGGCCGTACCCGGTACGGCGTACCCTCATACTATAGTACCAAGGACACTAGATACTACTATAGTATATACCCGGTATACATATACTATAGTCTGTACACTCATAATACTATACTACACATACACACACGTATACACTATATGGCATTAACCCCATACAGGCGTTAACATGGTGATATGGGCCTACTTATTGATGGGCTGGTGGCACTCACTCTATAGGCATGGTGATACCTACTACTAGATCGTGTAGGGTTTATCATTCATATTCAGTTTAACGTGAAATCTCGCGACATCGCGACAGATCACGCATACCACGTGACCTCGCCTACCACGTGACCTCGCCTAACTATTATTAAAGATCTTAGATTACCAGGAAACTCGTTATGCGAAATTAAGTTAATTTCGCGATTTCACAATGAATTCAAATGCGAGTTTAATTACCGGCTGGATTCGATCTTTTAGCCTTCGTCATATAGTTAGAGAGACATTCTCTCTAGTTCTATGGCCGTAATAATCATCCACAACGAGGCTACATGTATAACCATAACGAGGCTACATGTATAACCAAAGCGAGGCTACATAACAACTATGTGTAAGACATAACGATTAAGTGCACACACACACACACACATTCTACAGTATCCGTATACACATAATGAATGCACTCTATACTATAATCTATAAAGGAGCGGCGATCTTTTATTACTACGCTAACACACACACACTCACGCACACATACACACCCACACTCACACGCACACACACACGCACACGCACATGTATACGTTATCCTGAGATACATGTCTGCTGCGGCCGAGGCGCTGTATTACGTCACACGTGATATCGATTACGCAATCTCGTTACGTAACTGCGGGCCCGGATTACGTGATTTCAGCGGTGTGTGCGCTGGTGTGCGCTCGTGTGTGCGCGCTCTTGTAGTATAGCGAGCTCTCGAGTAGTGATGGTGTACGAACGCACGCATACACACACGCTCATGAAATAGTTATTAGAATACACACACACACATATATATATATATATATATACTGATATACTATACTGATGTGCAGTCATGGAAGGACATAAGATCAACGGATATAACTAATTAACTATTACACTCGGGGATTACATGCTAGCGTACACGTGATATGCTTGACCGTAGCGTCCGAGTTCAAATGAGTTTATACGGGCATCGTACACGTGAATCCCCCTCCCCCCTCTCTCTCTCTCTCTCTCTCTCTCTCTCTCTCTCTCTCTCTCTCTCTCTCTCTCTCTCTCATCTCTCTCTCTCTCTCTCTCTCTCTCTCTCTCTCTCTCTCTCTCTCTCTCTCTCTCTCTCTCTCTCTCTCTCTCTCTCTCTCTCTCTCTCTCTCTCTCTCTCTCTCTCTCTCTCTCTCTCTCTCTCTCTCTCTCTCTCTCTCTCTCTCTCTCTCTCTCTCTCTCTCTCTCTCTCTCTCTCTCTCTCTCTCTCTCTCTCTAAAATTAAACATTACGTCAAACCGTGTAATACACAACATAATACTACAATGCGTGTTGTTACTTCCGTGTCAGTTTGACTAATAAGGACATGACTAATACGGACATGACGTGAATTCCAATAAAGTGACTACATTGTATATAGGACATACCCCTGCATTGTTGACTAATACAGTAGGCAATAAAAACACATTTTAATACATATACATATACATATATATATATATTGATAGTAAATATATTACAATACGGTGGACCCTACTAATACATGGCAGGGCTAGACACACGGATGCGCGGTGATTCATTACGGCGTGTATCACGTGTTCTGTGGTCACGTGACGTCACTATTATGTAATGATGAGTCTAATTAAGGGTAATTACCTCGATGAGCGCCGCTTCTATAATTACCCTGGTGTAAAAACCTAAATCTGATAATAATAATAAAAATAATAATAATAATAATACGTATTATTTTATATTAGAAGAAAGTTGCATTTGTTGTTTAGGCTATTTATATACGCGACCTATATGTGTTGTTATCTCCTAAACGGCTTAACAATGAGATGTAGTGTTTTTATTGTCGCCCAGTACCTATCCAGCTCAGTGCGTGACGTAACGCGCACATCGCACCGGATACGCACTATTGTGCGGGGGTCAGCCGCACCTCATTACGCAGCCCGGTATACCATATGGGAGTGGGAGAGTGGGGGTGGAGGAGACACCCCGGGAGCATACAGTGAACCAGTAGGCGGGGCGTGTGCAGTCAGGCGTGTTTAGGGGCGTGTCTATAGATTATAGACTACGTAATCGATGTTGCCCCATCACGAACGCACGACATGTAATCGTTATGAACGGGGTCTCCGCTAGGGGCTCCACTAGTTGCACTACATCATAGCAGACCGTATACCTGGTAACGGTACACGGGCTATAGCCGACTTCCGGTGTACACCCCCTAGACTATCGTCATAGTGATGGTATTAACTGACGGTTACTATAGTAACAACTACTGTACGGTAGTGATATCAGCAGCAGCAGCACGGGCATCATCATTGCTTCGTATAGTAATGGTCCACTAAGTTCACTAGTGCGTACTCTATTGTTGTTGTTGTTATTGTTATTGTTGTTATTGTTATTGTTGTTATTGTTATTGTTGTTATTGTTATTGTTGTTGTTGTATTTGATTTAAACAACAACATATTAATATAAAACGTGACCAAACGACTCGCATGTAATAAATATATCACAGACAGTGGATATTAATATATATATATATATATATATATTGAAGAAAGAAAGAAAGAATATTATTCATACGAGACTATAAAAAAGCGATTAAACCACACGGTCGCACAATACAAAACGTACGCCGTACTAATGCGATTACGAAATTCCCTAATGAAACAACATTCATTGATACGCTGATATCACCGGAATCACCGAACCGTGACGGACTGTACTAACCTCTATACAGAGGCATTAATTACCTGTTACGAGAGAGAGAGAGAGAGAGAGTGGGTGTGTGTGTGTGTGCACGTAGTGTATTGTGTAGTGTATTGTGTAGTGTATTGTGTAGTGTATTGTGTAGTGTATTGTGTAGTGTATTGTGTAGTGTATTGTGTAGCCTAGGTAATGATAAGTAACACGAACAATAGCGAGAGACACGCGCGTCCTGTGTTGCGTACGTCATACGTCTATATATACACACACACACATATATATATATATATATATATATATATATATATATGATTTACTATATGTATAAATCAATAGCTAGTTGAAACGACGACATACCAAGCCATAGTAATGACAATAGTAATGACAGTATTCGTAGTAGAAGAATCATCATCAGCAGCAGCAGTATTATTATTATTAGTAGTATACTAATATAGTAGTAGTATTACCAAAGCCCTTCGCTATTACTATAGTAATATATACTACTATTACTGTAGTATACTAATACTAATAGTTAATATTCTATATATTTCTACTATAGGAGCTAAACAATAACGCGTATATGCGCTTGGCTAGAACTTTCTCCACTCGCCTCTTTCTCCATCACCTACCCTCCTCCCCATCGCCATCCACCAGTACGTAACAATACCCACCCTATGCAGCAGACAGACGACCACCCCCATCGCAAGCACCATCAGCACCAGAGCCAGCACCATAGGGCTTTCTCCGGCTACGGTGACCAACTGTCTCAGAAGCGTTACGTCGAGCGTTGGCTTGACGACAGGCCCGAGTTCGTCGAACAGTACCTACGCGAGAAACGAGGCAAGACCGCCCCCGTCCCCACCGCCCCGCTCGTCGCCACGCCCACCGTCACGCCCATCACCACCGCCACCACGACCACCGCCATCATCTGCAGGGGGTCAGGGTTCGCGGCGCAGCAGACGTCCGCAACCGAGCGAGACCTCCTCTACGACATCGTAGCCGACATAGCCGGAGGTCACGTGAGTTCCGGTGACGCGATACCCCTTTGTAGGCGTATCCTTCGCGGGGCGTGCGTTCTGATCGGGGCGAGCAGGTGTTCCATGTTCTTGGTCGACGGACGGGAACTCGTCAGCGAGTTGTTCGACGTCACCGCCGGAAGCGAGGTACGACACGCCCCTTCAGCCGCCTCCGCCGGTTTCCACCAGGGGGAACGTAAGATACGACTTCCGATCGACGTCGGCATTCTGGGAGAAGTGGCCACCACCGGTATTACGGCCAATGTAATGGACGCCTACTCGGTTAGTTATAGGCCTATGTATAGGGGCGCTGCGACATGGGGGGGGGGGGGGGGGACGGGGGGATATGTCCCCCCCACTTTATAATCTAGGGGGATCTCCTATGTATTGGTATTTCACCCTACTTTTACCACATAATTGATGTTGATTGGTTGGTCCCCCCTACATACAACATCGTTCAAGCACCCTTACTTATGTATGCTTGTATGAATGTACTAATGAATATGTGTGTGTACTACTACTACAACTAGTGCAATACTTTATTAAGTATTATATTGTCCTGTACTGAATGCTATAATTCTTATTATAAACCAGTTTAATATCTGATATTTTCTACCGCATGTTGTACCTATAGATGGTGGTATACAATTACTATAGTATACTACACTTACTGCTACCATTACCGCTACCAAAACATGTTGTAACTACTACTATTACTACTACTATCACTACTAGGGTTTGAAATGAACACATTTTGCAAAGCTTCGAAGTTGTCTCAGTCCATAAAATAACCTTTGAAATCTTCACAGTCTATAGACAAATTGTATATAATTTGTTGTGTTAAAAGCTTCGGCTCGTATTGATATGCACCTAAGCATTTGTCATACTACTAATACTACTACTACTACTACTACTACTACTACTACTACTACTACTACTACTACTACTACTACTACTACTACTACTACTACTACTACTACTACTACTACTACTACTACTACTACTACTACTACTACTACTACTACTACTACTACTACTACTACTACTACTACTACTACTACTACTACTACTACTACTACTACTACTACTACTACTACTACTACTACTACTACTACTACTACTACTACTACTACTACTACTACTACTCCTACTACTACTACTACTACTACTTCTCCAGGGGTAGTAGTAATACCACCTCACCACCACATATTTTTTCATACAAGATAAATCATCAATTATAATTATTGAAAAAACGTATTTCTAAGTATATGTTAAGCGTAAGTATTTTAAGTATTTCCAAGTAGTACTGTGATTTAAGTAGTTCAGTGAATACGTATTGTAAGGCCGCACATAGGTATATTTAATATACGTGTGCATTACATTTACACTTAATACATATAGATATCCCCTCCCCCATAGTGAGAAACGTGTACTATCTTTATGTAGTGGAGATGTAGCGTCACTTGTGCCGGGTTCAGATGTGACCAGTAGTTTACTTCTAACGTACGTGTTATAGTATTACTATAGTAGTAACGAGTAACTCACTACTTAACACACACACACACACACGTGTATCTACTAAGTACATGTAGTTACTAGGGGCAACGCTGGAACGATGGTGTGTATGTAGGGGGGACTAACCAATCAAAATAAATGTTGTGCTAAAAGTTAGGGGGGACCAATACATAGGAGATCCCCTAGATTTTAAAGTGGGTGGACCCCCCGTCCTCCCGCCCTGTTGCAGCGCCCCCTAGTAGTTACGGCGTATACCTAGGTAGTACCTGGTAGTACGTCCTCGACTAGTAAGCTATACGTACATGTAACGACATCTACGTTCTCGGTTGACAACCATCACCGTGCAAGTGGATGGTAACTATGGGGTGGTGACCTCCGCAGTAGGGTTATGAAGTATACACCCATTAGCACTGCTCAAATAAGCTCTTCCTCGTCTAACTTTTACGAATATTGATAATATAATTATAATATATTACATAATTGATATTATATTATCGATGCCGAGCAAGTTCGACCCGACTGACTACTATATAATATGGCTATATATATACGAATGAATGAAAGAACGATATGCAATGTATTCATATAATATACATACATAATTAATACACACGGCATATGTATACAATACAATATAGTTATATAATGAGTAAAAAAGGAATCATTTAATAGCAATATGCTTTCGAGAAAGGATTCCACACATAAATATATAAGAATTAAAGAACAAACAAAAAAGAAATACGATAATAACATAACAGTATATATATATATATATATATATTAGCTTATTATGCGCATGACTGCGCCATTACACATTCCTCCTAGTACAGCACCACACGTAAAGAGTGTGCTTAGCATGTGTTATACCGTACCATTAACACATGTGTGTTTTACCGAGGAGGTATACTGTACCGGGTGTCCAATGTGTACCAGGTATACTGTACTAGGTACCATGTACAATGTAAGTTGTACAATTGTACATGTCACATGACAGTTTATACTTAGTGTATATATTATACTATAGTATAATTTTTGTAATAATTCATTGATCTACTTATATACTATACTATATATAGTATACAAATATAATAAGTACCAGAATGAGGTACTATAGTACCCGAATGCTACTTTTCACTAAGTATATAATTAGTAATTATTAATTACTATAGTAACTGTTCGTCGAGTTTGTCTACTGTTGTCTACTATCTACTTTAGAAAGCATCACTTAATTCGTACTTCACTCGGATATGTTATTTGTTTATATGAATATTTACATGTTTATACTCCACTTGGTTATGTATATATATATATATATATATATATATATATATAATGTATATATACATACACTTTATATTAGTTTATACCTATATACATTTAATCATATACGTACCAATCTCGAGTTCCTATAAAATACATCTATTTAGCATAGACTATGAACACCGAAACACCAAATAAGATAGACGTAGACAAACAGAGTTGCACTAGTATCATACACCGCCGCTTTAGAACATCAAAGAGACACCTATAGGTGGTATACCGCACACCTAACTGCTATAGCTACTACTCGAGGCTACGATTCCCTCGCGAAGGTAGGTGCCGACTAGTGATGCAGTAAATTATGCTCACATCTAAAGCATGATGCAGTCTCAGTCTCGGTTACCTAAAGTCTCAACTCGGCTCGGGCTCGTTTTGTTAGAGTCTCGGCTCGGGCTCGTTTTTTTTCCGAAAATCAAAGTCTCGGCTCTGCATCAATAACCAAAAGTCTCGGCTCGGCATCACAGAGCTCGGCATCATTTACATCCCTAGTTTGCACCCACAGAGCTAGAGAGAAGAGCTAGCTCTCTAGCTCTGTGGTTTGCACTCAATACATCACCGGTATATACCACAGCGTGCGTGTATGACGTCACACATTATGTAACCGTAGACATCCAGGTATTACATAATACGTGTACGTGAGCTATTGTGTTAAGTATATAATCAATATATCAACGTATATACGTATATATATAGATTATATTTAACAATGGCATGAAAGATATACACATATTAGCTAATATATGCACCGAATACGTTCTACGCTACGCGACGACCTACGCATTTGCATATTTGTATTTAACTATTCGTTAATTAATTATTCACATATTGTGTTACCGGTATTTCACTAATAATAGCGATTCATAACATCCGGCGGTACACGCGCGAAGACGCCGTTCTAAAAATAGACGAACGTAAACATTCGTTATTCGTAAATAACGCGTCTATAAATAGAGATCACGTGGTCGACTAAAGTTTAAAATATAATGAGGTAGGCCGCAGTAGTCGTCTCGTTATCCCATAGGAGTGTATGCGCACGTATACTATATGTATTGAATATTTATGTAGATTTATTACGCGCGGCGGCGAAGGTGACTTGCGTATACGAAGACTTTGACACATCCGCTTGTAAACACACCGATCGTAGAGAGTGTGCGGCGCGCGAAAGCTAGGGGAAACTCTATTCAATAATCGCGAATGACAATGGAAAAATAAAATAATGTACAATGTACAATGTACCATGTAATAAAATGTATGACCTCTAATATATATATTTACATAGCTATATATATATATATATATATATATATATATATATATATATATATATATATATGTATATTGTCGGATGATTAAAATAATTCTGTAAAATAAAGAATTATAGTAAAAATCTATAGAATAAAGAATAAATTATAAGAAATAAATTAAAAATTGAAAATTGAATAACATATATCAGATATGTGGTTATTTATCAATAAGGGGATATCGTTATTGAATTACACATAACCGCACTCCCATACGCACTCCCACACACCCACACACCCACACACTCAACTACTCCAACACACACACTATTAAAGTTACTTTCTAGTATTAACTTGCGCATGTTGTATTCCTGCCGTCTCCTAAGATTAATATTCTATGTTGTTTATGCTCTTGATTTTAGTTTATTTATTTCTGTATATATATACGCACACTGTGCGTCGAATAGTGTGCGTTCATGCGCACACTGTGCGACGCACATATAATAAATTAGTAATTCAATTAGTATTTCAAGCGGTGCCAATTTAAATAATAAATATTGCCGCTCGTTTGTATCCATTTATGTGCATTTGTGCGCGTTTGTGCGCGTTTGTGTGCGTGTTCCGTATGTTCGAGGATTAATAAATCTTCGTAGATCATTGTTTTGTAATCATATATTTTAATTAAAATGTATATAACAATAATTGATTGTTCACTGACACCGCAATGCTTTATTACATGTACACACACATACATATGAATGTTAATATAAGTGCGCAGGCTATAAATAGAACGACACAAACATCTCGTAAAGAACCAATTGTTGCGCCTCGCAACTAAATATATAGTAATACCGCTGCTGCTACTGTTGCTATTACTGCTATTACCGTCGCTATAGAGATATATATATAGAGAGAGAGAGTGAGAGAGAGAGAGAGTGAGAGAGAGAAAGAGAGAGAGAGAGAAAGATAGAGAGATATCTAGAGCTCTCTGTTGCCGCTGCCGTGATTATGAATTATTCGACTTGGGTGGCATTCGTTAGCAGCATTCGTTAGCAGCATTCGTTAGCAGCATTCGTTAGCAGCATGTCGACAGAGAACATGATATATAGTCTTAATCGTAGATGTACTGTAGATACGCATACACACACTCGCACACACACTCGCACACACACACGCACACACACGCACAGTGCGTCGCACACTCGTGTGTATATATGAATACATTTACCATCTTTTAAACATATGTTTATAAATATTTTAAGTATATCAGTTATTAATTATTATATTATTATTCTTATTATCAACTTCATCATCATCATCATTATTATCATCATCATTAATGATAATTATCATGACCGTGATCATTATCAATATCATATATGATTAGTATTCTATAGTATATTATAATATCATATACATAATAATCATCATCAACATCATCGTCATCATCAACATCAACATCAGCATCATCATCATCATTATAATAATTATCATAACTCATTTTATCTGCAGAGAAATATATGATACTCACTATTGGTATGTGTAGTGGTGGTATGTGTAGTTGTAGTGGTAGTGGTATGTGTAGTGGTATGATAGGGCGTGATTTAGTTTTAATTACCTGCATACCTCCTTCCCTCTTTCCCTCATTCCTCTCTCCCTCCTTATGCGTTCCCCAGTCTCCCGTCTACAACTTAACTAATGACTAATTAGTTCTTAACTAATCTACATCTTAACTAATGAACGTTTAAGTGGATCACATATATTCATTAATATCGCACTGCTAGCTAGTATACCCGAGTATTACCGAGTGTAACCCGAGTGTAACCCGAATGGACCCGAGTTTAAGATAGGAGGAGGAGGAGGAGGATGAATATGATGATGAGAGTAGGATTATGTCTATTACATAACGATAATTTATTCATTTCAAGTCGCTCTCTACCAATCATACGCTTTTCTTTCCGAGTTGATCTCGGGAACATTCATTACTCGTCCATGGCAACATTCGTAGCGGTAATGCCGCGGTGTTAACGATGATGCAGGGTCACTGATCAATCGCACCAATCAGAACACTTTAACATTATATAATAATCTGATTGGATGAGCCACGAACCCGCACATTTAAAACCGCAATCTTATAAAATCGTAAATAGATTAAAAAGATAATACATATATACATTTTTCATAGCGGATTTATATTACAGTTTAACGAGATTTTAAACTATGATTATATATATATATAATATGATATATCATGTGAATCGTGAAGGCAATTAATAATATAATTATAATGCATATCAGCACATACATAGATACGCACACACAGTATGACATACACACACATACATATAGTCAGACGTGAGCTTAAATACCCGCATTACCTACCGGGTAAAGTGAGTCATCGGGTACGTCGAACACCGACGATATCGCCACGCCCCAATTTAATATGTCTATTTATATCGATGACGTATATGACGTCACGCACCACCACCACTCGATGACTCACTCACGCATGCACCACCACTCGACAGGACCCTCGCTTCAACAAGGAGGTGGACTCTCAGACCGGATGGAAGACGTCCTGTCTGCTGGCCGTGGCGTTGCGAGACCACAACAACCGCATTATAGGCGTGGCCGAAGCGGTGAACAGGGAGTGCGACCACGAACAGTCTTTCGACGAACACAATGTCAAGGTCAGTCAGCTAGTCTAACCGTGGCAGTCGCTAGATGAATATATTTACTTAGATGTACATATATATATTCGTATATTGTCTAGTATTATTGTTAGGTAAATAAAGACAAATAATTATTCGACGTAAGTAACTCTAATGTAATTAATAACTAGACGATAAACTATTCTGCGCGTGCGCACACCTCTACGTGTGAGTCACCGCTCCTAATACGGTAGCAGCCGCACCGGCCAGGTAAACCAGTCTCAATTATTAAATACCTGGAATACCCTCCGCCGATGTATCGAACGCTACCGATGATGAATCATACACCGCGGCAGCGATGATGAATCATTGTTATACACGAGTATGACTCATCGCTCATTGCTCCTACGTCACGTGCTGTTATCACGTGGCCTCCTCCTCCTCGTAACCACCGGCTAATCGATATAGTCGAGAACGTTGGGTTGTGGGCGGGGTCGGGTGAGGGGGGTAGGCGAGCGGTAGGCTGGGTGGGGAGTAGGCGAGCGATATATCGGTAACACGGGAGTGTAGGCAGGATTATAGTAGGCTATAGTAGGCTAAAGTAGGCTAAAGTAGGCTATAGAATACACTCCATATGACTATAATTAACTTATAACACTCAACAACATTTAAAAACAAACTACGTATACTTACCACATATCCAAACAATTTATTTTACTATTATTATGTTATTGTTTAGTACGGATGTCGCCATAACTTTATATCTCACTTCCGAACACTTCTGACCATTTGCCCACTTTCTTCTTACCACTACCTTCTGACTACTTGACCACTTGCCCTCGTGGTATACTAACAACACCTGACCACTTGCCCACCTATTACTGACCACTTGACCACTTGCCCACCTATTACTGACCACTTGCCCACCTGCCCCCCTCGTACAGATGTTCACGTCCTACCTGACATTCTGCGGTATAGCGTTGTCCAACTCCTGGAAGTACGAGAAGTCCCTCACCGAAACCAGGAACTGTCAGGTTAGCCCCTACAGTACGCGCTATGCACGGGTGTATCGTTATTCGTTAGTTCAGTCCTTCCGAGCAACTTACACCAAGTAGTTCACTTATAACCACACGGCTCTAATGTACCTTCGACGCCGCCCTCGTGTTAAGGCATCCGTGTTGTTAACGAGAGAGAGGATCATTTATTTATACACACTTATATGAGGTCGCTTCTAAATATTATGTTAAGACATATTTTAATGGTCCGGACGAGGCTCGAACCCGCGTCCTTCTACTTACGCGTCTGACGCCTTAGCCAGCCGAGCCACACGGGTAGTTATATATCCGTAGTAGCTATTCTTCGTTATTAGTAGTGCGGGGTATTACGTACGACCGGTATCTTAGGGTTTGCTTATATTGCGAGCATAGGTTGGACATACAGTAGTTGTATCTACGTGATGTTATTCGCCACCCACTGTCCATCTGTCCACCTGGTGAACTGTCCTAATGCAATCACACCCTATAGGGGTGTATATAGGGGTCTATAGGGTCTATAGACCAGATACAGTGAGCTATCGTAGCTCGTAAAGATAAGCGTACTACCGCACGGAGAGTGATTCATCCGCCTCTATACGTGAGTGGAGAGTGAGTCATCCCTCTATAGGTGAGCGGAGAATGAGTCATCCACCGTAGCCTCCGTCGCTATCAAAACACCATCGGTAAGCCGGTAAATCAAGACTCGATAGTGAAGTGTTAAACACCTGCCAATGATGCGTGTTTAACTCCGCGTAACGGTCGGTGTTAAACACGTGTCTCTTGATGTCGCCGCGCTATATGAACACATATTACGTAACTTTCTATAATGATTACGTAACTTTCTATAATGATTACATAACTTTCTATAATTATTACGTAACTTTCTATAATTATTACGTAACTTTCTATAATTATTACGTAACTTACTATAATTATTACGTAACGGACGTGTTGCGTAATATAAATCAAATTACATCATCGGTATCACCGAGTCACGCGCAATCGTGATGATACGTCTGCCACTCGATTACCTCTTCGTGCGCGCGCGCGAGATAACGTGAGATAACGCGAGATAACGTGCGAGATAACGTGATATACGGCGATATAACGTGAGATAACGCGAGATAACGTGAGATACGGCGATATATAACACACGTGACCCCCCTCAATCTCTCGCTCGTGTTCCAGACGCTTCTGGATCTCGTGAGAATCATCAGCGACGAGCACGCCGACCTCGAACGACTCTGCGTCAAGGTCATGGAACTGTTGGTGGCCAATCTGTACTGCCAAAGAGCTCAGATCCTTCTCATCGACCCGGATGCTAAGGTAGGCGTCAACACGTGACCGATACTAGCACACGTGGTCCGTGCGTGCGTGTGTGTGCGTGTGTATTAAAGTATGCGTGCGTGTGACATACATTCTTTACGTTCACAGAGTGGTTATTCGAAAGTGTTTAATTATCCAGAAATACAGGACAACATGTTTGTATATTACTGTTATTGTTACTACTACTGTTACTACTACCACCATACTATAATTATAATATACCTCTATCACTACTACTACTACTTCTACTGTTAATGCCGCTATTACTTCGAATAACACAACCACTACTACTAGTATTATTACTACTACTACTACTACTACTACTACCACTACAATTAGTATTATAATTATATTTAACACAGGATAAATGAAAGCTACAATGCCCCGATGAACTCAGCAATAGCTGGATACAGTATCTCCCAAGACAGGGTTAGTAATATAAAACAATATATATATATACTACTTACAAGTCCACCTATCCGAAGTAATCCATATAGTTAATTACGCCCTAATATTGTTTACATAATCTATTAGTTTTAATGTGAGAACGTCACCTTTAACATCTCAGCGTCATAGTTAGTGTAAGATAAGTGTATACAGCATATATGCTTCATTGCGATTGTATGAATAATTGAAATGTTTTCATTTTATAATTCGTATATTCGTATTATTTTGTCTATAATTTACCGTTACCGCTCCACTGCAAGTTTTGGGTGCAGCACAA
Organism: Osedax fenrisi; assembly: GCA_964019155.1. Lineage (NCBI taxonomy): Eukaryota > Metazoa > Annelida > Polychaeta > Sabellida > Siboglinidae > Osedax > Osedax fenrisi. The sequence goes on from OZ025242.1 coordinate 76,676,068, forward strand.
TGTGTAAATTTCAAGTATGATTATATATTACAAGTGAAAATTATATTCTATTTTTAAATACCAGAACTCACATATATGCAGCACTCACCAGAATGAGAGTGCTATTAATTAATAGCACTTAATTCATCACACTTCTATACATTTTAATAATAATAATAATAATAATAATAATAATAATAATAATAATAATAATAATAATAATAATAATAATAATAATAATAATAATAATAATAATAGAATATATAGTATTCATTCGAAGTTCCTCTTTTTCTCAGCATCAACTTTTTAACGATCCCTATTAGATATACGAAGACTCATCACTATCACAATAGTACACGGTATATCTCTATAATGCAGTATATTACCTATAGTATAATATCATACTATATGCAGAATATATATGATATTATATAAGCTGTATACAGTATCATATATAATACATTGTATACATAATATATATTATTATTAAAAAATTAATTGTTCCCAATTATCAAATATTGTCATGTGTATCTTCAGATACATTGCGCACCCATCGTTGGGTAAACCCGCCCACCTACCTACATGTAATATACCAGCGTATACAATATATATATATATATATATATATATAATATATATTATATATATATATAACAATTGTTAATACAATTATTAATACTTGTATAACCCTTCACTGACAACAATACAAAAACATATTCAATATAACCTACACCTTTTGTACGTTCGATTAAATATTATTAAAAGTACAAGTTCGAGTTCGGGATTACTTATTTATCAAAGCGCTAGCAGTTAAGTTACGTAATAGCTTTAATAGTCAACACACACTTCCGGTACCCGTAACATACGGGGTCCATGGGGCTAGGAACAATGCGTAGGGTTCATGGGGCTAGGAACAATGTACGGGGTCCATGGGGCTAGGAACAATGCACGGGGTTCATGTCATGGAGCCGAGGTAACTGCGTGGTGTTTGCAACGTATCTAATCGATGCAGCACACAGCAAACAGTAAAACATTACCGCTAGATAGATTTGTAGTAATGACCTCTATTTACCCTTGTAGATAATCAACATCGAAGACGTTACCTACGACGACAGATTCAACCCCTGGGTAGGTACTCATTGCTACTACTATAGTATACTATAGTATACTACTACTACTACTACTACTACTACTACTACTACTACTACTACTACTACTACTACTACTACTACTACTACAACTACTACTACTACTACTACTACTACTACTACCGTGTAAATAGGTGTGGCTATATAAACAATACTAAGTGTGTAGTTTATATACTGTGAACGCATATGTGTATACGTGCTCTTTTGTTTATCCGAACCCACTCATTTATGAAATATACAATGTTTAATAAATACTTTTACAGTTAATTAATAGTTATTATTATTTAATTAATAACTGGTCTGAAGTCTCTATTACACATTCGTAGTATTCGCGGAAAGCGTTCCCACCGCCGCGCTAATACTAGGGTATCACGTGGTACCACCGCGGACCACGTGTCTAGAGTTAACCACGCCCCGACCCGCCCTCTCAGATGGAAGACACGTCTAGGAGCTGTTTGACGACGAGGAGTGTTATGGCCACGCCCCTAAAGAGCTCTGACGGCGGCAAGATAGCCGTGATGCTGGTGGCGAACAAACTGCGTGCGTCGCTAACGCCCGCCTCCAAGAAGAACACTTCCTCCTCCGCGGCGTCTGTCTGTCACCCGGGGGACGTGTTGTGTTCGTCCGGCTTCAGCGATAGCGATTCGGCGTTGTTCGTGGTTAGTGTACGCGTGTGCGTGCGTGCGACCGTAAAGTACGCGTGCGTTTGCGCGCAATGTGTACTTCGGTGAATAATGTACGTGGGTGTCACAGTCACACATATACATACAAAAATATACTGTATAATGTCATACATATATATATATATATATATATATATATATATATATATATATATATATATATATATATATATATATATATATATATATATATATATATATATATATATATATGTGTGTGTGATATATTTTAATGTATATGTACATTATACAATACAAACTATATAATACGAATTGTACACTATACAATGAAAATTATACACTAAAGTGTACACTTTTCATTATATACACCTATCATTGTACGATATACACTAATATATATATATATATATATATATATATATATATACCGTATATACACTGCTGTACAATACAGCATACATTAACCCCTAGTAGACACAATATCAGTCACAGTACCCGAGAGTAAGAGATGTAAGGTAACCGTTGTAACTAACACCTGTAACTATAGCCCCGCCCCCGCCCCGCCCCCACGCTAAAGTAAACAGCGTACTAACTCTCTCTGCGAACTCTACATAACGAACTCTACACATAGCGAACTTCCTATGTAAATACACGTACACATGAACGTGATGTTTACAGCCGTGTGAATGTTCTAGAACCTCAGTGTGTAGGTGTGTGTAGGTGTGCGTGTGCGTGTAGGTGTGTAGGTGTGAGTGTGTAGGTGTGTAGGTGTGTGTGTGTGTGTGCGTGTATGGTTATGTTAATACCACTTAAGGGGTATTACGATTTCGATATCCTCGTGTCCCATGGGGTACATAGCAGTGGCTAGTGTTAATTACTTCGCACAGAGCGATATCGTCCACTACCCCTTACTCCTCTACCCCTTTAAGGGTTTATTTCCAGTATCTACCCCCACCCCCACCCCCGTATCTCCCGTTAGCCGCTATGGTCAAATATATACCGGATCAACACTCTAATAACACTCTCCACTTATGGCTGGCGTTTGTGGCTGGCTATTTTTGTATGTGTATATAATATATACCATATATATATATATATATATATATATATATATATATATATATATATATATATATATCAATATACACGCGAGTTATATGGGAGTTATTGATGATTTCGGTTGCTATGTTTACAATTACACGACTGCAAGGTCATCGCTAATGGTCATGCTGGATACCACCTGCACCCGAAGGTCATCACCCGGAGGTCACCATAAATCACAGTACCTGTGCCGACATTCATGCGGTCAACTACCTGTGCAGGTCAATATGGCCGTAGTGACGTCATTACGTGTTTAACAGTGCCACTACTACCTGACTACTATAATAGTAGTAATAGTAGTAGTAGTAGTAGTAGTAGTAGTTGTATTATACTATAGTATTAGTAGTAGTATACTACGACTACTGCTACTGCTACTGCTACTGCTACTGCTACTGCTACTGCTAATGCTACTGCTACTGCTACTGCTACTGATACTGCTACTTATACAGCTACAGCTACTGCTACTACTACTGCTACTGCTACTGCTACTGCTAATGCTACTGCTACTGCTACTGCTACTGCTACTGCTACTGCTACTGCTAATGCTACTGCTACTGCTACTGCTACTGCTACTGCTACTGCTACTTATACAGCTACAGCTACTACAGCTACTGCTACTACTACTAGTACTAATATTACTACTACATAACCCACTATATATACCACATACCCATACCCATACACATACACATACCCATAACTACATACATACACGTTATTAGTTACATAGCTAATATCACTCTTCATTAGATGTGCACTGTGTAAGTACATTGTGTAATGTACTTACACGTATATAGTCATTATATCTCTTTACAATATGAACTTTAAGGCGTACACTGTATAATATACATTGTATACATATAATATATATATATATATATATATATATATATATATATATACAATAGATATACTCCAATTATTATTCGAAATAAATTGAATTTATAGAAATCAATACAATAAAAATAACCACTACCACATTGATTGCCTTGAAGTCTCGCATCTCGTGACGTACGCACACACGTGTGTATATCTCGTATCGTATAGCTGTGCGCACACACTCACGCACACGTACATACGCATAAACGTGCGTGTGTTTATACAGGTGTTTCGGGGTGGACATCGGGGGTGGGGGAGCAGCGCGCGTATCGTCTTACGGAAGGGTGATTCACCCGCGCGGAAGTAGGGGTGTAGCCGACAACATACTTATAGTGGCGGTAATTGCTCGGGTGTGTAATTGACGCCGTGGCTTCGATACCGCAGTGCCTACTACCCGTGTACTATTACGTATCAAGTCCCACGAGTATCGGTGTATCATATAGGTACCGATACAGTACCTATGCGATACAAGTCGCCTGTAGTAAATTCACTACTGATGAATGCGTTCAACTCTTAACACTAACACTGACACTGACACTAATACTAACACTGACACTGACACTAACACTGACACGGCCACTAACACTAACACTAATATTGACACTAACACTGACACTAACTCTGGCACTAACTCTGACACTGACACTAACATTGACACTGACACTAACACTGACAATAACACTAACACTGACACTGACACTAACACTGTGAAAACTAACAGAAATAGTGACATCGAGTAAAGCCCGCACACCACACGTGATATATCACATGATACACCACAAGATAGACCACATGATGTTTATCGACACGAACACATAGTAAGACCATATCACATGACACCGTGGTAACCTATAGCCCTAACACTGACAGTCGCATGCATTGAACACACACGCTAACTATGTCCTCGGTACATGTCCTGCCGTTTACTAAGGGTGACTAACTTACATGGGTAGGTATAGGGGTAGGTATAGGGGTAGGGGTAGGTGTAGGTATAGGTATAACTTACACTACAGGTGGTAGTACGTATCTTTACCACGTAGATATACAATCCACCCCCACCCCCACCACCCCACCCCCGGTTCTTTCACTAACATAGAACAACATCACCTATAACACAAACGTGTGTGTATGTATGTAAACGATGCTGTACCTGTTACCACTACACATACCACCGGTAACATCATTACCACACTGTTGTTATCGTGACCTGGTTCGAATGTATATATTATGTAATGTGTAATATTATATGAACATTATATTCCGCATAATTGATATATTTGTTGACAACCAAATTTATATAATGTCTCTAATATTTATATAAAATAATATACACACAAATATATCCGAGTATATAATGACGTTAACGATTACTTCCTCTCCCTTTATAACCAACTCCACGTATTACATAACGTGCTGACTGTTACGTCAGAGAGGCCAGCTGCTCATGATATTACGTAATATCACGTCACGAGTAATTACATAACACCGGCGCGTGTAACTGAATACTAATGAGGAGCAAGCCGCTGTGGTTATAACCGAATTAGCGTATATTACGATATCTCCCTTTCTCCCTTTCTCTCTCGCTCTCTCTCCCTTTATCTCACTCTCTATCTCTCTCCCTCTCCCTCTCTATCTCTCTCTCTCTCTCTCTCCCTATCTCTATCTCTCTATCTCTCTCTCTCTCTCTCTCTCTCTCTCTCTCTCTCTCTCTCTCTCTCTCTCTCTCTCTCTCTCTCTCTCTCTCTATCTCTCTCTCTCTATCTCTCTCTCTCTCCCTATCCATTTCTCTCTCACTCCCTTTCTATCACTCTCCCTTTCTCTCTCTCTCCCTTTCTCTCTCTCTCTATCTCTTTCTATCTCTATCTCTATCTCCTTTTCTATCACTCTCTATCCATTTCTCTCTCTCACTCCCTTTCTCTCTCTCTCCCTCTCTATCTCTCTCTCTACTAATATTCGTGTATCTCTATATATTTAACTCCGTCACTCTATAATTATCTCCACACATCTCTCTATCTATATATTGCTCTTTTTATGTGATATCATGTCTAACTCCATCTCTGTCTATTTACATTCTCCCTAAGTATCTCCATACTCCTCCTCGCTATATCACCCTCTGGCTATATCACCCTCTCCCCCCCCCCCCAATCGCTCTCCCTCATTCTCCTTCTACAGCTACACCTAACTCACTATCTCTATTAATCTATATTATTATTCAGTAATCACGGTATACTATAGTATAGTATAGTATAGTATAGTATAGTATAGTGTATAGAGTGAATATAGTATCACGGTATACTATTATATATATATATATATATATATATAATGTGTATGTAATATAGTAAATAATACGTTATGTAATATTGCCATGTAATAATTCACAACGATATTCGTAGTCGCAGTGGTGAGATTATGTAATGTTATTATGTAATATTCTATAATGGCACGCGATTAGAAATACGTTTCTAAATGTTAAACGTATTCGTGGAATTTGATTGCCAAAGATAATAAGGATTTAAATCACATGACCCTACGACCTATAAGCCCTACGTATAAACAACTCGTCACTCGAGTGGTTAAGTAATCCCTTTAACCCCCTCAACCCCATTAAACCCCTGTAACTAACGTACAAACACATACATATACAGTAGTTATATATGGTTGTTCATTATAGATACGTATGATACACACTGTGTTCAATCAAACGATATTTTAGTTTAATTTAATAGTATTTATATTAAATAATATTATAGGTGATATGGTTAAATAAAATATGAATACAACTTTATCCAATGGATTGTTTGAATTGTAAGTATTTTTAATATAAATATATATTGTTATTGTTATTTTGGTGAGTCCTTTCATCCCATCAACGACATTAGATGCAGTTTTAACTTATAACCACATGGCTCTAATGTCCCTTCGAAGCCGCTCCCGTGTTAAGGCATCCATGGTTTTAATAAGATCCGATCATTTTATATACACAATTATATAACACCACTTCTAAATATTATTGTAAGACCTATTTTACTGGTCCGGACGGGTATCGAACCCTTGTCCTACTACCTATCTATAGGTATGCACCTACATGTACGCATGTCTGATGCCATCTCACCTATACGGACATTTAATCTAACGACATGGCGATCCGTAATTGCCATTAGATATGTACATATATATATATATATAGAATATTAAGGCTAGCATAGAATTTAACTAAATCGAATTAATATTAAAATACGACGCGTTGTCATGGTAACGGCCCGATAACTGTGGTTGCCATAGTTATGACGTCACATCCTCCACGGGTTATAGCACACACACACACACACGTACTTCAGACGCGCGTGTATGCGTCACTTCAGACTCGTCCACGTTCAACACACACACACACACACACACACACACACACACACACACACATATACACACACACACACACACGTACATATATATGTTTATATAAGTGTTATCGAATGTGTATATATATATATATGTGTGTCTGTGTGTTTATGTAATATATAGGTGAATATTTAATATATATTTATATAATTCATATATATATTTATATAATTCATATATATATTTATGTAATTGATATATATATATATATATATATATATATATATATATATATATATATATATATATGTAATATATTTGGTATATATAAGGTATACCTTATGCACAAATTACACCGTACATATAATGAACTCTCGCTAATATCCGTCGCAACTCTCTGCATGCGCAGTACCTTGCACTACCTACTACGCGTTAACGTTGACGTTCGGTCACGTGACTTTCTACCTATATCACGTGCGGCGATGTTCTGCAACATCACGTGATTGAAGCTAACGCTACGTGATTACGCGCGCGCCCCCCATCTACGTGATTACGCCCGCCACACGATGCGTAGGACACGCCTACTTCTCGGTACTAAATATAGATTTATGTATGACGTAACATGTGCGACGTAATCCGCTGTTCACTAGGGCGGTGATAAAAACGTCTGATTTATATAATTGCCAAATATCGAATAACCACATATATATATATATTTATATATATACTTATATATATATATATATATATATATATAATAGCTAATATGAATTTAATAAAAATAATAATCTTCGATCAGTATGACGTAATCCTAGCGCGCGCGGCTCATTATGTAATACACGACACGTGATCGATTCGTATTACCACGTGACCTAATGGCGGCGGAGGCGGAGGCTGCGGTAGTGGTGGTGGCGGGATATCGAGGTATACCGACAACACGCTAACAATCCATACTAATAATAATAATAATAGTAATCGATACCACCGCCGCCTCCTAGCGGACTACTGCGGATATCACGTGATCGGTCACGTGCTCGTAATTAAGTCTGTCGGTCGCGGCGACGTCGTAAAGTACGGCCACAGATCACACACGTGTGCGCGCGACCATATTCGCTAAACTCGCTCCTATAGGTAAGGAGTAACGACCCCTGCCGGGCAACGTTAGTGTAACCTCTGAGGTGTAGAGGGTATCGCTTCTATACAGTCGAGGAGCTATCGATACTCGCGCTTTTTATACGTAGAGATAGAGAGAAAGCTATATGTTTCTCTCTATCTCTATGGACAGCTAACTCTAGCTCTATAACATATATGTTTATACATATAAGCTCTATAGAGCTAGAGAGAAGCTGTATGTTTCTCTCTAGCTCCGCGGCGTTATAGAACGAAAGCGTTTGCTAATATTCGCGGCCGGTGTTTCGAGCGAATAGCAGGCCGCACTATTTCACCGCGAAACACACGTGGTACGCCGTCACGTGGTACGCCGTCACGTGCACGATGGCCGCGATGTCACGTGCGAGGGTCTCGCGAGATATCGTTACCTAATGATAACGACAATACACATATATGTATCGAGTTTAAATGTCGATATCACTCGATGGATTTCACAAACAAATAAGTTGTTCCCACAATATCGTTATATTATCTTCGTGAGTATGACACCTAAATATATATATATATCGTGTACTATAGTTAAGCAGCGTGACCTACTACTAGTAACACTCGTTACGTACCCCCCCCCCTTACCCCCTAACCCCCTTCTCCCCCCTGCAGTCGTTTGCCGTCTACCTGGGTCGGGGTATAGAGAACGCCCTGTCGTACGAGAAGACGACTCGAGCCATCGCTAAACGAAAGGTGGCGCTAGAAGTCCTCAAGTATCACTCCAGCGTGCCCAATAGCGACGTCCACCATCTGAAGGTCAGTCAGTCAGTCGGTGGGTCACGTGTTGGTCACGTGCTGGTCTCGCTGTGAGTTATAGCTAAACATCTCGTGTTATCGCTATAGATCCCGTCTATTCTCGAGTTCTCTCGTTAGATCGCGTCTATTCTCTCGCATCCTTACTATATCATACCGTACTACTACCAAAGTCGATGGCTTTGCTACTACTATACGTATAGATATATAGATAGACGATTTATTTAAATTAAACCAAATATAATAAAGATAGTTTTCATTTATGTTTTAGAAAACATTACAATAAGATAACACAATATACGGGTAGAATATAGAATAGCAATATTAGATTAGTAAACATGTACAAATGTTCACAATAATTGTTCACAATAAATATAAAATACAAATATAAGAGTATTACAAATAATGAATACGAACATTACCCTCACACTAACACTGCCCTACGTCGTACTCTGTACGATGTAGGGTAGTGTTAGTGTTAGTACCCTATAGGGTATAACAACAATCATTGCTATAGCAACAATCGCACTGTAATACGGTACTATAGTAACACATGCTAATGTAACGCAACGCGTACATTCAACGATATAACTCGGGAGTAGGCGAGTAACGGAAACGTATGTGACTTGGTAGATGACCTCTAGAGGTACATCTAGAGGTACATCTTGAGGTACACATATTGTACCTTATAACCGTAACGCGTAAAGCTGTTACCTTCGAATACATGCATTCAATAATAGTCCATCCTGTTCACTATATTCGTATTAGGTAAGTACCACTACTACTACTACTACTACTGATACTACTACTACTATTACTACTACTACTACTACTACTACTACTACTACTACTACTACTACTACTACTACTACTACTACTACTACTACTACTACTACTACTACTACTACTACTACTACTACTACTACTACTACTACTACTACTACTACTACTACTACTACTACTACTACTACTACTACTACTACTACTACTACTACTACTACTACTACTACTACTACTACTACTACTACTACTACTACTACTACTACTACTACTACTACTACTACTACTACTACTACTACTACTACTACTACTACTACTACTACTACTACTACTACTACTACTACTACTACTACTACTACTACTACTACTACTACTACTACTACTACTACTACTACTACTACTACTACTACTACTACTACTACTACTACTACTACTACTACTACTACTACTACTACTACTACTACTACTACTACTACTACTACTACTACTACTACTACTACTACTACTACTACTACTACTACTACTACTACTACTACTACTACTACTACTACTACTACTACTACTACTACTACTACTACTACTACTACTACTACTACTACTACTACTACTACTACTACTACTACTACTACTACTACTACTACTACTACTACTACTACTACTACTACTACTACTACTACTACTACTACTACTACTACTACTACTACTACTACTACTACTACTACTACTACTACTACTACTACTACTACTACTACTACTACTACTACTACTACTACTACTACTACTACTACTACTACTACTACTACTACTACTACTACTACTACTACTACTACTACTACTACTACTACTACTACTACTACTACTACTACTACTACTACTACTACTACTACTACTACTACTACTACTACTACTACTACTACTACTACTACTACTACTACTACTACTACTACTACTACTACTACTACTACTACTACTACTACTACTACTACTACTACTACTACTACTACTACTACTACTACTACTACTACTACTACTACTACTACTACTACTACTACTACTACTACTACTACTACTACTACTACTACTACTACTACTACTACTACTACTACTACTACTACTACTACTACTACTACTACTACTACTACTACTACTACTACTACTACTACTACTACTACTACTACTACTACTACTACTACTACTACTACTACTACTACTACTACTACTACTACTACTACTACTACTACTACTACTACTACTACTACTACTACTACTACTACTACTACTACTACTACTACTACTACTACTACTACTACTACTACTACTACTACTACTACTACTACTACTACTACTACTACTACTACTACTACTACTACTACTACTACTACTACTACTACTACTACTACTACTACTACTACTACTACTACTACTACTACTACTACTACTACTACTACTACTACTACTACTACTACTACTACTACTACTACTACTACTACTACTACTACTACTACTACTACTACTACTACTACTACTACTACTACTACTACTACTACTACTACTACTACTACTACTACTACTACTACTACTACTACTACTACTACTACTACTACTACTACTACTACTACTACTACTACTACTACTACTACTACTACTACTACTACTACTACTACTACTACTACTACTACTACTACTACTACTACTACTACTACTACTACTACTACTACTACTACTACTACTACTACTACTACTACTACTACTACTACTACTACTACTACTACTACTACTACTACTACTACTACTACTACTACTACTACTACTACTACTACTACTACTACTACTACTACTACTACTACTACTACTACTACTACTACTACTACTACTACTACTACTACTACTACTACTACTACTACTACTACTACTACTACTACTACTACTACTACTACTACTACTACTACTACTACTACTACTACTACTACTACTACTACTACTACTACTACTACTACTACTACTACTACTACTACTACTACTACTACTACTACTACTACTACTACTACTACTACTACTACTACTACTACTACTACTACTACTACTACTACTACTACTACTACTACTACTACTACTACTACTACTACTACTACTACTACTACTACTACTACTACTACTACTACTACTACTACTACTACTACTACTACTACTACTACTACTACTACTACTACTACTACTACTACTACTACTACTACTACTACTACTACTACTACTACTACTACTACTACTACTACTACTACTACTACTACTACTACTACTACTACTACTACTACTACTACTACTACTACTACTACTACTACTACTACTACTACTACTACTACTACTACTACTACTACTACTACTACTACTACTACTACTACTACTACTACTACTACTACTACTACTACTACTACTACTACTACTACTACTACTACTACTACTACTACTACTACTACTACTACTACTACTACTACTACTACTACTACTACTACTACTACTACTACTACTACTACTACTACTACTACTACTACTACTACTACTACTACTACTACTACTACTACTACTACTACTACTACTACTACTACTACTACTACTACTACTACTACTACTACTACTACTACTACTACTACTACTACTACTACTACTACTACTACTACTACTACTACTACTACTACTACTACTACTACTACTACTACTACTACTACTACTACTACTACTACTACTACTACTACTACTACTACTACTACTACTACTACTACTACTACTACTACTACTACTACTACTACTACTACTACTACTACTACTACTACTACTACTACTACTACTACTACTACTACTACTACTACTACTACTACTAACTACTACTACTACTACTACTACTACTACTACTACTACTACTACTACTACTACTACTACTACTACTACTACTACTACTACTACTACTACTACTACTACTACTACTACTACTACTACTACTACTACTACTACTACTACTACTACTACTACTACTACTACTACTACTACTACTACTACTACTACTACTACTACTACTACTACTACTACTACTACTACTACTACTACTACTACTACTACTACTACTACTACTACTACTACTACTACTACTACTACTACTACTACTACTACTACTACTACTACTACTACTACTACTACTACTACTACTACTACTACTACTACTACTACTACTGCTACTACTACTACTACTACTACTACTACTACTGCTACTACTACTACTACTACTACTACTACTACTACTACTACTGCTACTACTACTACTACTACTACTACTACTACTACTACTACTACTACTACTACTACTACTACTACTACTACTACTACTACTACTACTACTACTACTACTACTACTACTGCTACTACTACTACTAATACTGAGGCCTATACAGTATAATAAAACATATTAATAATATTATATTATATTTATATAATACTATTACTATTACTACTACTACTACTATTATAGTATTATACTATATTTATATACTACTACTGCTACCACTGCGGTCTGTAGAGTATAATAAATACATCAGCAATTACTAGAGAGGCACTTCTACTGCAGTCTCGAGAGAGTATTTCAATAGCCCGCCTACAGTATAGAGCCCGCCCCGCCCGCCCAGCCCAGCCCAGCCGTAGTCGTATACACTGTACTAGTATACAACTGCGCCGGCAATGAAAGTATCAGCACTCTATTTGTAATGCACACTACACACACGAGCGCGCCAATCATTATACATTAGGCATTGTACAGTGTACATCGCACAATGTGTATAAAGGATGTGCATTGTACATCCTGTACGCACGCACACACACACAGCGATAGTTGTACACGTATTACCATTGTTAGTGGGTACTAATATAACATTCATATTATTCTCTACTTCAAATTATGTTATCACTTATTTATTTACGCGGTTTTGTTAAAGCCGAGTACTAATTCATCGTTATATTCATACGTGCGTATAAATACACCATCCACCCACCAACATCCGACCTCCCATACATCCTCCCATCTATCTACCCATCTATCACAGCACCTCTATAACAGGAAGTTGTGAGTGGTCGCGTATACTCATTATTATTATTATTATTATTATCATTATCATGTTATTATTTATTAGATGTCATTTTGGATTTCTCGTTTTTTTCGATGTTAACATTATAGATGAGCGTTTTTCCTAATTATTTCATAGATATATATATATATAGTAGATAGCTGCATGCTATATTATACGAGTTTATGCGTGTGTATGTGTATGTATCTGACATCTAACTATACCTGAGTATACACTATATACTATATGGTGCGATTACTTCAGGCACCACCTCGCGCACCACCTCACGTCATCCCGCACACCGCACACCGCACACAGAACTGCAAGATCTCCAGCTCCCAGAAGCTCTCCCTGTTCGACTACAAGTTCAGCGACTTCGAGCTCGACGACGAAGGTACCGTGAAGGCGTGCATCAGGATGTTCGTCGACCTCGACCTACTTAACACCTTCCAGATCAACTACGAAGTTAGCGGCGGCTGGGTGTGCGTATATAGTCGGGGGGAGGGTGTATGTGGTGGGATGGGTGGTGTGGTGGGATGGGTGGGAATGGGAGGGTGTATGGGGTGGGTGTATGAGGTGGGAGGTGTGGGAGAAGGGGCTGCGGGGTACATATGAGAGAGATGAGAGCGAGGAAACGTGTAGAGAGAGGAAGGGGAGGGGGAGAGGGGAGGAGTGAGAATATCTATAGGATGGTATTAATATATCGATATGTAAGGGTATTGTTATTTTTTTATTTGGTGGAGTCCTTTCATCCCATCCAGGAACTTAGATGAAGTTTTCACTTATAACCATATATGGCTCTAATGTCCCTTTGAAGCCGCTCTCATGTTAAGGCATCAATGGTTTTAACGAGAGCCGATCATTTATTTATACACAATTATATAAGATCACTTCTAAATAATATTTTAAGACCCATTTTATAAAATTAATTAATGGTCCGGGTCCAATAAGTGATACAAGGGTATAAAGGTATATATGGGGTGAGAAGGATAATATATATATATCGATATTGATGTGGAGTTGATGGACATAGAGCCAGAGTGATAGCGAAGACATAATGATATGTGTGCAGTGGCCAGTGGTCTGGTGAGCTGTCCTGATGTACGCGAGATATAACGATAAAGAACGAGAAAGAGTGAAATACATCCGATAGCGTATCCACTCTATTATTTAATTGACAACAAAATATATATCCTTCTAACCTTATCTTCATTCCCTCCCATCTATATATATACCCTTATACAACTATCAATTAAAATATAGAGGTACCTCGTTCTCCCCATATGCCCGTATACACGCAATACCGCACATTATCTCGCGCACACTAGCGCACTGAATCGCACACTCGCACCGGGTCGTAGCTCATAGCTACTGCGTTGTTTACCTCTCGGGTTTACCTGATGAACAGCTAGTTTACGACATCTAGCTGCAGGCTATAGTATGTGTGTGTTTGTGTGTGTGTGTGCGTATGTGCATACGTCAGCACACACACACGCACACGCACACACAGTCACACACATCAACACGTGTGTGTATCCTCGCTACTGCCAGCTAACTATATCTGAATATTCTACCCCGTAGGGTAACTATAGTTATAGGTGACCCGAGTTTTAATACGATGTAATGCAACCATGAAGTAGTAGTAGTAGTAGTAGTAGTAGTAGTAGTAGTAGTAGTAGTAGTAGTAGTAGTAGTAGTAGTAGTAGTAGTAGTAGTAGTAGTAGTATTAGTAGTATCGAGAACATTATAGTTCTCGGGTCGATATCAACAACCCATAAATAAGCACCACCGCCACCACCACCGTCGTTACCCCGTACTCCAATTCTGTGATTATACGCGCGCGCCGCGTAACCACGGTAACCCGGACGACGCACGCAGGTGTTCTGCAGGTGGTTGTTGACCGTGAAGAAGAACTACCGGTCCGTGAAGTATCACAACTGGAGACACGCCTTCAACGTCACTCAAATGATGTTCTGCATCCTCATGGTACGTCCTCCCGCTCCGCTCGATGACGCCACCCTATCGCTAGCCCTTATCACTCTATAGAGTGGACTATAGTATATAGATTAGACAATACTATAGTATGTCTAAGACGAGAATAACGTTACCTATCGTAATAGAACGGCGGACTCAAACAATACATTTCGGACAGCGAGATTCTGGCCCTGCTGGTCGGCTGTCTTTGTCACGACCTCGACCACCGCGGTACAACCAACCAGTTCCAGCTGAAGTTAGTGAACCGTGACCGCCACCACCTCGACCTTTAACCTCTGAGATAACCGCTATAGCGTGCGTGGCTATCCGTACGCGTAACCTATATGTTAGCGTACGAATGTCACGCGCCTATTCCTTATTTATTTATAGTAAATAAGTAAAATAATATTATTCATTCATTGATTCGCGTATAAAAGTATGCGTATACACACGTGTGTGCTACACCACTACGTTCAGTATAGAGAGTAACACTAGTGACAGGGGTCTAGGTACAGCCAGTGCATACCGTACACTGTACGGCGTAGCGATACGGAAGTGGGCCTTGGTACAGACACACGTGTGCACGACGGGCGGGGTGATTATTAACGTGAAAGTAAACATCATTAAGCGAAGCCACCCAACACCTGGGTGTGTTCTCGTGTTATAATTGATATTCTAGACCGCGGTACTACCACGGGTGTCCGCGTGTGTAGTAGTAGTAGTGTCATTACACGCCGCTAGTCCGTCAGAGTTCAGAGTTCACGTCAATGACACCGAGATACTGACAAACACGCGCACTAAACGTGTGTCTGTGTATATATATAGTATACAGTGCATACTATGCACCACATACATAGAGTGTATGAGTCATACATTATGACAGGTAGCGCCCCCGTACGTACACTCGTTATAGCGTATCGGCCTTATACGGTACACTCTGTAGACACGCGGTGTAGCCATTGTGTACGTAGTCGCGTACGTTACTCATCTCTAGGTAGACATCTCTATAGGCCGCACGCGAGTCTGATGTCACATAGCTGCGCGTTCACACGGCGAATGTGATGCTATGTCTATAGGTATGCTTAGGCTTAGGTTCACAGACAGATGTCTTACACAATCTACAATCTAGACTCTAGATACAAATATGTAATCTGTTCATCTGTCTATGCTAATACAAACATCGCGCCTAATATAGAGGTTTTAGTTAGATTTAATATAAAGTTATCCCATCTAACAGTAAAAGCCTCATAATAGCAATATAATAGCATATCTAATAGCCTCAAATGTTTACATTGTGCTATTATGTTGCCATTAAAAGTATATTATGCCGCTATTAATTTTTAATGTTATTATGCTGCCATTAAAAGTCTATTATGCTGCTATTATGTTGTTATTCTAATAAGAGCAACATAATAGCATCATAATAGACTTTTTAAATTAATATCAGCATAATAATAGTATAATAGACTTTTAATGGTAACATAATAGCAGCATAATAACATTAAAAAGTAATAGCAGCATAATATACTTTTATTGACAACATAATAGCACAAGTAAACATGTGAAACATGCTATTATGTTGCTATTATGAGGCTCTTACAGATATGCCGGGTTACATTTATCTGTTGCTTACCGTTCAGTAGTCGATACTGTCTAGTAGTATGTTTAATATCAGGCTGTGCTTAATATCCATCCTCACTATCACCTCTGATCTTCAACAGAACCATGTACCCACTGGTTCTAATTCACTCCTCATAGATCACCCCCACCACCCCACTACAATGGAACTAGGTCCCCTTTGGCTTAGCTCTGCTCCACATCCACCACTACCCCTACCCCCCCACTAATCACCCCGACACCAACAGAACCATGTCCCCATTGGCTCAACTCTACTCCACCTCCACGATGGAGCACCACCACTACGACCAATGCCTGATGATCCTCAACGGAGAGGGTAACAACATCCTGTCTTCGCTGAACCGTAAACAATACCAGAAGCTCACGGCTCTCATCAAACACGCAATCATATCCACCGATCTCGCCATCTATTTCGAGTTAGTCATCTCCGCGTGTATGCCGCCACCTTATTCACTTGATATATATATATATATATACCTGTTATATAATATGCCTATATATAGATATTATCGATGCATATTAACTAGTCTGCGCGTAATTGATTCTTTTTCGAAAACACGAAATAAATCAATCGTATAAAAACTATTTAACAAAATCAAGATTTCCTGGGCGTGTACGCATTGTTATGAAGTAGACTCATACACTGCACACACCACCGCACTCACCCACGTTATCGACACTCATAAAAACGTTGTATTGTTGTCGCGTACGTTACGATCTAGTACCGCATAAATAATAACACTTTCTAGTAAGTATTATTAGAGAGTATTTAAACGCTTGTTTATCATTATCGTCGCGTTTACAATGATTAGACTATACTAGTATACGACAAAGATGACGACGTCGCGTTAATTACTTAAAGTCGACATTCCTGTACGAGTACAATACGTTACAGATATAGGTCGACATTCTTTCAGCTCGTGGAGAAAGAAAAAGTCGATTGGACGATTGTAGAAAATACTAAATTATTAAGGTTACTATCAATTAATTTAATAAAAAAATCACGTCCTATATCTAGGTAATATTATACACGTACGATTAGTATAGAATAGGTGTATAATGCTCGTATCGGACAGGATACGCAATACATGAAACCTGGCAAGCATACTCAACTGTAAAACAATTAATCACAACATTAAATAATAAATCACACTCGAGTGGGCAATAGTATTACGTATAACTCATGTTCTGGGGCCCCCGATATTAGTGACATAACAGTGATTAGTTAACACAGGGTGTTCGCAACATATGCCGTGATATTGCACAGCCCTTTTGAAGGTACAAGCAAGCTAATATTATAAGAAAACTAAACAGAAAACAAACAAAATTCTTCTAATAAATATTATTATTTAGATACCTGTACAATAATATCACCACCACTACTACTACTACTTTTACTACTACTACTATTACTAATACTACTACTAATACAACTACCACTACTACCACCTATATATCCACGTTTAACACTGCATCGATAATCTGTACAGGGGTATGCTAATGACAGCCTGCGACATAGCTGCCATATCGAAGCCGTGGAACGTACAGAAACAAGTAAGACGCCGCCCCCCCTCATCACCATGCCCTTTTCTAATAACACCACCGCCACTCATCGACACGCCCCTTTCTAATAACACAACCGACCCTCATCGACACGCCCTTTCTAATAACACCACCGCCCCTCATCGACACGCCCCTTTCTAATAACACCACCGGCCACCATTGACACACCCCTTTCTAATAACACCCCCGGCCACTAGGTAGCGCAGCTGATAGCCTGCGAGTTCTTCGACCAAGGTGACCTCGAGAAACAACAACTGCACATAGAACCCATAGACATGCTAAACAGAGAGAAGAGTCACAAACTACCCAGCATGCAAGTCGACTTCATAGACTCAGTTTGTCTACCCATATATCAGGTCAGAGTTCGCGAGTGTTATTATTATTAGTAGGAGGAGAAGAGAGGTCATTGAACCCAGCCAGTATTTATTTATCTAATGTGTAAAGAGTGTTAATAAAATTGCCCATCTCTTTATATATATTTTTTTATTACCATACAAAGGTTTGTTTAGTTAAAATATATACTACTACATCTATTTATAAATACACATAATAAAAATCAAAGACAATTGAGAAAAACCCACTCATCACCTTGTGTGTATGTACTACTCGTATAATGAACTGTACTTGTAGTGTGTACATCATTCATCTTTATTGTATAACACTAGTTAAACTACTATTGTATTCGTTACAGAATGTGTATTCATGATTTAGTCTTGTAAACGCAAATTTATTTTAATATTTATGATTCAGGCTCATCTACGATACAAAGTTAAATCAATAATTGTATATTAGGGTATATACATTTTTAAACCAAATACATTTATTTATATTATTATTATCATTCAAAATCATTCAACATTATTCATAATTCCTGTTTATTATCTCTACATATCTTCTCTTATTATCGTAGAATTTCATATCACTTTATCTAAATATCCTACTAAATATCCTATACAACAATAGCCTATAGCCTATACCAATTCACCACAGGCCTTCGCGAAGGTGAACGTGAAGCTGCACCCGTTGATGCGCGGATGCGAGGCAAACAGAGCCAAGTGGAACAGCATCGCCTCGTCCACCGAAGACCTCCAACCGCCACATTCCAGATGACAACGAATACGGGGATTCCTCAAATTGCTCTGCTTCCATAGAGACAGATCACCACCGCCGCCCGCCACTCACAGCTAGCCACGCCCACAACAGTATTAGAGGAACACCCCGACCCCGTCAATCATTCAAACACCTCAGGAAACACACGACCAACACACCGCAAGCCGGCGCAATAACGGACGCAAATTTACATAGAAATATTTTATTCGATAAACTCGAAAGACTGCCACACACAATGCAACAATGTGGTGTGTGTGTGTGTGTGCGTATGTATGCGTGTATGTATGCGTGTATGGCAATGTTAATATTGAGATCTTACATTCATAATGTATATTGCACGAATTACCTATATACAGTACATGTATCTATATGTATATGCATACACACACATAGATATATATATATAAACAAATCATCGAATTGATTCAGCAGGTCATTGTTTTACATGGTCATTTCACTGTAATAGAGAGAGAGTCAGTGAGTGAGTCAGTATGTGTGAATGCGATACTTTGTGTATTTAATGATCATCATAAGGTAAACAAACTTTAATTCTTTGAATCGATTCTTTTCGTAACTTGAAACAGGTTCTTCGCATTCGTACGAAGCCAGCGCCAAAGCTATCAAACACAATAAAGCATATTTAATATCACCCCCGACAACATCAATCAAATAGAGCACGTATTATAGAACGAAAATTACGAATTCTAGAATATTAAATTATCACGTAATAGTTTGTATCGATAACTTGTAAATAGAAAATGTCAAACGCATCTATTAATATAACATTTTAATGTACGCCTATTTTTAAAATTTATGATAAAGAATTCTAGCAATAACAAATATATTTTTCGAGTAAAACCTTCAATATTATATATATATATATATATTGCTAATATAATTATGAAATTAAATCGTTATATAACTAAATTATATTATCAATAACTCTATTTATAGTTACTAAGTACATGTTATTATATAATAAGTGTTATGTCATGTAATAAGTGTAAACTATATAGAGTTATAAATAGGAAATAAGTGATGGTTAGATAAATGTTAGCTATTAATCAGTTTGTTTACCCTAGCGTAGGTTAACGCAAACTAACAATTCTCAGAGAATACTGGGTTTGTAAGTACATAGTTCAATATTGCAGGGTGTTTTTGAAACGGGCACTATTAGATAGATATTATATAATTATTACATAGTATCATAGGTTATGTATCTAAGTTAGAAATAACATAATAAATGTAAAGTTAATATATATATATAATATAAATAATAATTTTTTTTTTTATAAATTATAAACTGAATAGCAGTGTATAGCAGTGGGTAATAGAAGGGTAATACAGTTATTTTGTTGTTATGTACTATCATTTCAATAGAGTTCAATAATATTGAATTATTAATCTTAATTCATATATACTAAATTATATAAGTATATATATTATAAAATATTAAATTAAAAATAAAATAATGATTATTATTTATTAACTGGATTACGATTAATAATATAGGTATACATGTATAACTTAATTAGATGTAGCAGTATAAATGTAGCAAGAGTAACACTATTATTAAATATATACTTAAGGATACCAGTATTTAAATATAATCAATCGATAACATATTATAAAAAGTTGTATTATTAATACGTTACACGATTAGTAATGGAAATTGTATGAAAATAACATAAAGAGTATTACATATGATACACCATTACAATTAATTATATATTGTGGAATCCAATATTCTAACTAGTATACATTTAATTATAATTATATTACCAGTTTAACAAAATATACATGTTTATTTTAATGTTTTATATATAATTATAAAATAATCTTTTGACACACAATTTTAAATAATTGATTGTATAATCTAGATGTGTTTAATAATTATGTTCAGTTACCTATGTACATATAAATATTATTATAGATACGACTATTATTATAAAATTATTCTAATTAATGTTATTTGATATGTATATAAACAACAAATATGTAAATAAAAGTATATTATTATATGAATATAATTAGAAATAATTGATTAAATAACATCTATAGATGAACAAGTACAAAATGAATATCGATTTCTATGTCTATATTATTAAACTATAGATTAATAGTAGCATATATAATACCTATATATAATACCAAAAAAGGTCACTTTTTGATTAGTTTTAATTAATGTTGAAAGACATATATATATATATATATATATATATATATGTTAACGGAAATGGCTATTCCTTATTTATTAATTATCAGAATATCAAAAATATAAAAACATAATAAAAGTAATTCAAATCGTTAATATTTAATTACAAATGTGTATAGGGCTAATGGGGTGCTATAGGGTTATAAGATATAATGGGGCTTATGAACATACCTGCACTTGTTTCCACATCATGAATTCCGTTATACTCTTGGCGAGTTGCCAAAGTTTCTCAAAATTAATGTTGCCAGTATCGTTTCTAATAACAATAGAGAATATAGATAACAATGCTGGTATGTGGTGTTATACAAACTTTGAATCGAATCCTTGATTTATAAAATAAAGATCCTTAACAAACAAACTAAAGAACGGAATAACAATCTGTAAAAAGTGTCAGATGAGTTAGACTAAGTAATGATTATACAAGTGGAGGCTACAATAGCCAATCAGGTGACGATAATGGAACATATTAAACTGTTATTTTGAATGCTTTAGAAGTAATACGAATATTTGTGTTAACAATTATGATATCATACATGACGATAACGACAAACTTCTAATACATCAGAATTATTATTATTATTATTATAAAGATAGAAAAGCTAATATTATAATAATAATAGAAAGGTTTATTGACTCTGTTGAAAACGATGGACTTTTATGAATGCGTCAATTGAAATAAAAAAAAAATAAAAAATTACACGAATAATAATAAATTTAAAAAGAAACAATTATAATGATAACATATATGAATATAGTCGACATTTAAAAGATAGCAAAGCTAATATTAACCCGTTCTCTCTCCTGATTGGCTAATTCAGATCGCCAGAGAGCTGCCTTCAGCGACGAGCGATAACTTGAGAAATTTGCAGACGGACTCATTTGTTGCTAGAATTAAATAAGTAGAATTATAAAGACTTCAAATTGTATTGGTATTTTACTCGATTACAAACCTCTAAAATATCAAATTTATCTTTATTTATTTTAGACCACTGTGAAATGTAGATGATTAAATTAGTGTATGTATAAAAATTAAATAATTAATAATGTCAACTCAGATATACAATATTAGAAAGAAAGTGGGTAAGATTTCTAGATTTTTGATTTCTAGATTAAATTAGACTAAAAAATAAAAACTACACCCTATCAACAATAATAGAACTCGGGCTATTACATAACACCAGCTGTCAATCAAGTACCGACCGTTCTCTTGAGTCTGGACACGGAGGAGTTGTTGAGGCCCCCGAGGATAGCCATCACAGAGTTAAAGTTGCCGATATTGAGGCATTCCTTAGCCACGTCAATGAAGTATTCGATAGCGCGCACCCGGTTCTTCTTCTTTAGATGCTGTAACGTAGAGGTCAAATCAGGGTCAATATAGAGAGAAGGAGGAGAGGAGGGGAGGAGGAGGAGGAGGAGGGGGAGGGGGAGACTAATAAAGTAGAGGGAGCGGATGTACTAAGTATGCTAGTCTTTCTTAAAGATATTTTTAATTATATATATCAATAATAATTTGTTACATTATATTTACTATTGATTATTTTGTAGTTTATATATTTCTATAAAAAGTACATATATATATATTTATATAAATTTGAGAAAAATACACATTTTCCTGCTATAGGTTTAATTAAAATATTTCTGTAGATATATTTATAAATATAAATTGAAATAATTTATTATACCTATGTTTTTTAACTATATATAGAATGTTAAGAACAAATATGCCTTATTATATCGTTACCATACATTATGTGAGTGTGTTTAGTGAATAAGGAGCATTATTGTGTGTAAGTTTAATATAATGTTAATGATATTTAAATTGAATTTTATTATACTTTCTAATTTTAATTATATTTTTTATATTTATATTATTTGTAACATTTTATTATAGCTAATTTAATATATACCTATAATTGAATAAATGGTCACAAATAATATAATATGTATATATTATATATGTATTATATTATACTATTATTATCGTTATATTGTTATAATTTATTTTCGTATTGGTGTTAAACATGATTTAAAGACAATTTAAAAGATTTTCATATATTATCAATTTACAAAAAATAAAAACAAATGTATTATAAAGTTAAAAGGATGTAATGTTTAATTTTAAACATCTAATTTAAGGAGTTAACAAATATCTACAATTTAAATTTCTTAACAAATAATTATTTTCAAATATAAAATTTGTTATAGTTAATTTAAATTATATAAAATATCATGATTACAATTATGTAACAATTATGTAACTATGTGAAATATTAATTATAAAAGGAGAGTTTTAAAAACACCACTAATTAAAAATAATTAATTCTAAAGGTAGTGTATATGCTGTAGCGAGTGCAAATATTTTAATTGTAATACATTGTATGTCTATAAATTAATCTTATTATACTTTCATTTTATAATTGATCTATATAGCATTAATAACTATTATATATAAATTAATTATATAGCATATATAACAATTATATATAAATTAATTATATAGCATTAACAACTATTATATATAAATTAATAACTCTCTATTATATAGCATATATAACAATTATATATAAATTAATTATATAGCATTAACAACTTTTATATATAAATTAATAATTCTCTATTATATAGCATATATAACAATTATATATAAATTACTAGCTATAAATAATATAATAAAAATTTAATAAAAATAATTATTTTTCATTTTGTACATATACAATAAATGTAACTATCAATTCAATGTTAAATCATTTAACATTTTCACAGTTTACAAATAAAATATAAGTAAATAATTAATTGAATATTTCTCATTATATATGATAATAAATAATATAAATGTATATATATATGTATGTATATATATATCATCGATATAAAGAAAATGGATAAGCAATTGACGCACGCAATGCATGTAAAAGATAGACAAGTGAATGACACTTTTATCGATAAATTAACAAAATGGTATCAGTGTTTTTGATTGGATATTAGTCATATTATATATATCAAATATTAAAACAGTAGGCTCTTCGTCGAAATAGATTAAAGTGACTTCTATCTACATCAATGGATTTAAATTATAAATATCAATAAAATCAATAAAATAGTATTATAACTCCAATTTAAATACACAAAATTACGAGGAATGTTGATATTATGTATTTTAAATATATAATTTTATTTTTAGTATCGATAGTACATTAAAATGTGTAGTGATTATCAATATATATATGATAAATAAATATTATTATAAATAAAAAGTAGTGGGCCAGATAGTGGGTTTCGACTGCAGCGCTCGTAGCGGATAGTGCCATACACTACATTCAATTGCTTATCCACTTTCTTTATATCGATGATATATATATATGTAAATGTTTTGCTCATATTTTATAATCAATTAATTATGAAAAGAATTAACTTAAGTTAATTCTTTATACAATTGTATATTATTTAGATTAAATAGTAAATAAAAATATACAATCATATAATAAAGCTATATGTTTTTAATAACAATTCTTAGAATTATTAAAAAAACTATTATAAAAGTGGATACATTTTGAAAACGTACTATTTTCTCTATACGTTACATGCAATATGCGTTATATGCAATATGATAACTCGTTATTAGCTCGTCCCCTTAGTAAATTATCTTAAACATTATAATTAAAAATTATGTAGTGCATCGACTAGTATATTTCACAAACCATGCATATCTCCGTGGATACAAAGAAACTAAGCCTATTGAACCATTGAGTGTAGTAGTTTAGGTTGTTACTGGTACGCTGCTCTGCAGAGCACTGAGGGGTAGGGGGTATAAGTAGGGGAGGAGGGAGAGGGTGCGGGGGATAAATACAGGGAGGAGGGAGAGGAGGTAGGGGGATGAGTAGAGGGAGGGGAGAGAGGGTATGAGGGATGAGTAGAGGGAGGAGAGAGAGGGTAGGGGGTATAAGTAGGGGAGGAGTGAGACGGGGTATGGGGGATAAGTACAGGGAGGGGAGATGGTATGGGTATAAATAGAGGGAGGAGGGAGAGGGTATGGGGGATAAGTAGAGGGAGATAACGTATAGAGAAAAGCTACAGGGACAGGCTTGATAGGGAGGGTTTGAGAGGTAATAGAGAGGTTAAGGTATAGAAGTAAAGCGAGGTTTATAAGGTATAGAGAGAGGCTAAACACAAGGTATAGTGAAGCCTACATGCGATACAGGTAAACTAGGCTAGAGAGAGGTATAGTAATGACATGAATACATAGGTAGTGGGCTGGGCTATAGAGAGGTATAGTAATGACATGAATACATAGGTGTAGTGGGCTGGGCTAAAGGTTCCGCTCACATTAATCACATTCGCGCAATAATCTAGCACCGCAGCCCGCTCACTTTTTCTACACTTATATAATTAGATAACCTTTGCGAGTGTTTGGGCGCGCGCGCGCACGTAGAATACCAGGTCTTATAAAAAGTAGCGCTATATCAATTTGACGAGTATCGCTGCGGTATATAAACACAGGTATGTATGTTATCGACAGCGATCCAGATATTCACAATATAGAATATATTACGTGATAATTAGTGGCAGTATTACATAATAAAGGGTTGGGGGTGGGGGTAATGGGAGGAAGAGGGAGGGAGAGGCACGTAGGCAAGGGAGTCGGGGAATTGCAGGTCAAAAACCTTCGAATTTTTAAAAGAATCTACAAATTCCTCTGGTCCAATCATAGACAAGCGTTCGAGTTCAATGTGAGTGAGTTGTTCGGCAAAAGTCAGCGGACATTCGCAAACTTCAAATATCTCCGTCTAGATAGACACGATATTCAAATTAACGAAACGTAACTAGATTAGATTATTTATAAATTACATATACTATATGTATATGTTATCATATGTTATTAAAGTAGGAATTAGTTTTACTTTCGAAAATCAAGTATTTTATTTGTTTATTTAAAACTCCATATTTAAATAGTAGTTTCTACATTTTAGTAAACAAGGTATAATATAGGTGTACTACAGGTGTACTATAGGTGTAATAGGTATACTATAGGTGTAATAAGTGTACTATAGGTATACTAAAGGTGTACTACAGGTATACTAAAGTTACACTATAGGTGTAATATCCACCATATGTGTGACTACATTAAACACATTATTAATCGTAGACAAATAAACAGGTGATTATATTTTAATTTATATGTAAACTTATCATTGGTAATAAAAGGTAATTGTCTATGTGATAAGCAGTAAAGCTTCTAGAATCATCTGGGCAACGCCTACACCTGACCAAACACGCTGTGATGGTATCGCGTGATAATAACCGTGGGGAATCCAGAATTGAGGCGATTCGCAACCTCGCTGTTTATTCGGAAAAGTAAATCTTCGTAAATTTTCAACGAATGATGCTGCAACGGAGATTGGTATAGTTCGGTTAACAGTCATGTTTAATAATTATATAGAAATTTAATGTAAATAACATATAATATAGTATTTATTAATAAGAATGATACATTAAAATGTACGAAAAATGCACGGAAAAGCATTTATATTTTAATGTCATTGTTGAATCTTTAACAATGAAATAGAACATAAGAGATATTGATAGATATTTATCAAGACACACGTTCACCAATTACGTTTATATTAATCTATTTCAAAAAGTAATAATATATCAATTATATAATAAAAAAGATATTTAATTAAGAATGGGAATGCTAAGCATTTATAATATATATTTTATATACATAACTATACTGTATTGATATAAATGCATCATTGTATAACAGCAGTAGACAAGCATGGCGTATTAATATTAACATATGGCTTTAATATACATTACCGACGATATAATTAAAACGATTCACACACGACATCGCAAATGCATACGCGCAGTATAAATTACATCTATATAATATAGTACGTAGAAGGCATATATTAATGAAGAGATTTAACATGACAGGGGCAGACATTATGCAATGATTATAGAATGATTAATCGCAACCATTATTCAGTACTATTGGTGCGGCGGCACAGCTATTCATTACTTTGTAGCTAATATACAGTACGACTAGTTGTATAACAACTATATATTACATATTGTCTAAGTTTAAAGTATATGCGTTATTAGAATAAAGCTAATACTGTTGTTTAGATGTATTATCATTGTTAACTGTGTTCTTATTAGAAACTAACTACATCTATTTTAATTTGCATTAGATAATTATAAATTATAAATTTGATCAAAGTAATATAATTACAAGGATTTCCTTTTATATTGCCCTAACTAAATTAATATTACTATTTTGTATTGAATTTATATTCAAAAATTTATAAATAAGATATTTTTATGAATTTAGATATTTAGGTAATATTCTGACAAGCATGATAAAAGAGCATAAAAAGTAATAAAAGAATTAATATTGAGAATATTTTATATTAAAGTATTAATTTACCAATATATCCTATTATTTGTATATCACTTATTTGTATTCTTATAAATATATAATACAGATATTTAGTAGTGATATTATTAAATAAATCAGGGTTCCAATAATTTTAGCAAAAATGGCAAAAGCGGTTTAAAACATAATTCCCATATTAATTTATGTTAAAAACTGACAAAAACTAATTATACTTAGATATAAAGTATATGAGTCTATAAAGACTAACTATAAAGACTATAATAAGTATATTGATATATTTAGAAAAATATTAAAAAATTAATGATAATATATATTAATAATTTGAATTATATAATATAAAGTTTATATTATAAACTAAATACAAAATAATAGAAATCGTCAAATATCAAATATATGGATAAACATGTAAGTCTTAATATTACTAATATTAATATTACTAATTAAACAGAATCTATTATATATATTTTTTATATATGTATGTACATATAATTATTACATATTTATTTAAATGTCAATATTAATTATTAACTACATTTTATATTTCAAAATTAAAAATGAATGAATATTTGTTATCTTACGTTATAATCCTACAATTAAGTTTGTAATATATAGCTTTATAACTATCAATAATAAATTAATAAATTATATTTATTTATAAATTATATAGGTAATATTATATATAATTTTGTAGTAAAAATTTGGTTTTATTATGTAAACAAAAATAGGTTTTTATCATGGAAAAAAGCTGTTTTATCGAACAAGTTAAAACCTTGATTAATTAACAAGATGGTAAAAATATATGTAACCTGAAATAAATAGATTATAGTAATCTAATAATATATTCGTTCTTAGGAATTCATTTTATAAACTGTATAATTTTTGAAAATTATATGAATTATTGATAATATAAAAATTATTAAGCATTTTACCAATAAATAGTTTTTGAATGTGTAAAATGATATCTGCTATTTAACAATATAATTCGAATATAATTTATAATATTTTTAAAAACTATATAATCTAAATAATATTTAATACTAAATCCGATTACTTAAAGTCATAATACTACTGTGAAGTCATACTACTATGAACCTTTACATACATGGGAATTAAAGTTTATTTATGACAACTAAATATCGCTTAAAATTACGATGCACTATAATCTATATGTACGCAATCAGTCACAATTATCGCTGTAAATGATTTGATAGGAACGAGAGTAATGCGTGAAAATACACACCATCACGATAAATCTAGGAGAACCCAATTCAAAACAGTCGCACAAATAATTATAAACATCGATACATAATTACTACTAAACACTAGTGAACGGAGGGGTAGGGGTGTGGTGGGGGGGGGGGGGTGAGTGAAAACCTTGGCGCTGAGATTAGATACCAGCACATTGTAGTCTGGTTTAATGGAGGGGTCAATGAGCAACAGTTTCGAGGTGATCTTGCGCAGTTGTTTCATGAGACGGTCGTCTCGGAAATCATTCGAGAACACATCCGTCCATTCCCTACACAGACAGACAGAAAGAGAGATAGAGAGAGGGTCACAAGGGGCGGGGGTGGGGGGGGTGATTTAGTATGATAAAGCATGTTGATCATTATTGACCACGGTATATAGAGAAGTGATCAGCATGTCAGTAAAGCTATAGTAGTGAATACTTCATTAATATCGTACATCTAATGAATTTTATTCGGTTATTTAGATTTGTGGACTTATTTCATCGCATCGAGGAACGTGGATGAAGTTTTCACATATAACCATACGGCTCTAATGTACCTTCGAAGCCACTCTCGTGTTAAGGAGTCTAGGTTATAATATAACGACAACCAATAATTGTGTATATAGAATTATATAAAATCACTTCTAAATATTATTGTAAGACCTATTTTATTGGTTCGGACGAGGCTCGCACCATACTACATAGGTAGTTTCATGCATATATATATATATATATATATATATATATATATGTATAGTGTATAGGATTAATCATTATTTACACTAAAATAATAACAATATGTTCCATTATATGTGTGTTACATATTCAAGTTATAACTATGAATTCAAAATTGATTGTATTTATTGTTAAAATTATACATACCTAATGTGTATACATCTAATATATGTATGTGTATACATCTAACATATGTATGTGTATATAAGTGGGAGGGGATACGAACATTAACAGTTGTATGAGGTACTGTACAAAGGGTTTCAGAGAGTCCTGCAAATCAATAGTCACATTAGAATCTACATTATATATACAAATTACATATTACACATATATATATTATATATATATATATATATATAACGATATGTATTTATATATTAAACATATATAATATATGCCATACATATAACTAAAACATAAATCATCATCAAACATTTCCTATACATTGTATTATAATATTTTTAGTTTTTAAATATATATATAACTCATATTAAGGTAATTGTATTCATATAGAATTCTATTTCTTAAATTATAACTATATAATTAATATATATATATATATTTATATATAAATATATATATATATATATATTTATTTTAAAATACCACAATAACACTATGATCATTATATAACAATTAATTTTATAAATAGTAACTTTAATAACATTCAATTAAGTGTTTATTTCAGTCTATAGTTAGTACATAACACTATATACTATATAATATATTCAATAAATATTCAATAAATTATATGCATCATATAGTACATATATAACAGTACATATCGCATATACATAGTTTATTTATATACCATTGATCAATGTTAATAATTCATATTTAAGTAAGTGAAGAAATGAAGTAGATTGTACATTAATGTATGATAAACATTGGCCACTCGTTAGGGGGACAGTTCTACGATTAGGTTTTTTTATTTTTGTTACTGTTTTTACAAAAATCATATATTTAAAATTATATATATATATATATATATATATCATCAATGTTGCGTTGGAATTTCGAAAAGAAATATACATTAAAAATAACATAAAATGCATGTTTTCTGAAGGTATTATAAATAATAAAATAATATTTTATATAACATAATAATAATCACATAATTTAAATTTATATCACTTATATTCGATGGATTATAATATTTAAAAAACTATTTTGATTATTATTTAGCATTGTTTATTATTATTCTATTATTGTTGTATATCACCTATAATATAATAAAAACCGCACATTACTTACAATATAATTTTACTAAAAAAAAACTGTAGACAGCATTTACTCAGAATAATTATGTATAAGAAGTTATTTCTACAGAGCTCTCTTGTAAATGAAGTAAAAACTTAAATTGTTATGATAATTGCTCAATTTATTATGTTTTAGCATTAGAATATATATTGCTATAATCTCATATTGAGATATTTGTAATTACAAACTTTCTATCCCTAAAAAATTGGTGTGATTATAGATTCTTTCCACATTGTCGATATATTACCCGATAATAAATATAAATTAAAAATAATATATAAATGCCTACATGATTCATTAGACAATGGTTAACATAAAGAGGTTATCCAATCAGTTCCGAAAGTATGTGTAATTTGTAGTCTATTTAAAAATATATCGGGGTTTAAATCAATATTATCAAATTGTTTAGTTATATTACAACATTCAGATAAATATATATTATAATGTTGTTGAATTAAACTACAATATTAATGTAATGTATTTGTCGAGATCTGAAAATAAAACAGTATCATTATATCCCCTTAATGAGCACTTTTAGCACATTGGCTTACTTAACAGGTATACTTATTTACCATTTAAACACTTTCTAGTTATAACATATATATATATATATATGTATATTGTTATTGTTATTGTGGTGGAGTCCTTTCATCCCATCCAGGAACTTAGATGAAGTGTTAACTTACAACCATATGGCTCTAATTGAAGCCATATAATATATAGTGATATTTGTAATTGTTAATATATTATAAAATATTAAAAACAACTATTCTTTAATATATATTACATATATCTATTGCAGCTACTTACTGCCCTCACTAAATATACTTTACAACCACATTAAATGCACTACACAGACCATCCTTTATAACACAATTAGACGTGTACATTATTATTTACGAGTACAATTATATATTTATCATATATTCATACGCAATATTTTGAGAATATCATTCTAAAGATTAACAATCTGAGTAAACAAAGATACCATCGCTATAACAACATCACAAGAGATAATAGTGCACAAAGATACTAGAATACATCATAGGCTACACCCATAGAGCTAGAGAGAAATAGAGTAGTAAACAAGGTATCTGACATGCAGAAAGCGTCGATCTAATTTGGTCACCTCAAAATGACGGATTTGACCTATTTAAGCATAATCTAGGGAGAAAGAGTATTTATCTTTATAATCTATTATTATATATGTGTATTACCTATACATTAATAAGTAAATATACTTTATATATATACATCATATAAATGATTATTAATACAAATATAATATTTTACTCTATTAAAATTAATGTGTAAATAAAATATAAACTATAGTTCAAATAGAGTTCAAATAGGTCAAATCCGCCATTTTGAGATGATGGCTTACACAGCCAGTCATAGCGTATTACCACTCTATTTCTCTCTAGCTCTGTGGCT
Source organism: Osedax fenrisi (assembly GCA_964019155.1). Classification (NCBI taxonomy): domain Eukaryota; kingdom Metazoa; phylum Annelida; class Polychaeta; order Sabellida; family Siboglinidae; genus Osedax; species Osedax fenrisi. Next base: position 76,709,515 of record OZ025242.1, read on the forward strand.
ACACCCATCCTACACGCGCACACACACACACACACACACACACACACACTAGCACACTAACGTCATTCTTGTTGTGGACGCTCAGGTTTTGCTGATGAATGCAAATCTGTGTAAGAGTGGACACGTTAATGTGAAATTGAGGCGAAAGTTTCGCAATACGAGAATAATCGTTAATGTTGCTATGATTGTGATTAAAATAGTTGTAAAATGAGTTTTCGTTTAATTTACTGAGTTATATGTTAAATTCAATAACTTAAATACCAAGATCGCAGAATTAGCGATACGTTAGAGATACGGTTGCTAAGTTACGTCTAAGTACGATGTGCTGGCCTAAAGTGGAGCCCGCAGGAAATGGGCAAACCTGCCAAACTTGACACAGCAACGTGTACGATTCTATAAACAGTCGAGACCCGAGTAAGAAAGCAAATCTGTAAGTTCTCTGCGAAGGTAAGGGTAAGGTGAGAAGTGCTGAAGGGCAGGGCAGGGCAAGGGAGGGGGAGAGGCAAATGTAGATAACTCGCAAACATAATAAGTAAACAAATGATATTATATACGTATAAAAATAATAAATGACAATGAAACACGATAAAAGCATAGATAAAGCGTCGGAAACAATGAAACGAGTCAACAATGGGTGTGGCTAACATTGAATTCGGGGGCGGGGGGTGGTGGTGGGGTGCAATAGCATTATTACGCCAGATAGGCGTTATCTAAATGTGATGGGTGATTGTAATTAGCGATGGCAGATAGATACACAGGTACAACATATCAGATAGAGTTATGCAATAGGTGCACGCAGTAATACAGATTTCATAACGCATTGATAGAATCGTTAATAGCGAGTATGTAAACATAGTTAGCAGTTGTTTATTAATATATCATATATCTCATTTGTGTAAAAAAAAATCATAAAAAACATCAATATAAATATATATACTTTACATTTATGATATTAATATTAATGATATTATGATATTAATATAATATTAATTATATCAAAAACATCATAATATTATTAGAAAATTTCGTAAAGAATAAATTTAAAATAATTATTAAGATTAATGGAATTGGAAACAAATAAATGTTATAATTTGTACTTTAATTTCGTTTTAAATGATATATAATTAAATATATAAATTCAATAATATTTAGTATAGTTATAATACTATATCACCGCATATGTTACATATTCAAGCGTAGATACATATAACAAACTATAGATAGTATAAGTATAAGCATATATATGAATAGTAATAGTTTAATCTCACACACAGCACCTACATGTGTTTAGGGACAACTACACACTGTGTTACAACTAAGAATAACTTCTGTATAGGCATATTTATAGTTCTCATGTAAACAATGTACATATATACAAGTATATATATATATATATATATATATATATATATAAGTATATATATAAGTATATCTATAAGTATACATAATCAAAAGCACATTATATATACATATCTACTGACACACACACACACACACACACACACACACACACACATATTACAAGGCCTACTATAGCTACACAGCCACACACATACCTCAGGACAATATTTAGTTGTGGGTACCAGATGACGTATCAAAGCATCAATAGAACCAGATACCAGGTTGCCATCCTCATAGGTTAGAGTCTGTGGGCGGGTTATAGGTTAGAGTATGTGGTAGTAGGGAGGTTAGAGGTTAGAGCAAGTGGTAGTAGGGGGTTAGTGGTTAGAGCATGTGGTAGTAGTGGTAGTGGTGGTATGGGGGTTATTAATTAGGCCCTGACAAGTGTGTACTGACGAGGGGAGATATATTAGGGGGGGGGTCGGAGAGAGAGAGAGAGAAGTACAAGGGGAGTACAAAGGTTAGAGCCTGCAGATGAAATAGATAGAGGGAGTTATTAATTAGATACATGTAGTGGTAGTAGTAGTGTAGATGGGTCAGGTTATTAATTAGGTCTACCCACATGTACAGAGATAGGTAGAGAGATACGAGAAGTAGAGATAGGAGAGATAGGAGAGATAGGCGGTAAGGAGATAGGAGGTAGGGAGTGAAAAGCTAACCGCATAGGGAAGCAGCATACCTGATAGTGATATGTTAGACAATCGAACTGAGAGATATAGAGAGAGAGAGAGAGAGTGTGGGTGGGGAGAAATAGCGAGCTATAAATAGATTAGAGTTGAAGGGTCATCAGAATGCATACCGTGATGCTATGTGAGTGAGTAGGGAGGAGGGGGACAATGAAAGGGAGGGTGAGTGAGTGAGATGGATGAATATGAGGTACGAGAGTGAGGTGAAGAGGTAGGGAGTGAGGGAGGGAGGTATGGAGGGAGGGAGGTAGGGAAGGAGGGAGGGAGGGATGGAGGGAGGGAGGTAGGGAGTAATGGAGGAAGATGGGGAGGGAGGGAGAGAGGGAGGAAGAGGAAGAGGGGGAGGTAGGGAGGTAGGGAGGGAGGGAGGGAGGGGTGTAGGGAAGGAGGGAGGGAGGTAGGAAGTAATGGAGGAAGATGGGGAGGGAGGGAGAGAGAGAGGGAGGAAGATGGGGAGGGAGGGAGATAGGGAGGAAGAGGGGGAGGGAGGAAGAGGGGGAGGGAGGTAGGGAGGGAGGGAGGTAGGGAGGGAGTAGGAGAACGTCATATTTACATTATCGTTATTGCAATCGAAAGACTTTATCCTCGACATCGCAAACGCTTTAGCCAGAGACAAACTTTGAGCCAAGGCCAAACTTTTCTACAACGTTTAGGATAATTAGTAAATAGTTACAAATTGTACGACTATGTAACAATGAACTCCCCCATTGCATAAGTAATTAATAGCTAGTGTAAGCTAATAATACAATACTTAGTAGTATATTACAAAAAAAGTAAACATTTTATAATATAAAAATAAAAAGCAAGTTTGCATTAAATATATATAAACTTTAGATATTATATAATAATCTATACACACATACATATGTGTGTGTGTATATTGTACATCTAAAAATAGAATGTTTACAAGGTTGAATAGTGTATGATGACGGTGGTGTTTTACGCTGTGCACTAGCTATACAAGAGGCTCATTAGCGGGAATAAAGCATGTGCCACTCTCAATCAAGGGAGGGGGAGAAGAGAGTTTGTTTATCATAACGGCAGATGATGTCTATCGGCGTGATAATGTATCTTTACGAAGAAACAATAAAGAGTCATCTCGGTGGATAACAAAACATCATTTTAGTAATGTATAACAATATTTACAGTGTTTATATGTATTAATTTCTAAATCATTAGTTTATTTTAGAATATAAAGCACAAGTTATAGGTACAAATGTATGTTATAATAACTGGGACATGAGAGGTAACAGTAGCACTATCACTACAGGTGATATGCTAGTATTGGCCACAAGCAAACCATTCATTAACATGATCATTGATGACTTATTTCACAGTAATGAACTTACTATGTATGCAGGAGTACGGATATTATCACTATTATTTACATAATATATATACATATATTATAAATAACAATTAAAGTAGGACTATTACATAATTAATATCAATATACTCAATGAATAAGATAAATAACGAAGGAATACTAAGCTATATAGCATATGTAAACAGGTTATAGGTTAGGTCAGGTCAGGTTCAACCCCTGACCCCTATGTCCATCCCACGCGATATCTTATCGTAAACTAAACTCACTTAACCCACCTAATTCATAAATTGTAGATATTTAAACAATTTGTCAACGCACAGAGTGTGAAACTTGTTTGCCGTTAGAATTATTATAATCGTTGGCAATGTTAGCTAGTTATTATACATGTCAGGTGATCACTGCATGTGACTGTGAATGACTCACCATTAGTTACTCATTGAACTATGAATATAACATCAGTCAAAGCTGTCGCAAATATTGATTCAACCATCAAATAGGAACTATTTAAATTACATAATATAGTATAATAATTTATATGTATCGTATATTATTGTCAAAGAAAACACCGAAAATAAATACTTATTGAAATGAATATATTGTTTAAAGTAAACATAATTTACTATAGAAATATAATATACATTTTATATTTTTTTTTTAATTACAAATATTCAGAAATATTATTACTTTTATTCGGAAATGAATAATAGATACTTTGTAAGAGAACTATTTGAATGATTAGATTTGTTCATAAAAATATATAAATCAAATGAAATTATTCTTCAGAAATATAAAATAATAAAGTAAACATTATTGAAACATACTTGCATACACTGCAGTTATAGTTATGTTATCATGGTGCTATCATATGTGAATATCTACTATTATATATCATCTAACAATTAGTATATCAGTATAAGTATCATGATATATATATATGCTGATGATGATGACGGTTTATTAAACACATAAGGCCATTGTAGGCCCCTTCGTTTAGGAAGAAAATAATAATAAAAGAATAATATATCGATGTAACACTAAATATATATACATATATAATATTATTATATATATATATATATATAGTGAAAGATAAAAGTGACACCTCTTATCTACACTAAACTAAAGTGAAACATAACGGGGATTTCCCACTAGAAATACCACCACCTAGTAGTGCGAATGATGCAGCGTATATTCATCGACGATAAAGATATCGAATAAAAGCATAGCTGTTTACATATATAGATATAAAGTATCGTAAAAACTAGCTATACACAATAATCTACGAGGTATGATGGATTAATGATGAATAATGGCAATAATCGTAGAGAATAATGAACGTTTCTCTAATCATTGCGTACAAACAAGCACACCCACTAATGATGATGTTAACAATGCAATACACAAAGTATTATTAATCTATAGTTGCGCTGCTAAAGATAACAAATCTAATCCCAAATTACGCGCATTACATACATTTCTAAGCGCCCCGGTAACATAGTTCTATATAATCAGAGTATACCATACACTCAGCTAGACACGAGTGTCATTACATACAACTATATATATATATAAGTGTGTTTCGTAAAAAAAATATTTCAATTACTATTAAAAAGATAAAAATAAATGCGCATGTATTTAATGCTGAGAAGCAACTTTATTTATCTTCGCATAGATATAAAATAACAAACTATAACTCGTACTTATTTTAATGATGCACGCATACCCTAGATCTACGCTATAGCCTGGATCTATTAGGAGCAAATCAAAGCTAATTGTCGGATACAGCATACATTTATCACATGTGCGGTTTATACTAAAACATAGATATTTTCTCACATATACATTCAGATCACGTATCTGAAATTAAATCAAGTCTAGTTTCAATGCGGTACATATAGGGGCGTTGCAACAGGGGGTGTACCAGGGGGATATGTCCGGCCCACTTTAAAATCTAGAGGGACCTCATACGTATTGGTCCCCCCCACTTTTACCACTAAATTTATTTTGATTGGTTGGTCCCCCTACATACACACCATCGTTCCAGCAACCCTAGGTAGAGTTACGAATCATAATGCATACAGATCACAGTAAACGCTGGTCAGTGAATAGGGATAGGTATCGGTAAACGTGTATGGATTTCAACAGGGATACGTATCACAAATGTAATTCTTAATAATACCCATCTATCTAACTATCTTAATGAATATAGCAACACTTCGATCATGTAACGTAGCCTTAATCTAATTATACCATCATTTCATGTATACACATACACACAAATTAAATTATTATATATATATACGTATATATAATATATATATTATATATATTGTTATTATTATTGTTATTTTTATTTGGTGGAGTCGTTTCATCCCATCCAGGAACTTAGATGAAGTTTTCACATATAACCATATATGGCTCTAATGTCCCTTCGAAGCCATATATATATATATATATATATATATATATATATATTATATATAATATGTAATCTATAATTAATATATAATTAATATATAATATAAAATAAGCATACTATCAAATGGGTATATTAACACATTATTATAGTGATGACTTTTAAAGCAGCCAGTCTGTATACACTGTATAAATTATACAGTGTATAATACAGAGTTATATAATTATATAGATAATATTATATTAAATATATATTATATTTAATAAATTTAATTTATATATTATAAATATTCGCAATAATAAGGGAAATTTCATTATTATATATATATTTAATATATAATATAATATTATAATTATATATTCAAAATATAATTTTAATAATCGTTATAATTTGTTGTTATATTAATATAATATTTATGTAATTATTATAATTATTATATAAATATATTAAATATAATATCATAATATTAAGATACGTTAATACTTTAAATATTATATAAATATATTAAATATAATATCATATTAAGATATTAAATATTTATTTATATAAATAATGGCAACAAGAAATTATTCATCTTAAATTATGATAATTATTATCAACTTTAAAATAATAAGTTGAAATATTTAAATAAATATCATTTAAAAACGATTACAAAGGTGTTGGTCATACTAAATTATAAATATAAATATAATGATAGACTATAAAACAATTATTAATATAATAATCGTAATATAACACTAGATAAAGCATTGGATTTATAATGCTTCTTAATAAATTCCATTAGATAATACACTTTATATATTATAGATTCCATTACTAGATTGTAGATTTCAAGAGATGCTTAAACTCTTTTATAAACAGATCGTTACGTTATTAAGCAATAGTTTTACGATAGGTTTATAATATATAATATTTAGAAAAACAAATATATAATTTATATATAAATTGTTATACATACTCATTTTGTGTATACTATATAACTATTAAATAATCATCTTTACAGCTATTTTTAGTAATGAAATTGTTGTGACATACTTTTAATATAATAGGCGTGTCTTCATAGGGTAAATGTGTATTTATTCTACGAAATAAACTCAATTATCATTTAGCCCTAGATACGTTGAGCAGATACACATTATTGAATGACTGACATATCAGCTCTCGAAATTAGAATACAATATAGCCTCATAAATCAGAGAACTATGATTTAACAATTAAGCAAATAATTTAAATCAATGCTTATTATGTAGATTATGATAAATTACAGGCTGTATTAACTATCATAGATATAAATATCGGTATAAATAGTTATGTATATCGATGATCGTGAATTCGATCACAACAAACATTACCCACTTAGTAAAGGGTAACAGTACGTTGAAGTTTCGTATTACATTTATATAAATAAGCAGTACGATGTATTAATATTAGTAATTTACTAATGGCTGCATATAAGGATTATGATTATATATCTATATGACTTTAATACTATAACATTCATAGTAGTCCTACACTACTTAGTAAATCTATAATGCATACGCCCTTAGGAATATACCCAAGTATTAATTTAATTATAATATTTATATATATTACATATATATATATATATATATATATATATTATCCTATATTGTATTTTATAAATTAATATATATATTTATTAATAATATATATATTTAAATATATATATATATTTAATAAATATGTTTTATTATAGACATATTGTAGTGTAGGACATATATGTGTTATAATATATTATAGAAACATGTTAGCATTATGACTAATGGTTTGCAGATGCATACATCTTAGATGTACACATTACTCACCTCATTGATTATATTAATTAACTAATATAAAACATGTATATATATAACATACATACCTTTCTTATCAGATGAGGAGGCTGGTTTTCATTGGCAATGTTACCAAATATGGATGGCTACAATTTTAGTACATATTGAGTGTTACATATTTGACATAAGAATTAATAAGACTAAATAATGCAGGTTAAAACAGTATACTGTTTAAATATACCTACTGTTATATTAGTGAAATAAAGTGATATTTTACTAATGATTATTATATTATATATGTAGGTATAGATATATCTATAGATGTACCTATAGATATATGTATTATATATGTTTGTATATATATATTTAATATAATATTTCTAAATATATATATGTGTGTGTGTATATGTGGTAATCTTAGCTGATAAATATATTACTAATTAACTAAAATATATACAACTTTATGATACAAATATATGGTAGGATATATAGGAGAATTTTTTAAATAATTTTAAATACTTGTAGGTAAGTAATATACGGTATATTATATACCTACATTGATAAATTATATATATATATAAATTGTAATATATTATCTATAATGAATAGAATCCTATACAATTTGGAGAATGACAATTTAAAAATTAGAATACAATATGTAGGGGAAAGAAACCTAATACGGACACTTTAACAATAAATGGTATTAACATTTTATGACTCATTATTTGTATTCAAAAATTACAATATATTAATATTATATGATTATATATATTCGTGCTATTTTTAAATTTTATTTAATATTTTAATTCCATAGATAACGGGGCTGTCCGTATTCGGTAACATGTCCGAATACGGACACCATGTGTTATAATACGGACACCCTATATACTACTAGATAAACTATATATTATTGATGAATCAATCAGACAACTTAAAATTACATTATTTATAATTAATTTTATGAACAATTTATTCTAATTTAATTAGTCAATAATTTATTTATTTTTATTATTTTTATAATTAATAATACAATTAAGTATCTAAATAATATAAAATTTAGATTTATCTTTATTGGTGGTATTAATATTATAACGCACACAATTTTTATGAAAATCAGTATAGTTCATACGCTACGCGCTGATTGATTATATATACCCTATAGGGTTTCCGACAGACACTGTCCGTATTAGGGACTCATATGACCTATAGTTATATCAAAGATTTTTCGAAGCAAAGATATAACACCCCCTATGCATGCAACGTAATTTAGTAATAGTCCCAACCGCTGCTAGCAGTAGTATCGAAATCACTGAAATAGATTTAGGTTCGGCTCTGTTTGCATACAACAATGTTTTCATTGCTCTATTAAATTACATGCAATATAAATTAGCTTTTACTCACTAAATATATACTTATAGCATTTAAAACATACATATCATATTTGTTTGTTATATATTAGTAATGAACACTTAGTTTTCATCATATAAATATTAATTTAAAGCATATTATTTAACATTTTAAAAGTGTATAGTTAAATACGAATTTACATTATAAACAACGCATAGTTCCTAAAAGTAACCCGCTATAGGTGGCACCAGGGTATTTTGTATACAAATTCGAATTACACGATTTCGCGTAAGTGTTATATCTTTCCTTCGGAAAATCTTTGGTTATATGCTTATAACTTAATTAATATTTGATAACAAATATAGAAATTATATATATTTTAGAATGTTTTAGTTTTTAATAATATAGTGTTATATTTTATATCGATACATTTGTATATTATTGAGAAGATTTTTAGTTGAATTTGTTGTTGTCATAAATTTAAAAACGTAATAAAAAAATCAATTTATTGGATATCAGCAATATTTTGACTTATTAAAAAATTAAAAATACTTTTATAGACTATTTATTATTAATATTTTATTCATTAACATTTTTTTTGTAGGATTTATGGTTTCTGTGATACCGAGAGTGTCCGTATTCGGGCACTTTACGTATTCGGTTACTTTCCCCTAAATGTTAATATATGTGGGGTGACGGTATTTGAATATCAATAATATTATTCTAAAATATTTATAAAAACTCACATAATTTCATAAATAAACTGAAATTAATAAATTGTAATGCATATTTGCTATATCAAATAATATATCTAATCATATATCTAATACGATATATAATCCTATCTATAGATAGGCCTATATATATATAGGCTATATACTATATACTATATAATATATAGTATACGCGGGTCTATGCTATGATATGCGTATGCATGTATATGCATATATGCATATACACGAATAACTGTTAATATAGTGAATATATTATATATATAATTTGTCATATAAATTAATATATTATAAAATGTATATTAGTAGTGCTGTAAACGATACGATATATAACAGACTAATGGTGGTCAGTGACCACTGGTCACTATATTGACGCTTGTAATGGCGATACATGACATATAATGATAGTTTTCAATTTCAGATAAGTACACACACATATATATATATATATATATATATATATGTCTGCATTTAATTAACAAAATATACAATATACATCATTATATTTATAGAAATTAACATATATAAATAATAATACAACACATACAATATATATATATATATATATATATATATATATATATTATTTGAATCTAGATAGTGCACACAGTTAACAAATCCGATTCCTATTTGCATTTTTATCGTTTCCCTAGTGTTAATGAGAATCGGTTTTAAATAGATTCCTAAAATTCAAGTTTAGGAATCGGATTATTTGAAACCGATTCCTAAACTATTACCATAGGAATTTATTTATACAATCGGCTTATTTGAAATAATAATATTTTAATATTGAATATAATATTTAATCAATATTCAATTATTGAGCAATTCATTATTGTTCAACATGATTTCAAATTATATTACCAATATAATTATGATTACAATTTTAGTTAAATGTGTCACTTGAATGAGATTATGATAATTTAGAAAAATACATAGGATTACTTAAATAATTTTAGTTTTAAAATAATATTTTATTTATAAAATTCAGTATATTAACTTAAATATAAAATTTAAATAATTATTAATAATTAATTTGCATACAAAAAGTTAAAACAATATATTAAAATAATTAAAAAGTATAATATTTTATTCTTTCTATATTAAAAAAAAGAACAGGCTTATACCTTAGGTAATACTTACATCAATAACTTAAACCGATTCTCAATAATTCGTTTTTGATTCCATTTTAAAACCGATTCTCAATAATTAGTTTAGGAATCGTTTTTAGAAATCGATTCTCAATAATTAATTTAGGAATCGATAATAATGCGATTCTTGCAAGATAATGGTAAGAATCGTTTTTATAAACCGTTTTCTAAACAAACTTTACAGGAATCTGTTTTCAATTTGAATCCGATTCCTTTTTAAAATCGTCGTAGGAATCGGATTTTGTTAACTGCGTATACATCATGATGTATCTAAGGAATAATTATGGAAATGTAGGATCATAAGTTAGAATCATAACCAGGATTTTTTCAATTAGAATTCTGTAGAATCACATTTAATAAACTAACATTTATATAGTAATAAATGTAAACTTCTACATCAGATCACACAGAGATATAACAAACATTATGAGAAGAGCACGATATATGTGTCCATTGATTGGATCAATAGTTATATACGGTTCTTATTCACCTTAATATCAAACTTCATATATAGATATATCATATATCATATATGATTATAATCATTGAAGTTGAGCACATAATACTAAACGTATACGCTGATACGGAGTGGCAGCACAGTCGTTTACGGATGGGTTGAACACTATTTAATTAGTTCAGAATAGTGGACAATTAAATAACGATACTTTTTAGAGAAAATGAAGATTACGAGAACAAATACAAAATTAATGCTAAAAATAGACAACATAATATGTGGTTAAAATATATATAAAAATATATGTAATATATGAATATATGCAAACATATGCAATTTGAACACCTTATTAGTAACATGTTGATAAACTAAGGTATTTTGTATATATTCCATTAGATACAAGCGTACCTTACTGTATATATAGAATATTATTTGATAATTTATAACATGATATATAATAATACATAATATATAATTATTTATTTTATCATTTACAAATAATAATAATAATAATAATTATTATTAAAATCACAATAAATTTGTATTGATTACAATTAAAGGCAATTGTTAGTAGGAAAAAATGTTACATAATTAAACATAACATTAGATATATGATTCAATACCTGTATAGCTATATATCTAGTAGATATTATGTCACAATTACAATGTATAGTATAGAGTATGTTAATTATAGTGGAGTATACTATACAATTACTATAGTATTACATTATAGTATATATGCATCTAGATAGATAATAGTATATACTAAAGTGATATTATAATGTCGGTGATATTAAGACTACTAATATTAATGCTACTACTACTAATACTACTCCTACTATAATAGGGTAGTATGAACGGGGTGAGGTAGGGTTAGTATAGGAGGGTGGAGTACTACTTGGGTCACGTGGTTAGATCACACTCGGGCGAAATAACCGTTGCGGTCAGTGTCACTGGTGTTAGTGGTGTTACCGTACAGTAGCGACAACAAACGGGAGGAGAGGGAGGACACCACAGGGACATAAATACATCAATAATTAAGCAGGTATACCTGCTATGCCTATAGGCAGACAGGCGTAAGGTAATGCACATACGATAGCAGAGTATACATAAACGATATATATATAGAGTATATAAACACTAGATTAGCTACACTTTGTGTGTGTTTGTACATGTACAATACAGTAATTATAATATGTATATATTATATTAATATATGCATATTATATACATATTATAAATATATATTTTTTATATATTATTTAGATATATATATTATTTAAATATATATATATAAATATACATATATATATATATATTATTTATATGTATATTATTATTTTATAATATTATATGTATACATTAATATTTTATACTATGGGTTACAGTATACTATATACAAAGATTTTCCGAAGGAAAGATATAACACTTACGCGAAATCGTGTAATTCGAATTTGTATACAAAATACCCTGGTGCCACCTATAGCGGGTTACTTTTAGGAACTATGCGTTGTTTATAATGTAAATTCGTATTTAACTATACACTTAAAATGTTAAATAATATGCTTTAAATTAATATTTATATGATGAAAACTAAGTGTTCATTACTAATATATAACAAACAAATATGATATGTATGTTTTAAATGCTATAAGTATATATTTAGTGAGTAAAAGCTAATTTATATTGCATGTAATTTAATAGAGCAATGAAAACATTGTTGTATGCAAACAGAGCCGAACCTAAATCTATTTCAGTGATTTAGATACTACTGCTAGCAGCGGTTGGGGCTATTACTAAATTACGTTGCATGCATAGGGAGTGTTATATCTTTGCTTCGCAAAATCTTTGCTATATATATATATCAAGTTATAATAATGCACACAACTATATATATTAGTATTATAATACTCTATACACTAATTGTTAACAGTGTTACCCGCTAAAATATCTGATAATAGTAGGCTACTATTAGTAGCCTATTATACCCAGTACTATATTATAATATAAAGTTAAACTCACCCTGTCTTTAGAAGCGTGTTTCATCCCTATCAGAGGCTGACTCCTGGATGCCTGCGTGTGTTACGTAATAAGGTATTATGCAATAATTATGTAACACTATTGTGACCAATCAGAGGTGATTTAGTTTACCACATTACTATGTACACGTATAGTTAACTATTAATTAATTATTAATTAATATTAATTAATAACGTATAATCTATGTATATATATATATATATATATATATATATATATATATATATATATATATATATATACATATATATACATATATATACATATCGTATACAAATAATATAATACAATATGTACATTGTGTATAGCTAATGCCAAGCATCGCTGAACTTGGAGAAAAACGATACATATACTAGTTTAAGATTGTATATATGCGTATCGTGTTAATGATAAACTCTTTTCGTACACTAATATATATATATATATATATATATATATATATATATACATATACATAGACTAAGCAGAAAGTGTATTGTTTAATGAATCATTATACAATATAAATAAGAACAACTATAAAATGCTGCTTCATATAATTAAACTGCACACAACAATAGGTAATTAACGCAGGTCCACCAAAGTGTGGTAGTAATTGGCTGGCCTCATTATAGGACACCAGCACGATTACGTAACGCATGTCCTATAGGAGGACATGATGATAGAGTTACACACACACACACTAGCAGCTTACAATCGAAGCTTACCCATGGGTAGTGCTAGCTAAAGTAGACCATAGTATAGTTGCATAACATTCCCCAATATAAACAATAGATACGCAACTCTCCATTGTTAGCATTGTTTACTGTATGTACAGCCGGATATAAGCACCTGATTGCAATGCAAATAGTCTACAATATACGGTATACAGTGTACAGTGTACACTACATAGATGTACTATTTAGATTGTACCCGGGAAGGGAAACAACTTCGGTATACTATATAAGTTAATATAACTATATGATATAATAGGTATACTATATTTTTGTATAGGTATACTATATGTTTGTATAGGTATACTATATCAGTGTACGTATACTACGAATAGGTTTATTATTGTATTATTATTATTAATTAATTAATACCTATAGATATTACTAATTTATATTAGTTAGTTTATTAACAAAGTGTATAGTAATGGTTATGATATAAGTACATAGGACAACTCGGAATGGTCAGAATGACCACTGGTCAGTAGGTAACCGTCTACACTTACAGTGTATGTCATACACACACACACACACACACTGTATGTGACATACCTACACACATACCTACACACGTACCTACCTACCTATCAGTGTATGACGTATATCGTAGGCACTCTAATATTAATTGTAGACCAATGTATATCTATTGTATTCATTTGTATTATATATATATATATATATATATATATATATATATATATATATATATATATTATGTACATTATATATATATATAAACAATACGTGTGTATTAATGAAGCCATGCAATGACAAATACACAGTTATGTATGATGATCGACTATTCGTACATATCAATACATTCCTCAGTATTGTACACTTAAGTGTACACAATACTCAGTCTACATATTACAGGTATTACCACCTATAGGAATTACCTATAGATATTTGACAATATATTTTAAAAGAATTATATCATTAAATTAAATTTGAAATATTTATAACATATCTACAAGTGTGTGTATATGCAATATAATATATTATATACACAGTATATATATATGATGAATATATATATATATATGATATATATACCTACATTATATATATATATATAATATATATTATTAATATATACAGTCAACTCCCGATAAGTCTGACACGCAAGGGTCCGGGAAAAGTGTCCGAATTATCGAGATGTCCTACTTATCCGAGACTCAGAATATCATGCAAATACGACATGAGATATGCAGCGTGAGTTAAATAGTTACCGAAATGTGGAATTATGCAACAATCAATAACATAATATGTTGTATTCAATAATATTACTTACTAAAATTATAATATACATTATTTAAATTAACATTTCTGACAATTTATAAAAATTCAGACTTGTCCATTATAAAAATCATAAAAATGACAATAATATGTGTCCGACTTATAGAAAAGTCCGACTTATCCAATCAACATTATTCGACTTATCCGATAAACTTAACATGGAACTAGATACAAATCCAACCAAACCAACTAAATGTGCCCGACTTATCGATACGTCCAACTTATCCGTAGTCCGACTTACCGAGAGTTGACTGTATATATATATTACAAATATATTTATAAATATAGTTATTTCAATATTTGTATATAGATAATATTTAAATATAAATGTGTGTGTGTGTATATATGTATGTGTATGTGTGTGTGTATGTAAATGTATGTTTGCGAGCTTATGTCTATATGCAATATATGCAAAGCGTGTGTAACGTATAAGTAAACACACATCTCTACGCATACTTAAGGGGGCGTATATCGTATATATGGGGGAGTAACGCGTATATAATGGGGGCGTATCTCATACATAAGGGGCGTAACGCGTACATGAGGGGGCGTGTAACGTACATAAAGGGGCGTAACGAGTACATAATGTGTACGCGATGTGAAAGTCGTCATATTAAAGTAAATACTAGAACTCTAGTACTACACGAGTGCGTGTGTTACACATAGTCTGCGCATGTGGGTGTAGTAGTGGTCAGTGTAGATGTAGTAGTGGTCAGTGTAGATGTAGTAGTGGTCAGTATACATGTAGTAGTGGTCAGTGTAGATGTAGTAGTGGTCAGTGTAGATGTAGTAGTGGTCAGTGTAGATGTAATAGTGGTCAGTATACATGTAGTAGTGGTCAGTGTAGATGTAATAGTGGTCAGTGTAGATGTAGTAGTGGTCAGTGTAGATGTAATAGTGGTCAGTGTACATGTAGTAGTGGTCAGTGTGATATTGCAGTGACAACGATGTAGATGTCGGCCCCTACACACACAGAGAGAGAGATAGAGTGACCGGTATGGTGTGGATGCTAGACAAGTAAACAACGCATGCGCCAGATACATTGTTGTTGTTGTCGTAGTCAGGTAGGCATTCAGATACACACACTATTCCATACACCGACACACACATACAATATATCATACTTATTGAAATCACGATACGACTGTATATTATATATATTAGAGTATATAATATATATATATATATATATATATAGCGGATACCAACGGAGCCCTACATAAGTTATATACATATACATACATAATCGTGTAGGAATATTTAACACAATCATGTTGTTCTTGTGTTTTGATTTATAATGTATTAATAGATTAATAGATAAACATAAGAGAACAATGCTATATACCGGTTGTAGGACCCGGGTCATTCCTTTACAGTAGGTTATAGTTCCACTGGGCTACATGCAACAGTAACACCATCCGCGCACGGATTTGTTTACAATATTATATAATATTATATAATATAACATAATATTATATATATATATATATAGATATATTTACGACACACACATCGCGCGTGTATGCATGTATAATTATGCGCGCGTCTACATGTACATACACTAGCTGGTCACTACACACACTATAGCATCACTGACCAGTGGCCATAGTGGTCAGTGTCAAAACCACATACCACGCAGTAGTAATTACTAGTAGATTTAGGCTAAGTATACGCGTGTAAGTACTTAAGTACACATAAACATACATATTACATAACGCGAACAATGAAAGTTTATCATATTGCACACACACACACATAGATAATAGGTGTTATTATATAATAGTATGTTATTATGTAATGTAGTGTAACATGTATCTACTGACTCACCGCAATATATTCTATCTATCTATAGATACATATTATACTATAATAGTATACCAATATTGCGGTGAGTAAGTAGATAAACAGATAACTGCGCTAGCTATTAGATAACACTATAATCTACCTTAGTATACAACTATTAGAATAGTGTCCGTAGTCATTGTTTAGAAACTAGTATACTGTATACAGTTAATATTTTCGGATAAATAATTAATAACCACTATATATATATATATTTACGATATATCCTTTTAGTGTATTAAATAAGTACTCAATTCTATGTGTTACAATGAGTTCGTATTCTATATAAATCGGATATTAATAACACAAATTAACGCTGATAGACTGCCTATAAAGTTACGTATATAAATACACGAAGGACAGGTAAATTGGTAAACTAGAATTTAAACTCGGATCAAATAAATAAAAATTACATAAGTTTATAGACAATCATAGTTCATAGTTTAAGTTCATACTTTGACCAGTTATCGCTCACCATTGAACAGTGTATCCCACACAGGGGAACACCGCAGTGACCGGTAGCACGTCAGGTCACCAGTTCCGGTGCATTACCGTAGTACTAATAGAGCTAGCTGATTATATTGTATTTGTGTACGGTATAGGATAGCCATAAATTATAATTAAACTTATTTTTACGATACGTCATAAATATATATATATATATATATTATATATATATATATATATATATATATATATATATATATATATATATATATATATATTATGCTATACTATATATATATATACTATATATAACATATTGTATATAACATATAAACACCCTAAATGACGCGATAAAGCGTATTCTACAAAGGCGGTTTACATTAAGAGAGGTATGCCTTGATGTGCTAAGAGTTAATGGGCGGCAGTGTATACCCTGGCGGTAGAGAGTAGAACTACCGTCACACAACGCATATATTAACGCACACACATACGCACACACAAACTGGTTGGCTAACATTGCTTCGTATGCAGTGGAAGGAGCAATTGTACGGAAAGCAGATGGCGGTTGGGAGATGCTTTATGCGAGACTGGTTGGACGAGAGGGGAGGTCTTTGCATTCGCTCCATGCGGAAGTGGTCTAGGTCCCAGTAGAGGGGCAGCGGTTCCACGGGTTTCTCGTGCATAGTCGGTGGTGGTGGTGGGAGGTGCGATCGTAGACGAGGGGGCGTGTCTAGGGGCGTGTCGGTCACCGGGGCGAGATAGTTTTAGGTTTACCGAACAATGGTAGCGAGGTAGGGTATAGGCTACCGTGTTAGTAGGTAGGTATGTAGTAAATGTACACCGTTATGATAGAGTGTATGTAATACCGTGTCAGTGGTATAGTGTGTGGTGTGTGGTGAAATAGTCTACCGAAGTACAATAGTAGAGGTATCGGTGTAGGATGATAGCGCGTCGATGATATATATAACGAATGAGAAGGAACGCGATTCGAATTCGGAAAGCGACGGCAGCGAACCTAGCGGGCGATTCGGCGACTAGCGACGACTAGCGGCCAAAGAAGGCGGGCGCGGAATATCTTCAACGGTCACGGTCGACTGATTAGCCGCGATGCGCGTTCTATTGTTTAACATAGATATTACATAGTAACGCACGCATAGCGTCGTAGTTATGTTGTGTACAAGTATTCTACTGGACAGAGGCCTACATACACAAACTACACAAACTTGAGGCCAGTCGCCATCTCACGTTTCACATTTGCGGTATTTCGGTGTAAAATGATAGGTAACTTTTATATTAACATAACGGCATTACATTCTAATTTATATTAAATAATTGTAAAGTCGTGAAGTCATGTGCCAATGACAATGTTGCATATTTCTCATGATTTACAATGATGTACAAATATAATATAATAAATAGCAGAACATAATGTACATTAATAGTATATACAAATAACTTTCAATAATTTAATACTATATTTAAAATATACACACATAAAAACATTATATATTATAAATATATATATATATAATATTTATCTGATATAAATTAATATATAATTACTAAACTAACATAAAATAACTTATACATATACAATATTTATCCCGAATTCCTAGAATAAAGTATATCTATAGATAAGTAAATTATAATTTAAATATAGGTGTATTTAATATATTAATATTTTATTATTGATTATTATACATTAGTATTCTTTATATAGAATTAGCAGACTATAATATAGTGTATATATATATATATATTATATTATTGTTTTTTTTCTATAGAGAAAAACATATTGAATATCTCGAAGATTCTAGAACCTAGGGTATACATATGATGTTTACATACAATACCTAGTGTATTCAATAGTTTAATATATTAAATAACATATGTGTATATGTACTACAAGTTAACCTAGACTTAATATTATATATTCTATAATATTGTTTTAATGGCATCAATTGGGATATATAATACAAATACAATATAGCTATAACTATATAGTTTATACATGTTTAGATGTGTTATCAATTATAATACAAAATCAACAAATAAATTAAATTTGTTAATGTTTGATGATTAATATAAAACGTATTATTTAGTGGCGACACCTATATGCTATGTTAAGGTAAGAGGTGAACTAAATGTGATCAACATGAAGATGGTGTAGCTATTTTGTGTACAATCTAGATATGCTCCAGAACGGATTCAAACCGAGAATATATGTGATTACTATATATATATATAGTTTAGGTTATATAAGTTTAGGTTATATAAATGAAATAACGGGGAAAATAATAGAATATTTATATTTTATTGAATTTAATTCACTTGATAAAATGTTCATACGGTATAGTATAATAAGTTGCATATATGCATATATATATAGGGTACAAGTGTATACATAAATAAGTAAATATAAAAACTTATTAGTATAATTTGCTTCTAATTTATATTTGTAATATAAAAAATATATACATTATATATATAGTAAATATTATATATATTTCAATTATTAACAAGTTAAATACTAGAATTTATCTGGAGCCGATATTGATAGCGCGCATGAAATATGAACTGGGTTCTCTATACTTTAAATGTGAAATGAAATCTAACATGGATATAGCGAACACGATAATAATACTGAGATGGGGAGAATATACTCTATCTTGGATAACTAAACGTCTCGGCTCGGCATCAACAAGCTCGGCTCATTTACATCACTACTAGACACTCGCTGGAAATATATGTCACTCTAATGAATTTGTGAAATTAGTGAACAAATGCGTCATCTGAAACTGATCCATCTGCAGATCATGATAACTATATATTTTAATTTTATTATTTAGTTTATATTTGTCTACATGTCAATTTGAAAAATATATTACTATTATAAATGAAAAGTTATGTTCATTTTTGAATACAATACATATTTAATTTCTAATGTGTTTTAAGATTATAAAATTATTTTATAATTATAATCAATTTTCTTAAAATATACAGCCATATTCGATAAATATAATAAATCAATATATCCATTTTCAATATATAATTATACATATTTTGTAACACTCTAATATATAAAAAAATACTTTGACAATTCACTATTTAATTATTAAAAACTATAGTATTTCCACCTATATTTACTATTCAACATTAAAATAGATACAAGCATAGCTTTATAGTTTACCTAGAGTTCAAGTCACGTGATTTTTCTTCAACATACATGGTGCCTCGATTTAGGTATCTTAAGTTAGCCGACTATCACATATAAAGTATTATTTAATACAATTAAATGTTGTAATTATATTGCAGTATAAATATATAATATAAATAAATATAAATGTTTGATAGGCACTTATAATTGAATGTCGCCATGCCATGACGACACTATAAAATACGAAAGAATAGATAAACATACATTGATTACAACATCTGCATGGAGAAACCAAAATCAAGCATCTGCAGGAGGTATAGGAATTTTATTAGACTCAAAAGCAGAACAAGCCCTGAGAGAAATAATTAAGTGGACTGAAAGAATAATGATTGTACATTTCAACGGAAACCCACTCACTACAGTAATAATTCATTATTCACCATGTGAAGGGAGCAATGAAGCAGAAGTTCATTATAAAAACCTACTCGACGCAACCACTACGATACCAAGGCACAATGTATTACTGACGATAGGAGACTTCAACGCACATGTAGGAACAAATGACACTTTCAAGTACACATATCATAGAAACAGTAATCAAAACGGCAGACTTCTAATAGACTACGCCGAAGAAACTAACATGATGATAGCCAACACATTCTTCAGGAAGAGGACCGGTAAACTATGGACATTTATGTCAGACTCTACTGGTGCCAAAACTCAAGTGGACTACATTTTGATTAGACGAAAGTGGAAGAACAGCTTACATAACTGTGAAGCCTACAACAGTTTCAGCAGTGTTGGATCCGACCATCGAATTCTGACAGCAAAGTTAAAATTAAGTTTAAGAAAGAACTCAACTCAAGCTAAGAAAACACAATATGACTGGTCAATACTGAAGAATAAAGACGCTAGTATTGAATATAGCAAATCTGTCAGAGAAAAATTTAACGAACTTCAATCTGAAAACACAACTGCAACAGAACTATATGAAAACTTTATAGAAGCTAATAATATCATATCAAAGAAGATGATTCCTAGAATAAGAGCAAACCGAAAAACTAACACTACTTATGATCATAGAATTCAAGAATTGAGAGAGAAAGTAGAAATTGCATACAGTAAACACACACTTTCAAATACAAATGAAAGCTATGAAGAACTAGTAAAAGCAAAAGATAACTTACGTAATATGTACATGAACATCGAGAGTAACGCACTACAAAAAGCCACAGAACAGGTAGAATTAACAAACCAAGAATCTAAACATTCTAAATGCTGGAAGTTAATTAACGAAATAACAGGCCGTAAAAACACCAAAAAAGGAATTATAAAGGCGAAAAGCAAAGAAGATAGAGTCAAGATATGGTACGAACACTTCAAAAAATTACTGGGCAGTGACAGAAAAGGCGATGAAAACATATTAGTTAATACAGATCTCAATTTGGTTTTGAATGAAACACATAATATAGCTATAACAGCTTTTACTCTGGAAGAATATAGAAAAGTGACAGATAATCTTAAAGATGGTAAGGCTGCAGGACCTGATGATATAAGTCCAGAGATACTAAAGTACTGCAAATTTGACGACATCATACTAAACTTTGCAAATAATATACTATTTTTACAAGAAACACCAGCTCAATGGACATCAAGCAACATAAAGCCACTACCTAAATCTGGAGATCTAAGCGATGTAAATAACTACAGAGGAATAAGCTTATCAAGTATTGCTTCAAAGATAACAAACAAGATGATTCTGAACAGAATTCAACCTACAGTCGATAAATTGTTGAGGAATAACCAAAATGGATTTCGACCAGGTAGAGGAACCATTGCACATATATTAGCAATAAGACGACTCATAGAAGGAATTAAGACCAAAAATATTCAATCTATCATAACATTTGTGGATTTTAAAAAGGCTTTCGACAGCATCGACAGAGCAGTTCTATTCAAAATTCTCAAGATTTATGGAATTCCAGAAATACTAATAAGAGCTATAAAATCTCTTCACAGTAACTCAAAAGCGCAAGTAACAACGCCTGATGGAATCACTGAAACTTTCCTTATTCAAAACGGAGTACTGCAAGGAGACACTCTAGCTCCATTCCTATTCATTATAGCTTTAGACTATGCTATGCGACTAGCAATAGATGGACGAGAGAGCGAAATAGGTTTTGAAATAGCAAGAAAGAAAAGTAGGAGACATCCAGCAGTAAATGTTACAGATTTCAGCTATGCAGACGACGTAGCTCTTATTAGTAAAAATATTGAAGAAGCACAAATACTGCTTCAGAGAGTAGAAGAAGAATGTGGAAATATAGGTCTAAAGATAAACTGTAAAAAGACAGAAGCCATGTATTTCGGTATAGACAATAACCAACATATACACACCATACTCAATAATGAAATCAAAATAGTAGATAACTTTAAATATCTAGGGTCATGGATGCAAAGCTCAGAAAAAGACTTCAATATTCGTAAAGCACTAGCCTGGTCAGCCGCTAATAAGATGAAGAAATTATAGAAATCAAGCATAAGAGACTCACTTAAAGTTAGAATATTCAGGGCTACGATTGAAACAATATACACATATGGTGCTGAAACATGGACAACTACAAAAACTATGAATAAACGAATAGATGGATGTTACACCAGACTTCTCCGAATGGCTTTAAACATATCCTGGAAAGATAAAATCAATAACATAACGCTATATAATGGACTCTCAAGAATATCTGAAGTAATAAAAGAAAGAAGACTAAAACTTGCAGGTCATTTGATGAGACACGACAACGAAATGGCTCATAAACTTGTCCTATGGGAACCGACAAATGGTAGTGCAAGAAGAGGTCGCAAAACCATCACTTTTGTAGATAATCTAAGAGAAGACATAGGACTAGACGATATAAATGAGATAAAGACGATGATGTTGGACAGAGATGTTTGGAGAGATAAGGCAAAGAAGAGTCGAGCGAGAGCTCGACATAAGTAAAGTAGTAAAAAGTATAATTGAAACGCACTTTATAAGCTTATATAGAAAAAAAATCATATGTATATTAAAAATAAATGGTATTTGTTTGAATATTTTTTATTAAATCATGTGTCATGTGATGGTCGGCCATCTTAAGATACCTACATCGAGGTACCATGTATGCTGAATAATGTTATATTAGCGAGATATAGCGATACCGCTCTAGGTAAAATACAAGTGACACATATGCTTCGCTAATCATTGCTAGAGATATACTCGCAAAGAACCACGATGTAACATTATCCACCGATACTGAAGTCACAAGAGGAACATGCTATATAGATATAGATATAGTGTTAACAAAACGAGAGTCTACAGGTTTACGTTTAGGCAATACTTCTATAGACAATATCATGACGGTTCATTGACTTCTAGAGAGCTTTGATCGAGTATCACAATATGGAATAGCGTGATATATTATAATATCGTTGAACATATTATTAGTCTTATTACAAATCTATATTCCTATATTTATATATGTATTATATATATATATATATATATATATATATATATATATATATATATACATATATAATAATAATAATAATAATATTTATTTATTGAATCTCATATATATATTGAATACAATACAAATGGACCCCTCAAGAAGTCATAGACTTGTACATGTTATAAATAACTATGAGAGGCCCCGGACAATACAATACAAATAGTAACATTTTTTTTATTGTGTTTTGATTTATCATTTATTAAGTTCTTGATAAACACAAGAGAAAAACAAGAACTGCCTGTGATTACATTATTTTGCACGTTTAACAATTGTTTATTAGGAGAACGTCAAGTTAACCTATCTGTATATATATAGGTATCTCCACTTTAAGCAACTCTTAAATACAATGAATACCACACTATATGCAACCCATGAGTGATGCCCGCATGCCATTAATGGCAAGCCTATACGATGGATGCCCCGTGACTCATTGGTCGACTAGCTTCCGTTTGGCGGCACACGGAATGCAAGTCTGACGGGAAAATAGTAAATACACGGGGGGAAATTAATCATCAGGACATTACTTGAACAACGTTATTAATTGATAACTACTCGAACATTCTAATCTACCCTGATGTAAACCTCGTAATGTATCGAATAAGTAAAAAGAAATAAAGATAAGGATAACAGCTCCAGCTTCGGGTATGACTAATTGTATGACTAATTGTATGACTAATGATTATATGGGAGAGAAGAATTATTCTTACTTATCAGTATCAGCCTAACTATTCAATTACAATATAAATCTCTAGTATTATCAAGTGTATGGATGTAGAACATGGATACGAATAGGTACATGTATACATCTGAAGTAGGTATCACTTCATTCGAATACACATAATAGGTACATATAATGTATACGTCAAGACAAACATTGTTAAACACTGAATGATAAGAACTCCTCATACACGATTATATGGAGAACAATTTCTCACTTTGGTTTAATGAGATATGACAGTGTTCGTAAGACTATGAATCATAGTCTAGGAGTATTCAAGTACAGCTAAGAGGTAAGTCAAGCAATAGCTGTACAACGCAGGGGCAGATATAGGGGCAGGATGTGATACAGGGATCCCCTAGAAAATAGATCATGCATATATATATATATCCAAGATCTATAACATCTTTACATTCATTACTATATATCATACAATCATGTTTGAATTTGTATCCGTATCTCCCCTCATCCCTTGATAACGTCCTGAAGATTAACTGATACATTATTGACACTAGATGAACGTATCGGTATCAGTATCTATTATAAAGTTCCACAAAATATCAGTAGCAGTATCTATTATATAAATTATCCAAAATATTTTATCATTATCAAATATAGATTTTTTTTTCTTCAAAATGTGCCCATCTTTGAGTATCGTAGCGTGTGTGTATACACTACACTATACTAACTATACTATACATACTATACTATACTATACATACTATACAATATACTATAGTCTATACTATACTATACACTATAGTCTATACTATACTATACAATATACTATAATATAGTAGGTAATACTGACCCCTCCGAACTGACGTCTAGTTCTAGCGAATATAGACATCGCACTGTGTTCGTACTCCGTCTCTAGTTGTTGGCAGTCGTACAGAGTTTTCCTGGGGTAGTGTGGTGTATTAGTGAGGGTAGTAGTGGGGTAGTAGTGGGGGTAGTGGGGTAGTGGGGGTGTATGTGAGGGTAGTAGTGGGATAGTAGTGGGGTAGTAGTGGGGTAGTGGGGTAGTGGGTGGGATAGTGGGGGTAGTGGGGTGTGGTTAGGTTAGACGAGTTACATCGCGAGGCGAATACGCACATAATGTGTAGCCGCATCACACAATAGCGTGTAACAGGGTTATGAAGGAGATGAGATGGAGATGTAGGATGAGGATGAGGAGGAGGAGGAGGAGGAGATGGGGGAGGGGGCGCGTGTCATGATATCGTATTACATAACGGCATTGTTTACATTGTCATCGGTAAGTTATTGACGTGGATGATGTACGCCATCATCATCGTGTATAGATAGTCTTGTGTGACTATCATACTGTATAGATAGTCTTGTGTGACTATCATACTGTATAGATAGGACACTAATGATGCATACTTCCGTGGCTCAGTATACCACAGTATTGTATTTAATATAATATATCAATTATAATAATGTTTTATATACTTATATCATATTATATATTATGTATATATATATATATATATATATATATATATGTATTATTAATATTATTATTATTAATAAGCTAGAAAACTTGATACGTAATATTGAAAAAACGACTAGAATATGAAAAAGAGTTTCGCGCGGGCGTAACTTAAATCTAACCGGAAGTTAGGGTTGATTGATGACATAATAAACTAGCGCTCTCTCGCAGCGTTACTTCTGGGGCAGGAGGGGGTGGATGGAGTGTGCGCATAGTGGTATATTACGCACACACACACGCACACACAGTGACACGCGCTATCACGATTAACAGCTGTACCGATAGCAGTAGCAGCAGCTATATCAGCTACTAATGCAGCATACTCGTGATAACAAGATGACACGCACACACACACACACACATATATATATATATATATATATATATATATATATATATATATATATATATATATATATATATATATATATATATATATATATATATATATATATATATATATATATATATATCTATTATAGATAGATTATTTTATGGCGTGATACATTCAAATGTACACCTATTTCGGTTGTCGATACTAATAGAGTGACGTCATTTAAAGTGACGTCATGTGAATAATATAAACCACTTCTGCGATTCATAGAGTTACTAAGCATATTCATAGAGATGTAATAAAATGTTATTTCTTTTATAAGACGCGCATTTATATGATGTCGATACTATGATATCCGTACTATACCATATATGGCAATGCCAATGTCCTACAAAGGACATGTATGTGCTGACTATACCGAGGTTCTAGACGCAATAGGGTCAACACACTATACACACATCACGTGACTATGTAACGCTATAGTGTCAAGGATAACTTACTTATTCCCAAGGTCAACGTTTCCGTTTCCAAATTTGTCATGTGTTATCTATTTATGGAATTACTATTTGTTATTCTTGTTACGTTTCTATTATATAACTTATTATTGATTTCCGTTGTTCTTTTTATTATTCTAATTTATTTGTAATCGACAAACTTCCTATCTACATTACGTAACACCTACATTATGTAACATCTACATTATGTAACATCTACAGTATGTAACATCTACATTATGTAACATCTACATTATGTAACATCTACATTATGTAACATCTACATTATGTAACATCTACATTACGTACGTTAGGAGATTAATAAGGGTCGACATCAATTAGATAGGTGGACGACGTGCACATACATGTATACGTGTGTGTGTTGGGTTGTATACGTGTGCGTACGACCGTGTACAAGTGTATGTGTATTAAGGGGGACATCGTACAGTTATGGTAATGATGAATCATCGATGTCCTCACCTTACGATGTCCTTCGCTGGACATCGGTGTTGATTACTTATACATAATTAATGACTGATATAATGTGTGTGTGTGTGTGTGTGTGTGTGTGTTTGTATAGTATCTACTACAACTATAGTGCATACTATAGTATACTATACTATAGTGGCGAGTCACGTGTGACTAATATAGTATACCCACTATAACTATGTTAACATACTATAATACCCTACACGCGTAAACTATACACCGTATACTATAGAATACTATAATAGTGGTATCACGATGACGTTTGGCAATACATAGGATGGAGAAATAGGTGATATTGTATTCGTAGTAGGTTGTACTACCTATTAATCGTAATGATATAACAACAATCAAATAGTTATGATCATAGATTTATAGTTTACATATAGCTATAAACTAGTTAACTATAAATCTATAGATTTCCATATATGGTTATGATTCACCGCTAGACCGCTACAAACTATTATCGCCAGGTCAGCTCGCTTCATACGATGACCGTTACATTAGATCTGAACTTATGTTGACCACAGCGTGTACGCATTATAAAGCTATGAGAATATGTTATCTGAACTCGCTATTAATTATCCGTCATCTGGGCAAGCGTGTTTTGTAACGTACCACAGTACCAAGTTATCAAGCGTTTTTCGTAACATACCACAGTGCCACAGTACCAAGTTATCAAGTATTTTTCGTAACATACCACAGTACCACAGTACCAAGTTAGCAAGCGTTTTTCGTAACGTACCACAGTACCAAGTTAGCAAGCGTTTTTCGTAACGTACCACAGTACCACAGCACCAAGTTAGCAAGCGTTTTTTGTAACATACCACAGTACTACAGTACCAAGTTAGCAAACGTTTTTCGTAACATACCACAGTACCACAGTACCAAGTTAGCAAGCGTTTTTCGTAA
Source organism: Osedax fenrisi (assembly GCA_964019155.1). Classification (NCBI taxonomy): domain Eukaryota; kingdom Metazoa; phylum Annelida; class Polychaeta; order Sabellida; family Siboglinidae; genus Osedax; species Osedax fenrisi. The sequence continues at coordinate 76,738,294 of OZ025242.1, forward strand.
CATACCACAGTACCACAGTACCAAGTTAGCAAGCGTTTTTCGTAACATACCACAGTACCACAGTACCAAGTTAGCAAGCGTTTTTCGTAACGTACCACAGTACCACAGTACCAAGTTAGCAAGCGTTTTTAGTAACATACCAAGTACCACAGTACCAAGTTAGCAAGCGTTTTTCGTAACGTACCACAGTACCAAGTTAACAAGCGTTTTTTGTAACATACCACAGTACCACAGTACCAAGTTAGCAAGCGTTTTTCGTAACATACCACAGTACCACAGTACCAAGTTAGCAAGCGTTTTTCGTAACATACCACAGTACCACAGTACCAAGTTAGCAAGCGTTTTTCGTAACATACCATAGTACCACAGTACCAAGTTAGCAAGGGTTTTTCGTAACATACCACAGTACCACAGTACCAAGTTAGCAAGAGTTTTTCGTAACATACCACAGTACCACAGTACCAAGTTAGCAAGCGTTTTTCGTAACATACCATAGTACCACAGTACCAAGTTAGCAAGGGTTTTTCGTAACATACCACAGTACCACAGTACCAAGTTAGCAAGCGTTTTTCGTAACATACCACAGTACCACGGTACCAAGTTAGCAAGCGTTTTTCGTAACGTACCACAGTACCACAGTACCACAGTACTAAGTTAGCAAGCGTTTTTCGTAACGTACCATAGTACTACAGTCCCACCTGTATGCTTATACATGTAAACTCAAGTGGGACTGTGGTATACCAAACTTCCACTGAATAAAACAATATTACCTATTTTGTCAATAAAATACGAGTAATATTGTATAGGATAATTACTCAATTTTATTTTGTATACAATCTATTTTACTCAGTCTATAGACTGAGTGATATTACTAGTTTATTATAAATATGAGTCGTATTTGGCAGCCAGTTTTTACTCATATTTGTACCGATATATGAGTACATTTACTCGTTTATTTTTCTCAGTATACTGTGGTACTGTGGTACGTTGGTATGTTAATAAAATGCACCGACGTAACACAGTCCAACCTGTATGCTTATACATGTAAACTCAAGTGGGACGGTGGTACTGTGGTACTGTGGTACTGTGGGACGGTGGTATTGTGGGACGGTGGTATTGTGGGACGGTGGTACTGTGGGACGGTGGTACTGTGGGACTGTGGTACTGTGGGACGGTGGTATTGTGGGACGGTGGTACTGTGGGACTGTGGTACTGTGGGACGGTGGTACTGTGGTACTGTGGGACTGTGGTACGTTTCAAAAAACGCACCCTGAAAAATCGGTTCAACCGCCAGAAGTTCTGATAATGTTCGCTAAATGAGAATGTATTGAAGGTATGCGATCACAACTTGTGTGATGATATCGTGTGGCACTAACGGGTCTGTGTGACCTTCAAGTGTGTACACGTAAAACATATATGTTATACCTATAGTTATATGTTATACCTATAGGTTAAGGAAGGCTCTACTGTAGTATATGATACGTATAATATTGAGATGTATTATTAGTTGTTATTATTTGAATAATGACCGTGTAGATAACGTGCACGTCTATAATAGGCTATAGATTACCCTAACATTGTTACACGAGTGTAAAAGGAGAGAATTGGATTTGTAATGAATCTGAACAAATACATTGTAATTCAAAAATAAAAAGAATATATATATATATATATATATATATATATATATATATATATATATATATATATGTGAAAAGGTGAATGACCAGACAATATTTTGCTTTTTCATTCATCTAGGCTTGAAAGCCAACTCTGAATAATATTATATATATATATATATATATATATATGTTACAATACTATGCGATATACTACGTATTAATTAATTACCTATGTATTACTTAATACATATATATAGCATCAATATTAATATTTGTATTTTTTTATAACAATATTAATTTATTGTATCTACATATATTTAAAAGTTACCATAATACATATATATAGCATCAATATTAATATTTGTATTTTTTATAACAATATTAATTTATTGTATCTACATATACTTACACGTTACGATGGATATATGATGGAATAGATAAATAATGTCAATGCATTAACAACTTACGCCATATAATAACAAATACTAAGAGTTTAAAAACTTTAAATAACTAAATATAATACATTTACAGATACAAATAAAAATATATATATATATATCCTATAGGACTGTATTATCTTTGAGGGGCCGGGGTACTAACTTGATTTCGTTGCGTATCTCCTGCTTCTGCATCAACTGTACCTCCTGTAATGACGTGTATGTTATTATAATGTTATATATGCATACCAACACATATGTGTAGCACCTCTAGGTAGGAACAGTAGCTATATTGCAGTGGCGATAATAAGGCCTAATACTACGTTGATAACATCGTCTGTAATGGGTTTAATAATTAGCCACTATTAGGTGACCCTATATGTATACATTTTAAATGTCTACCATAAATGGATGATTCAATACTTTTACGGTATCGATGTGGACAGGTTTTGGACTCGAAGAATTGTTAATCTTGATAAATGAACAACACGGACGATGTATACACACATTGCCATACAAATGATATACAAAATAGTGTAATACTACTACGTATGCAAATATAATCATGCATTCAATTATCAGCGATCATTGACAGGCTATTATTCCTATAGGATGTTATACCACTAATTATAATTGTAATTGATTTTAGTTATTTTATTAGAGAATATTTATTATAAAGTAAAATAAGAGTGACTATTAAAGACTATTTGACCTAAGAGAGGTTGGACGTATGTAGTATACTACAATTCGTTAACTCATGTCAATATAGTGAAATAAGTTAACTATTACATCAGGTCTATTTGTGCACGATAATGAGTGTAATCATTAAGTTAACTTTGATTGTAATTTTATATTAGATTAACTTTACAAATATATACATATATGATATATATATATATATATATATATATATATATATATATATATTACTATATAATACTGCATAAAATATAGCATATAATATTATTCTCAGGTATCAGCTATTCGTTTCGTTCTGGATTACGAAAAGGACAACGGGAAAGCCATTGGTGAATTCCCTCCAAATGTCGAGATAAAGAGATGTATGTTCCACTATACGAAAGCGGTAATGAGAAGGGTGAAGTGACGTGAACTTCAAAGAACTTTGTAAGCACTTGTATGTCAAATAATAGTTTCTTGAGTCGTGCATTAGCTTTTCATTTATTTAGGGGCGTTGGAACGATTTTGTATGAAGGGGATACCAAATAATCAAAATAAATGTTGTGGTAAAAGTGGGGGGGGGGACCAATACATAGGAGGTCCCCGTAGATTTTAAAGGGGGGGGGGCCAATATATAGGAGGTCCCCTTAGATTTTAAAGTGAGGGGAGACATATCCCCCCGTCACTACCTGTTGCAGCGCCCCTACCTATATTACCTTTCAATCATATATCACAAATCTATTACAAACGATCGCTGCAGGGTTGACAATGCTACAACACTGACACTATTTTACTATGTAGAGAGACATACACGGAAAAGCTTTGATTTATTAACAGAAGTAAATAATTTATTCCGAGTTAACTGACACTTTTATATGAAGGGAACTAAAAAAGTTACCAAAACATTCTCTCCTACTGTACATTAGAGCGGCTTGAAAAATATAAAATTGTCAGATAATTTATCGCTTCAGCAAGATATTATTAGAAAACATGTAATATAATTCAATACAAAAAAAATTAACTTAATTCGTAAAATAGTCAATATGACTTTCAATTTTAACATAGGATTGATAGGAAATCTTATAATGGAGTAGATACAAAATTAATTCAATACATTTTTTAATATACTTCCTATTAATGAATTTTGTCATACGATATATATGTACTAGAATTAAATATTATTAACAGAATAGCAGAAAAAAAAAATTGTAAATAATAATTTCTTTATAATTTTATCATTTCTAGGATTGAACTTTTTATGTTTATTATTTATTGAATATTTTTTATTTTTTGTTTTTAATCAAAAATAAAATATAGATCAAGTTTATTATATTCTTAATAAATGTATAATATATATTTACTATATATGATTATAAAAAAAAATGTGTTTAAATATTTTTCTAGGAATAATTTGAATTTTAATGATTTCTATAGAAAAAATAAATATTTTCAAGGAAATATGAATAAACAATTTCTAGGACCTAGTCAATTTTATTTTTTTTACCATAATATAATTTTAATTATCATTGAGATGACCGCAATAAAATTGTTGTTATATTATATTTTTTTCTAATTTAAAAAAAATAAAAATATTTGTAACTATAGTATAACTTTAGTATATTAACTATATTTGTATATATACAACATTTAAAATCTGAGTTTGTTAGATCCATATTTTGATTTAAATATGCTTAAGTCTCTTAAATGCATATTAAATATATAATTAAATTAGAAGACGATATAAATTAATTGGTTGTCAAGGTAAAACTAAAGATAAATAAATTCTACGCATGCACAGTAAATTTAATTATAAACAGGTATTTTTCCTATAAAATGTTATTAAACATCAAATTGACAACTCAATTGAGTATAACACAATTTTTAGTTGTTACACTACTGTTTATACATATTATATGTTTATAGTTTTTACTGAAGCAACATATTTAATGACTGACGAGCACCCTACTGTACATGTAGGTACATGTCACACTGTACAGTGTGTAATGTATACTGTACAGTGTACAGTGTACATATAAGGTGTTCATTTTATAAAAATATACATGTATCAAATTAATAGGATCGTATATATTATTCATCATCGTACGCGCGTATGAACACACGTATGAATGTACGCACTTACACACGTACACAATGTGGTACGCGTGTAAAACCTAATGAGCTCATTAGTAGTATATTATACGTCACGGTCCAATGATCAGCAATCATCATCACCAGATTAGCACTAGAAATCAATGCCGATCATTGATCATTGATTATGTGTGTGCGTGTGTGTGCGTGTGCGCGTGTATGTGCATGTGTGCGCGTGTGTATGTGAGGAGAGTAAACCCGAGAACAGGGAGATGTTATAACTGGTCTACATGATTCATGCCGGGAATGGTGTTGTGAGGACCATTCTCAACAAATCATATCTCGTAGTGGACAATGTGTTTGTTCGCCTTTTAACGATAAATGCGCTTATTGTTATCACCCGTAATATTGGAGTTATAAGTTCATTCATAGTAGGTATATCACATATTTGTCTACATTTATGAATATATGTGTTACTTTTAAAATAAATACATTTCTACATATTTTTATATGCATAGTAATATAATAGTGTATATAGGGGAAAGTAACATAATACGGACTTTAACAATAAATGCTCTTAACATTTTATGACTCATTATTTGTATTCAAAGATTACAATATATTAATATTATATAATTATAGATATTATTGTGATTTTAAAATTTTATTTAATCTTTTAATTCCAAGATAACGGGAGTGTCCGTATTCGGTACCCATGTCCGAATACGGACACCATGCGTTATAATACGGACATCCTATATATTATTAGATAAACTATATAATATTGATGAATCAATCAGACAAATTACAATTACATTATTTATAATTAACTTGATGAACAATTTATTCTTATTTAATAATTTATTTATTTTTATTATTTTTTTAATTAATAATACAATTAAGTATCTAAATAATAAAAAAAATTAGATTTAGCTTTATTGGTGGTATTAATATTATAACGCACGCGATTTTTATGAAAATCAGAATAGTTCATACGCTGCGCGATGATTGGTTATTGTGTGTCCGTATTAGGGACTTATATGGCCTCTAGATATATGCTTATAACTTAATTAATATTTGATAACAAATATATAAATTATATATATATAATTTTTAGAATGCTTTATTTTTTAATAATATAGTGTTATATTTTATACTAATTTTATACATTTTAATATTGATACATTTGTATATTCTTGAGAAGGTTTTAAGTTGACATTTTTTTTCATAAATTTAAAAACGTAATAAAAAAATCAGTTTATATATCAGTTTGGATATATCAGTAATATTTTGAATAAAAAATAAAAAATCCTTTTTTAGACTATTTATATAATTATGAATATTGTATTCATTAACATTTTTCTGTAGGATTTATTATTTCTGAGATACCTAGAGTGTCCATATTCGGGAACTGTCTTTATTCGTTTACTTTACCCAAAACATATACATATATATATATATAATATAATAATGTTATTTTTTGTTTGTTTTGATTTATCGTTTTTAAGTACTTGATAAACACAATAGAAAAACAAGAACTGTCTGTAGTCGAATACGGGACATCCGACCGGCATCTAAGCCCTTAAGCCGGTAAAGCTAGTCATTACTAGCTTTTGGTTGTCCCACTGAGCCAAATAACCCTAATACGTGTTATATATAACAGCTATATATATAGCTATGATAATATTAAATATCGAGTATGGATAGAATACAAAAAATATATTTTTAAAATAATAAACCTATTTAAAAATTTAAATTTTCAAAATATATTTATTACAAAATATAATTGAATTACACAGATATCTAGATGAAGGCTTTAATATTCGATGGAATAGATAAATAATGTCAATGCATTAACAACTTACGCCATATAATAACAAATACTAAGAGTTTAAAAACTTTAAATAACTAAATATAATACATTTACAGATACAAATAAAAATACACAAATAACGAGATACTAACATATACGTATATATATATATATATATATATATATATATATATACATATATTATATATTATATTAAAATAAGCCGATATCTTAAAATATATAGTAATATAAACTATACTTAAAATGTTACAAATGCAAGTTACAATTAATAATAAAATTAATAATAGCGAATTATCATATTTATTAGATAACTATTTAGTTATAATTATAAGTATACTTACTTATTTTAGTATACCATTTTATATACTTACATACCATATAGTTATGCCATATATATAATTAGTGTATTCACTTATATGTGTATATTTCTATGTAATGTAATATTCACATATTAACGTATTACAGTTTAGAATGAAACTTTGGTAGGTTTAATATTTCTAAGCAATAATATTGAATACGTAATATAAAGTGAATCTATCCTTCGGGCTGATGGATTAGAATTAAATTAAAATTGTATTAAACTAATATAAATTATTAATATCATCATAATTTTATCATTTTTCGGTTTTCGGACTGCAAACTGTGCTTATAAAGCAATCGGCCGTCCATATATATTTTAAGTTAATGTTTCATATTAAATAGGTAGGTTTTCAGTAGTTTCTTGAAGTTGGGAGTTGATGGTGTAGTACGGATGGATGTGGGGAGAGTGTTCCACGAGTATGGGACGGATATTGCCCATGCTCGAGTGTTGGTTGAATGTAATTTGTGTTTAGGAGGAAGTTGAAGTAGAAACGTATTGGTGGAGCGTGTAGTGGTACTAGTTGGTAATTTAAGTTTGAGTAGGGATGCTAAGTAGTCAGGAGAGTCATGGTGGATTGTTTTATGAGCCAGTAGTAGAGTTTTATATAGGATTCTATGGCGTACAGGTAGCCATTGGAGTTTAACTAAGAAACGAAGTATGTTGAATATACACCTAGCTATAGAATTTTGAAGAATTTGTAGTTTAGTAATATACGATGAGGGGGTATTATAAAGGATAAAATTGCAGTAGTCGAATAGAGGTAGGATGTAAGCAGAAGCTATAATAGTAGCAGTGGATATTGATATTGAATGACGAATAAGGCGTAGTGAATGTAGTTGATAGTTTAATAGTTTTGTTATGTGGGACAGTTGTCTGTAAAAATTAAAAGTATTGTCAAATATAACACCAAGATTTTTGACATGGGTTGAGTACATGATGAGCTGTCCATTAATGTTATTGGAGGGGGAGTTGGTAACGTTTTACTTCGGAGTGGAAGGTGAAGGAGTATAGCCTCGGTTTTAATTGGGTTAAAGACGAGGGAGTTTATTGTGAGCCAGTTATGAATGGTGGTAATAGTAGAGGAAAGGATGTCGGGTGCAAAATTAACGTTTTCTGTACATTTTACATAAAGTTGTATGTCGTCTGCATATGTATGGAAGCTAACTGGAGAATTCGAGATAAGGTGGAGAAGGGGAATTATCTAAATGTTAAAGAGTATTGGTCCAAGGACTGACCCTTGGGGAACACCGTGTGTTACAAGACGGGAAGATGAACGGGTTGAGTGAACTAAAACTGAGGAAGTTCGGTTGGTTATGAATGAGGATAGCCATTTGTGTGCAGTACCAGTGATACCTATAGATGTAAGACGGTGTATGAGAATCGTGTGGTCAATAGTGTCAAACGCAGAGGAGAGATCAAGTAGTGCGAGTATTGTGCCATTTTTGTTATCAAGGTTAGTGAGAATATCACTGGATATCTTCGCTAGTGCGGTTTCTGTTGATTTGGAAGGACGATATGCACTTTGGAAGATATGAGGGATTTTGTGTGATATTAAATAAGACGTTAGTTGTTTCGCGACGATTCGTTCCAAAGTTTTGGAAAATATCGACAGGTTTGAGATTGGACGATAATTGTTGAGGCTCTGAGGGTCAAGGTTTGGTTTCTTAAGGAGGGGTGTAATGAGTGCATGTTTATAGGATGTTGGAAACGTACCGGATTCGAGGGATTCACAGAATATATTATTGAGAGGGATAGTGAGGGATTCAGTGATTTCGTGTAAAAGGGAAAGAGGAATAGGGTCAAGAGGAGATGAACTTTTAGTTGCTTTAAGAAGTGTGCCTATGTCTGACATGGAAGGGACTGAAAATACATTAAGTGAGTGAGTTGGCATGGTGGGGGTTATTAAAGTGGTATATCGTGGGAGATTGCTGAGAGTACGTGTAAGCTTATGATGGAAATAGTCATCAAAAGTTGATGATAATGTGTCTGGTGGAAAGTCGGGTAAAGTTTTCTTTTTATTTCGCCCAAGGAGTTTCGAACAAATGGTGAACGTTTTCTTTTGATCTGATGAGCATGATTCCAGAGAGGCAGTAATATGAAGCGATGTTGCAATTAAGAGATCACGTCTATGTTTGGACTTGATCAGTTGATAAAGCGCAAGTATAGATTCAGATTTTGATTTAATCAATTTCTTTTCAAGTGTACGCAATTTACGCTTTTTTTGAATAAAGTATTAGTATTATACCTATACGTATTTATTAATACATAAGTATACCAATATGTTTATATATATATATATATATATATATATATATATATATATGTATTTATTAATATAAAAGTATATATATAGGTATGTATTAAAATAAAAGTATTCCTGCGGCTCACTTAATAATCTAGTAGTCATAATTAAGTATAATATAAAGATACCCCATAAGATAAGCATATGGGCATGACAATATAATATCAATTAAAACAATTTATAACGGATAATGAATTGATAGAGGGAAATTTAGTTTTAAATATCAATATCAATTTCAATATTAAAGTTATACACATTTAAACTGGTTTGTCCAATAATCCCCAAACATATTGATACACAACAATGTTGATAGCATCATATGTAGAAAGAAGATAGGTTAATATAGGTTACCTACTTATATCGATGATTGACATGTGTTAGGTGTTATAGGAAGTGGTTAGGTGTTATAGGAAGTGGTTAGGATGTCTATGAACTTTACGAATACATATAAGAGATCAATTATTTTAGAATACAATTCAGCTTCACCAGCTTCATCAGCTTCATCAGCTTCATCAGCTTCATCAGCTTCACCAGCTTCACCAGTCACATCAGTCACGATACTAATGATAACAATGTACATTGACATTATAATATTAGTGAGAATACTCTTGTATAAACTGATAATTATGTTAAATATATTTAACATATATGTCCCCAATGTGATGTTATTCTAACAAGAATGGGATTTTCCATAGGTTCGAATAAAGTAACGCTTACACGATATATAAAGTTACTTATCTATATATAGATATCCGTATATTGCAATATAGCATTGTGCAGGTATATAGCATTGTGTAGGTATACTTTCTCTCTATAGGCACCCTTTTTATATACTACTGTTGTATACCACCATCATATCATTATAGTGGGCATTACAGTGCGCAGTATAGTGGGCAGTATAGTGGGCAGTAATAGTGCTATCTAATACATAAGAATGTTCTAGAACAATGCAAACCCTGAACGGGGAACAAATTGATACGGGGTGTTCGTTAAATTGTTTCTGTAGCGAGATCAGCTTGCGACTGCTCGCCTCTAGGAGGTAGTTAGTCACCTGCGGGGTAGTTGTAGGGGTAGTTGTAGGGGTAGTTGTAGTGGTAGTGGTAGTGGTAGGGGTAGTGGTAGTGGTAGGGGTAGTGGTAGTGGTAGTGGTAGTGGTAGTGGTGGTGGTAGTGGTGGTGGTAGTGGTAGTGGGGGTGAGGGGCGGGGTAGTGGTGGTGGTAGTAGTGGTGGGGGAGGAGGGGGGGTGGTGAGGGGGAGGAGGGGTGGTGGTGGTGGTGGGGGGATGGGTAGTGGTAGGGGTGGGGTGGTAGTGGGGGTAGTGGTAGTAATAGTTGTAGAGGTAGTAGTGGAAGTGGTAGCGGTAGTGGTAGTAGTAGTAGTACTAGTTGTAAAGGTGGTAGTGGAAGTGGTAGTAGTGGTGTTAATGGAAGGGGTGGTGGTGGTAGTGTTATGGGTAGTGGTAGTGGTAGTGGTGGTAGTGGTAGTGGTGGTGATGGTAGTTGTAGTGGTATTGGTAGTAGTGGTGTTAATGGAAGGGGTGGTGGTAGTGGTAGTGGTAGTGGTAGTGGTGGGAGGAGGAGGGGTAGTGGTAGTGGTAGTGGGGGTGGGGTAGTGGTGGTGGTAGTAGTAGTGGTTGGGGGGAGGAGGGGTAGTGGTTTTGGTGGGAGGAGGGGTAGTGGTGGATGTGGAGGGGGTGGTGGTGAGGGTGGAGGGGGTGGTGGTGAGGGGGGGGGTGGTGAGGGGGATGAGGGGTAGTGGTGGTTGTGGGGGGATGGGTAGTGGTAGGGGTGGCGCTAGTGGTACTAGTAGTACTAGTAGTAGAGGTGGTAGTGGAAGTGCTAGTGGTAGTGGTGGTGGTAGTAGTAGTGGTAGTGGTGGTGGTAGTGGTGGTGGTAGTGGTAGGGGTAGTGGTAGTGGTAGTGGTGATAGTGGTAGTGGTGGTGATGGTAGTTGTAGTGGTATTAGTAGTAGTGGTGTTAATGGAAGGGGTGGTGGTAGTGGTAGTGATAGTTGTGGTGGTAGTGGTAGTGGTGGCGGTAGTGGTAGTAGTAGTAGTACTAGTAGTAGTGGTGGTAGTGTTAGTGATGGTATGGTGGTGGTAGTAGTAGTAGTAGTAGTAGTGATGATGATGGTGGTGGTAGTAGGTGTTGCCATCGTCCTTACACACACAATGAACCCAATATTAGCACCTGTAGTGTATGATATGTTACGCAACATTAGAAACAATAACACTGGTGGCAATGATGATGAATGTGGTAGTGATGATGATGGTGGTGGTGGTAGCGATAATGATATATCCGTTATAAGGCTTACTATAATAGTAGATGTGATATCCAGTTACACGTGTACGACATAGAGAGTATTGTTGTATACGGGCAATATACTATAGCTATAGAGCGCCGCACCTACCGATGTACCTATATCTAGAACATTTAGTTAGAAAAACAGCATAACTAATGGTTACCAAATCCTGTGATTACTATACCTACTGACTGATTGATTAAAGGCTGTTATTCACGCTATTCATAAAGGTTGTTTTACAGTGTATAACAAATTGTTATTAACAATGTACATGTATATCATGGTGTTACTTAGCATTGTTAACCGCTAGCATTGTTACTTATAATGTATTTGTTTTATTTACTATCTGTAAACATCATAACATATAGGTCCTACATACTTGAATAAATAGTTAGTTTGTTAGGCCCTATTACTAGTTTTAAAACATTAATTATGGGAAAGTGTACACATATATCTCAACTAAGAAGAAGGATTTATATATATGTATTATCGGATATATTATAGGTATGTATATTCATTATTTTTATTTTTACCAATTAATAATAAATATTTACGTGATAAATGGAAATTTCCAACATGTAATATACCTATTATATTTATTAATGTGGGCCAGGTGGTCGGTATTTACAGTATAATAAACAAAGGGGGACACCGTTAGTAGGCTTTATTACACATACATCCTACATGGACACCTCATTAACACCGACACTATTAGGTATTTACTAATCTAATGTGTAACAATACTTAGTATTAATATACTATATAATTCAGTGTCCAGTGTTCTATACTTTAGAGAATTATAAGGCTCCATAAAAATCCACTAATTACCTATGATGTATACCTCTCTCTAAACTCAGCACTTCACGATGAATATATACGTGCTATAATAACTTATTACAACTGTCATCAACATTCAAACTCTACTGCATAAATATCCTACGCTTTTGTTTTCATATATATAAGATTAATATAAATTATAGATAATGTATTAAAATTAGAAATATCCATAAATAATTTAAAAAATTATAAACATCTGAAAAACTTGTCCGTTAGGTTGTAGGTATTTATATACTTAACCTACAAATATAGATGCAAAGTGAATATTAAAAAAAAGTTGTACCACTCGGAAAAGCGTATCCAGAAATTTATAAAGGGGTTGATCCCAAATTAAAAATAAATATATTGATATAGAACAACATTGATGCTCGATCACATATAGAATGCTATAACAACGTTGACCAGCTGGACTTAACTAGAGAGGGTACACTATTACGACATGGCTCCATAACTGATTAGATATAGTGAACACTCACCAGCATTGTAGGACATAGAGAGCAGTCCCTATTAAGGGGTTTTGTGGAGAATTTCACCCCACTATTATTCCCCCCCCCACTTTTAAATATTTGCTACAAAAAAGCAGAGTTTTTCATAATCAATTACATCATAATCCAATTTATTTATTATAAATCAGTAGATATATATTATTAGATTATTTTATATATAATTGAAAACAAAATAATAATTTTTGGAATTTGCCGCCCCCCATTATCAAATACTTAAATAGGGCACAGATAAAGCTATACCTCTAGAGATGTGTGACGAACGTCAACTCATAGGGCGTGGTTAACCGCAGCGTGGGCGTGTCTAAAGGTGACCAACCTCCATTTGCAGGCCTACTAGATCAGTGATTCCGTTATCCACGGGCACTACAACGTTCAGAGCCCGAACCGTTGGTCCACCGTAGTACGGCAGTACGGGCATCGGGTCGGGTTTCGGAGGCGACGGCGTAGGTAATGCCTCGGTTCGGGTTCTCGATTTCCGCATGAACGCCATAGCAGATAGAGTTACTGTTTTAGTGAGGTGAAAATTTCAAATATATATGTAGAAGTATATATAATACTGAGTCATAGATAATACCATCAGTAACACATTACATTTAATAATTTAATAACCTATAGAAAGTTTAAATATATAATTTATAACTCTATAGAACTGAAATATTTAGAAAATACTAGAATTAATATAAACATAAAAACTATAGGTAGGTGAACCTATAGGTGTAGGTGACTATAGTCAATCTATTAATAAATAAATATATTTATTTATAGTATATATACTATAGTATCATACTATTAGTATGTTATCTGAAAAATTAACAACTACAATTTTCAGAATTCTCTGTCTTGTAAAATGAGTACAACACATATTAGAAGTGATATTATGATAACCTATTGCCGATATTAGTTAGAATGTACGTAAGAAGCATTACGCACACGTGTCAACCACGTATTAATTAGTAATGATTAATGGCGACAACACGCTTGTCACGTGCCCGCATGTCTACCCTATAGAGCGTGATGTATACCCGGTATACGGTATAATAGATGTTGTCCTAGATATAGGACACGATGCCAGTACAGTCCCTACGTCGAATATATTGAAATGTCGCATAGGAGAAATGTTCTATAGATAGCCTATAGGCAACCTATAGTAACATACTAACGTATAGTATGTAGGGGCGCTGAAACGATGTTGTATGATGGGGGACCAACCAATCAAAATAAATGTTGTGGTAAAAGTGGGGTGTGGAACCAATACATAGGAGGTCCCCCTATGATTTAAAGTGGGGGCATATCCCCCGCCCCCCCCTGTTGCAGCGTCCCTAATAGTATGATATGTAAACTATAAACTATGAACAATTACTAATCGCGATACACGTTATAAACATCGATAGGACAAATGTAGGACACTAATCTACAGATTATTTATATTACGTTAGACCTATATTAAGTATAGGCCTAGTGAAATTGTAGATCTAGTCAAAGTCTAGTCAAATTAGTATTATTAATATCTTAAACTATTGTAATGTTGTGATGAAATTGGTAGAAGTATTAATAAATATCTCGGCTAAATAAACAATATATTTGAGGACAAACATTAATAATGTACTTGTACTTACTGAATTCATTAATTATAATAATCTAATGATAATTATCTAAGCTCATTAAACTCAAAGGTAAATAGTTGAATAAGATATTAAATGTAAATAAATTCAATATCGGGATTTATATTTAAATTTAATATTATTTATATCTATTAAATATGAATGGTTATTTTTATTTTATAAAAATTACAATCGGTAAAATGTTGTTAAAGTTGACCTATTTTAATCTATATATATAGAAATGTGAAATATATGTTAAGTGAAACTAATGTATAGCATATTTATATCATACAGATGCGTATACAAATATATTTAATTTGATTACCCATTAGTCAAGGCTGCAGTTAAACTCGAGTAACTCGTGCAAACTGAGGTTAAACTCGAGTAACTCGTGCAAACTGAGGTTAAACTCGAGTAACTCGTGCAAACTGAGGTTAAACTGTTCACATATAAACCGCAGTTTTATAACGGTAGTTTAACTGCATGCAGTTATTCCAGTGACGTATAACTGCAGTTTAACTCCGATAAAAGTTGACAACAGAAACTGAGATTAACTGTAGATCAAATGCAGCCTTGAATACTGGTTATCTATAGGTAGTTGTAGTCTATCTATCACCGTATAATGTATCATATCTATTATATTCTATACAATGTAAATAGGCCTAGTGCACGACTGGATATAATAGTTATGCAATATATTATATCGATTCATTCCTGATGAATTATGCACAGCTTATTATTTATATTAACGATAACAATAATATTAAAGTACAATAACTATTATAATATACAATATTATTCATATTAGATAATATATATATATATATATATATATATATTATATATTATATATACTAATTTCATAATATACAATATTATTCATAATATATATATATATATAATATATATATATATATATATATATATATATATATATTATATATACACACCAATAGGCTTATTGACATTACATTAACATATACGACTACACCTACAGTGCAATAACACTATGACCAATACCCACAACAACACACCGATAACAACTACGTTATAATGTATACGATACGCATGCGCATGTACGTAAGCATTTACGTATGTATGTATGTATGCATGTACGTCATGTGATATGCGACACTACACCGACTAGCTAAACGCATACGATAGGCAGCTACAATAGGCATCTTCGTGCGCATAGATATGTATATTACGTTACGAACGCAACTACATACGATATACGCATGTATGTATGTACGTACGCATGTATGACATACAGTGATACTACACGCGGACACGTATAGTATACAGGGATAGTATAGTATCCGTATAGTATTGTAACAAACGTAACAAACGTATAGTATCCGCCGGACACGTCGCCACAGCTATAGACTAATATAAACGGTATACAGCATAACCGTCACTATTTCCGCGTTGACAAATAGATGTACTGCCGCGGCCGCAACATCATTGCGTAATGTGTTACCGGATCCCCATTGCGTAATAGTAGAGGAGGTATTATGCAGGGGGCGGTTCCAATGGGGTATTCTAGGGGTACCAGGCGCCCCTCATCAACACATTACTGTTTTGTTGTTACTTTATAAAATTAAATACACATATATATATATATATATATATATATATATATATATATATAATCACGGTATACTATAGTCACTATAGTATAGTGTATAGAGTGAGTATAGTATCACGGTATACTATTATATATATATATATATATATATATATATATATATATATATATGTATGTATTATGATAATAAATTTCATAAGTAAATGTAATATTATATATATGAAGCCCCGTTAATCAAATGCTGGTACCTTCCATGTTATGTAGTCCGGTGCGGATAATGTAACGTATAACGTTATATATAATGAATATAGGGAATCTTATTTATGTTAACCTATAAATTAAGTTAATATTAATTTAAACTGATGCCTCATACTACGTTATTAAAAGAGATATAAAATACAATATAATTTATTATATTCATTCTACATATCATCTATAAAAATAAGTTTACAAATATTAGTGATGTATAAAAAAATATTAAAAGATTCGGGGTTATTTTATAAAATCGTATGGAAATTATTTCTAATTTTTGCGTGAATGTCTTTCAAAATACATAATTTATTACACAGTGTCAACACATACTAGTATATGTAACACATCATATGTTATACTTCAAGTGTGAACATTGGAATTAAATACAACCCAAAATTAAAGGCTGTGATTTTTTTTGAATAACCCACTTTTAAAAAAAGAAATTGAGAAATCAAATTTTGTAGTTTTAGAATAAATATTCTAAATATAAATGTTTAGAAAGTTGATTAATTTTATAAACAATTTGTAACCACTTATAATCGTTATTTAGATCACACAATATTAATAATTATATTGCTATAGTAATGATTATATATAGCGCTTATATTTTAATATGAATCTATGATCTATGTCTAAAATTGTTATTTACTGGAGGTGATTGGATGCCAATATTGATATTAACTTAGTAAGGGGATAGTGAATTCTTTAATTGTGGGAAGATTGAATTCTTTAATTTAGGGAAGAGTGAATTCTTTAATTGTGGGAAGATTGAATTCTTTAATTTAGGGAAGAGTGAATTCTTTAATTGTGGGAAGAGTGAATTCTTTAATTGTTGGAAGATTTAATTCTTTAATTGTGGTAGAGTGAATTATTTAATTGTGGGAAGATTGAATTCTTTAATTGTGGAAATAGTGAATTCTTTAATTGTAGGAAGAGTGAATTATTTAATGATTGGAAGATTGAATTCTTTAATTGAGGGAAGGTGAATTATTTAATTGAGGAAAGAATGAATTCTTTAATAGTGGAAATATTGAATTCTTAAATGAGGGAAGATTGAATTATTTAATTGATAGAAGAGTGAATCCTTTAATTGAGAGAAGAGTGAATTATGTAATGGTGGGAAGAGTGAATTATTTAATAGAGGGAAGATTGAATTATTTAATTGAGGGAAGAGTGAATTATTTAATGGTGTAAATATTGAATTATTTAATTGTGGGAAGAGTGAATTCTTTAATTGAGGGAAGGTGAATTATTTAATTTAGGGAAGAGTGAATTATTTAATTGTGGGAAGATTGAATTCTTTAATTGAGAAAATAGTGAATTATTTAACTGAGGGAGAGTGAATTATTTAATTGAGGAAAGAGTGAATTCTTTAATAGTGGAAATATTGAATTCTTAAATGAGGGAAGATTGAATTCTTTAATTAAGGGAAGATTGAATTCTTTAATTGAGAAAATAGTGAATTATTTAACTGAGGAAAGAGTGAATTATTTAATGGTGGAAATATTGAATTCTTTAATAGAGGGAATATTGAATTATTTAATTGATGGAAGAGTGAATCCTTTAATTAAGGGAAGAGTGAACTATTTAATGGTGGGAAGATTTACTTATTTAATTTAGGGAAGAGTGAATTCATTAATGGTGGGAAGAGTGAATTCATTAATTGAGGGAAGAGTGAATTATTTAATTTAGGAAAGAGTGAATTCTTTAATGGTGGAATTATTGAATTCTTTAATAGAGGGAATATTGAATTATTTAATTGAGGGAAGAGTTAATCCATTAATTGAGGGAAGAGTGAATTATTTAATTGAGGGAAGATTACATTCTTTAATTGAGAGAAGAGTGAATTATTTAATTGAGGAAAGAGTGAATTCTTTAATGGTGGAAATATTGAATTATTTAATAGAGGGAAGATTGAATTCTTTAATAGTGGAAATATTGAATTCTTAAATGAGGGAAGATTGAATTCTTTAATTAAGGGAAGATTGAATTCTTTAATTGAGAAAATAGTGAATTATTTAACTGAGGAAAGAGTGAATTATTTAATGGTGGAAATATTGAATTCTTTAATAGAGGGAATATTGAATTATTTAATTGATGGAAGAGTGAATCCTTTAATTAAGGGAAGAGTGAACTATTTAATGGTGGGAAGATTTACTTATTTAATTTAGGGAAGAGTGAATTCATTAATGGTGGGAAGAGTGAATTCATTAATTGAGGGAAGAGTGAATTATTTAATTTAGGAAAGAGTGAATTCTTTAATGGTGGAATTATTGAATTCTTTAATAGAGGGAATATTGAATTATTTAATTGAGGGAAGAGTTAATCCATTAATTGAGGGAAGAGTGAATTATTTAATTGAGGGAAGATTACATTCTTTAATTGAGAGAAGAGTGAATTATTTAATTGAGGAAAGAGTGAATTCTTTAATGGTGGAAATATTGAATTATTTAATAGAGGGAAGATTGAATTATTTAATTGAGGGAAGAGTGCATTATTTAATTGAGGGAAGATTGAATTATTTAATTGAGGAAAGAGTGAATTCTTTAATGGTGGAAATATTGAATTATTTAATAGAGGGAAGATTGAATTATTTAATTGAGGGAAGATTGAATTATTTAATTGAGGGAAAAGTTAATCCTTTAATTGAGGGAAGAGTGACTTATTTAATTGAGGAAGAGTGCATTATTTAATGGTGGGAAGATTTAATTATTTAATAGAGGGAAGATTTAATTATTTAATAGAGGGAAGATTGAATTATTTAATTGAGGGAAGATTGAATTATTTAATTGAGGGAAGAGTGACTTATTTAATTGAGGGAAGAGTGACTTATTTAATCGAGGGAAGAGTGAGTTATTTAATAGTGGGAAGAGTGAAGTGGTCACGTTTCATAGCGGTTACAGAGAGTTACGTACACTGTTAGGTAACGTAGTTAGGTAGGTTGCAGGTAGGCAGGTATAGAGGACAACACACACGCAGTTATGGTATAGCAGCATCGTGCACATCCAGAACAAACTGCATGCTATACAACACTACGCCATGTTATGTTATTCTATGATTAATACTATGCTAGCCTATGTAGCATATTGTATGCTATTTTATTTGATATCTTGTCATGTCATGGCATGTAATCTCATGTAATGATACAGTGAATGTTACATGTTATGTCAAGCTATTCTATATTAAAATACACTATAATATAATATACTATAGTATAGTATAGTATATATATATATATATACTATACTATACTATACTATACACTATACTATACTATACTATACTATACTATCCTATGCTATCTTATAGTATATATACAATACAATACCTTTCAACAAATACCAAATATTGTATACTATATAATACAATACAACACTATTATTTATTATTATACTATATTATGCAATTATATACTAAACTATATTATAATCTTCTATACTTTATTATATATATAATTATTTACTATAATATAATATAATAGCCTTAGTATATGAACTAACTTCTCGTAATAAAATACACGATTATATCTCATATATTAACGCAATTTGAATAAGTCATTGACTAGAGATCTAGTAATAGACCTAGGTGTATTACTTATGTTTAGAGGTCACGAGAGGGAGAATTTAGATGGAAACTAGTGTGCGAAATGTAAATTATCACGCGGCGCAAGGTCGAAGGTTATAGTTGTGGGGTTTACGCGGTAGAGATTATGACTTTAATTGTAAGTAATAATATTATATTATTTATAAAACCAATTAAAAAAAAAATGTGTTTATAGTTTTCATAAAATGTGTGTATTAATGTTTACAACGATGTCCTATATAGGGGACATGGCATTGAGGCTATAGATCTACATGGATAACATGGACACCATTATCGTATACAATATATACTACAATAGTATCTATATGTTTTCTAGATTATGATGATTACAGTGTTAATCGGTATAAATCAGCATAATAGTGTTCACCAATAGGTAATCAAATATCTATCAGTTAGGGGAGCTGGAACGATTTTGTACGTGGGGGGACCATAGATTTATAGTTTACAACAATTTATAGTTGTAAACTATAAATCTATGGGGGGGACCAACCAACATAAATATTGTGGTAAAAGTGTGTAAAAAACCAATACATATATGATATGGGATGATACATATATCCTATAGGAGGTCCGCCTATATTTTAAAGTTGGGGGACATACCCCCCGTCACCCCTGTTGCGGCGCCCCTACTATAAGTACTATAGTACTATAGTACTACCTCTATAGAGGAAGTGCATCGTATGACAGCTATCGATAGTTAACTATATTTAATACACTATATATATAACTTATATAGATATATGGACACAATTGGTCTAGCATTGGTCTAGCAATTAGATAACATCCGTAGGGGCACTAACAGGGAAATATACAAACACACACAAACACACACACACACATATATATATATATCTGTACATGCATGTATTTCTGTCATAATGGTCTAGTTAGTTTGAATTATAATTGAGGATACATGAATATATGCATCTATATATTGACATATACAAATACATATATACAATCAATACTACTATTATGTTCTTAGGTTGTATACCACCAATGGGTATGATGATTCCAATTATTATATATATATGGAAAATAACATAATTCATTAGTGTATATACGTGCATAAAATATACGTATATATATTGTAATAATACAACGGAGAATAGTATTGTTTATATATGAACAAATATGATAGAGCGATAGTATACTATTGTAATAAACAAACGATATATCAATAAATCATAAAATTGCGATTAATATTAAGGATATGTATATACAAGTATATGTTAATATCCCAACCAGGGACTTGGATGCAGTTTTCACTTATAACCATATATGGATCTAATATCCCTTCGAAGCCGCTCTCATATTAAGGCATCCATGTTTTTAACGAGAGCCGATCATTTACACAATTATATAATATCACTTCTAAATATTATGTTAACACCCATTTTAATGATCAGGACGAGGCTTGAGCCCGAGTCCTACTACCTTTGACACCTTAGCCTTAGGCACTTAATATGTATATATATATATATATATATATATATATACATATATATATATATATTCAATATTGTAGGAATTAATATTAATTGCATAATATATTATAAATAAGAGAGAGTGATAATATAAACAGGAAGTGAATATGTGTACGGTAATTGAATTGATTTAAATTTATAATTGATATAAATTTAAAACTAAATAGTATAAAGGGTATACCCTTAGTTTAAGGGTACGTAACGGATACAAGGGTTATGGCTAAGGGTTCTGATCAACGCTTAACTATAATAGTTATAGCTAATGGTGTTTACCTCTCTATAGAGCTAATAGGTATAGCTATGGTTGCCTTTAAGTAAGATAGGGTCAATAGTGACGATGTATACAAATGTACACACATATGAATTCATATTATTCGGCAGTCAGTATACCATAGTATTACAGGTTGTATTAGTATGTAACCTGTAATGTTAATGTTATGTAATATAGTATCACCCAATATAACTATGTAGTTACAGTGTGATACACAAAGGTAATTGTTCATTGTAAACACTTTAAACAATCGGTTCTATAATACATAAAAATAATAATGTTAAATAATATTTTGTTAATTAAAAATAAATATAGGTAACCTAATTATTTGTAAATCATTATTATACAATTTAGTTGTAGCGTGGTTTCCTGATTAATTACTATACATTATGTAGTCCAATATATCTAATAGAATAACTTTCAATAAAATAGAAGGAATCGATTTTGTTTACTATAATTAATTGATTTTAAGAAATATAGATTATATAAATGATCATAGAATTCACACCAATTCAAACAATATAATTTAACATAATTATTATGCAATCAATTATACGTTACACTAAAATAAGGATTTTATGGCCAACAAATATAATCGACATCTAATTAAATCACGATTCGTATTGTATTAAAACAGCACGCCTATCGCAGACGTAAACAATCAGAACATAAACCCATGTCCTTAATGCCCGCACAACATATATATATATATACATATCCCTTACAAACTAACGTTTTTTCATTCGTTTTAGTATCGATTTCATGGCGATAAAGGTGTAGAGAGAGACTAGAACACGACTTACGTGTCGACGAGCTAGGTGTGAAGAATAATCGCATCGTAACGCATAGAATTCGCGTCACGCTTCACTGACTACCCGCAGCGACCTACGTCGTCGTTATCATCTAGGACGGTGTCGTCCAGTATGCGCACAGCCGTACTCATACTTACAACAATAGGCTGTGTGTAGCGTAGTTTTCATTGTTGTCGATAATGTTTACGCAAATCAAATAATGTATCCTATAAATAAATATCAATACATATATATATATATATATATATATACATATAGAATATATATATAAATATATATATATTATTCATAATAATCTTATATTGATATGTATTGTTTGCTAAAGTTTAATAGTATAATAATGATAACAATATTATATATATATATACATATAATAAAATAATATTATAACAACCCATTTTTTGCTAAGCTATACTCACGTTATAGTATCGCCTAGTATCTAGTACGGGTATTCATTACAATACATTATTGATATATACAACATATAACCTGGGAGGGGTCCTCCCTGATATAAACTAGGTGGTCTCGTTAGTTACCTCCATATAGGTATACCTATACACACAGTATAATATAACACGTGTACTCTATATAGTCAAGACCTCCTATAACCTCGGTTATAGGATGTTATAGGAGGTATTGATATAGTACATGGTATACCAGTACCTTATTAAATAGTCACTATTTCGTACACTATATATTATATTTATTGTTATATATATATATGCCTTAACATGAGATCGGCTTCGAAGGGACATTATAGCCATATGGTTATATATAGTATCACTTATACTGATAACTGCATCTAAGTTCCTGCAGGAATGAATGGAATGAAAGGACTCCACCAAAATAACAATAACAATAACAATAACAATAACAATATATAAATACCTCGTCAATCTCATATTACATTATGTAACTAATAATATGTATGATTTATTACTTTAATTAGTATACTAATTAAAGTTTACTATAGTTTATCATGTATTACAAATATACTCGATAAATAAAATAGTGGGATTTTAATCTATCATCTAATTTAATATATTTTTTAAATATCGGTTTATTTTGGTGGTAAAGCAACTCGTATATATATATATTATGAGTGTTCGTTAATACAAGTAGTATAGGATCATACATAGATAACTATCAACTATAGTAGATGTATACATACTATAGTATGAGCTGGTATTATATGATAATGTGCACAATGTTATTGTGAAACTACTGACATTATAGGCCTACTATTCATTAGATAATCGTTTTAGATTTTATGAAAATTATATTTTTAATATGTTATATATATATGCATACATATATATATTAACAACAAAATTAAATTACTTTATAATTATATTCAAATTAAAATCAATAAAATAATAAATGTTAAAATATAAGAGTGGTATAATCGATTAAATTTAAAATTTAAATTATTTTTTAATAAATATGTATATATATACATTTTATTTTTAAATTATGATCTATTATACGACCCTTATATTTAAACGTGTATTATTGTATTGATTTTAATTTGAATATAATCATAAGTAATGTTGTAACGTTGTTGTTTGGTAAATATTACGTAATAGGGTAGCGATAACATGCATAGCATTCATTTAATATTCAACATATCCTACATTCAATTGATAAATTAAATCAGAATAGCTTATACGTCCATAGACAGACAGGAAATTGATGTACAATAGCGTATAAACAACATGCTGTCTGGCTATAGTATTACATAAGTATAACATTTCAAGTTGACTAAATCACAAATATAATACCGCTATCTATACACGTATAACCTTCTACTAATATACCTATATCTCGATGATAGGTTTATATATTATTGTACACATGTGTATACCTAATAGGTATATATTTAATACAAAGTGTACATATATATACTTACAGTTTTTGTATAATATATTTTCATGCATACTATGTTTGCATTCAAATATATAATTTATAAAATATATATATATATATAATATTATATTTATATTAATATACTTATTTTATTGGTAACATAATATACATTTGTATTATTACAATATAAACACTTACCAAAATATACCAAAATGTAATGACTGTAAGGTTTAGTATAACAACATCGGATAACTTTCTGGCGATATACAAATTTATGTATATATATATGAATTTAAAAATATGTATATATATATATAAACATACATACATAAACATATATTAATATATTAATATAGATTCATACGAATGTCGCAGGCATATAGAAAATTATATAGGCCATAGTTTACTATAGTAAGTAAGTATGTATACATACATACCTATATTATATATATATATATATATATATATATACGTGTATATAATATAGAATAATATATACACGTGTGTGTGTGTGGTATAAGGTGCTCACACCAATTCCGTTTTGTTACGTTACGTTACTTTTTTCTGTACAGAAAAATAGGATTATCTCCATTTCATTTTCTGTACAGAAAACGATTACAGAAAAATAGGAATATGACTCATTTCATATATGAATACAGACAATCTTCTGTAAATGATTCATTTTTTGTACGGATTTTCATGTAACGTAAGAAAACGGAATTGGTGTGAACACCCTATAGGGTGTAATAAATAATATATTATATAGATGTATATGTAGTGAACTATGGCCCATATTATATAAGTATATATATATATATATATATATAAATATATATATTCAATTTATACTAACCACTTATAAGAAATATAATCCTTTATATTCTGTAGAAATAATAATATAGTATGTATATATTCCATACTATGTACATGAATATATTCTATAAATAATCAGCGATATTTATATAAATATATTTATATATATATATATCCGTATGATTACATTTAACGATCAGTTTATCGTCTACATAACGTATATTACTCCTAGGTGTTTGAACCGTAACACACAAAGTGAATACTAGGCTATAATCTATAGGTATAATATACACCTGGTATATATACACCTATCGGTCTAGTATTACGCAATAGTCTGATGTAACGGTCAACTAACACATCGTACGGTGGTATTCCTCGTACGTATTTACGCATGGATAACGGTGGTGGTCGTTGTTACTTTACGTAGATAGACAGTAGTGGTGGTGGTGGTGATGGTAAAGGGGTGTGTGTGCGTGCGTGCGTGTGATACATGGCTTTAGAGATAGGCGAGATGGTGTTAGACGGGCGGGCGAGATACTGACCGATACGTCAGGCTGACCATCCCAGAAGCGTATGCCGAGAGAATCGAACGAGGCGGGCGTCTGCGGCGTAACGGTGTGCGTGGCGGTGGTTTCGTGGCGCGATAATCAACTCAGTGACGATAGGTCGATACTCAACGCTCAACCCGTGTCCGCCTAAAGGTAGATCGATACACTTCTCTGCTACATTCGATGATTCGGCGATACCTACGGGGAGGGGGTGGGATCACCTCTATAGTAGTGTATACTATAAACTATATGTCGTAATGTATACGACATAGATGTCATTAAATCGGAATGTTATCGACATATGTTACCTTATCTACATATACATAATATTACCACATTTATATATAGGTTTACAATATAGGCCTACCATCTATATATATAGATTTGTAATATATATGTATATTACTTATAGTGTTAGAATGTGTACATTTATGGGCGTCTTATTACAAAGGACGGAATAAGGGGGGAGGGGGCAAATCGGGCAATAGCCTATGGCCCAACATTTTGAGATATCTATAACATATTTGTAAAATTAAAAAATTAAATTAATGATTAGGAGAGATGGAGATTTTTTTTATCCAAAAAAGTCTGAGAAAATTATATTTATATCAATAACGATTCAAATATATTATATACATGGAAGGGGAAATGTATACGATTTTTAGGTAGAATGTTGATAGAACTATTTATTGTAATTATTAAGTTATTCCTACTTATTTTGTATATTTGTTTTGAGTATATAATTATGTTTTATAGTTATAGTAGTAGTAGTAGTAGTAGTAGTAGTAGTAGTGGTAGTATAAATACCCAGCAAACAGTAATAGCCTCATAATGGCAGAATAACAGCACATTTAATAGCCTCAAATGTTTACATTTTGCTATTATGCTGCTATTATGCTGTTATTCTAATAATAGCAACATAATAGCAGCATAATATACTTTTAAAATTAATAGCAGCATAATAATAGCATAATAGACATTAAATAGCAACATAATATCAGCATAATAGCATGACAAATTAATAACAGCATAATAGACATTCAATGGCAACATAATAGCAGCATAATATCACAATGTAAATATGCGAGGCTATTAAATATACTGTTGTACTGCTATTATGAGCCTATTGCTGTTAGCTGGGTAGTAGTTAATAACAAGTTAATAAAAAAATACTCCTACGAAATAACTTCTTTCATTATCTAAATGCAACTCTTAAATCAATATAACAAAACTAACTCGTAGGTAGTACCTACATCTTGTAACATACTTGAACTCTTTTTGTTACAACAAATAGCCCTCATCTTATGATTAATATAAAAAATACTACATTTTTAATTACCGATCATTGGACCATTACATTTACAATTAATACTCTAATAGAAATCAATAGAATCAACTAGAATCAACCTACAGAAAATGTCGAAGATACTACTTTCTTTATACACTTCTAATATATCGTCATTAATATCTAATGAGACTACAATTAATGAATTAAGTAACTAATAAATATGTTAACATAATAAATTTGAACCAACTAAATTAAAGATTATTAAAAGTTGGTAAAAACAAATGGTTTAATAACGATATAGGTATGACGATACCTATTTCCCCCATGAGGGTTATGCGAATAATTGAACGCTATTTCTCAAAATATCCTTTTGATAGCTCACTTACTACTCTCATTGAATCCAAAATATATTTCAAATATTCTATAGAATGTGCAAAGAAGAAGTTATATTATAAAATACTTAATAACAGTAATAATATAAGAAAGTTATATTATATTACAATTCACTCTTAGGAAAAACTAAACAGTCTAGATTTCTAGACACCCTTTTAGAATCATTATGCTCTGGTTTTGCTAATTTCTTCACTGAAAAACTAAAAAAACAACGAATAACTTATAACTTTACTGGTAACCCATATTTCAATTTAACTTCACAATATACTAACATAAGATTATCGTATTTCATTTTCCAACTAATCAAAAAAAAAATGTTAAATTAATCAATCTTCAAAATCTTCTGCCCCACACGACCCAATACCGCTACTTCGATTGAAAATGTCACGTACGTTAATAGTGATCATTGGATAACATTTTTTGTGTGAAGTGATTCTAAGGTAAAGGAAGATGTTTTAAGACACATACAAAAAAAAGTATTCAATTTGAGCTCATATTGACGACGCGACAGACCGTTCAAAATTAGTAAAAAATTACATTGAAAAGTATTATAGAAAAATAATTTATAACGAAAATATACGAAATATTATTTAATATTATATAACTTAATTCTTTAATATATTTTATCCCTAGCTCTCATTCTAGTATATATGATATATGTTTTCTAAAAAATATCATAAAAAGTGAAATTAAAATTTTGGTTTCGTTTATTTTTTCTCAAAAAATATAATAAAAGTGGTATAAATAATATTTATTAAATATTATATTTTTTTAAATATAATATCTTTTTTTTTTATGTTACCTTTTATATTTTATAGACATATAAATAAATTGTAAAAAAAAAAATTCGTTCAAAAATTTGAGTTATAAAAAAAATCCTATAAATTTCGTTTATTTCATTTTATTTATAGGAAACAAATTAAACAATTTAATTTTTTCATTTTCCACAATTAACACATTTATTCTATGTGCTATTAAAATTTCATAATATAAAAATAATTATTAGTAGGTTAAAAGTCACTTTTTAATCATTCTTAAAATTCCCATGTTAACTTTCATATTCTCTCCATGTTAAACTTCTAAGAATTATCGCGAGCCTCAGGATGGTCAAAAATTAATAAAAAAATGTTGACTTATTTGTATACATTATTTTATAAGCTCTAAGTTCACAAATATTGGAGAAACCATATTCAGTTGAATGATCACTCTTAACATACGACATACGACTTACATTAACCATTCGAATTACATTAATAATAAATCGATGCCTATTGGCATAGTAACTCCGGAATTTAAACATGCAATAGTTTCACCAATATTAAAAAAGAATAAATCTAATCAGTTATTAGTAATCACAATTTACTTAATAATTATATACCTATAGGTATATATCGCAATTACCTACCATAGCTAAGATTCTTGAAAAAATATTATCCCAACAATTAAATAATTACCTCCTCACGAATAAACTAATTGACGACTATCAAAGTGCTTACCACGTTAACCATAGTACCGAAACTACTGTAATACACGTACTTGATAATATACTTAGATCTCTAGATGTTAATAAACCAATTCAACTACTTCTATTAGATCTATATGCAGAGTTTGATACGTTCGACCATACAATTAATAGACTTACTGAAATAAGTCTGGATGAGATAGCCATTGATTTGAAGATATATTTTATCACTAATCGAATATTATCTGTTAAAACTTGGCAATTCTATTCTATAAATCTTGCCTTAAAAACAGGTGTCCCTCAATAGTCTGTTCTTGGATCTATTCTATTTTTGATCTACATAAACACTTATATATCACATATTATCGGGAAATTTGAACATATTATATATCACATTAATGCAGATGATATATTAATATATTCTACTATATCTAGATATAGCTCTATAAATTAAAATGCTTTATCTAACTGTGCAAAATATATATATATATATGGTTTATGATAATAAGATATCACTGAATACCTCAAAATCTGAATTATTAAATATTCCTAGAAAAATATAATATCCGTCATATAAGAAATTATATTAATCAAAATACAATCCGTATTTTAATAAACTCTCTGGTTTTTCTATTATAGATTACTATAATGCAATACTTGTTGGTCTACCTAATTCATCTTTATTACCTATTAATATAATGATCAGGTCCGCTGTACGACTTATTCATCGACAGCCTCGAACCGATCACTCACGTATCTAATAAAATGAGGAGTGACACAATCTTATCTTCATCTCACCGTTCTAAATATAGACTATTGTGTATTATAAACAAAACCATACGCACTGGTCAACCTTTATATATGAGATCATGTCTAAATGTTATACAATCTCGCAGAACGCTATGATCGAATCACGATACAACTAGATTAAAAGGTCACCTAACGAATCTATCTCGCTCCAGAAATCGAGTATTCACATTCCTAGTAGGTGAAATTCTCTTTCCAGAAATATTCGAGGAATTCAAAATTATTTTTATTAAACAGTTGAGATGTATCCGCTGTTTCGCGTTTCGTTTTCGTTTTTGTTTTATCTTTTATACATATAAATGTTACACTTAACAGAGCATTTCTATACTCTATAATTGAGTTTAAATAAATCGTTTTGAATAGAAAAAATTGAATTGAAAATTGAATAGTAGTAATAGTAGTAGACTACTAGTAGTTGTTGTAGCAGTGCCGGTTTCATATAATACTTTATTCTCATCGTGAAAATTGTCCTCGATGGTCATGTGACTACCAACATCGACGATATTTCACTAAATACACATAAAATTCACTTCAAATTTAAACCACATATAACTAATATATATATATATAGAAATTTGGAAAAAAATCAACTTATAATTATTAGAATAATTAATAGAAGAAAGTAATGCATAAATATATAAAGTAAAATCTGGATTATTTTAATAATATCAGATTGGAAGACAATACATTAATATTTTACAATTCTGAATCAATAGAAGTTATTATTTTTCAATTGTAAGTATAATAATATAAGATAATATTATAAAAATTGCTATGTGCCATTTCAATTAAAAAACAAATATCAATCATTATATAAGTAAATTATTAAATATTATATATCGTCAGAATATATGTTGTGACGTAAGTTAACTTACTATAATTATAAGTTTCTTTGACAATATATTTCAATGTTTAAATATATTTCAATATATACAATTATTTGATACGTAGTTCCTAGGTAATATGTATGAGATATATATAGATAGATAGATAGATAGATAGATAGATAGATAGATAGATAGATAGATGATTTATTTAGAAATAAATAAAACAAAGATAGTTCTCATTTTAGAAAAAATAACAATACATACTTAAATAAGCGATAACATAATATATAAATAGAACACATTAAGATTGTTAGATTTATTAACGTGAACATAAAAGATAATATAAAATAAAAATTTACAAATAATAAAATCTTTGACTTTACTTCTGACATTTGTTATTAATGTCACAAGTCTTAACTCTCGAGGTAGATAATTCCACAGTGCAGCTGCCGAAAATATCTTTTGTCATATATAGTAAGCCTGAACGTGTGGTAGTACCTAATGAAGTATTTTGCTGTTAGACGATGTAGATGTTCTCGACTAAATCCGGTATGTCAGCAAATATTTTATATAGTTAGGTAATTTAGATATATACATTTATAAATATTCATAATAATTTTATATATTGCTCGCTGTTTAGCAGATAACCATTTTATAACATTTAATTTATCGGAAGTGCAAACGTGATCAGATTATTTGATGCTAAATAGTAAGCGTCGGTGATGACCGTATAACTTTATTTATGCAATTTGTAAAATATAAAGGAAGTCCGTGATAGGAAAAGAATTATAGTACTCAATACGAGATAATACTGTAGATTAAATAGGGAGCTTACAAATGTTATCTGGTAAAAAAATCTATTTATTTTTATTTTGTGTAAATTGAAGAATGAATATCGACATACACTTGAGATCTGATCGATAAAACTTAGCTTACTATCACAAATAAAACAAAGATTTTTAACAGAATTTGTAGACGAAATAATGTGACCATCAGTTAATGGAGGAAAAATTGCAGTAACATATATGTTTTATAAGACAAATTAATAAGAGAGGTTTTAGATATATTTAACATTACATTATTTTGTGAAAACCAATTATTTTAGGTATTTTAAACGATTCAACAAAGAATAATTATCAGACGAAAGAGAGTGTAAAGACAGTTTGATATAAATGTGTAAATCATCCGCATAAATATGATAATGTTATCAGGAAACTGGTGAAAAATTGCAATCATGGGTTATTGTGTAATTAAGAATAATATAGGACCAAGTACTTAACCTTGTGGTACACCATGACTAAGTAATTTTGTAGATGAATATTGATTGTTAATTTTTATAGAAAAATATCTGTTTTGAAGATACGACATAAACAATAATAAAACAGTATAAGATAACCCAATCATTATTAACCGATCTATTAGTAAATCATGCTTAATTGTATCATTTTATTCCTAGCAAGCTCGACCTGGTAAGGTAAGGTAATTGTATCAAAAGCTAATGATATATCGAGAAGTAACAATTATATATTATTGTTATCATTTAAAGTCCATAAAATATCATCAGTGAGAGAAATTAAAGTAGTTTCTGTACTATGACATTTTATAAACCCACTCTGTTTGGGATCTAGAATATTAAAATGCAATAAATAATTATTTAATTGCTTAGCCACAATTGTTTCCATAATTTTACTAATAAAGGGTAATTATGATATTGGTCTATAGGCCTATTTTAATAATATTTGTGTATCAATATTATGATTTTTTAGAAGAGGTAAAACTACTGCATGCTTTAAAATATCAGGTAGGTTTTATTATATCCTATTTCCCCTGTGCTAAGAAAACTGTTAAAAACCGTTGATATAACATATATTAGAAAAGAAGCAATATTCTGACATAAGAAAATAAGAAGATAATCACGAGGAGATAAAGATTTTAAAGTGATGATTTAATTATATATGTCAACATTTGAAACTGAACAAAAAGAATTAAAACAGTTAACGGAATAATAATTCGTAGAAGTAATATCATATAATATAATAATAACTTATTAGAAATGGTGGATCAAATATCAGATGACTAATTGGTATATAAATCTGAAAAAAAGATTGTAAAGATTCTTATCAGTATGTGTTGGTAAAGATTTAGAACCATTATTATATAGAGAATTAACAAACGAAAACATGTCATTATTATTGTTTCCGCAATTTAATATTTCATTATGAAAGAAAATTTGTATAGCATATAACAGTTATTTCCTATAAATTAATCGAAAATTGAAAATTGAAAATTAAAAAATCGAAAATTAGAACTGATTTAATGGAGATAAGATATGGGGATCATCATCATTTAGCCATGTTTCTGTAAATACGTACTTACTTTAATCCCGTGACTCGGAAATCGTAGGGGGAATCAAAACTTTGCTGGCAACAAAACATCGTCTTCACCATTTATCACGGTTATCAACTTCTAACAAAATATCATCTATTTCCATTTTCGTTCACTCTTTAACATCATCTATATATTTTCGTTTCGGCCTACATCTTTTTCTTGATCCTTCAACCATTCCTTGCAGAATGGTTTTAGTGATGCTATTGTATCTAGATGTATGACCGAACCATTTTAGGTTTCGCCGTCTGTAATAGAGGCTCAAATGTACCAATTAATGTATTAATTTTATTTTTGACACATATATTGGTTTTGCCTTCTTTGTATGTTATGCATAATAGTTTCAGGGTGATTTGTTTTCAAAAGCTTGAATTTTCTTGGTTATATTAGCATTCAAAGTCCACAATTCACAGCCATAAGTCAATATTGATAAAATCAATGATCGATATAGGTTGTACTTTAGTTTGAATCTGATGAGTGCTCTTCCAAATAGTAGTTAATCTCACCATAGCTAATGTTGCTTGTGCCAGTCTTATTCTTACTTCCTGATCATATGTTCCATTTTGTGTAAGAGTTGCACCTAGATATTCGAATTGCTCGACTTCTTCCAGTTTGCATCCGTAAGGATATATATCTGCATGTTGATTTTCGTTGCTGTTTATCATTACTTTACTTTTTTCGATACTAATTCATGCCGTATTTGCTAGCGTTATTTGAAAGTTTGTCCGTAAGCGCTTGTAGTTCTTGTGTATTTCCAGCAATTAAGTCTATATCATCTGCGAATACAGCGTTATTAATGTCATTATCAGTTATAAATCTAAGAATGATATCAATATTACCGCGTAGTGAGCAAGCATTCATCACTGCGTTAGTCATGGCTAACCTATTGAAATAGACTCTATTTCAGTCTCTTTTTCAATAATCCTAGATGATTAAAAGATATTTTCCAGTCAGAAATATTATCTAAAGTCGGAATATATTCGGGATATTTCCAAGCAACGTTGCTTTTACCATTTGATGTAATTAGTTTGAGAATTTCATACGTATTTATTATATCCTATAATTTACAATAAACTTATATCCAGGAAGTAGATCGCATTTAAAAACATGATAAAAAAATCTACCCAATTTTACTTCTTAGCTACGGATAATCGATATTTCAAAAGAGAATCACTTGCACAAGGTGAACATAACATTATATTACAAACATAAGAACAAAAATTAATTATTTAATTGTATCAATTTTTATAGATCTAAACAGTGTTTAAATATATTCAATTTTTCTATTTGAAAAATAAATATGTTCAATAAGAATGTTACATAATGTATAATTATAAAAATAAAATTATTTTGATCCACTCTAGTATGTTAAACTATTAACTATAAGTGATATTAATAAAATTATACATAAACTATTAATAATTTAATGGTAAATATGAATGGGTATATTTTTTCCAAAATATTCAATCATAACATTTTTATTTTATAAAATTTAATATTCTGGGTTTTACTTTTTAAATATTTGAATAATATATTTTTTTAAATCATTGTAAATACTTAATTAATTAAAAGAAAACGTAAGTTATACGTAATATTGTAGATCAATTACATATTTATAAACATTTAAAAATAATTTAATTTGAATAAGTATTAACAAAGATATATTAATTATAGCAACCCTTATTATTTTCCTATTAACAACCCCCTAAATTACCCTAATACTGACCCATGTGATTTATAATACCAAATAAAAATAGATCCGTTTTTTACTTTAAAATTATTCGTAAGTTATATGTGTAGGTCTATCGGGTAGGTCATATAATTTATAATGAATAAGGATTACTGATTCCAGTTGATCATATACACATTTCTTAATAAATACATGTATTTATGCATATAATATGCATATTAAATAACAATGTAGTTACACTATTTTAGTATAAAATATATAAAGTTTAAATATAAATGTAATATGAATATTAAAACTTAAGTCAATAATAATTAAATTGAATGCCTTTTGTAATTATCTAAATATATTTGTATCTGCTATTTTGATTGGATATTAATAATATAATATAATACAACACTTATTTTTAACACATATTTTTAGGTAGTATGTAATTGGAGAATAGATCAGTATTACGCTCGTGTATCCAATTATCAACCCCTGTGTATTCTTATCAAAGACATTATATACAAATATAAAAAAAAAAAATACTGTATTGCCATAATATTACCCTAATTACGAAATGTCAAATAAATATATTGAATTTTGAATAATTTATTACAAATAGTAATTTAGGGTCGATAATTGGAGAATTCCTCCTACATTTTACATGATAATAATGATTAAGGATATATGTTCAGGCAATAGCTTGCCACTTATTTATAATACGTGGAAGAGTGGTAGTGGATTGGTAGGATATATAGGTACACAGCAAACAGTAAGAGCAGCATAATAGCGTGACAAATTAATAGCAGCATAATAGCAGCATAATAGCACAATGTAAACATTTGAGGCTCTAGCATATGCTGTTATGCTGCTATTATGCTGCTCTTACTGTTTGCTGGGTATACATAATACCCATCAAGGTAATGGTTGAAAACAATTACTAACGCATCCATTATTGATAATCTGGTTATACCACTTATTATACTTACTAATACATCCTATATAAATAATCATTCCATTTTAAACTGTATTTAGATGTATACAATGTATGTATGTAGAATGAAAATGTCATACTATGGGCACATATGTCGCCATAATAGTTTGGCAAACACTATCATGCAAGGAAAAGTTGAAGGTGCAAGAAGCAGAGGTCTCCCAAAGAAAGACTGGATGTCAAACATCACTCTGTGGACAAACAAGTCGTTAGATGAACTGTTTGAGAAGACGAGGGATAGAGACAGATGGAGAAAAGTTGTTATTGTTGCAAGCAACATGATTCCCCCTACGATGCATGCGTCACGGGATTACAAGTAAAGTAAGTAAGTAATGTATGTAATAGGGTGACAAGCCATTACCAAGTTATGCAAATAAGCATCTACTAATATATCATATTGATTTTTCTATTACATACATTGTATACTTCTAAGTACAGTTTAAAATGGAATGCTTATTTATATCGGAACTAACGCATAGTATGTATAGGTAGGTATCGGCATTTGCAGTCGTAGCTCCAAAATGTTGGAATGTATTGCTAGCGCAAATCAGATCAACTGAATCTGAACATTTATTTAAACGTAAAGTATATAACTATTTAATTTCTTTATAACTGCATTATTTAATATTATTCTTGTTCTTTTATATATATATATATATATATTATTCTTGTTATTGTTCTTATATTTATTTATGTTCAAATTGTTATTACCTTCATATGATGTTTTGTAGTCAATAAACTATTTAATAATAATAATATTATAGCTTTTAGCTATTGATTCCGCTACACGAATTGCATAACATAATGTTTATATTTACCAACATGTACGTGTATGTAAAGTCTGTAGCTGGCAGTGATGGGCACGATCACGACTTTTCACGATCGCCGATCGTCGATCAATTTCGTCGATCATTTTCTAACGATCGTCGATCGTCGATCTTTTTACTCGATCATTTTTTTAACGATCGTCGATCGTCGATCGTCGATCGTGTAATTATTTTGATCGTCGATCGCGATCTCGATCTTATTGTTATATAAGCGTATACGCATTCCGGGCTGCTGCATGAACCACTAATGATCCACGCAGTACTCGCAAGGAGTACCAGTAAACTCGGACCAGGTAAACTCGGACCAGGTAAACTCGGACCACTTTTGAGGTAAACTCGGACCACTTTTAAAGTAAACTCGGACCACTTTTTAAAAACATAAAGTAAACTCGGACCACTTATTAAAATAACTATATTTTGTATATTTCTATAATATAATATACTTTAACTTTGCTTTAACCTTATATAATTATACAATATCTGTTAAATAAATTATAAAAAGAGTCATTTAATATGATATTTTTGTGGAATTATATATTTAAATAGGTAAACATTTAATTTGAACTCGCACCACTTTTGAAGTAAACTCGGACCACTTGTGAAGTAAACTCGGACCACTTATTAAAAACATAAAGAAGATTCGGACCAACCGTATAAACTATATATTGTATATTTCTAACATATAATATGCTTTTACTCATAATAATATGCTTTTAATATACTTATAAGTTAAAAGTATAATTTCACTGTCTATAATTGCGAGTATTCCGATATTACTACACATACATAATTTATCATTTAATAACTTTAATAACATTTAATAACTTAACATAATTTAAATTGTCGTATATCACCACAGAGCTAGAGAGAAATGTCTCTCTAGCTCTATGTATATCACCGACGATACCCACGATAGAAACTATATTTATTATGATAGAAGTATACAATATATAAGTATTTTTAATAAGTGGTCCGAGTTTACTTCACATGTGGTCCGAGTTTACTTCACAAGTGGTCCGAGTTTACTTCAAAAGTAGTGCGAGTTCAAATTAAATGTTTACCTATTAAATATATAATTCCAAAAAATATCATATTAAATGACTCTTTTTATAATTTATTTAACAGATATAATATAATTATATAAGGTGGAAGTAAGTTAAAGCATATTATATTATAGAAATATACAAAATATAGTTATTTTAAAAGTGGTCCGAATCTTCTTTATGTTTTTAATAAGTGGTCCGAGTTTACTTTATGTTTTTAAAAAGTGGTCCGAGTTTACATTAAAAGTGGTCCGAGTTTACCTCAAAAGTGGTCCGAGTTTACCTGGTCCGAATTTACCTGGTCCGAGTTTACTGGTATTCCTCGCAAGTATTCACCCATTCAAGCCGTCATATCAATATATTTATATATATACCAATGTATCTTTTTTACTAATGTAATCGTAATATTTGTTATGCTATTGATGATAATGGACCATCCACTTCTAAATCAACGGTAGAAATAGAAATACTTAATTATATAAATAGTAAAAATACTAATTGATATATGCTAAATAATTATCCTATTATAACCATGTTATTCATAAAATACAATTCTATACTCCCATCATCCGCGCCGTGGAAAGAATGTTTAGTATTGCTATCAATATAAATAAACCGAAACGCAATAAACTAAATGATACTAACTTTGAATTGTTAGTTCTATTGAAAGCAAATTCATTATATTAATATTATTTTATTATTAATTTGATCGTATTTCAACATTTTCATAAATAAAAGTTATTATTATATCCATTATTTTGTTCTTTCTTGATTATATATAAATTATGTTTAATTTTTTTCACGATCGTCGATCGCGATCAGTTGCTGACGATCGTCGATCATTTTACTCGATCATTTTCTAATGATCGTCGATCGTCGATCATTTTACTCGATTATTTTCAAACGATCGTCGATCGCGATCGGGATCGACGATCGACGATCGACTATCGTGATCGTGCCCATCACTGGTAGCTGGTAGGTATACTGAACACGTAATCTCGATTAATTATATTTAGTATTCTACTTATTAGTTTTTCTTACCAACACCCGATATACTAGTATATGATATAAAACACTGCGGATAGATCAGAGAGCTATGGGGCAGACCGTTGAAAATAAGACGTGGGTTTGACTGCTTTTTGACGGCCTGTCGCTTTGTCAAAACTAACTAAACATAATTATTTGTTTGTATACGTTTCGTTTCATATAACCTATAATACATTAGCATCTGCCGAGTAAGCTCGACCTGATAATGTAAGGTAAGTTAATACATTTACTATATGTTCTTTGTATATTGATCTAATTTAACGAGGGTCCCACGTCGTCGGTTTAAATCATATAAATCTCCCTAAATATAATATCAATACATACTTATACCATAACTTCCTGTGTGGCTCAGTCCACACGAGCAGTAGGACGCGGGATCTAGTCCCGTCCGGACCATTGGAATAGGTCTTAGCATAATATTAAGAAATGACATTATATAATTGTGTGTAAATAAATGATCGGCTCTCGTTAAAACCACGGATGCCTTAACGTGAGAATGGCTTCAACGGGACATTATAACCATATGGTTATAAGTAAAAACGTGATCTAAATTCCTGGATGGGATGAACGGACTCCACAAAATAACAATAACAATAATAATAACAATAACAATAACATATAATATGAATACCCATGTATATCATTACCTATATTCGTTGTCGGTGAGTCCGCCTAACATCATCCTAACCCGTAAAATTAATGACTCATCTAATCACTGCATATAATCTAGAGGAAAGTAACCGAATACGGACAGTGCCAGGACACTATCGGTATCTCAGAAACCATAAATCCTACAAAAAAATGTTTAATTAATAAAATATTCATAATTATATAAATAGTCTAAAAAAGTATTTTTTATTTTTTTATTATTCAAAATATTGCTGATATATACAATAAACTGTTTTTTTATTACGTTTTTAAACTTATGAAAAAAAAATGTCATCTTAAAATCATCTCAAGAATATACAAATGTATCGATATAATATATAACACCATATTATTAAAAAATAAAGCATTCTAAAATTATATATATATAATTTCTATATTTGTTATCAAATATTATTTAAGTTATAAGCATATATCTAGAGGTCATATAAATCCCTAATACGGACACCTTAGATGTCGTAATACTGACACCATATATGGTTATATATAGATAGATAGATAGATGATTTATTTAGACACAAATATAACGAGTGTTCTCATTTGTGTTTTAGCAACAACAAAAATAATAATAATAAATAAGCGATAAAATAGTATATAAGTAGAAAAAAATAGGATTGTTAGAATAATAAACGTGAACAAAAAAATAAAAAAATATAACAAAAATATACGAATATTAAAAATTACCAATAATAAAATCTTTAACTTTGCTTTTGAAACGTTCTAAAGATGAAACCATTCTTAATTCTCGAGGTAGACCATTCCAAAGTACGGCTGCCGAATGCCGAAAACATCTTTTTCCATGTCTAGACAGCCTGAACTTGTGGTACTGAAGTACCTTGCTGAAAGACGACCTAGATGTTCTCGACTCAGTGCGGTAAATCAGCAAATCTTTCAAATATTTAGGTGATTAAAGATATAGGCATTTATATACAATCATTATAATTTTATATACAGAACGCTGTTTAGCTGATAACCATTTCATATAGTACAATTTATCAGAAGTGCATGCATGATTAGACAATTGTATGCGATATAGTAAGCGTACAGATGACCGTATAACTCTATTTAAACAATTTGTAGAAAATAAAGGAAGTCCGTGATATAAAGAATTACAGTACTCTATACGAGATAGTACTGTAGATTCAATAAGGAGCTTACAAATGTTATCAGGAACATAATTTCTAATTGTTTTTATTTTGTGTAAATTGAAGAAAGATTATCGACATACACTATAGATCTGGTCGATAAAATTTAGCTTACTATCAAAAACAAAACCAAGATTTTTAACAGAATTTGTAGACGAAATAATTTGTCCATCAACATTTACTGGAGGAAAAATGGAAGTAACACGAGAAAAATTAATAAGAGAAGTTTTAGATATATTTAACATTAGATTATTTTGTAAAAACCAAGTATTTAAAGTGTTTAAACAATTCAACAAAGAATAATTATCAGAAGGAAGAGCATGTAAAGGAAGTTCAGTATAAATTTGTAAATCATCCGCGTAAAGATGATAATTAATATCAGGAAACTGTTTGAAAATGTCAATCAAGGGTAACAGATAAATTGAAAATAATATAGGACCAAGTACTGAACCTTGTGGTACACCATGACTGAGCAATTTTTTAGATGAATATTCATTGTTGATTTTTATAGAAAAATATCTATTTTGCAGATACGATGTAAACCATAATAAAACAGTATTAGTTATCCCGA
Source organism: Osedax fenrisi (assembly GCA_964019155.1). Classification (NCBI taxonomy): domain Eukaryota; kingdom Metazoa; phylum Annelida; class Polychaeta; order Sabellida; family Siboglinidae; genus Osedax; species Osedax fenrisi. The sequence continues at coordinate 76,779,228 of OZ025242.1, forward strand.
TCATTTGTAAACGATCTATTAGTAAATCATGTTTAATTGTATCAAATGCTGATGATAGATCGAGAAGTAACAATTGTATATTTTTGTTATTATCTAAAGTCCATAAGATATCATCAGTGATAGAAAGTAAAGTAGATTCTTTACTATGAAATTTTCTGAAACCACTTTGTTTGGGATCTAAGATATTAAAATGTAATAAATAATTATTTAATTGCTTAGCCACAATTTTTTCCATAATTTTACTAATAAATGGTAATTGTGATATAGGTCTATAATTAGATAATATTTCTTTATCAAGATTATGCTTTTTAAGAAGAGGTAAAACTACTGCATACTTTAAAATATCAGGTATTTTCCCAGTTCTAAGAGAACGGTTAACAATCGTAGATATAAAAGGTGTTAGAAAAGAAGCAAGATTATGAAATAAGGAAATAGGAAGAGGATCAAGAGGAGATGAAGATTTTAAAGTAATGATTACATTATATATATCAACATTTGTAACTGAACAAAAAGATTGAAAATTGTTAACGGAAGAATAATTCACAGAGTTTAGATCATATGATATATCTAATACTAATAACTTATTAGAAATGGTGGAGCAAATATCAGATAACTTATTTATATAAAAATCAGAAAAAAAATTGCAAAGATCCTTATCAGTATGTGTTGGTAAATATTTAGGACAATTATTATAGAGAGAATTAACAAACGAAAACATTTGTTTAGAATCATTTCCACAATTTAATATTTTATCCTGAAAATAACTAGTTTTGGCAGATAGTAATTATTTCCTATACACCAATCGCATATTCTTAAATTCATGAAAATGTATCGAATTTGGTTCATGTAGATATATTTTCTCCATTTTTCTTAAATTTCTTTTAAATTAGATAATGTAGAATTATACCTAGGAGAAGATGGGTGAGGGAAAAAATTAGATTTTTTTAAAGGAGCAAAAGTATCTAAAACCTTTAATAACGTATCATTTAAGTAACTGATATCTATATTATCATGTATTGATATATATTCGGATATAACTGAAATAAACAAATCTAAGTCAATAGATTTAATATTTCTATAGTAAACAATAGAACTACTTGCATCCACTTTGAACATTTTCAACTTACAAATAATTGCAAAATGATCCGTAATGAGATCCGAGATAACAGTAGATTTGACTATGGAACTATCTTCATGTGTTAAAATTAAATCTAAACAATTTCCTTGTATATGAGTAGGAAAGTCAACATGCTGCTTCAATGAGAGAGTATATATAAGAGATTTGAATTCTGTATGAGGAAATAAAGATGAACAATAATGAAAATTAAAATCACCTACAATAATAGAATTTGATATATTGATATCAATAAGAAAGTTAGAAAACTCATCAAAAAAGTAGTATAGTCATTAATGGGAAGACGATAAATAATTACTAAATTAAATAAAGAAGTACCATTTTTTATGGAAACAATCAGACCATCACTAAGAGAAAAGGGAATGCATTTATATGAAGACATTTTAAACGTATTACGAATTAAACAACCAACACCACCACCATGAGAAGAAGACAGTCTATTTGATGAAATTCTATTTGATGCAAAATAGGTATAGCAATGGCCAGAAAATGAGAACTGATTTAGTAGAGATAATATATGGTGATCATCATCATTTAGCCATGTTTCAGTAAATGCCGCGATATGAATATCATTATCAATTAAATATCTAAGAATGATATCAATATTACAGCGTAGTGAGCGGCAATTTATTAACGTAAGTGAGTATTCATCAGTCATTGCGCATTTGTTGAAACAGGCTCTATTTCAGTATCTTGTTTATTACTCATAAATGACGAGAAAGATTTTTCCCAGTCAGAAAGATTATCAGAAGTTGGAATATATTCAGGATGTTTCTAATCGATTATGCTAATACCATTTGATGTAATTAGTTTGCGAATTTCATATGTATTTGTCCTATAATTTAAAATAGACTTGTATCCAGGTAGTAAATCGCATTTATAAACATGATAAAACAATCTACCCAATTTTACTTCGTTCAATTCAAGATAAGGTATAATGAAAAGTTTTGCATATATGGGTAACTTAGCTAAGGATGATCGACAATTCAAAAGAGTATCACTTGCACACGGTGAACTTAAAATTATATTACAAAAATGACAGCGAAAAGTTAATTGTTTTATTGTATTAGGATCAACTTTTATAGATCTAAACAGTTTTTTAATATATTCAATGTTTCTATTAGACGAAGAAATACGTTCAATAACCACGGAGAGGACCATGTTAAATTGAATAGATTTAGCATTTGTTGTATTACTGGTATTAGAAGTAGATGTATTTGTATTAATGCGAAGAATATCAGAGTAACTGGGTAGACGATTCATAGTGTTATTTATTGTGCTAGAGTCATTGATATTATTTTCATGATTAGCATTCAAACATATAACTGAATGAATTTCATTTATTTTATTAGACAATATAGTTAAATTATCCATAGAATCGGAAATAATAGTTTTATCTGAATCATTTTTATTATTACAATTTATACAAGATATACAAATAAATTTAAAGTGTGGCGAAGCAAGTATATGTAGAGCATATTTAGATTGTGATAGATTATTGTATTCATCAGGTAATATATTAGCTTTAGTAAAGCATTCATGATGAATGGAATATATTCCATTGTCTATACCCACAGTCACATTTTATAAATTTATCCTTTAAAGTAGAATTGCATTCACTACAAAGAGACATATTATATGTGTATATGTATGTTTGTATATGTGAGTTAGTGTATTCAAGTTTGTATGTAATTGTATGTAATTAAAATTATAAATATAACAGTTAAATAGAAATACAATATTAATATATATACAATGTATATTATGCATATATGTCTAAAGTAAATAATTATTGAAATTATATTAAAGATATGTTATGTAATAATTCAACAACAACAAAAAAGTATGAAAATTAAGGAAATAAACAATAATATAATTACTAAAAAAAAAAATTAAATGAAATAAATAAAATAATAATAAATGAATATATGAATAGAATTGATTATACAAATGAAATTAATTTTCTAAATAAATCAATAAATGAATTTATAGAAAATGGGTCAACATATGCACAACAATCTTATATACACTTATTATTATTTTATATATAATTATATATAAAATATGTCTATATAATGAATTATAATTGAATATAGCGGTCAAGATATAATTTTACAGATACAGTATCACATATATATAGAGGTATATATATATTAAATATAATAAAATTAATTAGAACAAATATAATGAAAATCAATTCAATTAGAAAAAATCAATAAATAAGGTAACTAAGCTGAAAAACAGGTCTGAACAGTATGAGGAATAAAGCAAGACTGCAAGACCATATATACCATATATGGTTATATATAACCAATAAGAGCGCAGCATGTGAACTATTATGATTTTCATAAATAGAGTGAGTTATTATAATAATACCACCAATGAAGCTAAATCTAAAAAATTATTATTTACTTAACTTGTATTATAAATTAATAAAATAATAAAAATTAATAAATTAATTACTAATTAAATTATATTAAATTATAAATAATATAATTGTAATTTAACTGATTGGTTCATCAATACTATATAGTATATTATAGTAGTATATATGGTGTCCGACGGACACTGTCCGTATTATAACACAGGGTATCCGTATTCGGACATGGGTATCGAATACGGACATCCCCGTTATCTATGGAATTAAAAGATTAAATAAAATTTAAAAATAACAATAATATCTATAATTATAGATTGATTATAATCATATAATAAACCTTCATTCTTTCTTAAATAAACCTTCATGCCATACATACGTGTTTATAAGCTAAGTCATTTATTAGATTATTTTATTTTATTTATTTATTTATTTTTTTTTTTTTTATATATAAATATTATTTTGATATTTATTTTGAGTATATTGATTCTATGTAATTTTATTATATTTATTAAATATATATATTTGTATATATATATGCGTTAATTTATTTATTAAATTATATTTTATATACTTTATTAGATATTAATTAAATAAATTACCAACTAATATTTATTATATGTGTAAATTTTAGTGTAAATCAAATGTACAAATTGACCTAGTTTTAAACTGAATTAAAATATTAATTTTTTAATTAAGTTAAATTACTTGTACATTTCATTCAATTCATAATTGCATATATATCTATTTTTATTTATTACTTATTTTTATTTTTTATTTTGTTAATTTTAAATCTTATATTCATTATATATTTAATTTCATTATTACATAACATATTTATTTGATTTATTTTCTAATAATTTATTTATTATATTAAAGTATTTATATATTTTTATTTTATGTGCACTAATTTAATATACTGATATATACTCATATGTACTACTAATATGGGTTTTTAGTAAAAAAAAACTGTCTACTACTTGTATTTGTAGATTATACATATATGTATATATTGTTATTGTAACTTTAAATACAGACCCCTGTATATATTATTAAACGATTAATCCGATTACTGGCTGGCTAATCGAACTCAGTGGACCTCCCACTGCAGTATTCTTCAAGGTAGTCAGCCGACTACCAACCTACCATACTCGGTTAGTTACTACCTCCTTGATTACTATAGAACGCGGATACTCGCCTGTCTATCTATACCCATACAGCTACCTGAACGGCTGATTCTACCATCACGTGCTGCATCATCTGACTGGCCTTCCTCAAACCGGTTTCTAAATCACGACTGCTCCTGTTGCGGCATCGATTGTTAGATCTCGCCAACGTGTTTCCTGCTCCATCTCATGGCTACAATGTCCTGCCTGAAGTGCAATGATGTATCCACTCCTGATGATGCCATTTCGTGTGATGGCTGTGACAACACTATTCACTACAAATGCCTATACCTATCCTTGCCAGCTGAGTGTCGATCCCAGAATATGCCAAAATACTTCAGGGCTAGTTTCTCCCTTCCTAATATTGTGTTCAAATGTGATGTATGCACTAATACTAACCTATCCACTGGTAATACCTTTATTAATGATAAACTTAACAAATTACAAGTTGGCATTGAGTCTCTTACTGCACAATTATCCTCCTTCTCTCCCTATTCTAATGACTCCACTATCCTAGAGTCACTCTCTTCCGCTATCTCATCTCTTCCTGATGCCCTAAATAAATCAACAACCAAATCTTTCTCTGCCATTGTCAAATCAAATTTACCTCCATCCCCTTCTACCTCCACCCTACTTAATCCACCCACTATTCACTCCTGCGCTTCCAAACCATCAATAATCATTGAGCATATCCTACCTGCTGACAGAAACCTTACCTACATAAAATCACTATTTGCCCACCTTCAACTAGACCCCATCACCATCACTGACTACTCCTTCATCTCTCACTATGCCAACCTAGTATTATCTTCGTAATGTGCGACCGATACCCTTATTAACTCTAGGTCACTACTTCAGTCATCTACCTATAAATCTCTATTCATACGTCAATATATTGACCCTCCAACCATCAAGGCTGGTCGAATTCTCTTCCATGCATCAAAAGCCCACTGGCATGACCTAAAGTGTGTATTTAATAGACGAACCCTTACTTATCAACTTCGATCCCCCCTCACCTCTGGTAGAATTGACTGGAAATCGAATCCCTACCTACCTACTGATGTTGAGATTGAGTCTTGGTCTAAATCCTATGACTCTTTCTGTAAATCCTCCCGCACTAATGTTAAACCTTCGAATTGACTAAATACATACTCTCCCAATAACTACTCCTTTCTACTCCTCAATGCGAGATCAATCAGGAATAAAGTAGATTTAATCACTCAATTAATCATTGACTCTAATTGCTCCATATCGGCTATCACCGAGACTTGGCTTACAAATGATGACTCTGCTTTAGCATCTCAATTAACTCCTAATGGCTTCACATTACTACTCGCTAACAGACCCACACCTAACCGTGGTGGTGGTCTTGCCCTGTTGTTCTCCACTGAGCTCAAACTTATTTCCTCTTCCACCCCTAATTTCTACTCTTGTGAAATGCTGATATGTGACATTCAGTTCCCCTCCCTATTTACCATTGTGTTTATAATCATCTATCGCCCACCATCATCCAGCATTCGGTCTTTCCTTAATGATCTCTCTACCATTTTAGAATCCATGTCTTCTTACAACACAATTATTCTTGGTGACTTTAATATTCAAGTGAATACTGATAATCATGCTTCCCTTTCTCTTAAGAAACTTATTTTTGAGCACTCCTTAACACAACACATTCATTTCCCAACTATATCTAATGGTAACATCATTGATCTTGTTTTATCTCCATCTGACTCCAATTTAATTTCATCTCCCACCCAAAGCACTCTAATCTCTGATCACTTCGCTATCCTATTTGATTTACAGTTATCAGTAGTGCACAATACTCGACCTCTAAGATACTTTCGAAACATCTCCTCTATAAATCAACCCTTGTTTGTTAACTCCGTGTTTGATCATATGAATAATATTACATCTCCGCTCTCTGATCCTGACACTCTCTTTGACGCCTTCAACACGGCGCTATCTAATTCTCTTGACTTTTATGCTCCCTCAACTACTCTTACCCACCGTAATCATCCCAAATCCCCCTGGTTCAACACTGAACTCACCAATATGAGAAAGTCACTTCGTCGTCTACAGTCCATTTATGCTTCTACTAAAATGAACTCAGACCTGTGTTCCTTTAAAGTATGTCGCTCATTATACAGGAAAAAACTCCTATCCACTAAATCATCATACTTTACTAAATTGCTTTGTAAATATGGCACCTCATCTAAGCAAGCCTACAACCTATCATTCACCTTAGTAGGTAAATCAAAACCCAGGCACCTTCCTGACCAATCGGATACAGTCCTCTGCTCCTCCTTTGCTAATTTCTTCCAGAATAAAGTATCGAACATCATAGTTGCTCTCCCCAATGTGAATGTTGATATCCTCACTCTCAACTCATATTCACTAGCTTCCCATAATCACTGGTCCTCCTTCACTCTCCCTACTCGTCCATATGTGCTCTCTCTAATGGCATCCCTAAAATCCAATTCCCCACTCGACCCTATTCCCCTTACTTTACTTCGTACCCTTTCGCCATTGCTAATTGAATCTATAACAATGATCATTCATGCGTCCCTTATTATATCGATCGTACCAAAGTCTATGAAACACTCATATATCACCCCAATTATAAAAAAAACTACCCTTAGCCACTCGAACCTGTCGAGCTATCGACCCATCTCCCAGCTTTCATCAATCTCTAAGACCTTAGAGCGAATTGTATCTGCTCAACTTATTCACTATATCACTACCAATTCAATTATTGATAAGTTTCAAAGTGCTTACTTACCCCATCGGAGCACTGAATCAGCACTGAATCTTATCATTAATGATCTACTAATATCCCTTGACAACAAAGCCCCGTGCTACCTTGTGTTACTTGACCTATCCAGTGCCTTTGACACTCTAAACCATGACATTCTTTCTTTACGACTCAATGAAATCGGTATTCATGGTCAAGTACACAGCTGGTTTATGTCATTCCTTTCCTTAAGGTCCTCTTCAGTGAAAATCAACTCATCCTTCTCTACCCCGTTTATCAGCACTCATGGTGTTCCACAAGGCTCCGTGCTTGGTCCTTTACTTTTTATTATTTATATTTTACCCATACAATCCATATTTCGTAAATATCCTTACATCCACTACCATCTCTTTGCAGATGATCTACAAATTTATACTTCTTTTCCCATTTCCTGTGACTCCAACTCAATTCAACTGTCTATTTTTAACTGCCTCACAGAACTTACTGACTGGTTCTCCCATAATTCCCTATCACTTAACATGACCAAAACTGACACCATAATTATCTCCAGACCTACCTACCCCCTAATCATCACCCACCCCTTTCTACTAGCCCTCCCTACATCACAATCCATAACAACTCTTGGTTTCACCATCAACTCCCACCTAGATTACTCTGACCACATATCTATAATGATTCGCAATGCCAACTATTTTCTTTACAATATTAGAAAATCACGTAATAAATTGACTTTTTCAATGACTAAAAGTCTAATACACTCGCTAGTCTTCAGTAGACTCATATACTGCTGCTCACTTCTATGCAATCTACCCCTAAAGCTTATGCTTAAACTTGAGAAGATACAACGACGTGCTATACGCACCCTATATAAACTGAAGTTCTCTTCAATAGTATCAATATCGACTCTAATGCGATCACTCGGCTGGCTTAAGTTTAGATATCTCTGCAGGTACAGACTACTATGCATCACCCATAAGGTGATACATCTTAGATCTCCCGAGTACCTAGCTGACTTGATCAGTATGCATACCCTTAGTCGAGCTAGCAGGAAATGTCACACGATGAAAATTGTGCAACGCTCGACTATCTCTGCTCACTCTGAATCTTCTTTCTCTGTGGTAACTCCAAAATACTGGAATTCTCTACCATATGACATTAGGTGTTTGAAATCCTTGTCACTATTTAAATGTAAATTCTCCACGCACCTATTAACATTGTAACCTACCTTTTCCTTTATTTTTATTGTACTTTATTTATTTTATTTTTGTTTCCTTCTCATGACGCCCATAACCACCACGTGATTTTGTAGTCAATAAAATATTTTAAAATAAATAAAAATATAATACTAATATATTGTAATTTTTTAATACAAATATTGAGTCATAAAATGTTAAGACCATTTTATTGTTAAAATGTCCCCCGTATTAAGTTACATTATAATGTATGGGTATACCCTATATAATTATGTTTTCTTTTAATTAAGCATTTACAATGATTTAAACAAATATATTTTTCAAATATTTAAAAGGTAAAACCAGAATATTATTTTTATCAAATAACAATAGTAGGATTAAAATTTGGACAAAATAAAATATCGTTAGTTAGTTGTACCGATAACATACGTTATAGAAATAAACAAAGAATAATACGAAATTAAAAAATTAAAGAAATTAAAACGTTTTACAGTTACCGTAAAAATGTATGAAAAATAATCGAAAATAGAAATAAATTATATAGTAAAAATAAACAAAAAATTATCGAAAATAGAAATAAAATACATTATTTTGTAAGTGGCATCGACATATTCAATTTCTACTTTAACTTTATAGGATTATTCTTCTCTTTATACCCTGTAATAGTAATAAATTAGTAGTTAATATAGTTTAATATTTAAATGATAAATTTTAAATATATTATAAATATATAAATATATAAACATATTTGATGTATATATACTTTTTTGCTAACTCTTATAGTTACTTAGATACGAGAGGAGGTCGGTATTTAGAGACTTATTCCTACCACATATGATTATATTTGTATTATTAATTAATAATATTTAATAAATAGATATACAGTAAATTCTCACTAAGTCGGACTACACTGTTAGAAATAAATGGTATAACATTGATTAAAAAATGGTATAACCCCGTGGCGCCCTGGTATACCATTTATGGTATAACTAATTAAAAAAGTTATACCATATTTTATAAAAAGTTATACCATATTTTATATAAAGTTATACCATAATTTATACCATATATTATATAAAGTTATACCATAATTTATAAAAAGTTATACCATATTTGATATAAAGTTATACCATTATTTATTAACATTTATACCATATATTATATAAAGTTATACCATAATTTATTAAAAGTTATACTATATTTTATTTAAAGTTATACCATAATTTATTAAAATGTATACCATATATTATATAAAGTTATATCATAATTTATTAAAAGTTATACTATATTTTATTTTATTTACACCAGTGTTTATAATAACTTACTATTCTATATTATTAATTTATATATGGAATCTACATTTATAATGATAATTTATTTTCTAAAAACCACATATATGTTAGTGTAACAATATTGTTAATTAACAGATACATTTTAAAATAAATAACGTGATACACAATTACATAAACAATTAATGTTTGCAGGACATGTTATGAAACAAATAAAATTAACAATACCACTTAATAAAATATATTTTATTCTATACGAAATAAATTATTTTGAACGAAAACAAAACAATTATCGACACACATAATAAGCATCCTCTTTTCTGATATATGGAGTCATTATTTCCTGCAATTAAAATTAAAATATTTATATAAGTTATATATACTATATATATATATATATAGTATACTCGAGTATATAATAATATTGCATATTATATAATAGTATACATATGTATCGTATAAGAAACTTTATACAGTTAATATCATATATGATAATACTATATAAAGTATAGGTTAGAATTGTAATTAGAAAAATACAATAGCAGTTATATATATATAATAGAGTATACTATACTTTTGAATTAGCATACGAAAAATCATAAAATAACTATAATATTAAATCTATAGTTATTAAGTAATTATTAAGTAACCTTATTTTTATTTTCATTGTAAATTCATTTTTCAATAATTCGCAAACTCCCATCATAAAATATAAGATTCCCGCATCTATTTTTGGAAAAATTATATTATTTATTTAATTATAGACTTTATAATCTATATTTGATTAAGGATAGAAGGATATTGATAATATTTGTACAACAGTTAACATATTTATATATATATATATAACTATTAGTAATATTATTAAATTTAATTATATTGTGAGCTAAAAATAAAATAAATAATTGACCATATATGGATATATAGTATACTATCCATATGGAGTAATAAAATATAATTGCATATTTATTTTATATAGATATTTAACTAATGTTATTAATTAGATAATTAAATTACCTGTTTGATCAGTTTGCGTATTAACGCTACCTAGCACATCAATATATTCGTTTATATATTTGTGTATATACGTTATATGCTTTTACATCCCTCTCCGGCCGTTTTTCTAATATTTTAAATGAATTTGAAATTCTGCAAATAATTCTTTAGTTTCCTGCATATTAATATGTATACAATATTATATTCTATAGCATATAGTTATCATGATTTTATAATATATATATGTAATAAAGTGAATGTTCTAATATAATGTATTAACCAAAGCAAAGACCTGTTGAACATAATAATAATATAACATAATAATAATTATAATAATAATAATAATAATAATAGTACATACCTGATGATATACATAACGAAGAATGAGGCAATCTAACCTAGTGGAATTTATTCTATAGAAAAATAACGAAATATACTTGACAGACGATAAAAACATTTACATGTATGGCTATGGCTATACAATTAACACAGAGCGAGACACCGAAATCTAGTTTAAAGTTTTATGTAGATATATCGATTTCTGTTACGTAATGATAAATGCATTTAAATGTATATTACATTAATCGATATATCTACAACTGTGACTTTATAACATATATATATAATTATATAATAATATTCTAACAATTTAATTATATATTATAAATAATATATAAATATATTATGAAATTATATATTATATAAACTTTTATATTATATATATAATATGATATAATTTGTGTGTATATATATATATATATATATATATATATATATATATATATAATATAAGTATAAATACCTTATGTATATTGTAATGAGTTGAAACATAGATGCTTCTCATGTTGAGTGTATACTCTATAGAGTGGAAATATAATGTGTAAATAAATAAAATGAAATTATGGAATTATGGGTTGATTATAAGTTAATTCTGGGAATTATATATAATATACAAATTATGCCTATTAGCTTGTATTGTAAATAAATTTATAACACTAGTTTTTATAGTTCTATGTATACATATTTCCTTATATATTCCATTGGGGAATCTATATATTTTCTGAAAACCAGTTTAATTGCAATTAGAAGCAATAAATGCTATGTCTATAATAATATAACACAACAATAAGTAAACTGTTATATTAAGGATATTATGAAGGATACTATTATGAATTATATTTCTTATACATTTTATTTTCAATCAACTTAATTTTAAAATGTTATGGTATAACTGGTATTGTCATATTGTATTCCATATAATTCATAAAGTTATACCATTATATTTAATAGATAATGGTATAACTAAAAAACGAATGTTATACCATATCATTCGTAATCTTATACCATTTAAATTAAGCTATATGGTATAACTAAAAAAAACAAATGTTATACTATATAATGTGTGATCTTATACCATTTCAATGAAGCTATATGGTATAACTAAACAAAATCAAATGTTATACCATATAATATGTGATCTTATACCATTTAACGTAATTGTATGGTATAACTCGTATTTCCATATGTTATACCATATAATTCATAATGTTATACCCTTATTTTTAACAGTGTACGGATTCGTCGGATTTCTCGATAAGTCGGCCAACTTTAGTTTGTTTGGATTTGTATCTAGTTCCATATTAAATTAATTTGATAAGTCGGACATATATTATAGTCACTTTTATGATTTGTATACTGGATAATTAGGACTTTTTTTTATAAATTTTCAGATATGTTTACTTTGAATAATGTATGTTACAGCCATGGCTGTCATGCATTACAATTGTAATACAAGTATACTTACGTATAAAATACTATAGTATCACATTATAATGAGTCTGATTGGTATATCTATGTACACAAAGAGTGGATATATTAGGAAGCCCATTGTTCTGAAAATCTTCTAATTCGGATATCTATTAAATGGAGTGAATATCTATAGTATATATATACTATAGATAGCTATATAGATGAAAAGTTCACTTCATTGAGATCGAATATATTAATGCAATCAAGATTCAAACGATATTTTAATCCTAATAAATATTAGTTGTTTTATAGGTATATAGTATATACTATATACAGGGGCGTAGTAAGGGGAAAAAAATACAACGAGAACAAAACAATTGAAGTAAAAGAAAGATTTATTAACTTTATTGAAATACATGGAAAAAAAAGTGAAGATATAAAAATTCCATTCTAAAATCTCTGGAAGATAATGGCTTAGACATAAAGAATTGCCGATCACAATGCTATGATAATGCTGCAGTAATGTATGGTAAAATAACAGGAGTTAAAACTAGGATAAAGAAAATTAATCCGCAAATTGTTTTTGTAAATTGTGAAAATCACAGTCTGAATTTAGTAGGGGTCAATGCTTCAAAACAAGATATCATATCAATATACTTTTTTGATAATATCGAATTTATTTATAATTTCTTTGCTAAATCTACACTGCGCTGGGAAATATTAACAAGCAAACTAAAAATAACTTTAAATAGATCATGCAAACGAGATGGAGCTCAAGACACGATGCAGTTAATATATTAAGCGAAAACTTTGCTGCAGTATTGGATGTACTAGAGGAACTATCAGAACAAGCTGATAATTAGGAAACACGCAGTAAAGCGTATAGTATAATTAATTTAATTTCAAGATTTGAATTTATATCTTTATTATATTTCTAGGAAATTATTGTGGCTAAAATAAATAGAGTACAAAAACGATTACAGGATAAAAGTATGATATTTTGTGAAGCATCCAAAGATATTAATAATTTGAAAATATTTTTCAGTGAAGAAAGAGAGAACATAATTAAAGACACTATTACTAAATCAACTAAATCCTGTATAGAATTATAAATATCAACAGAACGAAGAATTAGAGTACGAAAACATATAGATGGTGAACGTAGAAATGTGGAAGTATACTATAGTGTCATATACTCAAGAGTTATCAAGAGCTATGTTTTCTATCATTGACAGAATTATTTCTGAATTTAATAATCGATTTTTAATATTGGACTCATTAAATGATAGATTCGGCATATTCATGGATATGGAATCATTGCTAGCCTTAACAGATTGTATAATTATGAAACATTGCGATTTACTTTAAAAAGAATATCCGAATGACATCTCCAGCAAGAAATTATGTGAAGAAATTATTGGTAATATATAAATTAATAATTTAAAATTATTTTAATTAATTAATTCAAACACATATATATGTCATCTAATTCAATATTTATAAATATTTCAGATTGCAGAATATTAACAAAGAATAGAAACATAATAAATAATCCAATTAAATTCTATGAAATTATTATTTCTTATGGGGAAGATGTTTTTCCAAATCTTCAGATCGCTTTGCATTTGCTATTATCAATTGGATGTTCAATAGCTTCGTGTGAACGTTCATTTAGCAAATTGAAACTAATCAAGACATATATGAGATCAACATTGAGTCAAGAAATACTATCTGGGCTTGCTATATTAAGCATAGAAAGGAAGATATTCAATAACATTAATATAGAAGAAATAGTAGAAGAATTTACTATACGAAAAAATCGAAAAATTACACTTTAATCTTTAATTTGTTTTAATAAAATTATGTTAATTAAACCTTTGTTAATGTAAAATCATGAAAAATATAACTGTTGTATATAACTGTGTGTAGTTAAATACTAAGGGGCGCCAACATTCTAACAGCCCCGGGCGCTTGAGAGGCATGCTACGCCCCTGACTATATATATATATATATATATATATATTATGATGATAATAAGGCATATTTTCACTAATAAGCAAAACAACAAAATATATAAATTTATAAAAAATAGTAATGATGTACTATTAACATAAGTGAAGATAGTACGTTGATGATATGTAGGCCTACATCACAGGAATATAGGCCTTAACGTGTGTGATAAAGGAAGGGCGTGAATGCATTTATCTAATAGAGGCCTTATTGAATTCCCTTCCTATAGGAATTCAATACAAATGATATAATATAACTGAAAGAGCGTTTATAATATTTAATATATATGTATACATATATATATATATATATATATATATATATATATATATATATATATATATGTGTGTGTGTGTGTGTGCGAGAGTACGTTATAATACACTCGTTAATTAATAAATATATAACATATTACAGTATACATATATAACAATACTTTACATGACCTATTTTAAAGACAGAAATAGTTCCAATTTACCAATTACTATGATAACGGTAATAGTGGAAATCTACGAAGGACCAAAGATTATACGAAGGATGCTAATCGCAGTATCTTTGGAAGAACGTTATCGTCGATATCACTACGCAGTCTATAAGTAGTTCGTCTCGGAATCTGATTCGCCAATTAGAGCGGCCAATCAGAACGTTACAACTGTTCATCATCTTCGAGGATAGCGTCGAGAGTTGCTTCATCACTTGCTTCCAGTTTTTTGTCTGATACAGTTCATTATTGCTTTCAAGAATTGTTTACACAATTAAGGTTTATTGATGATTCATCAACACTTCTGTATATTACTAGTTATATCGCGCAACGTTACTTGGTAATGTTTGTGTTCGGTTCCACTTTATATGTAGGATAGCTAAACATATCGTACGGCATATTATATATTTGTTATGATAATTGTTAACTAATACTCTATAAGAGTAGAATATTATATTATAGCTTATATATAAAATATAATATATATATATATATATATATATATATATATATATATATACTACACAACATATATACCCAGTATATAATAAACTGTGTACGTAAACAATTTTTAATTTCATAAATAAATTGTACTATTCTCTATTTATATTTTATTATGACAACTATAATTTTAAAGAATTAAAATCAATATTTATGTTGTTATTTTTGTTAGAATATTTGGACCTATACGTTCTATATAGTACTTCTTTATATACATGTCATACATTCATTGTATTGCTATTAACTAATTATATAATTATTACATAGTTATTTATACTAATGTTATATATTCTATAATATTATTAATATAATAAGTAATTGTAAATATTATATTAAATACATGATATATATATAATATTAGATATATCTGTATATATACATTATGTATATATACTATACAATATATCTATAAGTATAGTTCCATATATATTATAATATATTATTATACTATAGTATAAATATTATATATTTAAGAAATTATGTTATTTCAACTAATATTTTTTGATATAATGTAATAAATATATTTATTACTATTCGTATATATATATACTTGATAGTATATAAATATTTCTCAATAAAAATGATAGTATATACAATGTATATTATACATGATATATATATATAATTTTACTTTTTATAACTCAATATAATTTTGCAAAATTTATAATTTCCATCTGAAATCTCTTAAAAATAATATCTACAACATTACACACAATATACACATACACGTGTATACATATTAGTGTATATCGTGTATAATATTGTAGATAATATATTATATATATATATATATATATATGTATATATATATATATATCGTATTAGACCGAGAGATTCAGTTAATCTCCACACATTCTCAACACATTCGCACTTTGAGAATCTTCTATAGCATGTACACACGTTTCATGTCCTTCGTAGACGTTCTGTAAACTAGGTGGCGTTGTATAGAAGAGTGACGGATTCTGCACGGTTTAGAGGTCACGGGTAATGTCACCCAAGGTTACTCAAGGGGAATATATACGAGTAATTATATAAATATAATATCATAGATTTTGGATATATAAATATATAATAAATATTATTATATTTAATAATGTTATTATATATATATATATATATATATATATATATATATATATATATATATATATATATATATATATGTAATATATGTAATATATGTAATATATATTACATTATATGTAATACATATACATTTGTTATTGGTATATATGTTATATTATAATATAAAATAATATAATATAAATGGTATTCCAGTTTTAGTCATACTTGTAATTCGTTTACTATTAAAATGACATATTCCTTATAGTATATATACGAGCTATAGCTTGTAATTTAATAATTTGATTATATATATATAATCAAATTATTAAATTACAAGCTATATATATATATATATATATATATTCGTTTGATCCGTTATCGATGCTATCCTCCTCATCCTCACTAATAAGTTGGCGACTGGGTTGTTCTCTATGGGGACTGTCTACTATCAGCAGGTGTATGTTCCTCTACTACGAAGTAGGGGCCTACTATATGGGGGCTCCCTATAGGGGCCTACGAACTGTATAGATAAACCCAACCACATTTTATTAAAACACGACTGACATATATATATATATATATATATATATATATATATATATATTTTATTAATAATATATTATTTGTATAATAATATATTTATATATATATATATAAATATATTATATTAATATTACAGAAATATGTTATTCATTATAAGAATATTATAGGATATCTTCACATGTAAAATACATTTGGTTATTTGTTGCGCCTGAAGGTCACTGTATAGGTATTTCTTGTATGCTTATTGGGTTTCGTTCGTTATGAGTGACAGGTATGGGATGCATCCAGATTAAGTTTGATATATCCAAGGGAAACCATAGTCCGTTGTCTAAGAATATATTCATACATACACACACACTATATATATATATATATATATATATATATATATATATATATATATATATATATATATTTGTGTATGTATGTATATACAGTAAAGTATTATTATATTTATTTGGAGGTTTATGTACGTATATATATATATATATATATTCATTATTCTATATATAGCCAGCTATTCCGAAGCGAATCAGTATGCCGACCAATAGTGTTCCGAGCATCAGTTTCTTGACCTCACTTCGTATATTGAATCTTCGTCATTTTGTGTGTTATGCAACTCCTCGTATAAAATTCCTATCTTTCTGTGTGAACAGATTATGCAGACACATGTCTTCGTCGTATACTGGCGGAGTTATCATTTCCTGACTCCAGAACATCAGCTGAACTAACTATCGTGTGGTTGTGGAGAGGCAAGGGAATATATCTATCTAGGATGTATCCATAAAAGTATATCAATATATATATATATATATATATATATATATATATATATATATATGTATATATATATGTATATATATAAATATATACTTACACTACTAGTATAATTTTTCAATGAATTATCTGAAGTATTCAAAGAACATTTGAGATGTCTAAATATGATTTTAATTATATTAGAATATATTTTCTATATATATTATATAAATTAATACATATATATATATATATATATATATATATATATATATATATATATTAATTAGATCATATTTAGACATCTCAAATATATTTTGAATACTTCACATATTTTATTGTTATGATTATTCTAGTAGTGTAGGTATATATTAGTCGGTTGGAATTCCAGTTCTCACTTTGAAAGTGAGACAAAACCCCACTAAAAATGCGGTACCTTGACGTGGTTTAGTGGCTCCTACTAACGTAGGTCTAAATCCGCATATTCATTAGGTTTAATGAATCATTATATAATAGTTTGTCCTATAGGAAGTATACTTAAACTGTGAGAGAATAAGTGTCATGTGACTCATGACACGGGTATTATAACACGTGACTGTGAACCGTAATCGTCATGTCATTGTTTTAACTTAATACATGTTATTTTAATAAATAAATATGCTGTATAAAGGTATATACAGGATAGAGATATAACTATCAGAAGACGATACACAAGTGATCACATGTGTACGCATACGTATATATGGTTATATGTTCTATAATTGTTTTGTGTATGTATATTCAAATGTATATAAAGTTAACTAATGATATGATAATAGAATACTCAGATGAAACTGAATATGCGCAGATAATTCGTATTGGTCTATCTTCTGATGTCGATAGTTAACATCATTCTTATTTCTAGATTAAGATCAATAGGTTTTAATGGTGCACTAAATTGATTAATTTCTTATTTATCTGATAGAAGATACTCTATATATATAAAAGGTATTTATTCACTAAATGAATCTCTAATATATATATAATCTAATATAATATATAACTAATAATACAAAGTATGCGTTTATTATACTTTTAAATTAACCTAGATAATGTCACCAATATCAAATGTTAAAATATTAAAATATATACACAAATTGACCTCTAAAGTAGATAAATTGTCAGATATTGTAACTTATCAAACTAAATTAATTCAAGAGCTTAAGACAGATAACAATAATCTAATTAACTTAATTAATACTGATTTTTTAAAAAAATAGTGAAACAATACATAAATTACCGTTAAAACAAATAACCAAATCACTAATAAAACTATACAACAATGTAAACGATACTACTATTATATACTATAGTATACTATAATACTCACAAACAACAATAAAGAGGGTACCACATCATATGAAAGTCAAGAAAAAAATCAAAGCTAGATATAGAATTAGAAAAAGGAACTATTATGAATATAACTAGATCTAATACAGTAGATACAAATATAAAATCATCAGTCACAGTACAATCAGATACATATTTTATAACATTAGATAATCATAAGTCTATGTTAGATATTCTAAAAAATAAACTATTGTTAAAGAATATATTCTTTGTATAATAGTTTGTATACAAACTATTATTTGAACAAAAAACATCTAAATAATATTAATAATATATTTACAAAACCAGACAGTTCAAATTAACTTATTATACTAAAGTGTATTCAAATATATAAGTTCATCTTTTATTTCTAATACTTTTATATTTTAATTAATTCACTATGAATACATTTATTTCTGATGTTGACAAATCAATTGATAATTCTAATAGTATTGATTGCAAGTATTATGATTATACAAATATACAAAATGCATTCAATTGTGATACAAGTAATCTAAATGATTTGTCTATACTACATATAAATGAACGCAGTATTATTGCAAATTATAATAATATTATACATTTCATAGATTCTATTCATAAACAATTCTCTATTATTATAATCACAGACACATGGTTGAATGATTCTAATAATAAACTATATAATTTATCAGATTATAACTTAACAGGTATAAATAGATCTACATGTAGAGGGGGTGGTGTTTTATTATATGTTAGTAAGTAGGTATTGACTTTGAAAATATAAATGAATTGTGTTATACTAATAAAGAAATATGTGATATGTGTACAATTAAGTTTAAATTAATAAACTCAAACATAGCATATTTAATTAGTGGTAGGGGATAGTAACCTAATACGGACACTTTAACAATAAAAGGTCTTAATATTTTATGACTCATTGTTTTTATTCGAAAATGAGAATATATTAATATTATATGATTATAGATATTATTGTGATTTTAAAATTGTATTTAATCTTTTAATCCCGTAGATAAAGGGGGTGTCCGTATTCGGTACCCATGTCCGAATACGGACACCCTGTGTTATAACGCGGACACCCTATATACACTAGCTAAACTATATATTATTGATTAATCAATCATACAAATTACAATTACATTATTTATAATTAATGTTATGAATAATTTATTCAAATTTAATTAGTTAATAATTTATTTATTTTTATTATTTTTTAATTAATAATAAACTTTAAGTATCTAATTAATACAAATTTTAGATTTAACTTTATTGGTGGTATTATTATTATAACACACGCGATTTTTATGAAAATTATAATAGTTCATACGCTGCGCGCTGATTGGTTATAGGGTGTCCGTATTAAGACATCTTGAGTGTCCGTATTAGGAACTTACATGACCTCTAGATATATGCTTATAACTTAATGAATATTTGATAACAAATATAAAAATTATATATATTATTTTAGAATGCTTTATTTTTTAATAATATAGTGTTATATTTTATATCGATACATTTGTATATTCTTGAGAAGGTTTTAAGTAGAATTTTTTTTCAATAAATTTAAAAACATAATAAAAAAATCAGTTTATTGGATATATCGACAATATTTTTAATAATTAATAAATACAAAATACTTTTTTAGACTATTTATATAATTATGACTATGTTATTCATTAACATTTTTTGTAGGATTTATGGTTTCTGAGATAGCGAAAGTGTCCGTATTCGGTTACTTTCCCCTATATACTATATTTAGACCTATATATAGACCACCTAATAGTAAAATTATTGATTTCACTGATATGTCTACAAATAAATTAGAAAATTATATATCAGATTATGTAATATGTATTGGTGGTGATGTAAATATACATTTTCTTAATTATAAAGATGCAATTAATATTAAATATTTCTACGATAGCATATATTCACTTAATGTATACCCACCAATAACTAAACCAACAATAATTTCAAGCACAAACACTCATCGATCAATTTTTTTACAAACTTTCAAGTTACTTTAATATCTGGTATAGTCTATTCAGACATAAGTGACTAATTACCAATTTTTATAAATTTTAAAATAGCATTTAAATGAGATAATATAATTATAAAAAAAGTCACGTATGCCTAAAGAAAATAACATTTATAAATTCAAACTCGCAATAACTAAATTTAATTGGAATTTATTAAATGATGACAATGAAATGTGTATAAATGATACTTTAAAAATTGTATTAAAGATTTTTCTATTTTATATAATACAAATTGTCCATTAATAACAAATAAACTACACAGAAAACGTTTTCTAAACAAACCGTTGATATGGAATACAATTAGAAAATGTATATTTAAAAAAAATAAACTTTTTAAAAGATATATAAAAAATAAAACTATTCTTAACAAACTGAGCTATACTAGTTATACAAATATTTTAACTAAAATGCTTAGGTATGTAGAAAATAAATATTATAATGACAAATTTAAATCTTATAGTAAAAACCCAAACAAATATGGAAAGCGATAACAGCTAATTAGAAACACTAGTAACTCTAAGGATACTACTTTTATTAGTGACAAATCTAATAGTGAAATTGCAAATAAGTTTAATGATCAATACATAAATGTAGGTCCAAACTTAGCTAAAGAATGATGTGATAATAGTTTGCAGCCAATATATAAAAAAATTAACTAATGAAAACAAAAATTCAATATTTTTATTTCCTAATAGTGTTAATGAAATTAAAAAAGTTATCGAAAATTGTGATAATAAGTACAGCATTGATACATTAGGTTTTAATATGCATATAATTCAACAAATAAAAGATGAGGTAAGTCAAATGTTTGCAATACTTTTTAACAGATGTTTACAGGTTGGTATATTTCCAGACGTTTTCAAAATTTCTATTACATTTTCAGTAATTCCTATATATAAACTGGTGCTAAAAATGACTTATCCATTTAGACCAATATCAATGTTATCACAAATTTCAAAATCATTTGAAAAGATAATAAAAACAAGAATAAATGTATTTTAAACTAAAAATGGTATATTTAGTGACTCAAAATATGGATTCAATGAAGGTATTTCATGTTCGATTGAATTAATGGATATAATTGAATATATATCTGAAAGCCTTTAAAGATTGGAAAAATATGCAGTTGTATCAATTTATATAAAAAAAGCGTTCGATATAATACAGCATGACATATTATTTGTTAAACTAGAGAATTATAGTATGCGGGGGTTACCACTTTCATTAATTAAAGTTATCTAAATAATAGACTACAATTTGTTCACTATAAGGATGATTACTCAACTACTGAGATTATGAAATATGGTGTTCCGCAAGGCTCGGTTCTTAGGGAACTTTTATTTTTAATATATATTAATGTATATTAATGATTTTCAGAATATTTGTAATGACTTCAAAACAATTTTATTTGCAGATGACACTAATATTATTTTTAAGAGTGATTCACTAGGTAAGTTAAATGTTAGAATGAATAAGGAACTTGAAAAATTGAATAAATGGCTTTACGCAAACAAGTTAACTTTAAACCTGACAAAATCTAATGTTATTCTTTTCAATGTTAGAAATGTACATACTAACTCTATATTTGATATCAAAATAAATACTACCAAGATCGAAAAGGTTAACAATTATAAATTTCTTGGAGTCTTCATTGATACGGAAAGTTATACCAGTGGCAAATAAATATACTCAACTATCTATATATAATGCTTTAATTCCTCACTTATACTACTGCGCCCATATATGGGGTAATACTTTTCTTCATTAACTGATTATATAAATAGATTACAAAAGCGAATATTAAAATTAATCGCAGGTTCATCGTATAATGTATTTTTGAGAGAAAATAAAATTTTGAATTTTGATCATATTGTAAAATTATATTCGATTAAAGTTGCTCACAGAGCATATTATCATAAATTACCGAGTAACATTCAAAAACTTTTTGTTGATTAATAAAAACACGGATAAATTTCTAAGATTCAAGTCAAGAACTAGCAGAGATCTGTTTAGAGTGAGAAATGTGTCCTCTAGACAGTGGAACTTACTTCATATTCAACTTACAAAAAATAGGTGTATTAAATCGTTTGGAAGACGTGTTAAAAAATATATTCTTGAATTAAAAATGACTTAAAAAGGAAAATTTGTCTAAATAATTATTTTTAATTTATTATTGTTTTATTTTTATTTTTATTTCTGACATAATATAAATTTAACAAACTAAAATTAAAATTTACAAACTTTAAATTTATATTTTGTCAGAAATAAAAATTAAAATAAAACAAAAAAAATATTTAAAATAATTTTTTTTTGTAATTCTAGAATATATTTCTATATAGCTATATAGAATATATTCTATATAGAATATATAGCTATATAGCTATTTATTTATTTTATTTTATTTTTTAGTTATTTTTAGTTATTTTTAATTGTTTTATTCAATAGGTTTTGTCTTTTAATTTTTAATTTTATAATTATTTTATAATTATTTTATATATATATTCCTAGTTTTTTATATTCATGTATTTATCTTCTTTACATTTTTATGACTATATGATGAATGATATTATGAGGAGTTTAACACTTATTGGAATACGTATACGTAATATATATATATATATTACGAAAGAAGAAGTTATGAAAGCTACAAATAATATATCATATGGAAAAGCAGTAGGTTTGGACGAAATACCAGCAGAAGTTTGGAAATTAGATGATTTTAAAGAATTTCTGTTAGAATCCTGTAATCGTGTTTATTTCCAGGAACCTATAGTAAGTTGGACCAATGTATATATCCTTCCTTTTCCTAAAAAAGGAGACCTTTCCATTACAAAAAACTACAGAGGAATTACTCTAACAGCAATCGCCGCAAAGATATATAACCTGGTGTTATTAAACAGGATTAGACCAGAAATTGATCCAATCCTAGGAAAAAATAAAAATGGCTTCCGAACAAATAGATCAACAACGGGACAAACACTGACTATCCGACGAATTTTAGAAGGAGTCAAATCTAAAAACCTGCCACTAACTCTACTCTTTATTGACTTTTCAAAAGCTTTTGACACGATAAATCGAAAAAAGATGAAAGAAATACTTTTAAAGTATGGTATACCAGAAGAGACAGTTTATGCAATTATGATGCTCTACAAGAATACTAGTTCAATGGTTCGCTCACCAGATGGAGATACACCTTACTTTGAAATCACAACTGGAGTCTTACAGGGTGATACACTTGCACAGTTCCTCTTTATAATCTGTTTCGATTATATTCTGAAGACGTCATTGGATAATAATCGAGAGCTAGGTTTTACTCTAACAGAGAGAAAGAGTAGAAGATATCCCGCTGAACAAATTACCGATACGGACTACGCTGATAATATCGCCGTAACAAGTAATACTCTGAAAGATGCTAATACATTATTACTGAAAATAGAATCAGCCGCCAAAGAAATTGGACTTTGCATTAACACTGACAAAACTGAATATATCAATATCAATCAGAATAACAACATGCAAATGAAAAGTATCTGTGGAAGTATAATAAATGAAGTAGAAGATTTTAAATATCTAGGAAGCTATATTAGATCAACTAAAAGAGATGTTAATATAAGGATTGCTAAAGCCTGGGCAGCATTAAATAGTATGAATACAATCTGGAAATCAAAACTAAGTACAAATCTTAAAAGACATTTTTTCAGAGCTGCAGTCGAATCAGTGCTCGTTTACGGTTCTGTAACCTGGACTCTAACAGCCTCGTTAGATAAAAAGATTGATGGAACATACATACGCATGCTCCGAGCCGTAACAAATAAGTCATGGCGAGATCATCTAACAAATGAGCAATTATATGGCGATATTCCAAAAATTAGTAAATCTATTCGCATGCAAAGGCTGAGGTTCGCTGGTCACTGCTGGAGAAGCAAATATGAAGTAGCGAGCGACCTGATACTCTGGCAACCACAGCATGGTAACCGTTCACGTGGACGCCCAGCGAAGACATACATTTATTTATTTATTTGTTTAAAGACTTCATAAATGAAAATCATTTTTCGACGTCATAACAATAATAATAATAATAATAATAATATAATAATATAACATATAAACGAAGATAACAATAATCGCAAAATATATATTCATTTCACTAAATAATTGATCAACTGCGGGATGATACCAATCTGCTAACGACAGACGAAATAAAGACGGCGATGAATGATAGAGAAGGTTGGAAGAAGTATGTCATGGACTACCGAGCAAGCTCGACCTGGTAAGGTAAGGTAATATATATATATTTATAGGTATACCTATAACTACAATAGATAATTGTACAATTCAATAAAGAAAATACTATTAATGCATTAGATAAACTTATATTATAATACTATAGCAAGGCTTTTGATAACTTCTTAAGTGATATTAACGTATCGAATTTCTTTTACATTGTAATGTTGTAGATATATTCAATGATGATGATTCTGTAGAATAACACATGTTGTAATATAAAATCAATTTGTGTATGTATATGTGTGTATGTGTATGTGTATGTAAAGTTATGAATATGTATATTTGTATAATGTATATGAAGGTTTAAAATAATGAAATGGTGTATATATATATGTATTAAACAATGTTAAATATATATATATATATATATATATATAAATTATGATAACTAGATTGCCACCTCATATCCTATAACTAATTATTATGTAGTATCTATCAATGATGTTGATGAGTAATAGCGATGTCGACTATGAAGATATAAGTGATAATATCCCTCCCAAAAGTATGCATTAAATTATGCAGTACATTATTAACGTAATTATGGTGTATTATACAATACGTTATCTACTATAACAACATATACGTGTTAATACTGTATTATATACACTGTATATTATATAGTCGATAATACTAATATAGACTATATTATAATAATAATAATAATAATAATATATAGTTTATTAGGTAAACAAAAAATAAATATATAAACAAAAATAATGAAGACAAAATAGATAAAAATTGAAACCCAAAACGACATGGTACAAAAATTAACAATAGGTTTATAATTAATAAAAAAAGCCTTAGTTTATGCATGCCGAACATAAGATATATGAATATTATATGCAAATATGAGAATATTATATGAATTAAAATGAAAACAACATAAAAGAAAATCAGAACTCTCATCTCCACCATAAAGATAACACCGATTAAGATCGGAGGTCTCGGGTTAGAGGTTGGATAACCCATATGAGGTGGATCAGGCCCCAATGGTTGGTCATTCCCTTAATGTAGTGGTGTTGACATATCCTGACATCAAAACCAGCATAATCAATACAGTGAATTAGAGAATTCTGTTCATCTAATTATACTACGAATCGTTAAGGCTTTAAAAGAAGAAACAGTTTCACATTGTAATATCAGATCGGGTAGTTTGTTCCAATCTGCAGATATTCTATTACCAAAGTAGTTGAATAGTGGTTTGGTCCTTGATTTCATTCTCCTTATCTTTATTGACGGGCCCCTGCTAGATGATACGTATGTACTCATAATGTCCGACATCGGCACATCAACGAATCCTTTGATGAGTGTATAAGCCAGAGTAAGATCGGCAATAGTTCTGCGTTGGGAGAGTGAATGTAAATTTAAGAATTTTAATCGATCAGAATAATTTAAATATGATAAATTACAACGATAAAATAATTTTTTAGTAAAATTTCTTTGCACTTTTTCAAGTAAGTCATTATACCCAATATAGTTAGAATGAGGATTCCATACAGAAGAACCATACTCTAGAATTGGTCGTATATAGGTTAAGTATGCACATACTAAAGGAGAGTACTGGTTAGTTATGAAAGATCTAAATATCATATTCGATATTCTATATGCTTTAGAACATATCTCAGATATATGAGTATAAAACTTTAGATTATCTGTGAATATTATACCAAGATCTTTATAATATGTACAATATTTTAATAAATTACCATTAAGATAATAATTTGATTTGTTGATACAATTACCAATACGCATAACTTTACATTTGGACGTTGCTAGTTCAAGTTGCCAAGTTGACATCCATTTATCAATATTGGAAAGTGTTAGTTGAAGACGTATATCATCAGATGACTGTAGAATATGGCCAATTTTTGCATCATCAGCAAATAGACAGGTATATGAAGGTTTCTCCACACAGTCGGGAAGGTCATTAATGTATATTAGAAATAGAATTGGTCCTAATACAGAACCTTGTGGAACACCTGAAATTACCTTTTGGGGTTTAGACATATTTTTATCAATTTTAACGCTTTGAATTCTATTAAATAGGTAAGATTTAATCCATTTCAGGACATCTCCTTGTATACCAATATTAAATAGTTTATGGAGTAATAATTTATGCGATACCTTGTCAAAGGCCTTAGCCATATCAATATAGATAATATCCGAAGATTTAGAGTTATCTTTAGCTTTAAATATGTCTCGATAAAATGTTAATAACTGAAGATCAGTTGATTTACCCGAAAGAAAACCGTATTGGTTATCATTAATTAGATTATTATCTCGAAGGAAGTAAATTAAATGGTTAGATCTCATTTTTTCAAAGAGTATCAAAGAACTCGGTAAGATACTAATTGGTCTATAATTTTCAGCTAGTGTTGGGTCACCTTTCTTATATATAGGTGTAATGTAGGAATGTTTCCATAAATCAGGGCAATAGCCTTCCTTAAGGAAACGACTATAAATTATGGATAAAGGTTCACATAACTCAAATGAGAGAATTTTTAATACCACATTCTATAATTTTCAGCTAGTGTTGGGTCACCTTTCTTATATATAGGTGTAATGTAGGAATGTTTCCATAAATCAGGGCAATAGCCTTCCTTAAGGAAACGACTATAAATTATGGATAAAGGTTCACATAACTTAAATGAGAGAATTTTTAATACCCCTTTCGGTAGACCATCTGAAGAATTATTAAACTTGTTAGGTAAAAAACAAAGAAATTTTCTAATAGTTTCAGGTGATAAAGGAAATGATTCAAATGTGTTTTTACAAATTATTGATGGTATATTCGGTACAGGTGATGTATTATTATTAAATACAGAATTAAACTGTAAGGATAAACATTCCAGAATATCAGAGTGATTGGTTATAATAGAACCATCTGAGTTTGATCTGAGAACAGACAAAGGTTTATTCGACTTAAGTTTGGAATTGATATATTTAAAAAAAGAAGATTTATCATTAGAATTAAGAGCATGTTCTTCAGTTTTTATATTATAAAGTTTAATTTCTGAATAAAGTTTAAATTGCAAACTCCGCCATTTTACATAATAAGATGGGATAGATTTAGATAAACTATGAAACTTTTTACATTTATTGATTAGTTTTTTGATATGTAGGGGGTGTATAAACTGACCCCTTTTAGTAACGGGTTTACATTTTGAAATTATACCATTTACGGTGGAAATAAATATATCAAGTAAAGAGGAACAATTTATTTTATAATTTAACACTACTGGCCAGTCAATTGTAGACAGTTCCAATTTTATTAGATCTAAATTAGCCTTGTTAAAATTTAATTTAGGTACAAATGTTTTACAGTTATAATTACTACTAATTTTATTATAGATAATTGATGATGATATTGCTAAATGGACACTTATAAAGTTATGATATTCTAAAGGATTAATTGCTTGGATATTAGATAAAATCATTTTATTATTAGTAAGTATAATATCTAATAAATTGAATTGACGAGTATTGAAATTAACAAGTTGGGTTAAGGCATATTTTTGTGAGAAATTTAAAAAATATTTTTCAATTGTTGTTTGAGACGTACGATTAAACCAATCAATTCCCGGGAGATTTAGGTCACCATAAAAAATAGTTGATTCCGGAGTATCAATAATCCTAGACATTAAATTACATAATAATATTGTATTCTCGTAGTTCATTGATGGCGGTCTGTAGAAAATACATAATCTAAAATGTAATACATTGATACAGATTAATTCAAAAGTGTTATTAGGTATATTAATTTGATAAGTATTATAATGCATATTTACATAAACAAGAATTCCACCACCATGGGTATTAGTATTCCTATCATATATAGTACAACAACATATTACACCGATGTAAAATAAGATATGATCATATTTGACTGAATAAACATGTCATTATATTTTATTTGTATACGAATATGTATATATGTATATATATATATATATATATATATATATATATATATATATATATATATATATATATATATGTGTGTGTGTGTACTTTAACCTGAAATGGCGTACGCCGTACGGATCAAAGCTACGGGATAGGTAATCAGGTTAAAGTACACACACACACATATATATATATATATATATATATATATATATATATATATATATATATATAAATATATATATATATATATATATATAAATATATATGCCGTATACGGCGTATACCCCCCTATAGGAGCGCTGATGATTTTCTCACAATCTTTCTCCACTTTATTATGTCGTTTGTGGCTGGCACGGATTCACAAGGATTGATGCCTGTCCAGTGTTGTATGTTATCAGATCATGTCATCCTCGGACGTCCTCTTCTTCTTGTGCCATCTACGATATATTGACGTATGACTTTCGACATGGAATTGTTGTTGCGACATCCTACATATGTACATATGGACATATGTCCATACCACCGTAACTTCCTCTCCTTAACGTTCGTTAGTAGGTCTTTATGCGTGCAGATATCCAGGCCCATATCCGTGCCTATCGGCTCGGAGTATTATGTTTCTCACTTCAATATTGATTATTCTGTCTTAAACAATTGTTTATAATTCATACAAGTCTAAAAAAGACTTCTTTATATGCCTTAAAGGAGCTATTTTTATTATATTCACAAATAATTGTTTATTATATATATATTACTAATACTGTTTCTTTAAAAAATAAATTCATTTCATTTCATACATTTATAGTCCATTGTTGATATTCGTTTTTGAAGTTATTTAGTGATAGTCCATGTATCGCATGCATATAGTAATATCGAACTTACTAGTGAATGCATTTATACAATACATGTATACATTGTATACTGCTATAGCAGTCGGATTTTTGATTTCATCAACTTTTATAATTTAGCGTCGACATTGAATATTTTCATCGCATCCCATAAGCTTTATGCATCCCATATTTTATCGAATGCTTTTTAAAAGTCAATGAATACATGGTAGATTTGTTTTTGGTGTTCGGTATATATTTCTGATATTATTCTTAAATTGAAATTGTTTTCATGTGTGCTTATTCCAGCCCTGAATCCGGCTTGTTCTTTTAACATTAATTCTTCAACATTCAAATTTGGATGAATCATTGTCTAAAAAGTACGAAAGGTTGGTGGAAGCAATTAATGAAACCGCAGTAGGATGTATGAGGCAAATTACAAAACATAGAAGGAAACTGAACTCGGATGACCCTCGAATCATTAGGGCCAGAAATGCTATAAGTACTACATATAAGACAAATACTGGGAAAAAAGTCATAGTAATCTATATAAACAAAAGAAATTTGAGATGTATCAAATATATAAAGAAATAAATGATGAAGACCTAGAAAAGAAAGTTTTAAAAATTTAGCAAGCTGATAGAAGTATGAGATACTTAGAAAGTTGGAGCTTAATCAATGAAATATCGGGCAGGAAGAGTAGCCAAACATCACAGCTAAATGGTAACAGTGACGAGGATAGAGTTAACCAATAGTATATCCATTTCAGAAATCTTCTCGGAAACTCAACTGAGGCTACAGACGAAAATGAAGAAATACTTCCTGTCTTTGAAAAATTACCCATAAATGACGATGTATTTACACCAGAGGAATATAGCAAGGCAACAATGTCAATTAAATGTGGAAAAAGTGCTGGAGAATATGGTATAATGCCCGAAGTACTACAATATGTCCAAATCAATGATATTATGCTTGATATAATAAACAAGTCGTTTGAAAACTGTGAACAGCCCGACTTATGGAATATCTCCAATATAATCCCTATACCTAAATCTGGAAATCTCACTATAACTGAAAATTATCGGGGAATTTCTCTCACGTCTATAATGGCCAAAACCTATAACCGCATGCTCTTAAATCGAATACGCCCAATACTAGACCCTCTACTAAGAAACAATCAAAATGGATTCAGACAGGAAAGAACAACAGTTGGGCAGATTCTAGCCATAAGAAGAATACTAGAAGGTGTTAAGAGTAAAAATGTACCAGTTGTCTTTACATTTATCGACTTCAAGAAGGCATTTGACTCAGTACATAGAGGTAAGATGATAACAATACTTAGATCATATGGTATACCCGATAAGATAGTAAATGCAATAGAAGCGAGCTATGCTAGTACTAGAGCTAAAGTATACTCACCAGATGGTGTAACGGAAGAATTTGATATAGTTAAAGGAGTCTTACAAGGATATACCTATCACCTTACTTATTTGTCATAATACTCGACTATGCACTAAGGAAATCTATCAAAGGTCGTGATGAGGAACTAGGATTCACTATTGTCCCACGTAGAAGTCGAAGAGTGCACCCAATTGTTCTAACTGACCTAGATTGTGCTGATAATATAGCCTTAATATCTGATTATGTACGTCAAGCCTCAGAGCTAATACAAAGAGTAGAATCCGAATGTAGTAAAGTCGGACTGCTTATCAACTATAATAAGACAAAGGTAATGGCCTTCAATACATTAGATCCGTAATATTAAAAACAGCAGATGGACAAATATTAGATGTAGAAAAAGATTTCAAATACCTTTGATCGTGGATAAAGATATTAAAGATATTAAAGTAAGAAAGGCTTTAGCTTGGAACGCGCTACACAGCATGCAGACTCTATGGAAATCTAAGACAAACCTACCACTTAAAAGACGACTATTTGTTGCGACGGTCGAAAGTGTATTACTATATGTATCAGAATCATGGACTTTGAATGTCAAACAACATAACTCACTAGACGGCACATACACACGAATGCTCGGGAAAGCTTTGAATATAAAATGGCATGAACACGTCACTAATAAAGAAATATATGGGAAGCTTCCGTTGGTCTCCTCCAAAATTAAGGCCAGAAGGATAAAATGGCTGGACACTGTGTACGCCATCCTGAACTCTCAGTTCACCCCCTGATTCTGTGGGAACCATCTCAAGGTAAAGCAAGTCGTGGCCGCAGAAGAATAAGCTATGTTGATATGTTGAAGAAAGATTGTGGTCTTCATGAGAAGGAAGAAATAAGAACCAGCATGCTGGATGGGGATGTCTGGATAAAGCTGTGTCATACTGATGCTCGAGTAGACTGACAAGATCATCCTCGAAATTAAGCAAAGTAAGCATATATATATAGAAGGCTAAATATAAATATTATATTTAGACTATATATCTAGTAGATATATCTAGTATTATATATATATATATATATATATATATATATAAATTATATATTGTAATATTATATAATATAATATTACAATACAAATCCCAAATGAATGAAATAATCTCTTAACATTAAATGGAAAACAATAAATTGTTCATATACATCTGAACAATACAGTAATACTTTTCCAATACAAAAATAACAATAACAATAACAATAACAATAACATATAATATGAATTCCCACGTATAGCATTACCTATATTCGGTATCGAAAATCCGCCTAACATCCTCCTAATCCGCCAACGTAATGATCCATATTCCATCTAATCTATGCGTTTAGTAATCTACATAAGTAATTATTTACCGAAAATAAACATTTCTAATAATTTCCCATAGCCGTAGTTATTGCATAGAGGGTTTTAAATATAAATCATATGGTAGCATTATTAATATTGATATAATAGATTCATACTTATCTATTAACTAATTTATATATATATATATCACAACTATTATATTAACTATAGTTATTTATCAAACAGATCACAGTATATAAAACTAAACGGAGCTATTTCAAATATGGAACACATATTATTTGGTGTTCCGCAAGGTTCAGTTTTAGGGACATTACTTTTTCTAATATATATATTAATGATATGCCTAATATACTGAAATATTCAAACCCATAATTTTTGTAGATGATATAAATTCAATTTCCAGTAGTAAATCTTTTGAAATTCTACAAAATAATATACAAGATGACATTTATAGTTTTACTCACTGGATATTTAGTAATAAATTAACATTAAATGTAAAAAAACCAAAGTTATGCTCTATAATATTCGAAATTTTAAATCGAAAAAGAAACTAGAAATAAAAGTTTATAATGAAATGATATGGCAGATGAATCATTTATTGTTCCTTGGTATATTAATTGATGATAAATGTAATTGGATTATCATATAAATTATATCAGAGCAAAACTAAGTAGATCCATTGTAATTATAAATAAAATAAAAAATAAACTACCTTTAAAAAATCGTATACAAATATATCATGGTATTCTTGAAAGTCATCTACATTATTCATCAATTTGGGGTAGTACTTTTTTTTCTAATATTCAACCAATTATTATATTGCAAAATAGGGTAATAACAAATATATGCAATAGTAAAGCTGTTAGGGGAAAGTAACCGAATACGGACACTCTCGGTATTTCAGAAACCATAAATCATACACACATTTTTTAAATTAACATAATATTCATAATTATATAAATAGTCTAAAAAAGTATTTTTTATTTCTTTATTATTCAAAATATTGCTGATATATCCAATAAACTAATTTTTTTATTACGTTTTTAAATTTATGAAAAAAAATGTCAACTTGAAACCTTCTCAAGAATATACAAATGTAAATCGTATATACAAATGTGTATCGATAAAACATTACAATATATTATTAAAAATTAAAGTATTCAAAAATTATATATATAATTTCTATATTTGTTATAAAATATTCATTAAGTTATAAGTATATATCTAGAGGTCATACAAGTTCCTAATACGGACACTCTAGATGTCTTAATACGGACACCTTATAACCAATCAGCGCGCAGCATATGAACTATTCTGATATTCATAAAAATCGCGTTATAATATTAATACCACCAATAAAGATAAATCTAAAAGTTGTATTATCTATATACTTAAATTGTATTATTAATTAAAAAATAATAAAAATAAATAAATTATTAACTAATTAAATTAGAATAAATTGTTCATAAATTTAATTATAAATAATGTAATTGAAATTTGTCTGATTGATTCATAAATAATATATAGTTTATCTAGTTGTATATATGGTGTCCGTATTATAACACAGGGTGTCCGTATTCGGACATGGGTACCGAATACGGACACCCCCGTTATCTATGGAATTAAAAGATCAAATAACATTTAAAAATAACAATAATATCTATAATCATATAATACTAATATATTGTAATTTTTTAATACAAATATTGAGTCATAAAATGTCAAGACCATTTTATTGTTAAAATGTCCCCCGTATTAAGTTACATTATAATGTATGGGTATACCCTATATAATTACGTTTTCTTTTAATTAAGCATTTACAATGATTTAAACAAATATATTTTTCAAATATTTAAAAGGTAAAACCAGAATATTATTTTTATCAAATAACAATAGTAGGATTAAAATTTGGACAAAATAAAATATCGTTAGTTAGTTGTACCGATAATATACGTTATAGAAATAAACAAAGAATAATACGAAATTAAAAAATTAAAGAAATTAAAAGTTTTACAGTTACCGTAAAAATGAATGAAAAATAATCGAAAATAGAAATAAATTATATAGTAAAAATAAACAAAAAATTATCGAAAATAGAAATAAAATACATTATTTTGTAAGTGGCATCGACATATTCAATTTCTACTTTAACTTTATAGGATTATTCTTCTCTTTATACCCTGTAATAGTAATAAATTAGTAGTTATATAGTTTAATATTTAAATGATAAATTTTAAATATATTATAAATATATAAATATATAAACATATTTGATGTATATATAATTTTTTGCTAACTCTTATAGTTACTTAGATACGAGAGGAGGTCGGTATTTAGAGACTTTTTCCTACCACATATGATTATATTTGTATTATTAATTAATAATATTTAAATAATAGGTATATATACAGTAAATTCTCACTAAGTCGGACTACGGATTCGTCGGATTTCTCGATAAGTCGGACAACTTTAGTTTGTATGGATTTGTATCTAGTTCCATATTAAATTAATTGGATAAGTCGGACATATATTATAGTCACTTTTATGATTTGTATACTGGATAATTAGGACTTTTTTTTATAAATTTTCAGATATGTTTACTTTGAATAATGTATGTTACAGCCATGGCTGTCATGCATTACAATTGTAATACAAGTATACTTACGTATAAAATACTATAGTATCACATTATAATGAGTCTGATTGGTATATCTATGTACACAAAGAGTGGATATATTAGGAAGCCCATTGTTCTGAAAAGCTTCTAATTCGGATATCTATTAAATGGAGTGAATATCTATAGTATATATATACTATAGATAGCTATCTAGATGAAAAGTTCACTTCATTGAGATCGAATATATTAATGCAATCAAGATTCAAACGATATTTTAATCCTAATAAATATTAGTTGCTTTATAGTTATATAGTACATACTATATACAGGGGCGTAGTAAGGGGGGCTAGGGGGGCATGTGCCCCGGGCGCCTACATTTTATTGGCGCCAAAAAAGTATAGAATAATTATTTATAATAGCAAAAAATAAACCAAATGAACTATTTGGATTATTTGGAGAATGTGAGAAATACAATACTCAAGAAAATTAAAAAATCAAAATATTATGGTATACTTTATGATTCAACACCTGGTGTTTCACACAGAGAACAGTTATCACAAATTATTCGATATGTAGAAAAATACAACGAGAACAAAACAATTGAAGTAAAAGAAAGATTTATTAACTTTATTGAAATACATGGAAAAAAAAGTGAAGATATAACAAATTCCATTCTAAAATCTCTGGAAGATAATGGCTTAGACATAAAGAATTGCCGATCACAATGCTATGATAATGCTGCAGTAATGTATGGTAAAATATCAGGAGTTAAAACTAGGATAAAGAAAATTAATCCGCAAATTGTTTTTGTAAATTGTGAAAATCACAGTCTGAATTTAGTAGGGGTCAATGCTTCAAAACAAGATATCATATCAATATAATTTTTTGATAATATCGAATTTATTTATAATTTCTTTGCTAAATCTACACTGCGCTGGGAAATATTAACAAGCAAACTAAAAATAACTTTAAATAGATCATGCAAACGAGATGGAGCTCAAGACACGATGCAGTTAATATATTAAGCGAAAACTTTGCTGCAGTATTGGATGTACTAGAGGAACTATCAGAACAAGCTGATAATTAGGAGACACGCAGTAAAGCGTATAGTATAATTAATTTAATTTCAAGATTTGAATTTATATCTTTATTATATTTCTAGGAAATTATTGTGGCTAAAATAAATAGAGTACAAAAACGATTACAGGATAAAAGTATGATATTTTGTGAAGCATCCAAAGATATTAATAATTTGAAAATATTTTTCAGTGAAGAAAGAGAGAACATAATTAAAGACACTATTACTAAATCAACTAAATCCTGTATAGAATTACAAATATCAACAGAACGAAGAATTAGAGTACGAAAACATATAGATGGTGAACGTAGAAATGTGGAAGTAGTGTCATATACTCAAGAGTTATCAAGAGCTATGTTTTCTATCATTGACAGAATTATTTCTGAATTTAATAATCGATTTTTAATATTGGACTCATTAAATGATAGATTCGGCATATTCATGGATATGGAATCATTGCTAGCCTTAACAGATTGTATAATTATGAAACATTGCGATTTACTTTAAAAAGAATATCCGAATGACATCTCCAGCAAGAAATTATGTGAAGAAATTATTGGTAATATATAAATTAATAATTTAAAATTATTTTAATTAATTAATTCAAACACATATATATGTCATCTAATTCAATATTTATAAATATTTCAGATTGCAGAATATTAACAAAGAATAGAAACATAATAAATAATCCAATTAAATTCTATGAAATTATTATTTCTTATGGGGAAGATGTTTTTCCAAATCTTCAGATCGCTTTGCATTTGCTATTATCAATTGGATGTTCAATAGCTTCGTGTGAACGTTCATTTAGCAAATTGAAACTAATCAAGACATATATGAGATCAACATTGAGTCAAGAAATACTATCTGGGCTTGCTATATTAAGCATAGAAAGGAAGATATTCAATAACAATAATATAGAAGAAATAGTAGAAGAATTTACTATACGAAAAAATCGAAAAATTACACTTTAATCTTTAATTTGTTTTAATAAAATTATGTTAATTAAACCTTTGTTAATGTAAAATCATGAAAAATATAACTGTTGTATATAACTGTGTGTAGTTAAATACTAAGGGGCGCCAACATTCTAACAGCCCGGGCGCTTGTGAGGCATGCTACGCCCCTGACTATATATATATATATATATATATATATATTATGATGATAATAAGGCATATTTTCACTAATAAGCAAAACAACAAAATATATAAATTTATAAAAAATAGTAATGATGTACTATTAACATAAGTGAAGATAGTACGTTGATGATATGTAGGCCTACATCACAGGAATATAGGCCTTAACGTGTGTGATAAAGGAAGGGCGTGAATGCATTTATCTAATAGAGGCCTTCTTGAATTCCCTTCCTATAGGAATTCAATACAAATGATATAATATAACTGAAAGAGCGTTTATAATATTTAATATATATGTATACATATATATATATATATATATATATATATATATATATATATATATATATATATATATATATGTGTGTGTGTGTGTGTGTGTGTGTGTGCGAGAGTACGTTATAATACACTCGTTAATTAATAAATATATAACATATTACAGTATACATATATAACAATACTTTACATGACCTATTTTAAAGACAGCAATAGTTCCAATTTACCAATTACTATGATAACGGTAATCGTGGAAATCTACGAAGGACCAAAGATTATACGAAGGATGCTAATCGCAGTATCTTTGGAAGAACGTTATCGTCGATATCACTACGCAGTCTATAAGTAGTTCGTCTCGGAATCTGATTCGCCAATTAGAGCGGCCAATCAGAACGTTACAACTGTTCATCATCTTCGAGGATAGCGTCGAGAGTTGCTTCATCACTTGCTTCCAGTTTTTTGTCTGATACAGTTCATTATTGCTTTCAAGAATTGTTTACACAATTAAGGTTTATTGATGATTCATCAACACTTCTGTATATTACTAGTTATATCGCGCAACGTTACTTAGTAATGTTTGTGTTCGGTTCCACTTTATATGTAGGATAGCTAAACATATCGTACGGCATATTATATGTTTGTTATGATAATTGTTAACTAATACTCTATAAAAGTAGAATATTATATTATAGCTTATATATAAGATATATATATATATATATATATAAAATATAATATATATATATATATATATAAAATAAATATAGATATATAAATATATATATATATATATATATATATATACTACACAACATATATACCCAGTATATAATAAACTGTGTACGTAAACAATTTTTAATTTCATAAATAAATTGTACTATTCTCTATTTATATTTTATTATGACAACTATAATTTTAAAGAATTAAAATCAATATTTATGTTGTTATTTTTGTTAGAATATTTGGACCTATACGTTCTATATAGTACTCCTTTATATACATGTCATACATTCATTGTATTGCTATTAACTAATTATATAATTATTACATAGTTATTTATACTAATGTTATATATTCTATAATATTATTAATATAATAAGTAATTGTAAATATTATATTAAATACATGATATATATATAATATTAGATATATCTGTATATATACATTATGTATATATACTATACAATATATCTATAAGTATAGTTCCATATATATTATAATATATTATTATACTATAGTATAAATATTATATATTTAGGAAATTATGTTATTTCAACTAATATTTTTTGATATAATGTAATAAAAATATTTATTACTATTCGTATATATATACTTGATAGTATATAAATATTTCTCAATAAAAATGATAGTATATACAATGTATATTATACATGATATATATATATAATTTTACTTTTTATAACTCAATATAATTTTGCAAAATTTATAATTTCCATCTGAAATCTCTTAAAAATAATATCTACAACATTACACACAATATACACATACACGTGTATACATATTAGTGTATATCGTGTATAATATTGTAGATAATATATTATATATATATATATATATATATATGTATATATATATATATCGAATTAGACCGAGAGATTCAGTTAATCTCCACACATTCTCAACACATTCGCACTTTGAGAATCTGCTATAGCATGTACACACGTTTCATGTCCTTCGTAGACGTTCTGTAAACTAGGTGGCGTTGTATAGAAGAGTGACGGATTCTGCACGGTTTAGAGGTCACGGGTAATGTCACCCAAGGTTACTCAAGGGGAATATATACGAGTAATTATATAAATATAATATCATAGATTTTGGATATATAAATATATAATAAATATTATTATATTTAATAATGTTATTATATATATATATATATATATATATATGTAATATATGTAATATATGTAATATATATTACATTATATGTAATACATATACATTTGTTATTGGTATATATGTTATATTATAATATAAAATAATATAATATAAATGGTATTCCAGTTTTAGTCATACTTGTAATTCGTTTACTATTAAAATGACATATTCCTTATAGTATATATACGAGCTATAGCTTGTAATTTAATAATTTGATTATATATATGTAATTTAATAATTTGATTATATATATATAATCAAATTATTAAATTACAAGCTATATATATATATATATATATATATATATTCGTTTGATCCGTTATCGATGCTATCCTCCTCATCCTCACTAATAAGTTGGCGACTGGGTTGTTC
This sequence comes from Osedax fenrisi, assembly GCA_964019155.1. NCBI lineage: Eukaryota > Metazoa > Annelida > Polychaeta > Sabellida > Siboglinidae > Osedax > Osedax fenrisi. The sequence continues at coordinate 76,819,795 of OZ025242.1, forward strand.
TCTATGGGGACTGTCTACTATCAGCAGGTGTATGTTCCTCTACTACGAAGTAGGGGCCTACTATATGGGGGCTCCCTATAGGGGCCTACGAACTGTATAGCTAAACCCAACCACATTTTATTAAAACACGACTGACATATATATATATATATATATATATATTTTATTAATAATATATTATTTGTATAATAATATATTTATATATATATATAAATATATTATATTAATATTACAGAAATATGTTATTCATTATAAGAATATTATAGGATATCTTCACATGTAAAATACATTTGGTTATTTGTTGCGCCTGAAGGTCACTGTATAGGTATTTCTTGTATGCTTATTGGGTTTCGTTCGTTATGAGTGACAGGTATGGGATGCATCCAGATTAAGTTTGATATATCCAAGGGAAACCATAGTCCGTTGTCTAAGAATATATTCATACATACACACACACTATATATATATATATATATATATATATATATATATATATATTTGTGTATGTATGTATATACAGTAAAGTATTATTATATTTATTTGGAGGTTTATGTACGTATATATATATATATATATTCATTATTCTATATATAGCCAGCTATTCCGAAGCGAATCAGTATGCCGACCAATAGTGTTCCGAGCATCAGTTTCTTGACCTCACTTCGTATATTGAATCTTCGTAATTTTGTGTGTTCTGCAACTCCTCGTATAAAGTTCCTATCTTTCTGTGTGAACAGATTATGCAGACACATGTCTTCGTCGTATACTGGCGGAGTTATCATTTCCTGACTCCAGAACATCAGCTGAACTAACTATCGTGTGGTTGTGGAGAGGCAAGGGAATATATCTATCTAGGATGTATCCATAAAAGTATATCAATATATATATATATATATATATATATATATATATATATATATATATATATATATGTATATATATATGTATATATATAAATATATACTTACACTACTAGTATAATTTTTCAATGAATTATCTGAAGTATTCAAAGAACATTTGAGATGTCTAAATATGATTTTAATTATATTAGAATATATTTTCTATATATATTATATAAATTAATACATATATATATATATATATATATATATATATATATATATATATATATTAATTAGATCATATTTAGACATCTCAAATATATTTTGAATACTTCACATATTTTATTGTTATGATTATTCTAGTAGTGTAGGTATATATTAGTCGGTTGGAATTCCAGTTCTCACTTTGAAAGTGAGACAAAACCCCACTAAAAATGCGGTACCTTGACGTGGTTTAGTGGCTCCTACTAACGTAGGTCTAAATCCGCATATGCATTAGGTTTAATGAATCATTATATAATAGTTTCTCCTATAGGAAGTACTTGTCCTACTTACACTGTGAGAGAATAAGTGTCATGTGACTCATGACACGGGTATTATAACATGCGAATGTGAACCGCAATCGGCATGTCATTGTTTTAACTTAATACATGTTATTTTAATAAATAAATATGCTGTATAAAGGTATATACAGCATAGAGATATAACTCTATCAGAAGCTGGTACACAAGTGAACACATGTGTACGCATACGTATATATGGTTATATGTTCTATAATTGTTTTGTGTATGTATATTCAAATGTATATAAAGTTAACTAATGATATGATAATAGAATACTCAGATGACACTGAATATGCGCAGATAATTCGTATTGGTCTATCTTCTGATGTCGATAGTTTACATCATTCTTATTTCTAGATTAAGATCAATAGGTTTTAATGGTGCTGCACTAAAGTGGTTAATTTCGTATCTATCTGATAGAACATACTCTATATATATAAAAGGTATTTATTCACCAAATGAATCTCTAATATATATATATATAATATATTATAATCTAATATAATATATAACTAATAATACAAAGTATGCGTTTATTATACTTTTAAATTAACCTAGATAATGTCACCAATATCAAATGTTAAAATATTAAAATATATACACAAATTGACCTCTAAAGTAGATAAATTGTCAGATATTGTAACTTATCAAACTAAATTAATTCAAGAGCTTAAGACAGATAACAATAATCTAATTAACTTAATTAATACTGATTTTTAAAAAAAATAGTGAAACAATACATAAATTACCGTTAAAACAAATAACCAAATCACTAAAAAAACTATACAACAATGTAAACGATACTACTATTATATACTATAGTATACTATAGTATACTATAATACTCACAAACAACAATAAAGAGGGTACCACATCATATGAAAGTCAAGAAAAAAATCAAAGCTAGATATAGAATTAGAAAAAGGAACTATTATGAATATAACTAGATCTAATACAGTAGATACAAATATAAAATCATCAGTCACAGTACAATCAGATACATATTTTATAACATTAGATAATCATAAGTCTATGTTAGATATTCTAAAAAATAAACTATTGTTAAAGAATATATTCTTTGTATAATAGTTTGTATACAAACTATTTTTTGAACATAAAACATCTAAATAATATTAATAATATATTTACAAAACCAGACAGTTCAAATTAACTTATTATACTAAAGTGTATTCAAATATATAAGTTCATCTTTTATTTCTAATACTTTTATATTTTAATTAATTCACTATGAATACATTTATTTCTGATGTTGACAAATCAATTGATAATTCTAATAGTATTGATTGCAAGTATTATGATTATACAAATATACAAAATGCATTCAATTGTGATACAAGTAATCTAAATGATTTGTCTATACTACATATAAATGAACGCAGTATTAGTGCAAATTATAATAATATTATACATTTCATAGATTCTATTCATAAACAATTCTCTATTATTATAATCACAGACACATGGTTGAATGATTCTAATAATAAACTATATAATTTATCAGATTATAACTTAACAGGTATAAATAGATCTACATGTAGAGGGGGTGGTGTTTTATTATATGTTAGTAAGTAGGTATTGACTTTGAAAATATAAATGAATTGTGTTATACTAATAAAGAAATATGTGATATGTGTACAATTAAGTTTAAATTAATAAACTCAAACATAGCATATTTAATTAGTGGTAGGGGAGAGTAACCTAATACGGACACTTTAACAATAAAAGGTCTTAATATTTTATGACTCATTGTTTTTATTCGAAAATGAGAATATATTAATATTATATGATTATAGATATTATTGTGATTTTAAAATTGTATTTAATCTTTTAATCCCGTAGATAAAGGGGGTGTCCGTATTCGGTACCCATGTCCGAATACGGACACCCTGTGTTATAACGCGGACACCCTATATACACTAGCTAAACTATATATTATTGATGAATCAATCATAAAAATTACAATTACATTATTTATAATTAATGTTATGAATAATTTATTCAAATTTAATTAGTTAATAATTTATTTATTTTTATTATTTTTTAATTAATAATAAACTTTAAGTATCTAATTAATACAAATTTTAGATTTAACTTTATTGGTGGTATTATTATTATAACACACGCGATTTTTATGAAAATTATAAAGACCTCTAGATATATGCTTATAACTTAATGAATATTTGATAACAAATATAAAAATTATATATATAATTTTAGAATACTTTATTTTTTAATAATATAGTGTTATATTTTATATCGATACATTTGTATATTCTTGAGAAGGTTTTAAGTAGCATTTTTTTTCAATAAATTTAAAAACATAATAAAAAAATCAGTTTATTGGATATATCGACAATATTTTTAATAATTAATAAATACAAAATACTTTTTTAGACTATTTATATAATTATGACTATGTTATTCATTAACATTTTTTGTAGGATTTATGGTTTCTGAGATAGCGAGAGTGTCCGTATTCGGGCACTGTCCGTATTCGGTTACTTTCCCCTATATACTATATTTAGACCTATATATAGACCACCTAATAGTAAAATTATTGATTTCACTGATATGTCTACAAATAAATTAGAAAATTATATATCAGATTATGTAATATGTATTGGTGGTGATGTAAATATACATTTTCTTAATTATAAAGATGCAATTAATATTAAATATTTCTACGATAGCATATATTCACTTAATGTATACCCACCAATAACTAAACCAACAATAATTTCAAGCACAAACACTCATCGATCAATTTTTTTACAAACTTTCAAGTTACTTTAATATCTGGTATAGTCTATTCAGACATAAGTGACTAATTACCAATTTTTATAAATTTTAAAATAGCATTTAAATGAGATAATATAATTATAAAAAAAGTCACGTATGCCTAAAGAAAATAACATTTATAAATTCAAACTCGCAATAACTAAATTTAATTGGAATTTATTAAATGATGACAATAAATGTGTATAAATGATACTTTAGATAGATAGATAGATAGATAATAGTTTATTGATTAGAATCAAAACGATGGATAACAATAAATAATAATGACAGAAATATATAAATAATAGTTAGCAAATATAAATAAGTTGTGATTTACACACACCGAAAGTAAATAAAATAATAATAAAGCAATATTTGGGATTTTGATCAAACGTGCTGAACACATCATCAAATAACTAGGGAAGAGGTCTCGGGTTGGTCAGGCCCATATAGGATTATATGCCCATAAATCCTGAGGGATGGACGGTCCCTGCATTTTGGTTTTTTGACATCTCTCCACACCTAGAATATCAAATGAGTATACAGCTTGTAAGATCAAATACCCAAATAAAGTACAAAACGAAAACGAAAACTAAAAAAACTATAAAATTATAAAAATAACGACATTACATTTAAGCATGTTGAGAATAAAAATTTCCATTAATATTAATAGTATCTATATTTGTAATAAATATGCTTAAAGATTTAGACGAAGCCACAGAACGAGGAAGTGAATTCCAAGCGGTACTCACTCTGTTGCTGAATGAATTTATAGTTGATTTATTAATACATTTGTCTTTGCGTATTTTAATTAGAGGTCCACGATTACTTGTTGAATAAGTTGTGAATACCGATGATTTATCAATATCCACGAGATTGTTCAGTATCTTGAAAGCCAGAATCAGGTCAGCTCTTAATCTGCGGTGGGATAAATTCATTAAATTGAGAAAACACAATCTAGTATCATAAGTTGATTTAATAAAGTTACATCTGAAGTAAATTCGCTTAGTAAATTTATGTTGAACTTTTTCAATAAGTTTTTTTAGGCCGCTAAAGTCATTGCCTGGATTCCAAATGGAAGAACCATATTCGAGTAATGGCCGTATATAGGTTGTATAGGCTTTGACTAGATAATATGAATTATTTGTAGTAAAACATCTAAAAATGATATTAGAGATCACATAGGCTTTGCTACATATGTTATTAATGTGAATATTGAATTTAATATTATCATCAAAAACAATACCAAGGTCTCGAAAATTAGAGTATTTAGGAATCACGGTATTATTTAGCGAATAGAATGATATATCAGATTTTCCGATTGACATAAATGCGCATTTTTCAAAAGCTATTTGAAGGTTCCATTTTACTGTCCAATCATATAGATCATTAAGTCCTGATTGAAGGATATTACGTTCAGTAATATTCCTATACGATAGAGATATTTTGGCATCATCGGCAAAAAGAGAGCATGTTAGCTGTGATGTAAATATCGAGGGGAGGTCATTGATATAAATTAAGTAAAAATAGTATTAAAAATTGTATTAAAGATTTTTCTATTTTATATAATACAAATTGTCCATTAATAACAAATAAACTACACAGAAAACGTTTTCTAAACAAACCGTTGATATGGAATACAATTAGAAAATGTATATTTAAAAAAAATAAACTTTTTAAAAGATATATAAAAAATAAAACTATTCTTAACAAACTGAGCTATACTAGTTATACAAATATTTTAACTAAAATTCTTAGGTATGTAGAAAATAAATATTATAATGACAAATTTAAATCTTATAGTAAAAACCCAAACAAATATGGAAAGCGATAACAGCTAATTAGAAACACTAGTAACTCTAAGGATACTACTTTTATTAGTGACAAATCTAATAGTGAAATTGCAAATAAGTTTAATGATCAATACATAAATGTAGGTCCAAACTTAGCTAAAGAATGATGTGATAATAGTTTGCAGCCAATATATAAAAAAATTAACTAATAAAAACAAAAATTCAATATTTTTATTTCCTAATAGTGTTAATGAAATTAAAAAAGTTATCGAAAATTGTGATAATAAGTACAGCATTGATACATTAGGTTTTAATATGCATATAATTCAACAAATAAAAGATGAGGTAAGTCAAATGTTTGCAATACTTTTTAACAGATGTTTACAGGTTGGTATATTTCCAGACGTTTTCAAAATTTCTATTACATTTTCAGTAATTCCTATATATAAACTGGTGCTAAAAATGACTTATCCATTTAGACCAATATCAATGTTATCACAAATTTCAAAATCATTTGAAAAGATAATAAAAACAAGAATAAATGTATTTTAAACTAAAAATGGTATATTTAGTGACTCAAAATATGGATTCAATGAAGGTATTTCATGTTCGATTGAATTAATGGATATAATTGAATATATATCTGAAAGCCTTTAAAGATTGGAAAAATATGCAGTTGTATCAATTTATATAAAAAAAGCGTTCGATATAATACAGCATGACATATTATTTGTTAAACTAGAGAATTATAGTATGCGGGGGTTACCACTTTCATTAATTAAAGTTATCTAAATAATAGACTACAATTTGTTCACTATAAGGATGATTACTCAACTACTGAGATTATGAAATATGGTGTTCCGCAAGGCTCGGTTCTTAGGGAACTTTTATTTTTAATATATATTAATGTATATTAATGATTTTCAGAATATTTGTAATGACTTCAAAACAATTTTATTTGCAGATGACACTAATATTATTTTTAAGAGTGATTCACTAGGTAAGTTAAATGTTAGAATGAATAAGGAACTTGAAAAATTGAATAAATGGCTTTACGCAAACAAGTTAACTTTAAACCTGACAAAATCTAATGTTATTCTTTTCAATGTTAGAAATGTACATACTAACTCTATATTTGATATCAAAATATATAGTACCAAGATCGAAAAGGTTAACAATTATAAATTTCTTGGAGTCTTCATTGATACGGAAAGTTATACCAGTGGCAAATAAATATACTCAACTATCTATATATAATGCTTTAATTGTTTCTCACTTATACTACTGCGCCCATATATGGGGTAATACTTTATCTTCATTAACTGATTATATAAATAGATTACAAAAGCGAATACTAAAATTAATCGCAGGTTCATCGTATGATGTATTTTTGAGAGAAAATAAAATTTTGAATTTTGATCATATTGTAAAATGTTCGATTAAAGTTGCTCACAGAGCATATTATCATAAATTACCGAGTAACATTCAAAAACTTTTTTTGATTAATAAAAACACGGATACATTTCTAAGATTCAAGTCAATAACTAGCAGAGATCTGTTTAGAGTGAGAAATGTGTCCTCTAGACAGTGGAACTTACTTCATATTCAACTTACAAAAAATAGGTGTATTAAATCGTTTGGAAGACGTGTTAAAAAATATATTCTTGAATTAAAAATGACTTAAAAAGGAAAATTTGTCTAAATAATTATTTTTAATTTTTTTATTGTTTTATTTTAATTTTTATTTCTGACATAATATAAATTTAACAAACTAAAATTAAAATTTACAAACGTTAAATTTATATTTTATCAGAAATAAAAATTAAAATAAAACAAAAAAAATATTTAAAATAATTTTTTGTTGACAAATTTTCCTTTTTAAATAATTTTTACTAATTCTAGAATATATTTCTATATAGCTATATAGAATATATTCTATATAGAATATATAGCTATATAGCTATTTATTTATTTTATTTTATTTTTTAGTTATTTTTAGTTATTTTTAATTGCTTTATTCAATAGATTTTGTCTTTTAATTTTTAATTTTATAATTATTTTATAATTATTTTATATATATATTCCTAGTTTTTTATATTCATGTATTTATCTTCTTTACATTTTTATGACTATATGATGAATGATATTATGAGGAGTTTAACACTTATTGGAATATATATATATATATATATATATATATATTTTACGAAAGAAGAAGTTATGAAAGCTACAAATAATATATCATATGGAAAAGCAGTAGGATTGGACGAAATACCAGCAGAAGTTTGGAAATTAGATGATTTTAAAGAATTTCTGTTAGAATCCTGTAATCGTGTTTATTTCCAGGAACTTATAGTAAGTTGGACCAATGGATGTATCCTTCCTTTTCCTAAAAAAGGAGACCTTTCCATCACAAAAAACTACAGAGGAATTACTCTAACAGCAATCGCCGCAAAGATATATAACCGTTATTAAACAGGATTAGACCAGAAATTGATCCAATCCTAGGAAAAAATCAAAATGGCTTCCGAACAAATAGATCAACAACGGGACAAACACTGACTATCCGGCAAATTTAGAAGGAGTCAAATCTCAAAACCTGCCACTAACTCTACTCTTTATTGACTTTTCAAAAGCTTTTGACACGATAAATCGAAAAAAGATGAAAGAAATACTTTTAAAGTATGGTATACCAGAAGAGACAGTTTATGCAATTATGATGCTCTACAAGAATACTCGTTCAATATATGTGCTTTATCTTGACAATAACTATTAACAAATTGTGATCTGTGCCACAGTCTGCTCCAGGGATAGTTGTTACTCTTTTTATAGAGCTTTTCCATCGACCTGCACATAAGATATAATCAATCTGGTTTCTAGTAATTTTATCCGGTGACTTCCAAGTATATAGTCTTCTTGCATGTTGCTTGAACATTGTATTCATAACAACAAGACTATTTCTACTACAGAAATCTACCATTGTATCACCTCTTTCATTTCTAGTCCCCAGTCCTAAACCACCAGTTACCCCAGCTGTTTTTTGTTTACCCACTTTAGCATTCCAATCGCCAATGACATACATGATGTCACCTTTTGGAGTTATATCGATTGCTTTTTGTAGGGCATCGTAGAAATAATCCATCTCCTCTTCATCTGCTGTTGAAGTGGGAGCGTATACTTGTATGAATGTGAAATTTATAGGTTTACCTTGGATACGTATTGTTATTATTCTGCCACTTATAGGATTGAACCCAAGAACACATTTTTTTATTTTTTCTGTGCATATGAATGCCACCCCTTTTCTTTCAATTTTATCGTTTCCACTAAAATATACTGAATAGTCATCAAATTTTACTTGTCCTATCCTCTTCTACTTCGTTTCACTTATCCCCATTAAATCTATCCCATTCCTTCCCATTTCCCTTGTAATAATTTGTGTATTTCCATTATTCATTGTTCTGACATTCCATGTCGCTGTACTTATATTTTTTTTAAATTGTAGGTAGCTATTAATATCTGTGTGTTTCAAGACGATTTTCTCAGAAACAATCCTTCCTTGCGGATTTAAGATAGGCTCGTCATCCTTACCGACTGTATTTACACGATAGTTTCGCTCATCCCCAGTAATAATTGAAAGGCTGTCCAACCTGGGGGGCTCATTTTCTAGCCTTATTGCATTTACTTCTATTTGTGCTGTCATGTTTGTTTTCGTGGGAATTTTACTGGAGTAGTTTCCCGTTGCTTTCTCCAGCGCAGTGTTGAAGCCGTGAATGGGGTTGCCAGAACGCCCTCGAGTATATATGAAGTTGCCGTTGTCCTTACTATATCATCCGCCTCGTCCACTATTTCTATCGCTGCTGCTCGATAGAAAAGACTCTGTTTTATTTCTGTATATATATATATGCCGTATACGGCGTATACCCCCCTATAGAGGCGCTGATGATTTTCTCACAATCTTTCTCCACTTTATTATGTCGTTTGAGGCTGGCACGGTTTCACAAGTATTGATGCCTGTCCAGTGTTGTATGTTATCAGATCATGTCATCCTCGGACGTCCTCTTCTTCTTGTGCCATCTACGATATATTGACGTATGACTGTCGACATGGAATTGTTGTTGCGACATCCTACATATGTACATATGGACATATGTCCATACCACCGTAACTTCCTCTCCTTAACGTTCGTTAGTAGGTCTTTATGCGTGCAGATATCCAGGCCCATATGCGTGCCTATCGGCTCGGAGTATTATGTTTCTCACTTCAATATTGATTATTCTGTCTTAAACAATTGTTTATAATTCATACAAGTCTAAAAAAGACTTCTTTATATGCCTTAAAGGAGCTATTTTTATTATATTCACAAATAATTGTTTATTATATATATTACTAATAATGTTTCTTTAAAAAATAAATTCATTTCATTTCATACATTTATAGTACATTGTTGATATTCGTTTTTGAAGTTATTTAGTGATTGTCCATGTATCTCATGCATATAGTAATATCGAACTTACTAGTGAATGTATACATTGTATACTGCTATAGCAGTTGGATTTTTGATTTCATCAACTTTTATAAGTTTATCGTTGACATTTAATCTTTTCATCGCATCCCATAAAGCTTTATACATGCCATATTCTATCGAGTGCTTTTTAAAAGTCAATGAATACATGGTAGAGTGGTTTTTGGTGTTCGGTACATTTTTCTGATATTATTCTTTAATTGTTTTCATTTGTGCTTCTTCCAGCCCTGAATCCGGCTTGTTCTTCTGACATTAATTCTTCAGCAATCGGTTGCAATCTTCTCATGCATCTCTCTTTTAGCATTATTTTACTCATGCGAGATATTAGACTTATTGTTCTATAGTTCTCGTAATTATGGATATTACCTTTCTTATGAAGACATATAATCAAGGATCAAGTCTAGGCTGAGGGCCATTCCCATGAATCCCATATTTTATTGCATAGGTCTGTTAATACTGTAATCATATTTTAACATCCAGATTTCAGTAATTCTCCTGCTATATTATCTATTCCGGTCGATTTGACATTCTTGAGCGACAAGATAGCGGCTTCTACTTCGCCTCTCCTGAGTGTACTTTACATATTGTATTATTACTATATATTATATTTATATATTTTTATAACATATAATAATAAATATATTAAATCATTAATTATAAAATAATTATTTAAATATAAATTAATTTTATTTGTATACCATATAGGTGATATTACCTATTTTATTTTTAAATGTTATAACTAAATTGTATATATATATATATATATATATATGTATATATATATACACTGTATTACTGCTACACTATCAATATGAATATGTCATATGTCGCACGTCTTATTTCTGAATTTCGGATAAGTCGGACATTTTTCGCAGTCCCATTATGGTATACAAACCTCGTAAAACTTAAATCTATTTCAATGATTCGATACTACTACTAGCAGCTGCGCGGGTAAATATTGATTTAGTTGCGTAGTTGTTGAGATAGTAGTGATGTAATTGATGCCGAGCTTTTGATGCCGAGCCGATACTTTTGATTATTGATGCCGAGCCGAGAATTTCATTTTCGGAAAAAAAAAGGAGCCCGAGTCCAGTCGATACTCTAGTCAAACGAGCTCGAGCCGAGTTGAGACTTCAGGTAACTGAGACTGAGACTACATCGATGCTTCATAGTCGAGCATCATTTAAATCATTAGTAGATATATCCATATATGGAGTGGCGTATCTGTGGTATTACACGACTTGCTTACGAAGTGTTGCATCATCGTCACCCCCCGGTAGTAGTACCGAATAGTACCGCCAGGGTGATTAGCGAATACTCAGCAGGTAGTGACACTTTCACATTAATCGCCGTGTCGCTATACTGAACGTGGTACTAAACTATAGTTAATGATATATGTATGTATGTATATATATATATACCTATAGTTTAGTATAGTTACCTATACTGTTACGGGTATCTCAGTAGACGATAACCTCGATGTGACCATGTGTCCATGTGTCCACCTGACCACCACATGCGATACACCGTATGAACATACCTACACAACACGAATGTCGTATGCGTGTGTATCATTATAACGATACGCTGTTCCCGTGAACATTTCATTATATTTATATATAATTCACTATATATATATATATATATTATTAATTTTAATTTTATATTTTAGATTTTCTATTTTGAATTATTGTATTATGTGATATCTTAATGAATATATTGGCTACCTTATATTATCAGTATTTATCAATATTTATTTATATATTTTATTTTATAGTTGTATAACTTTTATTTATATAGTTTTTTTATGTTTATTAATTTCGTATAAAATTTTAATTTTAGTGTTTTTATTGGTTTACATTTTTGTAGATTATAACCTAAAAAAATGTATACATAATATACAATTATTTATTTTAAATGCACGATGAGAATGATTATGGGGTTTGTTTTTAATTTTATTTTAAATTGTACATATTTTATATACCTTAATTACTTACATATTAAAGGTAGTATTAGAGGTAAATTTTGTTTATGACTATTTTTTTTACTGATATCCTCGATAGAATTTTTATAATCAAATATTTTATTTAATATTATTTTAATTTTGTATCTGATTTCTCCCCTCCCCCAATCATATTGGGTGAATAACTTGATGATCTCTGCTTTTTCGTCATCCGGACTAATGCCTAAACTCTGATTATTAGTATTATTATATATATATATATATATCAACTATTTTGCGAAGCTAGCATCTTTAATAAATGGAAGTGGTATAATTGACTTGTTCGTAACGCGCGCACAATGTACGCCGTACATCGATAGAGGAATGTATACGCGACTTCTCACACCTACGCACATACGTACCCGTACATTCAATAAATCCAGAGCCATGTGCACATTCCTATTACAAGCCGGTATGACGTCACCGAACACACAAATATTACGTAACCGGTGAGTGTGTACGCGTTACGCAACGCTCGGTTCCGGTTGGGCGGTTCGGATGAAACGAGCTTCATTAGCGATGTGCGCGCTCGATTGTGTGCGATGCGCGATAATACGTGACCACTCCGCACTGCGATACCTAAGTTTACGCTGCGAACTTACCGGGTCACACACACGCACACGCACACCTGTGTACGGGTTATTACTGCGCGACCCTAGCGAACGTTACGATCATCATATTTCATCTCCTCTCGGCGTCGTCGTCGTCGGCAGTCTTTGATGATAAGGCTCGAGAGGGCGTGAGGTGATCGCTATTTAATAATAGTAATTACGTCGGTTGTGTTTAGGTGTTGTGGTTAACTGTGCGAGTGTGTGCGTGTGTGAGTTCGTGTGTGTGCGCGACTAATATGATGTAATTACGGCGTGTTCGCGACACTCGAGAACACTCGAGAACATTCGAGAACACTCGAGAACATTCGATACATCCGGGTAATATCATAGGTCCCCTTACTAAGAATAATTGCTTATTTCAATTGAATAACAATAGTGAAATACCGTGTTGACCTTATTGCTAATAGGTCATGACCTCGCGTATAATGCATTATATCACACATTACGATCATTGATAAGCAACTATGCTTTGATTACGAACTACACTTCTAAATCGTTGATTTTAATACGATTGTAATCAATGATTGTTAAAGGATCACAAACATTGATTCACGATCAGTTGGTAATCATTGATTGTAATCGAATTAAAATCTGTGATCGTAATCAATGATTGTAATCTGATTACTTGTTGGATTGTAATCTGATTACGATCTTTGATTACTTTACTTACTGGGTATATATATATACCTTTACTAGTTATATTTAAGTAATATTATCATATGATATATATATATATATAATTATAAAATTAAATATATATATATTCCTAACATTGCCATAAATATGATTCTATTGAACTTTAGTCTACTTAATTGAACTTCATTAATTTATTATATTGAATAATTATGTTGAATATATTGTCATGTATGACATATATGTAATGTTATATTTCAGTAGAACCGGAACTAAATATATTTTACAATAACATCGTAATGACATGCGTATACGCATTTCATTACAGTATAATGTTATTGTAATAATTTAATGTCGGCCAATGTTCACTTTATTGCCATATATCTTAACATGTACCATTGCGATTGTTATTCATAATGTTGTAGTATCCTTTACAGCTCTCCTTCACCTTCTACTAGTGAAAGTGGGCGTGTTAGTTTACAGTCATAGTCGTACCGTTTTATTTCCTAATCTTCTCTATATTCACTAATACTCACCGGGTGTTTCCTTACTTATCCGTGTTTAGATATACAGTTTTAAAATAGCGTAAGGTTATGCGTAATACATGATTGCTATAGCAATCAATATATATATATATATATATATATATAGTTTAGATTGTTCTTAAAATATACTCATATCTACCTTTAGATTATATTATGAAACATTTATAATATGTATGCATATATATATATAATATAATCTAATCTAAGTCCGGGATCTAAGGCGCTAAGGATCTAAGTGGTATACTATAGTATAAAGTACACATATGTCATGTATATATATATATAATACTAGAAATATAATTAATTATTCATAGAAAATAGGTTAACCTTAATTCACGTTAATTAACGTTGACTGATTTAGTTCATTAGTTTGTTATCGAAAACATATCCATAAGACATTCAATATATGTAAAGAGAGAGTTGATTCTGATACTTCCGGTTTATTTTATTATTTAAATTGTATATTTGTATTACCTACTTTTACTTTTTTTTATATACACTTTTGCAAGATCATTTATGATTTATTTAAGTGTATAAATAAACTTTCAATTCGATTCAATATCCACGATTAAAGTGAATTGTATTATAATACCTATAGTCAAATATAGTATAAGCCCGGGTATAAGCTAGAACACAAATAGTATGCTATATACAATATAGTAATATATATATATGTACCTAGAGGTACAATTATCGTACGGAATAATCTCTAAACTCACCACCGTATACGGTTCTATAGCTAAGGTAAGTAGACAGTAACGTACACCGTGTATACTATATAGCCGTAGGTCTTCGGGCTCACCTGTACCTAATTAGCCGCCTCCGTCGTAGGTAGCAAATATTCACCTGGCCACCGCTAGTGTAACCACATCGCCATTAATTAACGAATAATTTTATTAGCGCGCGATTACCGTACGTGCACTAGCCACGCCCCCTCGGGATTACAATTAGACAGGTTGCTTGGCGGGCGGGTGGGCGGGCGGTCGGGGAGGGAGCTAAGACTACCGCCATGCGCGCGCGCGCGCGCTCGCTCGTTACGTAACAAAGCATGTCGTCACGGTTCGCCGAATCCGGCGTATTCGGATCTCGAGTGGTCGTCCAGCATTCGCCCGTGCGTTCACCTCGAAGAGATGTCATCTCAAAAGGTTAGCCCCGTAATCGATAGGCGCGCATGCGATATCGGTAGGACATAGGACATAGGACCGGCATGGATACCGCACACCGTCGAGTACTGTAGATTATCCGCGGCGTTTCTCAACCCCGCCGTAAAATTGTTTCCGTCGCGGAAATATAAATCGTCTAAATAAATAGTGCAGGGTAGCATTCTTAATAGTGAATATTCATAACTGATATTAATTTAACATTATTAAATTTATATACAAATATAAGTGCATACATAATATATATATATATATATATATATATATATATATATATATATATATATATATATTGCTATTGTTATACTGCATTACAGGTACAATCCGCCATTCATTATAGTTTATAAACTATATATATATATATATATATATATATATATATATATATATATATATATATATATATATATATATATATAGTCAACTCTCGGTAAGTCGGACTACGGATAAGTCTGACTTCTCGATAGGTCGGACACATTTATTTGATTTGGTTGGATTTGTATCTAGAGCCATGTTAAATTAATAGGATAAGTCGGATAAGTCGGATAAGTTGGATTGGATAAGTCGAATTTTTCTATAAGTCGAACACATATTATAGTCAATTTTATGATTTTTATACTGGATAAGTAGGAATCTTTATAAAATGTCTAACTTTATGAAATGTTTAATTTGAATAATGTATATTATAATTTTAGTAAGTAATATTATTGAATACAACATGTTATTGATTGTTGCGTAATTCCACATTTCGGTAAACCTTTAACTCACGCTGCGCGTAACATATCTTATTTGCATGATCTTCTGAATCTCGGATAAGTCGGACATCTCGCTAAGTCGGATACATTTCGCGGTCCCTTGCGAGTCCGACTTATTGGGAGTTGACTGTATATATGTGTTATACTTGATCATATTAAGATATATCTATAGATATCGCGCTCCTCCAGCGGATAATATAACGAGGATGTAGTCTGAATAGTTCATTATGAGTTTAGCTTATAATTAACTTAACATTAAGTTATATATAACTCATGAGTTAATATATTCAAAATATATATATATATATATATATATTAATAATTATTATTATATTTATTTATTAAACCACATGTATATATATATATCAATACCATATTTCAGTTATATCTGCAATTTGTATACACATTATATACCTACATATATATATATATATAATATTATATATATATATATATATATATATAGTGGGATTTCAATAACTAAATATTATATATATATATACATTTAGTATGGGGATAACTCGTGTTAAGCCCGTTGTATAAGCACTCGTTTACAACAAATACGTCCGGTACGGAAAGGTACACTTTACTTCACCGGCAGCGTATCGATCTAAATGCAATAATAATAACACGGGACGACCAGAGTACGCCGTCCAATAGGATACGAGCGCGTAGAGAGAACTAGTAATTTAATTAATCAACGCGGAGTGAACGCTTCCGCCGGTGCGCTCTAATCTCGCATTCTAACGCTCATTGTTCGCGTATCGTTCTTCGCGAGACGCCACCGACCGGTGAAAATAATCGTTATTTTCCCGATGATCGATCGGCGGCGCCCGAAAATCGAACTTATTTACGTAGCCATATGGACGGCGTTTCCATCTAGCGGCGGTAGTAAACATCTCCCCTAGCGGACGGATACCTCTACACTACCGTACCCCTAGCGGGCGTCTCTAGATCTCCACCTAAATGCCTCGATACGACGACGAGCGCCGCCCGCTTATAGCGAATACATCTCGTAATGTCCGAGTATTTGACCCCGAATGACCCCGACTAATTTCGCGCATGATCGAGCACGCAGCGCATCGTTAATGTGGATCCGAGAGAGATAGGTAGACGGAGGAACAATGATGTATTCCCCTTCTAAGTTATCGACTAGGTCGTTACGGCTATGCGTTATAGCTATATCGTATAGATACGCGGGGAGATATGCTAAGTCTGTACGTTAGGTGGCGCCGTATGTGTTCTCGGTGCTGGTAGATGTAACGCTATTAGTGGTGGTGCTGGTAGCCTTCGGTGTAGTAACTTCTAGTGGTGGGGGAGCCACTGATACTACTTCTAGTGTTAGTGGTGGAGCCACTAGTACTACTTCTAGCGGTGGTGGAGCCACTAGTACTACTTCTAGTGTTAGTGGTGGAGCCACTAGTACTACTTCTAGTGTTAGTGGTGGAGCCACTAGTACTACTTCTAGCGGTGGTGGAGCCACTAGTACTACTTCTAGTGGTAGTGGTGGAGCCACTAGTACTACTTCTAGCGGTGGTGGAGCCACTAGTACTACTTCTAGTGTTAGTGGTGGAGCCACTAGTACTACTTCTAGCGGTGGTGGAGCCACTAGTACTACTTCTAGTGTTAGTGGTGGAGCCACTAGCACTACTTCTAGTGTTAGTGGTGGAGCCACTAGTACTACTTCTAGTGGTAGTGGTGGAGCCACTAGTACTACTTCTAGTGTTAGTGGTGGAGCCACTAGTACTACTTCTAGTGTTAGTGGTGGAGCCACTAGTACTACTTCTAGTGTTAGTGGTGGAGCCACTAGTACTACTTCTAGCGGTGGTGGAGCCACTAGTACTACTTCTAGTGTTAGTGGTGGAGCCACTAGTACTACTTCTAGCGGTGGTGTAGCCACTAGTACTACTTCTAGCGGTGGTGGAGCCACTAGTACTACTTCTAGTGTTAGTGGTGGAGCCACTAGTACTACTTCTAGTGTTAGTGGTGGAGCCACTAGTACTACTTCTAGCGGTGGTGGAGCCACTAGTACTACTTCTAGTGGTAGTGTTGGCGCTACTGGTACTGATGACTGCGGTGGTTCTATACGAATACTTAATTATTTAATAACCGACATCGCCACCAGGGCGGGGCGACGGAAAACGAATAGTAAACACATACAGAGATTCCACTCCTCCGGGTTCGGTGTTGCGCCTATACTATGGCCTACTACGTGTACGCATGCGTAGATCTATAGTTATAGCAATGATTTGTCTACGGAAAGACATAACACTTACGCGAAACACGAACAGCGCCACCTACGTGGGTTGAATATTCGGATAAATATATTTGTATAGTGTAAATTCGTAGCAAACTATACAATTTTAAAATGTGAAATAATAACTTTTTAATTATTATTTATATTATGAAAACTAAGTGTTCATTACTAATATATAACAAATCAATTGAATCTATTTGTTTTAAATGATATACCTACATATCTACGAGGCGAGTAAAAGCTAACTTATATTGTAGGTAATTAATAGATTAATAGAACAATGACAACAGTGTTGTATAAACACCGCGTCCAACCTATATCCATTTCAGTGATTTCGATAGCACTGCCAGAAGCAGGGGTAGGTATTAATTACGTGTCACGTATAGGGAGTGTTATCATATCTTCTCTTCGCTAGATCTATGCTAGGTAGCGATGTCATGCGCAGCGTAGGCTACATTCTCCTGCGGCTTATCTGTCGACGGTGGCGCCCTCGGTGACGGTTTATTGTGTTTAAGAATTAACACTTGAAACTAAAGCGCTCTGAATTCATTTACAATTATATATATATATATATATATTAACCTGTTAACCTGTGCCGTCGAGTCGTATCCGACCCCTGGCGA
The DNA here is from genome assembly GCA_964019155.1 of Osedax fenrisi. Classification (NCBI taxonomy): domain Eukaryota; kingdom Metazoa; phylum Annelida; class Polychaeta; order Sabellida; family Siboglinidae; genus Osedax; species Osedax fenrisi. The sequence continues at coordinate 76,838,900 of OZ025242.1, forward strand.
CATCGATGACAGCAGCTCTCCAACTCCTCCTACACCTTGAGGCTCGGATCATGTTGTAGATAGTACCATGGAAGTTTTTCTTTATGCTATCTAGCCATCTTTGCCGTGGTCTCCCTCTGCTAATCCATTCCGCCTGCTCTTATAACATGGCCAAAGTAACATAATGATGCCTTGACTATCCTTGACTCAAGCGTCCATTCTGGTTTTATATTGTCAATAACCCATATATTTGTCTTTCTGTCGATCCATGTTACTCTTAACAGACGTCTCCAACACCATAACTCAAAAGCATCGATCATCTTTCTCTCAAGCTTTCTCATTGTCCAAGATTCTGCTCCGTATAAGACTATAGGGAAAACTAAAGCTTTTATATATATATATATATATATATATATATATACACACATACGCACACATATACGTATACACACGCGCATGCATTACTATTGCCGCCTGTGGTTAGTTAGTTGATTACACGCCGCAGTGGCCACAGTTGACCGGGCTAACCTGTATCCTAGTGCGTCATAAGTTATGACTCATAATCGATGACGCATGACGGTCATCCTTAACCCACTTTATGCTGATTACGATGTAGGTGAAGGTCACGAGCTAAACACACCCGAGTATCGTCAACGTGTAGGTTATAATTAAACGTAATTGTTAACAATGGAACGTATGTTCTAAATATGTAATTCACTATGCTTATTATGTTAATTGATTATATTAATGTAGTTTAAAGTTGTTAACCCGAACGTTATAACGTTGCATATAAGCATTACACTGGTGATCATCTTTGTGTAGCTTTCTTAAACTATTTACTCACGTAACCTACAAGTAGGGGCGCTGCAACAGGGGGGGCGGGGGATATGCCCCCCACACTTTAAAATCTAGGGGGACCTCCTATGTATTGGTCCCCCACCCCACTTTTACAACAACATTTATTTTGATTGGTTGGTACCCCCTACATACAAAATCATTCCAGATTTGTCCCTAGATACAAGCTATCACGCGTACTACTTCTTCGCAACAAACATCCGCAATTAGATAAGTAATTATACATAACGCCACAACCTATTGGTATACCTTTATTCAATGCATCCGTCTCCATTCACATATAACAATGTAATGTATAGCTGTTATTTGAGAGGAGGTGTGTTCCTGGCGTTTAACCTGCTTACTTTACGTATGTATGTCAGCATCTATTGTCTTCTGTTACGTCACTTGGTATCGTAATACCATGCACACATATATATACACACACACATACATACATATATATATATATATATAACATCATATATATTTATATATTTATATATAATTAGGTACATAGACAATTTGTCAAGAATTGTAATGAACATCATATTTGGAGTAGACAGTTATGCACAGTTTTGATCAACATTAAAATACCTGATATTCATGCCTATATTTCTATCCTCTTTGCATCTTCTATTGTAGTATCCTCCTATTACGCACGCATAGCACGTATCGCCAGATGTCGGTGTTACATCACAGATTAGAGAATGCTCTCTCGTCTATTTTGTATAGCTCCGTTGTTTATCTCACTTATATGTTAGAATTTGTGGCTGTAACTGTATATATATATATATATATATATATATATATAAACTTGGAATTGGTATTACATGTGACTTATGTATTGTGAACTTTAGACAGATGTATATATTTATGACCCGTGTATCTGGTAACCTATTGTGGCCGTTGTGTGTCGAGATCGGAATCCGTCTTTGTTCATCTCGACAACAAATAATACATACTTCACATCGCCTTAATAGTGATTCAATTACCTTGAGTTATGCATAATTTATTAAATAATAGTTTATTACTAGTATATATATATATATATATATATATATATACTATTGTATTATTGTACTGTTGTAAATACTCTTGTATTATTATACTATGATATTTATAATAATATATTATTCATAATAGCAAAAACAGTATGTCTGATAACGCATATTTTGTGAACATTTTATTTTCCGATTGAGCGATTTTATCGTACTTTGGTCCAGGAGTACACATTTGATTTTGATACAAAAATGTATGGAAAAACTAATTTTTAAATCAATGATTTCAATTCAAACCTAATTTATAAATAATTTGTTTTAATAAAATATTAATATAAAAATAAAAAATATGAAATCATTTTCTTTTACAAATAAACCAATATATCTGATATATTTGATTCGAAGATTGGAATTTTAATCGATTACTCATTCAAATACAGTTAAATATACTACCGAACAGTATTTAGGTCGGAGTACAACAGATAAATATTGCAGAGATAGCGAGACTGTCCTTGACAATTGTTATTTCGGAATTTATAAAAAAAGCTTGGAGTTATTAATGACATAATTAGAAGCGATGTAAACAATGCCATACCGATACCTATTAGTAAGCATACGACGACGTACACAATAGATATATTGTGTTTGTGTTGTTATCGGCAGTTTACCTGCAGGGTGAGTGTCGAACTAAAGCTTCTCGAGACGATATCCCTTCGATCGTAACCACGAGTTATATTTATATATTTCAATATCTATTAATAGATATATAAATGTATAACTTGTGGTTACGATTGAAGGGACATCGTCTCGATTATAATTATAATTATAATAAATTAAATTATAATAAGCAAACGACAAGTTAAACTATAATTAAGATATTGACTATTAATAGCGCCGTATTGATATATCGATGTTCCCGTACGCGCACACACACGCACGCACGCGCACACACGTGATCAGCCTCCTCTATCCGATATCGCCAACATCATTAAACATTGAAGACAGCCCACCCCGCCCCACCCCCGCCCCCACACATCGCCATACTACAGGTATCCTCGCCCAGCACACGGTCGCACTAGTAATGTGATTTTAATGCGTCGCACATCGTATACGTGTCTAACGCTGGCCGCTGATTGGTCGAGATGAGGTGTTATACGTTTATAAAGAGTGGTGGTTTAAACTAGAGGCTTGTAAAACTACGATTTCTAATTAGAAAATAGTGCACCTAAGTGGAATACACCTTGTTCGCTTGTAGGTCGCCTTCATTAGTTAATAGTGTGTATATATATATATATATATATATATATACTGCAATTTACTACTTATGTAGGTTATAATTAAACCGGTTAACACCGGATATAAGCACGGTATCTTTGAACATAAACGAGGCTATAGTATAACGTCCTGTCTTAACTACACTTAATATTAATTTATTATAATTATATTATAATTTGTAGAAAACATCACATTGCTAGACACCCGCTATACCGGTATAATGCGTTGTTATGCATAAGCATATCATGATATGCTTATTAGATCATACATGGTTAAGATACGGGGAAGATGATATGATATTAGGATATAGGATAAAGTGTTAGCAGAGATAAATTAAATTTCATAATATTTACCTTTATTTGTATAATAGTACCAAAGCTCTTTAATAGTACACTATTATAATAGTATCTACTCTGTGTATACAGCAACCTATGGGTTATAACGTATAGGTTTACTTAATACATCAATACATTTACATTAATACATCAATAACTTTTCATTTATAATCCGTACTAATAATATTAAAATCGTAGTAGGAAAATCCTATATACTTAATCGAATGATCTCACATAGAATATATATATATATATATATATATATATATATATATATATATATATGTGTGTGTGTGTGTGTATTAATATGTAATTATCTATTGTAAATACCTGTACGAATACGTATACTATTGAATTGTATAGATACATTATGCATTCACCCCTCTACCATTCACACGGCGTTCTCTTGAGACGGGTGGCGAGGGGCGGGGGGCAATTCGTACCCGCACCGCACCGCACCGCACACCGCACACAGGGTATCACGTGTTAATTGCGCTCCGCCACCACCACCGTCAGTTCATTAGTCTATTGTGGCGCCTATTGTGCAGCCTCGCAGCCGTATATGTTACATAATCGACTGCTTCATTGTTACGCTGCGCACACGTGTGTGGGTGTGGGTGTGGGTGTGTGTAGGTGAGTGTGTTGGTGTAGGTGTGTGGGTGATTGTGTTTGTATGTGCGTGTGTGTTGGTGTGGGTGTAGGTGTGTGTGGGTGGGTGTGGGTGTTTGTATGCGCGTGTGTATGGGTGTGGGTGTAGGTGTGTGTGTGTGGGGAATATAGCTAGAGAGAAATATAGTGGTAATACGCAATGCCTCACAACATAAGCCAATGCGGAAGGCTGAAATACAAAATCAGCCTTACAATTTTTGTTTATTATTAATTATATCAAACAAGAAAATATGAAACTTACATTACTTTTGGATCATGTGAACAAGCGTCCGTTCGCGTACCTTACCTATTTAATGAAGGTACGCGATTTTAAAATCGCGAATTATAAAACAATAAATGTATGGGACCAAGAATATAACAAAGATGTTGTTTCTCCACAGGGTTTTAGAATCGCGTTCCTTACCGATTTTAAAACATTTATAACTACACCTCGGATAAGTAAATTCTAATGCGAATTATAAGTGTGTATTCATTTATTTTATTATGCAGACAAGAACATGATTATAATTATTATCAAAGATATCGATTATCTACAGAGTTTTGTATTTTTTACCCATTTTTTATTTATTTATTATATATATTTATGTAAGTGTCTTACTTATAAATATATAATAAAACATACACAAATATCTATTGTGAAAAATACAAAACTCATAGTATAATATCACCATATTTGTTATATTCTTGGACCAGTACATTTATTATTTATAAACTTGTAAATTACATACAATGTAGATAATTAATATCATTGATAAATGCATGTTCTTGTTCTTTGATTTCTTGTTGTTCTTATATAAATATATATAATAAAATAAATAAAAAATGGGTACAAAATACAAAACTCTTAGATAATCGATATCTTTGATAATAATTATAATCATGTTCTTGTCTGCATAATAAAATAAATGAATATACACACTTATAATTCGCATTAGAATTTACTTATCCGAGGTGTAGTTATAAATGTTTTAAAATCGGTAAGGAACGCGATTCTAAAACCCTGTGGAGATACAACATCTTTGTTATATTCTTGGTCCCATACATTTATTGTTAAATAAGTAAGGTAGGCGATTTTATAATCGCGTACCTTACCTATTTAATGATACAAATCGTAATTACAATACAAATTATAATAGTAAGTATAATTGATAATAATTATAATATTAATTAAATAATTGATAACAATTATAACAATATTATCAATATGATGTTAATACGATGTTGTAAGCTATTAACATATGTGTAACTATAGTATCAATTAATCATTTGTAACGATAGTGATATTGAAGCGCCAGAACTCGTTACTTAGGTACCTTACATTACACGGTATGTATACACAGCGTGTACGTACTATGTACTCGGGGGCGCTGCAACAGGGGGGGGGCACTTTAAAATCTAGGGGGACTTCCTATGTATTGTTCCCCCTCCCCCCCCCCCACTTTTACCACAACATTTATTTTGATTGGTCGGTCCCCAAAATCGTTCCAGCGCGTTCGCGCGAGTGTACTGCATACTATACAATACGCATACAGTGTGTGTACACATAATACACGTACACACTACGTATGCACCCCCCACCCCCACCCCCACCCCAATAATTGCAATCACGATCGTTGTTTATATTTAATTGAATTGAATATGGTAGAAATACAATATAATGCAGAATATACAATTTCTGCTCAAAGGAAAGTACCAGAGATTATATTGTAATCTATACACACAACGAGAGTGCCCTCCGATATACCTATATAGCGACTAAGCGTGTGTATGACAGGTTTAGCGAACTGCTACGGCAAATCTTCACGTTAACGTAGACTACAGAGAAGGCATTGTTGTGTCTATAGACGTAACGAATGCGATGTGGCACGTGTTACTCGCACGAGTTTATTCACTGCCGCACTAACATAACTGTAGTTTATTCACTGCCGCACTGCCGCACTGTAGTTTATTCACTGCCGCACTGTAGTTTATTCACTGCCGCACTAACATAACTGTAGTTTATTCACTGCCGCACTGCCGCACTGTAGTTTATTCACTGCCGCACTAACATAACTGTAGTTTATTCACTGCCGCACTAACATAACTGTAGTTTATTCACTGCCGCACTAACATAACTGTAGTTTATTCACTGCCGCACTAACATAACTGTAGTTTATTCACTGCCGCACTAACATAACTGTAGTTTATTCACTGCCGCACTAACATAACTGTAGTTTATTCACTGCCGCACTAACATAACTGTAGTTTATTAACTGCCGCACTAACATAACTGTAGTTTATTCACTGCCGCACTAACATAACTGTAGTTTATTCACTGCCGCACTAACATAACTGTAGTTTATTCACTGCCGCACTAACATAACTGTAGTTTATTCACTGCCGCACTAACATAACTGTAGTTTATTCACTGCCGCACTAACATAACTGTAGTTTATTCACTGCCGCACTAACATACCTGTAGTTTATTCACTGCCGCACTAACATAACTGTAGTTTATTCACTGCCGCACTAACATAACTGTAGTTTATTCACTGCCGCACTAATATAACTGTAGTTTATTCACTGCCGCACTAACATACCTGTAGTTTATTCACTGCCGCACTAACATAACTGTAGTTTATTCACTGCCGCACTAACATAACTGTAGTTTATTCACTGCCGCACTAACATAACTGTAGTTTATTCACTGCCGCACTAACATAACTGTAGTTTATTCACTGCCGCACTAACATACCTGTAGTTTATTCACTGCCGCACTAACATAACTGTAGTTTATTCACTGCCGCACTAACATACCTGTAGTTTATTCACTGCCGCACTAACATAACTGTAGTTTATTCACTGCCGCACTAACATAACTGTAGTTTATTCACTGCCGCACTAACATAACTGTAGTTTATTCACTGCCGCACTAACATACCTGTAGTTTATTCACTGCCGCACTAACATAACTGTAGTTTATTCACTGCCGCACTAACATAACTGTAGTTTATTCACTACCGCACTAACATAACTGTAGTTTATTCACTGCCGCACTAACATAACTGTAGTTTATTCACTGCCGCACTAACATACCTGTAGTTTATTCACTGCCGCACTAACATAACTGTAGTTTATTCACTGCCGCACTAACATACCTGTAGTTTATTCACTACCGCACTGCCGCACTGTAGTTACGATATCATGTAGTTTAATTTTAATTAGGAATTATACTTTGTAATATACATATATAATGCCTATATATATATTTTGTATGTTACATTATTTATAAATTTAAATAGTTATAAATTAAATGTTTATTATACATATATAAGAATATATATATATATATATATATATATATATATATATTGTCTATGACGTTTATACGTATTCACGGTCTATTGGAAATCAATCAAGCGTATCGGGCGAAATATTTCCAATAGCGAGGAATTTTCAACGGCGTCCCACGGAAATGTGTACGAGGATTATCGGGATTACCTGCAGGTGGTTCATTATTTTAATGGTTTAGATTTATGCCACGCCCCTTTAAAGCCGACGCCCGCCGCCCACCACCCCACCACCCCACGCGCGCGACTTACTACCGCGATACTATAATACCTGTACAACAGTAGCATACAATAGATATATAGGTAAATGTCTCGCCAATGTTCAATCACGCCACTGTAATCTTACACTATCGGAGTGTATGTGCGCGCGTGTGCGTGCGTGTTCGCGCGTGTTTCTATATATATATATATATATATGATTATATGCGTATAATATAATATAGCGGGAAATTTAAATAAATAACAATAATATGCAGATTGCGATATTTGTGCTGCAGTCCTACCTACCATTAATATAGCGCATGCTTGTATTGGTCATGTATACAATACCAACACGCGTTCGCATCGATACATGTATACATATCGTATACTATAAGCTGTGATCACGTGATATTCACTCCACATCCGGTCCACACTAGTGATGTACACGACGATGCCGAGCCGAGACTTTTGGTTATTGATGCCGAGCCGAGAATTTCATTTTCGGAAAAAAACGAGCCCGAGCCTAGCCGGGACTCTAACAAAACGAGTCCGAGCCGAACTGAGACCGAGACTGCATCGATGCTTTAGATTTGAGCATCATTTACTGCATCACTACTCCACACCATGGACATTGTATCCAGTCGGTAGTTCCGGAATAATACAAATCGGGCCAGATTGTTACCCATATTTGTATTGCCAGACAATGGCTGTTGCTTCAAATTATTATAATTTACTTAACATTATTTACCCGATGTTTAGTAAATGTTTAATGTAAATGATAAATGTGAAACTATATTAACATTCGCACACTCATTGATAGTGCGACACACACACACATATATATATATATATATATATATATATATATATATATATATATTTATCGATATGAATACACAAGCGCGCGCGTACATTGCACGCGCGCACACACATACACACACACGCACACACACCGAAACTGTAAGTGGCAAATAAGTCTTGGAATGTGTCCCATTGTGGACGACGACAACAAACGTCGATCTCGCCGAATAACTCGCAATCACGCCGTCTTCGCCGCCAACACATATTTCATCGGTTCCAATGATTCACCGATTACTATTATACGCCGCCATTGTTCCGAAGCCATTGTGCGCCGCGCCCCATTGTTCCTATTATACTATTGTGGCCGTTGTTGTCGGGCGGGCGGGGGGCAGGGTGGTTCCTTTGTTCCGTTAGTTTTAGGAGTGATGATTTAAGTGAGTGAAATAGAATTATCAGCATCGCTACTGCTACTGCCTCCAACTCGCAGCTTTCTTTCGCGTTCACATATAGCCGTTCTTTACCCGAGGAATGCTTGACTCACGAACGCACGCGTACATACGAACACACGCATATATAGGAACACACGCATACGTACGAACACCTGATTACACTATCGATATAAAGAAATGTACTTTTATTATAAACTTTTATTTACATCGATGGAACACACACGAACACACGCACACACACACGAACACACGCACACACACACGAACACACACACGAACACACACACGAACACACGCACACACACACACACAATGTGCGTGTATGTGCGTCGGTACATTTTTTATTTTTTGTTATTTTTGTTATTTTTTTATTTGGTGGAGTCCTTTCATCCCATCCAGGAACTTAGATGAAGTTTTCACTTATAACCATATATGGCTCTAATGTCCCTTCGAAGCCGCTCTCATGTTAAGGCATCCATGGTTTTTATGAATATTATCTTATTGTTTATCATTGAATGTTTGGAGTATTTCTTTCACCATGTTATAATTTGTATTTATTTATATGTAGTATTCGACATGAGTCAGAGATTTTAAACATGCCTATAAATATTTGTATATAGAAAAAATACCGCTATTACCTATATTGAAATCACGTGACAATTATATTATAAAACCAATAACCAATAGGATTATAAATAATTAATTTTCAAATTTGTATTCATTTTTATTATACTTTTTAACCACGAAACTTCGTATTAATACACCATTTTATATTTTATATAACACCAAACCATTTACTAAACGACAAATAACCACATATATAGAATACTCGGCTAATCTTACTGATATAAATAGTAACTATAAAGGTATTCGAAGATGGGATATACGGAGAATACGGACGGTAGGCAAAATTTAAATAACTATAAATAACATTAAATAACTATAAATAGCAAAGTTCACGCGTGACGCGCAAGGCGTGCGTTACGCAAATTTATTATACGCTCTAGTGCACACGAAAATAAAATCTAAATGAAAACATGTATGGCAATAAGGGGATAAGGGAATTTCCTATATGGAATAATATAGAGTATTATACTCAGTATATGGACTTTATAAAAATACAAGTATACAGTGTATACGATATACACCATTCGTTTTAATTGATTAATTAATATTTTCAGATTGATATTTTGGGTTGATTTATTTGGTTTAGTTTTATTCTTTAGTTTTTTTAGCTGCTTTATATCCCGAAGTGAGCCTTGTAGGGGAGAGTACTCGAATACCGACACCCTAACAATAAATCACCATAACTTTATTATTTCTCAATTTAAATATTTCCAAATTTATTTATAAGTATTAAGTAGGTATATACATATAATAGTTTTAACATTTTTTTAGTTTTTTTAACTCTGAGATAATAGAGGTGTCGATATTACAGGCACTGCCTCGAATACCGACACCTTGGCACATAATATCAACACCCTAAATATATCGATATTTAGATATACCATATATTATTTAATATCTACTATCAGAATTAAATTCGCGTTACCTTTAGTTAACACACGCAATTCATAAGTTTTTTTCCTATACTTATTTTTCGAAAATATTTAATATTTTATATTATATTATAAATATTAAGTTTTAAATTACATAATGCGAATATTGTTCGTACATAGGAGTTTTATATGGTTTCTGAAAGACTATTTAATTCCAAGTACATGTGTATATTATTAGGTATGTCTATTAATTTATGAATGTTATCATAACGAACGCACATTATAAACACATACGCTGATTGGGGTAAAGGGTGTCGGTATTACGTGCAATTAGGGTGTCGGTATTATGAAATTATGTATTTATTTTATTTTAAAATATTTTATTGACTACAAAATCACGTGGTGGTTATGGGCGTCATGAGAAGGAAACAAAAATAAAATAAATAAAGTACAATAAAAATAAAGGAAAAGGGAGGGTAGGTTACAATGTTAATAGGTGCGTGGAGAGTTTACATTTAAATAGTGACAAGGATTTCAAACACCTAATGTCATATGGTAGAGAATTCCAGTATTTTGGAGCTACCACAGAGAAAGCAGATTCAGAGTGAGCAGAGATAGTCGAGCGTTGCACAATTTTCATCGTGTGACATTTCCTGCTAGCTCGACTAAGGGTATGCATACTGATCAAGTCAGCTAGGTACTCGGGAGATCTAAGATGTATCACCTTATGGGTGATGCATAGTAGTCTGTACCTGCAGAGATATCTAAACTTAAGCCAGCCGAGTGATCGCATTAGAGTCGATATTGATACTATTGAAGAGAACTTCAGTTTATATAGGGTGCGTATAGCACGTCGTTGTATCTTCTCAAGTTTAAGCATAAGCTTTAGGGGTAGATTGCATAGAAGTGAGCAGCAGTATATGAGTCTACTGAAGACTAGAGAGTGTATTAGACTTTTAGTCATTGAAAAAGTCAATTTATTACGTGATTTTCTAATATTGTAAAGAAAATAGTTGGCATTGCGAATCATTATAGATATGTGGTCAGAGTAATCTAGGTGGGAGTTGATGGTGAAACCAAGAGTTGTTATGGATTGTGATGTAGGGAGGGCTAGTAGAAAGGGGTGGGTGATGATTAGGGGGTAGGTAGGTCTGGAGATAATTATGGTGTCAGTTTTGGTCATGTTAAGTGATAGGGAATTATGGGAGAACCAGTCAGTAAGTTCTGTGAGGCAGTTAAAAATAGACAGTTGAATTGAGTTGGAGTCACAGGAAATGGGAAAAGAAGTATAAATTTGTAGATCATCTGCAAAGAGATGGTAGTGGATGTAAGGATATTTACGAAATATGGATTGTATGGGTAAAATATAAATAATAAAAAGTAAAGGACCAAGCACGGAGCCTTGTGGAACACCATGAGTGCTGATAAACGGGGTAGAGAAGGATGAGTTAATTTTCACTGAAGAGGACCTTAAGGAAAAGAATGACATAAACCAGCTGTGTACTTGACCATGAATACCGATTTCATTGAGTCGTAAAGAAAGAATGTCATGGTTTAGAGTGTCAAAGGCACTGGATAGGTCAAGTAACACAAGGTAGCACGGGGCTTTGTTGTCAAGGGATATTAGTAGATCATTAATGATAAGATTCAGTGCTGATTCAGTGCTCCGATGGGGTAAGTAAGCACTTTGAAACTTATAAATAATTGAATTGGTAGTGATATAGTGAATAAGTTGAGCAGATACAATTCGCTCTAAGGTCTTAGAGATTGATGAAAGCTGGGAGATGGGTCGATAGCTCGACAGGTTCGAGTGGCTAAGGGTAGTTTTTTTTATAATTGGGGTGATATATGAGTGTTTCATAGACTTTGGTACGATCGATGTAATAAGGGACGCATGAATGATCATTGTTATGGGTTCAATTAGCAATGGTGAAAGGGTACGAAGTAAAGTAAGGGGAATAGGGTCGAGTGGGGAATTGGATTTTAGGGATGCCATTAGAGAGAGCACATATGGACGAGTAGGGAGAGTGAAGGAAGACCAGTGATTATGGGAAGCTAGTGAATATGAGTTGAGAGTGAGGATATCAACATCCACATTGGGGAGAGCAGCTATGATGTTCGATACTTTATTCTGGAAGAAATTAGCAAAGGAGGAGCAGAGGACTGTATCCGGTTGGTCAGGAAGGTGCCTGGGTTTTGATTTACCTACTAAGGTGAATGATAGGTTGTAGGCTTGCTTAGATGAGGTGCCATATTTACAAAGCAAGTTAGTAAAGTATGATGATTTAGTGGATAGGAGTTTTTTCCTGTATAATGAGCGACATACTTTAAAGGAACACAGGTCTGAGTTCATTTTAGTAGAAGCATAAATGGACTGTAGACGACGAAGTGACTTTCTCATATTGGTGAGTTCAGTGTTAAACCAGGGGGATTTGGGATGATTACGATGGGTAAGAGTAGTTGAGGGAGCATAAAAGTCAAGAGAATTAGATAGCGCCGTGTTGAAGGCGTCAAAGAGAGTGTCAGGATCAGAGAGCGGAGATGTAATATTATTCATATGATCAAACACGGAGTTAACAAACAAGGGTTGATTTATAGAGGAGATGTTTCGAAAGTATCTTAGAGGTCGAGTGTTGTGCACTACTGATAACTGTAAATCAAATAGGATAGCGAAGTGATCAGAGATTAGAGTGCTTTGGGTGGGAGAGGAAATTAAATTGGAGTCAGATGGAGATAAAACAAGATCAATGATGTTACCATTAGATATAGTTGGGAAATGAATGTGTTGTGTTAAGGAGTGCTCAAAAATAAGTTTCTTAAGAGAAAGGGAAGCATGATTATCAGTATTCACTTGAATATTAAAGTCACCAAGAATAATTGTGTTGTAAGAAGACATTGATTCTAAAATGGTAGAGAGATCATTAAGGAAAGACCGAATGCTGGATGATGGTGGGCGATAGATGATTATAAACACAATGGTAAATAGGGAGGGGATGTATGTTGCTTAGGTAAACGTCAATAACTTTGTAACAAATTATGAAAAATACAAAATCTTTTCGGCACATTGTAAAATATAATTAGATCTATACGATGTATTTAAAATATTTAAATATATAAATTTTCAAATGATTGAGAATCAATATTGTACTTCAAATATTTCATAAAGTTAGAGTTGTAACGAAAAAATCAGTTTTTTGTTTATAATTAAAAAAATATAAATATTAAAAAAAAAAATTATACTTATATGAATTAGAATTATATTGATTAACATTTAATACATTAATTATTTTTTGATTGGAATTATATTTTAGAAGACCTCCAGGGTGTCGATATTACGTGCATGTCGATATTACACCATTCTCCCCTATATCTATATATAGTGAGCCAGACATAATACAAAGTAATTAGTGACTACAAATAATGTATTCGCGCGACGCACGCCTTGAGAGACACTCGTGAACTTTGTTATTTAATTTTTTTTAATATTTTATATAAATATTTATAGAAATAAAAAAATTATTAGCATTTCTGACCAATATGATAAAAATTGTGATTTTTTTTATCTAATATTAATATAATTTATATTGTTTACAAAGCTCTTTAAATTCTATAATATAAGTTGTATCTTGGTTTTTATAAATTTACAAAAGAAAAAAATGATAGTACAAACTAATAATTTATAATTTATAAAAAAAATAAGATATGACTTGAAATATATTTAAAAAAATTTCTAACGATTTAAATTCTTTAAAAAAAACCCTATTATTAATCCAGTTGATTAAAAAAAAATTTGTAATAATTTGTAAATTTTTTTTTCAAATATAAAATTTGTCATATTTGTACATTCAAATAGTGAATAAATAACCATATTGTATACTATACATTAATTGTTGTCTTATTAATGTCATGTAATAGTACACTCATATACTTATGCATATATGAATATATAAATATATATTTGTTTATAATATATATGTTTATATTTTATTATAAATATATTTTTTTAATTAAACTTAAAATAATTTGTATTTTTCCAAAATGTCTGTCTTATACACTTAAATTTAAATCTGTCAGCATTTATTACTGCTTTAAAAAGTATTTAAATCTGCTATTATTGTTTGCTGGGAAAATATATCTTATATGTGGAGATTATTTAATCAGAATTAAATCAAGCTTTAATACTTAATTATTAAAGCAGTAGAAAGATTATTTAAAAACGTTTAAATCAGTTGAATTAAAACAGATTTTAAATCAGAATGTTCGAAACTCTGATTAAAATTGCTTTATAAACTGCTTTAATAAGTATTTAAATCTGATGTTATGGTTTGATGGGTAAATATAGAATAGCTAGGTTTAAACCTATTTTTTACATATACTTATATGCATATTTATTGTAATTTGTATCACCAGTAAAATAATAATAATAATAATAATATTAATTGTAATTTATTTATATTTATAATAATAATAATAATAATATTATTACAGAAACGGAAGTGGAATGTTTTTCTATGTTTAGGTTACTTATTTAATATATATATATATATATATATATATATAGTATATTAAAATTATACAACTTATATTTATAAAATTATATTATTCTGTAAATAATTATCAATCTCATAAAATTAATATATTACCAATATATTACCTATATATATATATATATATATATATATATATATATATATATATATATTACATATCAGCATACCTATGAATAACCACTAATGCAACCAACCACAGCACTGTTTGTACTGACATTAAGAGAGTCCGATGCTGCTTCAGGTTTGTTACCAGAAGAATGCGTATTCCTTAGCGTACACTCGTGTATATGTGCCTACTTGTACGCACACACACACACACACACACACACACACACACACACACACACACTCTCATGTGTACCTTCTTGCATACGTTCACATACATGAGCGTAAGGCGTCAGACACACGAGCAGTAGGATACGGGTTCGAGCCTCGTCCCAACCATTAATTAATTTCAAAAAATGGTCTTAAAATATTATTTAGTGATTCTATATAATTGCGTATAAATAAATGATCGGCTCTTGTTAAAACCATGGATGCCTTAGCGTTAGAACGGCTTTGAAGGAACATTAGAACCATATACGGTTATAAGTGGAATCTTCATCTAAGTTCCTGAATGGGATGAAAGGACTCCACCAAATAACAATAACAATAACAATATATATGTCCACACTTACGTCCACACATACATCCACACATACATCCACACATACATCCACACATACGTGTATACTGTATTGGGAATACCTGTGAACATACCTATGAGGCTCGGCGAATATCCACAAATTATTGATGACCTAACCGTACGATGATGTAACATTACGATGATGTAACATTACGATGATGTAACATCACGATGATGATGTAGCTTCCTCCTAAGCGTAACTACCCAACCACCCACCCGCCCGCCCACCCAGACTGCGAGCTCTTGGACCTGGTGTTCGTGATCGACTCTTCCGGAAGCATAAACCGAGACGACAATCAGAACTGGAACCGCGTGTTGACGTTCATCAATAAGGTGGCGTCTAGTTTCACGATAGGGGAAAACTCCGTTCACATCGGAATGGTGGAATATAGGTTAGTAGCGGGCGCATGGTGGAGTATAGGGCAGTAGGGGTCACTTGTTGGAGTATAGGTCAGTATGGGTCGCTTGTTGGAGTATAGGTCAGTATGGGTCGCGTGGTGGAATATAGGTAAGTATGGGGCGCGTGGTGGAGTATAGTTCAGTAGGGTTTAGTGGAATATAGCTCAGTAGAGGCGTGGTGGAGTATAGTTCAGTAGGGGTCACTTGTTGGAGTATAGGGCAGTAGGGGTCACTTGTTGGAGTATAGGTCAGTATGGGGCGCGTGGTGGAGTATAGTTCAGTAGGGTTTAGTGGAGTATAGTTCAGTAGAGGCGTGGTGGAGTATAGTTCAGTAGGGGCGCATGGTGGAGTATAGTTCAGTAGAGGCGTGGTGGAGTATAGTTCAGTAGGGGCGCATGGTGGAGTATAGGTCAGTATGGCGCGCATAGTGGAGTATAGGTCAGTCGCACACTTTTAAACCTGAAATATTAGCAAACGATAACATACGTTACTGAATTAAACAAAGAATTAAGTTAACTACGAAATCAACAAACAATGAGTGTACACATTTGTACAGTTACCGTAAAAATAAACAAAAATCTAATCGAAAATGAAATTAATTATATTGTTTGGTGTATAAGAGATATTCTGAAACAGAGTTTGAACATAAGTAAATTTTAATCAATTTAATATTTCTTAA
The DNA here is from genome assembly GCA_964019155.1 of Osedax fenrisi. Taxonomy (NCBI): domain Eukaryota; kingdom Metazoa; phylum Annelida; class Polychaeta; order Sabellida; family Siboglinidae; genus Osedax; species Osedax fenrisi. The sequence goes on from OZ025242.1 coordinate 76,855,585, forward strand.
CTGTGTAATTTGTAATAGTAATTAAACATTATTAATTAAATATTTTAATATTAAAATACTAAATTTAAACAAAACATATTAAAATTATGACGTGTTAAAAAATGATATAAACAACTAATAATACAAAACAGACAAATAATAATTTAATACTTTAAAATCTGTAATAATAGTAAATTATTAATTTTATATTTTAATATTATTATAGTAAATTATTAATTTTATATTTTATATTATAGTACATTTTAAAAATATATTTAAAATATTCTATTAAGAAAAAAACTGAATAAATTATAAATCTCTGTCAAAAATGTTTATCAAAACAGATTTAATTTTAGAAGATGAAACAGAGATAGAGATTATTTCACTATCTAATAAATTCTATATATTAACTATCGTATATTATTTATATTTATAATTTTATTAATATAATAGTTTATTGCATTTAATTTGTTATGGTGACCCCTAATACTTTATTATTCGAAATGCCTAGATTTTCATATATCATTATATCTGTATAACTAAAGCTGTAATTATTAAATTTATTTTTAAAATGGTGATTAAATATTTAACTTACTAAATTCAAGTGATTCTAATTTAAATATTCCAATCTCTCTTTATATAATTTATAACTAATATGTGATGCATTTGTATATCTTACTTATCTTATAATTAATCTTTAGTAAAAAACTCCACACTCTGGATTAAATTGAAAATATAATCCATGAGACTAAATAATTTACTAAATTTTGAAAAAAGTGACTACATTATTTTTGTATAATATAAAATTGGTATATTTAGGTAATTGTCTCGATAAGCTTTAGCTTCTACAAAAACCCTGGTGTAAACCTAAATCTGATAATAATAATAATAAAAAAATATTAAATTGTATATGCATTTAATAAAGCTCCAGGAGATTTTATAGTGATGCATCTATAAATTAAAATTAAAGAATATATGATATTGTATATATATAATCAATATGTTTATTAAACATAAGGTTATACTAAAATTTAACGTTTTCAAAGTTAATATTATTTATACTATATATATATATTTGGAGTAATCTTCCCTAAAGTCATAACTCTACATTTTAATATATTTAATTATCATTTATTTGCATAGATTTGCATAAATTTGCATCAATAAATTTAAATTATATTTTAAAATACATTCTCAGTAATATATAACACATATTATACTGAAATTTAAATAAAAATGTCTAATCCTAAATTCTAGTGATTTTCCATAATAATCCACAATGATTTTTTGTTAATAAATTATTATTTTAAATAAAAAAAAATTGTTTAGTGTAATACTCGATTATAAAGATATATTAATAATAATGTAAAGCTTACATAATTAATTAGATTATAAATTTAATATAGAAGATGGTATCAATGGTATCCCATCGGTTCCTCGTTGAATTGAACTAACATATGAATTTAATGTTTATACATCATCGAGATCGAAGAAAATAAAATAATATCATTTCGAATACATTTTAAAATTCCAATTTATTTATTTAATTTAGTGCACCGATCTCTCGTGAATTTTAAAGATAAGAATTCTTTGATAACATTTCGTGTATGATAATCTTCATCATCATCACCATCATCATCATCATCACCATCATCCTCATTTGTATTATTATTATCAGTATTACATACATAACTACTGCGTACGATAATGCTTCACTTCATACGCAGTAACTTGGCGCGCGTGGAGTGGAAACTCGACACTTACTACTCGAACAGTGAGATAACGGTTAGCTCCGCCCTCGACCGCGTGACCCCGCCCCCACGCCCCCATTACATCATCTTCAACCGTTCAATCAGAACGCGGTGAACAATTTACCTTTTGACGACGGCCGAACGAATACGGCTCACGCTCTCGAGATAATGAGGACCGAAGTATTCGGACAGGTAAGCTATATGCATAGTGTGTGAGTGTGTGTGTGTGTGTGTGAGTGTGTGTGTGTGTGTGTATGTGTGTGAGTGTGTGAGTGTGTGTATGAGTGTGTGTGTGTGTGAGTGTGTGCATGTGTGATATTATACATATACGCATATCACTTACAAGCATAGCGTAGTTAAGCATAGAATCATTACATAATCAAGTGATCTTTACTATATTAAAGGTATCTAATTCTACTACTACTACTACTACTACTACTACTACTACTACTACTACTACTACTACTACTACTACTACTACTACTACTACTACTACTACTACTACTACTACTACTACTACTACTACTACTACTACTACTACTACTACTACTACTACTACTACTACTACTACTACTACTACTACTACTACTACTACTACTACTACTACTACTACTACTACTACTACTACTACTACTACTACTACTACTACTACTACTACTACTACTACTACTACTACTACTACTACTACTACTACTACTACTACTACTACTACTACTACTACTACTACTACTACTACTACTACTACTACTACTACTACTACTACTACTACTACTACTACTACTACTACTACTACTACTACTACTACTACTACTACTACTACTACTACTACTACTACTACTACTACTACTACTACTACTACTACTACTACTACTACTACTACTACTACTACTACTACTACTACTACTACTACTACTACTACTACTACTACTACTACTACTACTACTACTACTACTACTACTACTACTACTACTACTACTACTACTACTACTACTACTACTACTACTACTACTACTACTACTACTACTACTACTACTACTACTACTACTACTACTACTACTACTACTACTACTACTACTACTACTACTACTACTACTACTACTACTACTACTACTACTACTACTACTACTACTACTACTACTACTACTACTACTACTACTACTACTACTACTACTACTACTACTACTACTACTACTACTACTACTACTACTACTACTACTACTACTACTACTACTACTACTACTACTACTACTACTACTACTACTACTACTACTACTACTACTACTACTACTACTACTACTACTACTACTACTACTACTACTACTACTACTACTACTACTACTACTACTACTACTACTACTACTACTACTACTACTACTACTACTACTACTACTACTACTACTACTACTACTACTACTACTACTACTACTACTACTACTACTACTACTACTACTACTACTACTACTACTACTACTACTACTACTACTACTACTACTACTACTACTACTACTACTACTACTACTACTACTACTACTACTACTACTACTACTACTACTACTACTACTACTACTACTACTACTACTACTACTACTACTACTACTACTACTACTCCTACTACTACTACTACTACTACTACTACTACTACTACTACTACTACTACAACTAACACTACTATTACCACTAATAAAACACAACTATCACTGTAACTATCATTATCATTACCATTGTATATACCACCATTACTACTACAAAATTAATAATTAACAAATGATAAACAAATAATCTTTTCAAAATTTGTAATTTCGTTAAATGTATTGAGAAATTCTATTAATTATCTTTATTTGTATTACAATTCTATAGAAAAAAATAACAATAACATGCCGAGTCAGCGATAATTAAAACATATTTATGTCAGCAATGATTCACAAACTTCTAGTACTTCCCTAATTAATAGTATCGGTGATATTGACCTGTAATAACTGTATTAAGCTAAATAACAATGCTAGTCGGCAATTTTCTGTTGAAGTCTACCTATTGACATAGCTAGTGTGTGCATGTGAGTGTATGTGTGTTAGGGGCGCTGCAACAGGGGGGGACGGGGGGGATATGTCCCCCCCCACTTTAAAATCTAGAGAGACCTCCTATGTATTGGTCCCCCCCCCACTTTTACCACAAAATGTATGTTGATTGGTTGGTCCCCCCCCCCTACATACACACCATCGTTCCAGCATCCCTAATGTGTGTAATAACTATGTGAGAGTCTCTTTATCTCCTATTGTACAATGTACATGCTATAGTACATAAACTGATGTAAGTACGTACGTTTGAGCGTAGTTGTTGTGTTTGTTTGTGCGCGTATGTTATATGTTTGATGTGTAGATCTCGCTACACTAACTCTATATATTATTGTTGTATTATATAACTAATTTATAGAATGAATAGCACACAGCTTGTATAGCTGATGACCCCCGCCCCTTCCCCAAAGAGAGAGTCCCTGCTAACCCCGCCCCTTCCCAAAAGAGAGAGTCCTCTGTTAACCCCACCCCTTCCCCAAAGAGAGAATCCCTGCTAACTCTGCTCCTTATCCAAGGAGAGCATTCCCTGCAAATCCCACCTCACACCCCGTATAGAATGTCCCTGGCTAACCCTACCCACCCCAATGTAGATGTCCCCCGCTAACCCTACCCACCCCCCCATATAGGGCGGTGATCGTAGATCCGTTCAGAACATCGCTATCCTAATAACGGACGGTATTCCCAATGAAAGAATAGACGACACCGTCAATCAGGCCTCGCTGGCTAAACAACAAGGCATCAAGATATTCGTTATAGGTGTCACTAATAACATTGATATGAACATGCTCAAGGTTAACACTCGATTACATAGAAAGTATCATCGTTTATTAGTTATTATTAATTACTAATGTACCATATTATATATTCTTTACGAGTATAGATTACGAGATAATCTCTGGTTCTCTCATTTGAGCTGAAATTGTATTCGCAAAATTGTATTTTCTGAACTCGATAAACTATTTTTTCATTCATAGATATATATTGATATTTTTGATCTTATGTAATTGTGTATACAAAATGATTAACTCTCATTAAAATCCGGATATCTTAGCGCGAGAGTGGATTCGAAGGAATATTAGATTAGTTATAAGTACCATTCGGTTAAGTGACCCGGATCGAATAAAAGTTCTCCACCGAAATAACGATACATCAATTATAATATATGAATATACAAATATAATGAATATAATTTAATCATACGAGTATATACACGTCCGGAAAACCCACTTTACATTACACATACACCCGCGCGGTTTAGGGTATAGCTAGCGACCCGAATGAAGTGATGCAAGTGGAAGACTTCAGCAACCTGGATAGTATTCTTCATCTGATCACAGGCAAAACTTGTGTCACTGTCAGTTAGTCACTAATCATTAATATGTGTCAACAGACATCCTTGATAATAACCTCGATAATAACCTTGATAATAACCTTGATAATAACCACGATAATAACCTTGATAATAACCTTGATAACATCCTCGATAATAACCTTGATAATAACCTTGATAATAATCTATACATATATTGTTCTTTGAATCTAGTAAATATTATTAAATATCGAGGGAACTTTGCTGTAACCTATGCGTTTAGTCTAAAGCTACATTCACACCGACACATAGTGCCTAATTATTACCCCATTTTACCAGGCTTCACATTTTTATTTTTTGAACATTAATATAATTGGTATATATTAATATAATAATCATTAATATGTATTGGTATTAATTATAATAATTAAAAAAAAATAATTTGAAAGAGCCATTATCAATATATACGAATCAGGATAAAAATCGGGCCAGATTTTGTGGTGTGAACTATGCTTATCACAATGGTCGCATTGTCCTAGCGAATATGTCCTAGTGGATATGTCCTAGTGGATATGTCCTAGCAGATATGTCCTAGTCGATATGTCCTAGCAGATATTTCCTAGTGGATATGTCCTAGCAGATATGTCCTAGTGGATATGTCCTAGTGTATATTTCTTAGTCGCGATGTCCTACTATTAGTACTTATGTCCTAGTGCATATGTTGATAACTGTACTAAGTTCACGCATACATTTCTAGAGCCCACCGTTAAAGCTGCTGTAGGAGCTACTGGAGCTACGGGTTCAGACGGACGAGAGGGGCCTAGCGGTAGAGATGGTAACTATCTCATTCCCTTATATATATACCTCCTCCCCCTCCCTTCCTCCTTCTCGTCGTTATATCTTTCCCCTTATATCTCTCTCCGTGTCTCTCCCCTCCTTAATCCATCTCTCTTACCCTCTATTTATCGTCCTTCATCTCTCTCCCCCTCTATATATTTCCTTATCTCTCCTACTTCGTCTATCTATCTCCTATCCATCTCTCTCTCCTCCTGCGACCCCCTCTCACCCTCAACATCGCGTACACTCGTATTCAGGAGAAAAGGGAAGTCAAGGTAATCAAGGGTCACCAGGGTTCAAAGGTGATCGCGGCAACCCAGGACCCGAAGGTCGAGCTGGACCCCAGGGATATATAGGAGACCCAGGTTATGACCCCGTGTGGTTATCGAGACATATCGCGTTGTCAATGTGTGTTGTGAGTGGTAAACTATACCGAAAGTGATAAAGTAATATATATATATATATATTAATAATATAAATATTAATATAATATAATATAATATAATATAAATAATAAATATAAATATTAATATGTATATGTATATGTTAGTAGACATGTCTCGTTAATCTGTATCATCGTTATATATTTTTATTCTCGTTTCATTCGTTAATTAAAATTGTAATCGTTATATATTCGATTCATTTTTAGATTCGTCAGTTTATTTATTTTAAAAAAAAGTATTCATATAATATATCTAAATAATTATTAAATATAAATATTCTGTATTTGCACCCGTTACCATTCATATATTCACTTTTCAATATATTTATTTTAATTTATTATACAATATATTTTATTTTACAAATGCACCTGTAAATTCTATTCATTTTCTTAGTGTACTCCTGTTTCATGATGCAATAAAATCACCCAACTGTAAACTAACAATTTCTAATAATATTTATAAGAATACCGCACCCCCTCATTACTATGTAGTATTAGTATATCTATTAAGATACCAAAAATAGGAATTTAATTCTAAAAATAAACACAAAATAATGGATTTTTAGTTATTATTGAAATTATGTATATAAAATAAGTAAATATGTAATTTATATTATTTATATATATATATATATATGTGAGTATGCGTGTGTGTGTGTGTGTATGTGTGTGTGTCTTCTAAACATCAGATATATCACGATACAACATAACATATAATAATGACCTCCGTCGATATTCAGGTCCTAACGGCAACACGGGCAGTACGGGTCCCGTGGGGGGTTCGGGTCCCGTCGGCCCCCTAGGATCAACGGGTCCGTCGGGACCGCGCGGAGATCGGGGCGACGTCGGCGCTAAAGGTCCGTACGGTCCCACCGGAGGCACAGGGGCTCTAGGACCCACCGGTCTAACGGGATCCACTGGATTACAGGTATCAGACGAGCTGTCACTCAACCTCGCGCGGGCGTATATCTCTAACTATGCCGGCGCTACCTACAGGGTAAAATGGGAAACACGGGTTCGAGCGGGTCCACCGGCCCTACCGGATTGACTGGTGCCACCGGATCGCGGGGTAGACTGGGCGGCGACGGCGCTACGGGTCCGAGAGGGTACCAAGGGGCGTCCGGCTCTACAGGTAATCATAATAATAATATAATAATAGTAATGTTTATTGACTAAGAAAACGACGGACGTTTATACGCGTCGAGTCGAAATAATAAAACGAATAAATAGTTACGCGAATAATAATATATTTAAAAAGAGAAATTATAACGATAACGTGATACGAATGTAGTCGACGTTTAAAAGTAATGCAATCGGATCGGGTGCGTAGTTCAATGTGCCCAACTCGTCAATTAACACTTCTCCGTCGTAGGCGAATCCGGACCCGTCGGTCCCAGAGGATCCATAGGGTGGACGGGCTCCACGGGTCCTAGAGGAGATAGGGGTCCCGAAGGTCCAAGAGGTCCCATCGGTTCTACAGGTAACTCAGCTACTACTACTACCTATACGTACGATATGCGTGCGCTATGTATATCTATATTACCTATATATTAATTCTATATAGTGTGATGTAATCTCTCTAGCAGATTGATTATGTAATCATTGCATAACTCAATAATATATTGATATTTTCATTTTGATCTGGAATACTTGTAACTGCTATCTGCAGGTATATCTATTAATATATATTTGTATAATATTGATTGTATAATATTGAGAATTTATTGTTAAATAATTATAAGAATATTCCATAGTAATAATTTATTACCTACTTACTTACTTAATTACCTACTTACTTAATTACTTACATACTTACTTACTTAATTACCTACTTACTTAATTACTTACATACTTACTTACTTAATTACTTATTTACTTACTTATTTACTTACTTATTACTTACTTATTTATTTACTTACATACTTACTTACTTACATACTTAATTACTTACTTACTTACTTACTTCCTTATTTATTTACTTACTTACTTAATTACTTACTTACTTAATTACTTATTTACTTACTTAATTACTTACTTCCTTAATTACTTACTTACTTAATTAATTACTTACTTACTTAATTACTTACTTATTTACTTACTTACTTAATTACTTACTTATTTACTTACTTACTTACTTAATTACTTACTTATTTACTTATTTATTTATTTACTTACCTACTTAATTACTTACATACTTAGTTACTTACTTACTTGCTTACTTACTTACTTCCTTACTTATTTACTTACTTACTTAATTACTTACTTATTTACTTACTTACTTACTTAATTACTTACTTACTTACTTACATACTTCCTTAATTATTTATTTACTTACTTACTTATGTATTAACTTACTTACTTAATTACTTACTTACTTACTTACTTAATTACTTACTGACTTACTTAATTACTTACTTACTTACTTACTTACTTACTTACTTACTTCCTTACTTATTTATTTACTTACTTACATACTTACTTACTTACATACTTCCTTAATTATTTATTTACTTACTTACTTATTTATTAACTTACTTACTTAATTACTTATTTACTTACTTAATTACTTACTTCCTTAATTACTTACTTACTTACTTACTTACTTACTTACTTACTTACTAACCTATAAGCATACTTATATCTTTACCTCGACTAGGATTCACCGGAAGACTAGGAGGTACCGGAAGAACGGGTCCATCCGGTCCCCGCGGACCCGAGGGAAGCACCGGATCCACCGGACCCCTCGGTAACCGGGGAGCTACCGGTAACCAGGGTATAATAGGAGCTACAGGTTAACCATCCACTTAGGGTGTACGTGTTGAGCCCTACAGATGATCAGATGTACATTCTAACTGATGTAGTAAGATGTCCATCCGAACATCTTATTAACTATACATCGCATAGCTACAACGGTAGTCCGTCTTAACCTTTAACCTTTAACCTTTATCCCGCGACCGGTCGGCGGGGAGAATTGAATCGCGGCAATTACACCAGTTTTTTTTCATTTCTCGCGGTCCGATATATTTTCTAGAACTTCACCGATATCACTTTTCGCGTTCACGATACGACGCGAATCTCTCCATAAGTCCGTCTATCCGACCAATAGCTGCACGCTACGACGAGCACACCCTTTACCGTCGTCGCCGTTGACAACGCAAACGTAACCACATCCGTCGTCCCCCCCCCCCCCCCGTAACAGGAAGTACCGGTAACCGAGGAGACAGCGGCAGAACGGGGCCGCAGGGTCCCGAAGGTCGTCAAGGAAACCGGGGTGATATCGGGGCTACTGGCCGAATTGGCGGGGCTGGAGCAACTGGTAAGCGTACGTGTGTTTGTATGCTTGAGTGTGCATGTATGAGTGTGCGTGTATGTATGCGTGAGTGTATGCGTGTATGTGTGAGTGTATGTGTGTGCATGTATTCGTGTGTGTGAGTGTGCATGTGTGCTTGTATGTGCGCGTGTGTGTGTCTAGGTGTGAAAGTGCGATCATAAGTGTGTGCATGTGTGCTGGCTATTCACTCTTATATAGTTTTAACCAACCTCGTAATATTATGGTATATTGACTACAAACGGGGTCACATCTATCGTAATAATTGAACAGTAACAGTTAAACTAATAGAATAAGTTAATGCCAACTGTATATTTTATTAACACCACTTTACTATCTTTGCACAAATATTTCCCAGCACTTTTCATATAACAACAATAGCTTAAAGCTATCGCTGGTCACAGATATATACATAGGGTATACGAGTGTATGCATGAGAGTGTTATGTAATAGAATAAGTGATATTAAATCTTTACGCAATACTAATGTATTTCAAAAGATAGATAATCTATATCTATATAATCTATACAATTAACGAGAGAGTTATTTCTACGAATAAGTCGTACGCGTAGAGTATATAATAATGTTTATTTTCATTGAATTAAAGAATTCGAATATAATTCCGTAGATAATTGAATAATTTATTTAACATCGATATGATAATTATTTGCAGAAATAACAAATAATGTTCAATGTTAAATAATCATTTAGATACGCTCGCATTATACCTAGTAATTCATCGATTTGTTTTATTATTCAATAGATATATTCGCTATTCTATAAATAAACTAATTACAACCGATATAATTAAATACATACGCGAAACGAAATCATTTAAACCAGATTCGTAAACTCCCCATTCGACAGGACCCCTCGGAAGAACCGGTTTATCGGGATCCCAAGGTCGCGAAGGTCAGGTAGGACAACAAGGCAACAAAGGTAGCGACGGTAGATCCGGCGATAACGGAGCGACCGGACGTACGGGGTCGAAGGGTGAACTCGGGGGTCGCGGGTCCGACGGGCGTAAAGGTGGCCTCGGTAACGAAGGTCGCGAAGGTTCAAAGGGAGTTAAAGGAAACGACGGAACTCAAGGTAACGCGTGTAGGCTAAGTTCTAACTAACGACGACGCGGCTATATTTATGAATATTTGCTAGAAAAACCAACCGCACTTGCGAATGTTTGCGTCCATTTAATTGTTAAATGTTAAATTTTAACGCATTGATTATAATCATAATTATAATAATAATTATTATTCGCAATCTGTCGCAATTATGTCCTCGGCTTTACGCGTACTAAAGTGAAATAATCGCGAACTAACATACCGTATCCTATATTTATATACCTACCGTATAAACACGCGCTACCGTATTTAAATATTCCATTTATATTCTACGTACATTATAATATACGCCGGACCCCCATTGTAAAGGTCGCGACGGAAGTTTCGGTGGTCTAGGTCAAACGGGAGCGACGGGTCTGACCGGAAACAAAGGTCGCAGCGGAGATAACGGCCAAAGGGGTAACTCGGGACCCTCCGGTAGTTCGGGGGCCACCGGTACTAAGGGTCGCGACGGTAGTCAAGGTAGCCGCGGTAACGACGGCGGGGTCGGAGCCAGCGGGTCAAGGGGTAACCAGGGCAGAACCGGGGGAACAGGTTATGGTCGCTATTGGTCGCGTAGTAATAATAATAATAATGATAAGGATAATAATGATAATAATAATAATAATAATAATAATAATAATAATAATAATAATGATAAGGATAATAATGATAATAATAATAATAATAATAATAATAATAATAATAATAATAATAATAATAATAATAATAATAATAATGATAAGGATAATAATGATAATAATAATAATAATAATAATAATAATGATAATAATGATAATAGTGATAATAATAATTATAAGGATATTAATGATAATAAGGATAATAATGATAATAATAATGATAATACTAATAATAATGATTATAATAATATTAATAATAATGATAATAATAATAATAATAATAATGATAATACTAATAATAATGATTATAATAATATTAATAATAATGATAATAATAATAATAATAATAATAATAATAATAATAATGATAATACTAATAATAATGATTATAATAATAATAATAATAATAATAATAATAATAATAATAATGATAATAATAATAATAATAATGATAATACTAATAATAATAATAATAATAATAATAATAATAATATTAATAATAATAATGATAATAATGGTACAGAAACAATTCTCTAAAGTATAATCCTGTATATGTATAACAGTAAACCCCTCAGGAGCACTTCTCATTACCGGCGCTAGCTTATTCCACGTAGAGGTATAATTCCTATACGATCTATAGTAGGCTAATTCCACATCGCACAGGCGCGTCGGGATTGAAGGGAGAGCGGGGTTTCACCGGCGACCGAGGTAACTCAGGACCCTCCGGCGGTGCCGGGTCCACCGGTAAAGACGGTCGGTCCGGTAACCAGGGAAGAGAGGGAGCCACCGGCAGAGCTGGAAGTCAAGGTCGCGACGGAAACCAAGGTGTCAGCGGTAACACCGGAGAAAGGGGAAGAGACGGGGGTAATGGACCGCAGGGATCTAAAGGTTACGACACTCCCGCAGCTATAGTAGACTACGATATAAACGATAACATCGATATAGGCTAATTAGCATTGATTCTGGATACACTTCAATCTATTGTCTGCGGTATTCATTTATTACATACTCACCTTTGTTGACGTTTTTTTTCCGTTTAAAAAGTGTTTAAATAAAAATTTAATAATAATAATAATATTCGCGAAAATAATCGCTATCTATCTATCTATATACTACAGTAGATGAAGGCGAGAGTGTATAACGAATTTCACATCTCGGTAACAAACATTACATAATACAGGTAATACCGGAGATAGGGGAAGCGTAGGAAGATCTGGAGATACCGGAAATCAAGGTTCTCAAGGTTCCACGGGATCCAGGGGAGGCGTGGGGGATACGGGGGGAACCGGAAGTCAAGGCAGGGATGGAAACACCGGCACTAAAGGTTCCTTATTAAACTACCTACGCTTCAGAGCTGTCATGCTATGAATAGGGGCGCTGCAAAAGGGGGGACTGGGGGGATATGTCTCCCCACTTTAAAATCTAGGGGGACCTCCTATGTATTGGTCCCTCTCAACCTTTACCAACAAATTTATGTTGATTGGTTGGTCACCCCTACATATAAAATCGTTCCAGCGCCCCTAGCCACGAGGCATGCAGTTACATCGTTCGAATACCGGGGTAGCTCGCAAGCTAAGGTATCAGATATACATGTAGCGCGAGGGTTCAAGCCCCGTCAGTACCCATAAATAAATCTAAAATAATACATAGAAATGATCTTATATAATTCATAATAATAATAATAATATCAGATTCAGTTGATGATCGAGATCAACAAATGTGTATACGTAAATGATAATCGCTCATTACGACGCTTTAACATGAGAATACGCGGGGTGGCTTTGAAGGCAATGTAAGCCGTTCGCTTTAAGCGCTCAGCTTCATCTCCGTATCAATCTGATCGCTACGATACTAGACGCCATTACAATATAGTATATTAAATTAAAGCTAAGTTCCCCGAATGTGGTGAAAGGGGGACCGCATAGAAATAACAATAGCGAATAAATGTACCTCGCGCGTTTAGGTTACCCATTAAAGGTACATTCGTTACCTACCACAATAGTGCCTGCGTGAGTGTGTCTTTAGTGGGCATTACTTCCTCCTACATATGTGCACACTTGTACTCTTACACACCCACACACACCCTCACACACACACCCTCACACACACATACACACCCTCACATACATACACCCCCACACGCACCCTCACACACACACACCCTCACACACACACATCCACACACATACACACACACACCCACACACACACATCCACACACATACACACACACACCCACACACACACATCCACACACATCCACACACACACACCCACACACCCTCACACACACATACACACCCTCACACCCTCACACACACACACACCCCCCCTCACTCACACGCCATCACACACACACCCACACACAATAGGATCTATAGGAAACGTCGGTCGTACCGGTATACAGGGTAGTACCGGACCGACTGGACGCACGGGGTCCACGGGGGTGGCTGGACCCGAGGGTAGGTCCGGACGGCAGGGTAACGACGGTAGGGCTGGGGTGGACGGTATCACGGGTGCCACGGGGGTTCAAGGTCGCGATGGAAGGCAAGGATCAACCGGAGTGTCCGGTAGAGATGGCAATAAAGGTTCAGCGCTCACCGAGTATTCAATATATATATATAACTCATACGTAAATATATATATATATAACATTTGTGAATGATAATAGATTAATGGTATTTAATAAATATATTATAAATTATCATTCACAAATGTAATATATATATATATGTATATATTTTTATATATTTACTTATGATTTATTACCTTTTAGAATTACATTAATTGCTCTTCGCATAGTCTGCTTATTGCAAATAGATTTTATTATGCATTCACTGAGAATTTCATTATATCCTTAATTGTTGTATTATTAATAATTCTCAGCTATTGGATATGGAATATTTATATGAGGTAACAACCTACAAACTAGGTTCTCATTTAGTGAATGACATATATTATATAGGACATAGGTGATATTAATCATAGTATAATTACAGTAATATAATATAGTTTATCTTATATGTATTATTATAAATATTAACACACATATATATATTTCTATTATGAATATGTTATGTAATTAACTTTCACATTTCGTTCATCAATTTTAAATCATTTATAGGAATATGTTCTTAAATATGTGGAAACAAATTTATAAATATATATATATATATATATATATATATATATATATATATATATATATATACAATATATGATACAATTCATGTTACTAAAATACTTCACAGAAATATCTAAATATTAAATGTATAATGAATATTTTAAATTAATTAAAAAATATAAATAAAAGCGCTATATTTCAAAGGATATTAATAATTGATGTGGAAAATTCATCTCTACCATTTCTTAATAGTATTTAATTATGTCTTTAAATGAATTACATATTTATGTTAACAGTAATTTCATAGTATGTAATAAATGTAAAGTATTTTATTGTCATATGATAATGTATATACTTGAAAACTATGGCATCAAATTGAAAATAATTCTTATATTGCATTCTTATATTCATATATTTATATTTATTATAATTATTATTATATATATATATATATATATATATATATATATTATTACCGATTAATAGTTACGTTCTATATTTTGTGAATATTTTAAGATACCAGAGATAAAATGATCAATAGTTGAAATCATAATATTTGAGAGTTTGTTCGTACTACGATATCGAGGAGAATTTCTTTCCCTTTCGGTACATTTCCATTGTCGTTTATTCACAATATTTACGTCCAAGCGTTTAATATTAAAAAGTCACGAATTACGCATATTATAAGCGTATAGTGTATAGTCATATTATTAGCGTTATTCGCGGCGCTAACGACCGCGTGAACGTTAACACATCACTCTCCCCCTCGTCTCTCTCACCAGGTGGAGCCGGTAGAGATGGTAACGACGGTCGCCAGGGTAACACCGGCGGCCGAGGAGACAGCGGTCGCGACGGGGCCGTCGGTAAATCGGGCGCCACCGGTCGCGAGGGGCGACAGGGAACCAACGGAACGGACGGGGCGCGCGGTAACGACGGCAACGCCGGAGCTAAGGGTTCGCTGGGTAACTCCGGACGCGACGGTCAAGCCGGCCGCACCGGAGCCACGGGTACCGCGGGCAGGGACGGTAACCGCGGTAACGACGGGGCAGTCGGGAAGACCGGGGCCGCCGGGAGGGATGGTAATAGGGGTAGCGACGGTAACGACGGAAACAGGGGTTAGTCGTAACTACGTTAGTCGTAACTACGTTAGTCGTAACTACGTTAATCGTAACTCTACTAGTTTAACTATATTTTATGATGATAAAAAACTTCTCATAAATAGTAATTATTATTATTATATATATATATATAGTTCTAACTTTATTTTATTGTTTTTTCACTGTCTCAGTCGTAGTATATAGGTCTTCGCAACTTGTAACTACTGCGTTACATTGTTTCCAATTCCCCGATATATATTTATATAATATAGTGTTGATAGAAGATATCTATATATCTCTGAATTGTTAACTTTCGCTTTATTTATCCGACGAAATAAAATTACTACGTGTATATACATATATATTACTTATGCCCGTATGTCTATCGTAGGTACCGACGGAAGAGATGGTGATCGGGGAGGTGATGGAAGTAAGGGAAGGGCCGGAGCCGATGGTCAAGACGGAAGGAGCGGCAACGACGGAGGCGTCGGAAAAACTGGAGGAACCGGTTTGTTAGAATATCGCACGCGGTGGATAATGTAGAATATATGATTATAACGACGTAGGGATTACGGCCCATCCTATAGGATCAATGGTTCCCAACCTTTTATCACAGTGACCCTTTTTTTGATAATTCTTAATTTAAAAATATACCATGACCGAATGAAAAATATTTTTTTTTTATTTTTTTGTTTAAACTTCACTTAAACGATAGATTTGTATTTAAATTGTATCTAAAGCGCGATAATTTTTTTTAAATAATTTGTTGACCAAAACAAAAAACCCAATGACCCATAGGTTGGGAACCACTGTATTAGATCATTATATTTAAATCAATAATGATCCGATTGGATGAGCAGCGACACCTAGATCTTGTGAAACAGCAGCCGTAAATCTATTAAACGTAAACACGAGAAAGGATCATTAAATAAGTTCACATTTAATGATCGCATTTTAACGATACGCGCATCGATGTCGGGTGAATGTCACTAATCACTGATGAGTCATCAGTAATATCGATAACTTAATTAGGTCGCGACGGAAGATCCGGTAATCAAGGTCAAACCGGTGCCAGCGGAAGGGACGGAGCTCGCGGTAACGACGGAAACAGGGGTAACGACGGAGCCAAGGGTGACCAAGGTCAGGAGGGTCGACAAGGAAACGGAAAGACCGGCGCGACCGGTAGAAACGGCCGAGACGGCGTCGGGGGAAGAACCGGAGCTACCGGCAGCGGCGGCTCTAAAGGAGATCGAGGTATCGTACCGGTAGAGTAACGATCGTCGCGTCGATAATATATATATATGTGTCGTAATGTTTAATCGGTGAACGACGATAGTAAACGATAAAGTGTTATTTCGAAGCCCGTTAGAAGCCAACGGAAACGGAATATTTTCATTCGTATTTATTTTATTATATACACAAAACGCTTCCAATAACTAATTAATATCATCATTATATACGTATACATATATATATATATTATGATAATTAAGAATATAAATAAACATACGCGTTATATGATGCGTGTATGATTACCGGTGTAACCCCCCCCCCCCCCCCGCCCTACAGGATCCAATGGGGGTAACGGGGCAAATGGAAGAACGGGGGCCACCGGTCGAGACGGGGGTAACGGTCGCGACGGACAAACCGGTCAAAAGGGAAACAGCGGCGATACCGGCCGGCAAGGAAACGACGGTAGAAGCGGGGATAAGGGCGGCAGGGGCGCTGACGGTATCGACGGGGTGTTGGGCCGCGACGGGTCTCAGGGTAGGGCCGGGCGTACGGGAGCCACAGGTTAATATCGGCTGCTGATAGCATCGTAGTGTTTAGCGCTGGCGTAAGCGTAATAAATGAGAATAAATTGGTTTACAATGCAAACGTGAGTTACACAGATTATCTTTTATATCTATTATCCATTAGATGTACTATTATCATAGATCTAATTAAAGGGATTCGCGGTCTTTAAATTTCACTGTAATTAGATAGGACATTATTTTTTTTGAAAATTCAAAATCTCATAAAATAATTCATATTTTTACCAACAATTTAAATTGCATACTATTACTATATATTATGTTATTTATAGACGTTTTCTATGTTAATTATTTTATTTAAATGATTGGAATATTAGCATTGAAAATATTAGAAATTAAAAAAAAATTTAAAATTTGATCAAAATGAATATTTATTTTTTTAATTTTATTATCAACTCTATATCTAATCACAAATATTTTCTGTAGATAAAATATACGTATAATATTAAACATATTGTGAAAATTTGTCTAAGTTTAGTTAACTAACTTTAGATAATTAATACTTAACGATTACGAATCACCCGATCAGGATCGATAGGGGCGTCGGGGCGCGACGGCGTCGGAAAAACCGGATCCACCGGATCGCGGGGTAACGACGGATCGAAGGGCTCTCGGGGTTCGGACGGTCGCGACGGGTCCGCCGGCGGTAGAGGTCTAGCGGGGGCCACTGGAGCGAACGGGCGCGACGGTGGGGCCGGTAGGGATGGTAACTCGGGTAGGGACGGGGCGAACGGAATGACAGGTGCCACGGGGCAAGCCGGGCGTCAAGGAGGCGACGGTCGAGACGGGTCCGCGGGTAGGGACGGGGGCGCGGGTAAAACAGGTGCCACCGGACAGGAAGGGCGACGGGGAACCGACGGCAGAGACGGCGGTAACGGGAGATCGGGGGCTACCGGTAGTAGGGGTACGGACGGGAAGGACGGAGGGCGAGGTAACGACGGGGGTAACGGAAGGACGGGGGCGACGGGTTCTAACGGGCGCGACGGTAATAATGGGGTGGCAGGAGCTACCGGGTCGAGGGGAGGTCAGGGTAGGGATGGGGGTAACGGTAACACGGGGTCTACGGGACGCGGGGGCAGAACTGGTGCTACCGGCGCAGGAGGACGGGACGGTCGTGGAGGGGATAAAGGTTTCTATTTATCCGTAGAAATGTATCTAAAATATAATTTATACATGTTTAATATATACATATTTAATATTTTGTTTAAAATTTATTTAATACGACATTTAATATTTTACTTATCGAATACTTCATCGAACAATTATTAAAACCTAACGATACTTATGAAAGGTGAGCGAGGCGTGGATGGAGGTAACGGTCGAGACGGTAACAGAGGACAGTCCGGTGCGACCGGAGCCCGCGGTTCCGACGGAGGGTCGGGTCGCGACGGCAATAGAGGTCAATCCGGCGCAACCGGAAACGGAGGCGCTCAAGGTCGTACGGGAGGCACCGGATCTCAAGGTCGCGACGGAGCTAGGGGTAACGACGGCAGAGACGGAACCAGTGGACGTACGGGCGCTACAGGTTCTTACTCCTCATGATCAGTGCATTAGGCTCGTCATCAATGCCACGTACACTACCTGTGAGATTTTTCACTACCTTTCACTTGTGAGATTTTAAAATATAACGAGTGTCTAAATAAATAATTACCTTACCTTACCTTACCTATAAGATCACTAAGTAGTTTAACCTCGACCATGTCCACTTTGTTTAAAGTATCGTTCACTTAGGTACTGCGGGTAGAGACGGATCACGAGGAAACTCCGGCGATAAAGGAGGTCAAGGTCGAGATGGAAGAAATGGTAACACGGGTGCCACAGGAACAGCTGGTCGCAATGGAACCCAAGGTCGCGATGGGGGTAACGGTCGCACGGGAGCATCAGGTATGACCTTCACTTTGATGATCATGATGATGATGATGATGATACTGATACTGATGATAATGCCTAAATCTATTATGTGATAATAACCTATGCTGACTGTTATGCTATATACGTTTAATACAACACCCCCCTATGTAAACGCATATAATGTACCATTCCATATTATATATCGAACTATATATCGAACATCTATTATATAATATGTTTACCGTCTCCCGATATATAGTTTGATACACATTTACATACATTACGTGTGTCGCGTACTGCGTGCACCTAAGGAATACGTGTTCTGATTGGCCCACGTAATTACTTCGCCACGCGATGCGTTGAACTTGAATGTCACTTTTATGTCTCGCCTAAGCATCGCAACACGCACCACCCATGCCCCCTAATAAATATGACCAACACCTAAACCAGCTTATTCTTACCAACTTAACATGATATCTACACGCTCAGGCGTATCCGGTAGAGATGGCGGTAACGGTAGAACCGGATCTACGGGTCGCGACGGTTCCAAGGGAGAGCGCGGTACCGACGGTAACAGCGGCCGCGACGGCAACCGAGGTCTTACGGGTTCAACGGGTCAAGGTCGCGACGGTTCCAAGGGCACGAAAGGGGATCGCGGTCTCGACGGATCCGTCGGTCTCGAAGGCAACATCGGAAGCAGGGGAAGAACCGGAGCGACGGGTACGTAGCTAAATATACTAAAATATTTAATCGGCTATAATTATAATTAACTGATATATCATACGTATGATATGTACTTTAGTGTACTACAGTGATATTCAATGTAACCTTGGATTAGCCCCCGATTAACTATCTCGGCTCGTTTATTACCTATTGGTGACGAGTTTAAATGTGTAGAGAATTTAATCAATAATTACCGGGATATTTAATTACTATATCGTAGTTAATTAGATTATAAATTTTGATTGGGTAATCTTCTAATACACTAAAACTATACATTATATAATTTAAGAGCATTTTTTAAATTCAATCTGTTCAATTCGTAACCAATCGCATCTGCCTAGCACATAACATCACCACCTAACATCACCACTTAACATCACCACTTAATATCTAACCACTTAACATCTAAACACATAACATCAACACATCGGTACATTAGGTGGGCGTATCCCATTACTCCTACTA
Source organism: Osedax fenrisi (assembly GCA_964019155.1). Classification (NCBI taxonomy): domain Eukaryota; kingdom Metazoa; phylum Annelida; class Polychaeta; order Sabellida; family Siboglinidae; genus Osedax; species Osedax fenrisi. Next base: position 76,876,118 of record OZ025242.1, read on the forward strand.
TTCCGTTTCCCTTAGGTACCAAAGGAAACGCTGGTGGCCGCGGTTCCGACGGAAGGAACGGTAACGCCGGTATTACGGGGGCTACCGGAAGAGACGGTAGATCTGGGTCAGACGGAGGTAAGGGAGACAGGGGAACCGATGGCAACAGAGGCAATTCAGGAAATACAGGTAACGAATTCACCGCACTGTTTGCAATCGATTATTTATCATGTTTTTACCAATATATATATTATTACATCACGCGACAGTATAGAAAAGATATTGATCTTAATCTGAAGCCCTTTAGAGGAAATAATAACATAAAATTATATATTTAATACGAAAAAAAATGTACAATTTAAAACTTCTAATAAATATGTATTATTATTATTATTTATTATATAATATGTTAAAGTCTACTTATAATATTCATAATGAAATATATAAACATATATATATATATATAAAGTACAACCTTGATATATCTCCACTCGATATTCCGCGTTCCGATGCTAACCTTATATATCACCAAATAACAGAGATGTAATGTATTTGCAGCCTATCTCATGTTATATTTTCTATATTTGATACACCGCCATCCTTGATCTACCCCTTAAAAAGGGTAGTCCTGACCTGGCTGGGGTATCAAGTTTGCACTGTATATATATATATATATTGTAAGTAGTAGTACATAAATTATACTTCTAGTATATATATATATACTATAATATCTATAGTTATTAGAGATTACTTACTTTCATGACAGACTAATTTGCATTTAATACAAAAATAATGAAATACAAATAATAATAATAAGACGTTGTATGTACTATTATTTAACCTATGCTAATGAAATAATATAATATTGGATACATATGTATTTTGATGACTTTTATATATATATAAATGTTTAATTTCACTATTCAATTAATATTTCATATTTGTCAATGTAAACACTAATTTCAGATAAACACGAGGCAAATAAAATGCTATCTTAATATTAGCATGATGAAAGTTTATATTTTTATGTAATTAATATAAAAAATCATTTCACATATTGTTAAATGTCAAATAAATAATAATTAGAATAAAAAATTTAAAATACTTATAGATATTTTAGATAAATTCGAATAATATTTGGAAAAAGTGTATAAAATAAATTAAAATTCTTAATATAGCTTCATCTACAAATTATTGTTTTCCTTTTGATTTCAAACGCTTATTACCTCGCCTCTATATGATAAACTAACTACATGTACTTCATTCATCAGTAACTTATATATCAGAACTTTAGTTAATAAACTGCCTGTCTAATTTAAAATTGAACACGTTATCTAAAATTGTATATAAATATTTGTATTGTATCGCATTCAGATTAGGATACAAATATTCAGATAAGATACAGAAGCTCACAATATTATATATCTATATATATATATATATATATATATATATATATATATATATATATACATCTATCAAATAATATATGTATTCCCTTTTGTATATTTACATACAAACAATCAATATATAATACACACACATATATATATATATTGTATTTGAATTACTCAACAATCACCTAAGGCGCAACTGGGTCGAGAGGTGACAGAGGATTCTCGGGTGGAAATGGTAAATCTGGAGCGACTGGAAGCAGAGGATCAGACGGAAACAGCGGAAGGGACGGAGCAGCGGGATCTAAAGGAGATAGAGGTTCAATTGTGGCGCGTCGACGGCTGGATTGTATAATAGTGAATTCTAAAATAATGCATTATTTAATAGTCATAAAAGTGATAATTAATTAAATAACGGTGAATCATTTAACATAATAATATATCTCACCTTCCCCCTCTCTTTCTCTCCTCACCTCTATATTTCTCACCCATCTCACCCCTCTCTCTCTCTCTCTCTCTCTCTCTCTCTCTCTCTCTCGTTCTCTCACTCTCTCTCAATCTCTCTCTCTCTCTCTCTCTCTTTCACTCTCTCTCTCACTCTTGTCTCACACTCTCTCACTCTCTTTCTCTCTCACTCTCTATCTCTCTCTCACTCTCTCTCTCTCACTCTTCTCTCACTCTCTCACTCTCTCTCACTTTCTATATCTCTCTCACTCTCTCACTATCTTTCTCTCACTCTCTATCTCTCTCCCTCTCTCTCTTACTCTCACTTTCTCTCACTCTCTCTCACTCTCCCTCTCTCACTCTCTCTCACTCTCTATATATCTCTCACTCTCACTCTCTCTCACTCTCTTTCTCTCACTCTCTCTCTCTCTCTCTCTCTCTCTCTCTCTCTCTCTCTCTCTCTCTCGCTCTCTCACTCTCTCTCAATCCCTCTCTCTCTCTCTCTCTCTCTATCTCTCTCACTTTCACACCCAGGTTCCCGTGGTAACGACGGTCAAGGAGGATCTAACGGCCGTACAGGAGCTACCGGTCAAAGAGGTAACGGTGGACGAGACGGTCAAGCCGGACGTACCGGTTCTACGGGAAGCGGCGGCGTTAAGGGAGACCGCGGTTCCGACGGTAGGAACGGTAACGCCGGTATTACGGGGGCTACCGGAAGAGACGGTAGATCCGGGTCGGATGGAAGTAAAGGAGAGAGAGGAACCGATGGCAACAGAGGCAATTCAGGAAATACAGGTAACGAATCTCGCACATTTATATTTATCTCTATATTAGCGTAATCTAATTAATTTAGTAACTTATATTTAAGTAGTTAACGATTTCGATGTATTCTAATTATAATAATAATGGTAATTATTAAATAAAATAGTGATTTATATATTTTGTTACCTGTATTAAAAATTATACATATTACACTGTATTAAATAATATTGATTAAATTATAATGATTTTATCTGATAATTATGCATATATTAATAATAGTAATTATACAATACCTTACTAAAGTCTATGAATTGTAAAATTGGAATATTAATTACATTAATAAAATAATTAATAAAATTAATAAATACAAATTCCTATAATGTTGTGCATTATCAATCATACATTATAAAATTAGAATATATTATATAATTAAACATCAATATTTTAATATTTAATTTTAAAGTTTAAATTTGAAATAGTTATATTTTAGATAGAAATGAATATCTCTTTTTAAATCACAAACTTAAAATGTTACAGAATATATTATGTAATCAACATGTAATAATAATTCATATTCAATTTAAACTTACTTACATTATGAGTATGTATCAAGGACATTAATTCTCTACTATAATATCAGAGTAGATAATTATATACTCTCTTCTCCCTGTTAGTCATATTCTGTATATTGTACAACTAAATATATATATATATATATATATATATATATATATATATATATATAAATATACATTTAAGTATATGTTACAATTTTAATGTCCGATTTTAACTACTAGATTGCCAAGTACTTTCTATACAGATGTAAACATAGCATAACAAATGTGCGATAAAATATTTTAACAACAAAAGTTTAAAAATCATTACAATTACATATATATACACTATACACTATATTTCCATATTATCTTAATACCCTTTGCAATCTAACCTATCGATCACAAAGTATTGACTATAGTACATCGTCAATCCGCCAGGGGAGACCGGAGCGCGAGGTTCCAACGGTAACGACGGTCGCGCCGGCAAGACCGGAGCCACGGGTTCAGGAGGTCGCGACGGTCAAGACGGCTCGAGAGGATCGGCCGGACGTGACGGTAACGCCGGCGTCACCGGGGCAACGGGCTCTAAGGGCAGCGGGGGTAGAGATGGGGCGCGCGGCTCCGATGGTACCAGCGGCCGAGACGGTAACGCCGGTCGTACCGGTGCTACAGGTTACCACTACTACTGCTAACTTATCTATACCGAAGATATGATACTCCCTATCTAAACAATATGATTAGTATTCAGGTGTCCCGCCGCTAGTAGTAGTATCAAAAAAACTGATATAGATTTATCTAAATAACAATGTTTTCAATTCTCTATTAAATTACGTGCGATATAAATTTTAGTAAACTCGCCTCATAGATATGTATTGCATTTAAAACTAACATATTAAATTACTACTACTACTACTACTACTACTACTACTACTACTACTACTACTACTACTACTACTACTACTACTACTACTACTACTACTACTACTACTACTACTACTACTACTACTACTACTACTACTACTACTACTACTACTACTACTACTACTACTACTACTACTACTACTACTACTACTACTACTACTACTACTACTACTACTACTACTACTACTACTACTACTACTACTACTACTACTACTACTACTACTACTACTACTACTACTACTACTACTACTACTACTACTACTACTACTACTACTACTACTACTACTACTACTACTACTACTACTACTACTACTACTACTACTACTACTACTACTACTACTACTACTACTACTACTACTACTACTACTACTACTACTACTACTACTACTACTACTACTACTACTACTACTACTACTACTACTACTACTACTACTACTACTACTACTACTACTACTACTACTACTACTACTACTACTACTACTACTACTACTACTACTACTACTACTACTACTAATACTACTACTACTACTACTACTACTACTAATACTACTACTACTACTACTACTACTACTACTACTACTACCATTACCACTACCACTACTACTACATATAGGCACGAATGGAAGAGATGGTAGGGATGGAAATAACGGTCAAGCTGGTAAGACCGGAGCGGCCGGTACTCAAGGTCGCGACGGTAACCTAGGATCGAAGGGAGACGCCGGTAGACAGGGTTCGGACGGAAGAGACGGAAGAGACGGTACGGTGGGTATCACGGGAGCTACGGGTACCGCAGGATCTAGGGGAGACAGAGGTCAAGATGGACGCGACGGTAATAATGGGGCCAAGGGCGACCAAGGTCGAGACGGAGCCAACGGAAACAAGGGAGATTTAGGTTATTCGCGAATGCTAACGGTTGTTGAATCGCGTGACTTTTACGATATTATTAATAGTGAATATATTCGATGAGTTTATTTGTTGTCATCGAATTCACTTCATATAAATTATACACATATAATCATTAGGTGTTATCACCGTTAAATATATTTCTTCGGGTGATTATATTCTTAATGTATTAACTTAGGTTGAGGTTTTAACGCTTCATGTATCATACAATCAGATTATAATATTAACAGTAGATGGGCAACAACAACGGAAAATAGTCGTATTATTTTGAAGCCGTTTAGAAGAAAATAATATTTAATATCATTATAATTTAACAGAAGAAAAAAAATTAAAATTCTTTTAATAAATATTATCATCATTATTCTGATATTATATAATAATCTGATTGCATGAGCTGTGAGCCTGCATCACTATCAGCATATTTTACTTATAATTATTAGATTAGTTACTAAGTGACTGAAGTATTGCACTATATAACGCGCTAATTGACCACTATTGACCACAGGTAATAGCGGCGGACGCGGTGATTCCGGCCGGCACGGGTCAACTGGACATACGGGTACGGTCGGTAGAGACGGTAGCGTCGGAGCTACAGGGTTCCAGGGAGGTCAAGGTTAGAGCCGAGTAGATATCTGATCGGTAGAGCGATGATGGCGCGATCATAAAATGTTTGCTATACACAGAAATTAGGATTCATACCTCGAAGAGATTTATAAAGATCTATCCAATAAACTATTTTGAGATAATGTTGCGATAATTTCTGCGTTTTTATCCCGATAATTTGTCAGCAATTTAATATAATCATGGTAATCTTCATATATCTTATAGTAGCGCAATAATAGATAAATTATCTTGTATTTTCCTCTTATTTTCTCTATATAACAAATGGACAAAATTAATTTATAATAATTATTCTTTTTTCATTATTTATCTCAATATAGTTTATTTGGTATTATCTAGTTAGAATAATAAGCATATACCTCATATACCTATCTATAATTTATATATATATAACCGAATATATTCAGTTATTTTTTGATATATCATTGACGTGTTGATATATATCTAGTGAATATATTATATAAATTATACATAATATATTATATTAGATGATAATATATATATATATTATATTAAATATTAACTCCCTTATAATAATAATATTCGCAATATTACCACCTTTTAAATATCGCCTGTTATTTTGTTACCGTTATTTTGTCCATTATTTTTTTCCTATTATTTTTTTCCCGATCACCATATAAATATATATATATATACATATCTAATAATATATCGTAATATTGTATCTCCGTTTCTCTCTCGATAACTACACGCACGTGTTCAACAGGTCGCGACGGGGGACGCGGTCCCACGGGTAGAACCGGTTCCACGGGTAACACGGGTCGCGCGGGTAGCACCGGGGTTCGGGGGTCGCAGGGTAACCGGGGTGACGACGGGTTCACCGGCAGTAACGGTCCACGCGGAGATCAAGGTCCCGCCGGTCCAAGGGGTTCGGACGGCGCTACCGGTATCGAGGGGCAACGCGGCGCCACCGGTTCTCAAGGTCAAGCCGGTTCCGAAGGTCGTCAGGGTGGTCGCGGTAACGACGGCTGGACGGGTCAACGAGGGGCGGACGGCGGGCAGGGTAGAGACGGGAGAGTCGGAGCTACCGGCGCAGGAGTTAAAGGAAGTCAAGGAGCTACCGGGGCTGCTGGTTCTTCTGGTAGTTAGTATCACAAATATTCATTAAACATTTATATATATATATATATATATATATATATATCTATATATATATGCATGTATATGTACCCTCCTGGTTGTATATATATAATATTTATACAAAAATAATACGAATAGATTTAGATAATAATTAGATTTAATTGTGAAATTAATTCAGATATTTTATATAAAACTTAATCGTGTTCTTTATAATAGAAACTAAAATTACCAGAATAGTTATAATTGTTAGTGCTGCAATGTTACATAGCTTCGTACTGATGATCATTATATTATATAGCAGGATATATTATAAATATATTATATAATTTAAAGTTAGTATATAACATGCACTAGCTATTGATAAGACACATTTATAACTAATATATTAACATCAATCCTACGACATCTAAATAGTACTCGATAATTCGTACTTACAATTCGTTTTAGTATACATAAAATGTTCAAAAATTATACAAAATAATCTTACGATATACTCGAATAATTATATCTGGCTGGAACCTTATATTAGTACGAGAACATCTTTATAAACTCGTACATTTTTTTCGTATGTTTTTAGATCACTATTGAATCTGATCCCTTTGATGTTCATAGTATACATAGCTGAATACATAGGTGAAAGTATATACCACTATTATAAAATAAATAAGTAAGCCATAAACATATATATTGTAAAGATCGCGCGACAATGGTATATTTTATTATTTTTATATGACGATTTGAAGTATACTTTATGGATCAAATGATAGATAAATATTTTATTATTTTATTTCTAAAATAATAATTAGAATTATTTTTTTTTCGAAAATAATAATTCCGAACTACCTCCCCTTAACACATGAAAATCAACGAAATTCAATAATATATAATAATATTCATTACGAATACTCTCATCTGTATGCTGATGTATACGATAGGTTATCTACTTCGTGTATCCCGCCCCTTATTTCACCCCTTACTTCACCCCGTAGCCGCTTCTTTCGAAAACGAATGTCTAGTGAACAACGGGGGCTGTTCTCAGAAGTGTATCGACACATTCGACAGTTACTATTGCCGATGTGATGCGGGCTACGAGATCCTTAATGCCGACTACAGATGCGAAGGTCAGTCAACCCCATCTTAACCTCCTTGTAGCGTAGCCCATTGTATCATAACTATATTATAGGCCATTCATAGCCCCATTGTAGCCCTAATTAAATGCCTTGTAAACTCGCGTTGGTATATAAGATTTTTGCGTAATATACGACGAAAAACATATTAATACGAACAAATATAAATATACGTGGCTAAGGCTATGCAATTAGGCGAGCGTGATAAAAACAATTTTGCGTCTGCAAATATATCGATTATATTATGTAATAACCTGCGTGAATATATATATATAATACATTTATCGATAGATCTTCAGACTTCACTGTATAACTTCACTGTATTTAAAACGTATGATTACTTATTGATCAGGAGTAAACAAGAGGAAGAAACGAGCCGCAATAGAAACTGCCTACCTTGAGAAACATACAGCTATAGGTCACTACGTACGCAAAAGAGCTATTAGTTAGTTGTGGTGGTCGTGGTGGTGTTGGTAGTAGTAGTAGGAGTGGTAGTGGTAGTGGTAGTAATAGTAGTAGTAGTAGTAGTAGCATCCAATCATATACCATTATTATTATCACCATTATACATACTTAATTCCTACACATAATAAACAGCTTGTGGAGTGGATCTAGTGTTTGTGGTCGATAGTTCAGGCAGCATTAATTATGCTGACAGCGGAAATTGGAAACGAATGCTAGATGTAAGCATTCACTCACATTCTTCTCGCTCTCGTGTATTATTCCCATCTTAAGTTACCCCTCAATCTCCATCCCTATATCTTCTTAGTTCCCTCTTTGCCTAACTCATTAATTCACCCTCTCCCTCACTCTTGCAATCTTTCCATATCGAGTTGTCTCGCTATATATTCTAATGTATCTCTCTCCTTAACTCATTCGCTAGCCTTTCCTATCATTAATCCCCCCTCTCTTTAACTCATCTCACTCTTTCTCATTACCTTCGACTAGTTCATGGTGGAGCTGGTAGACAATCTCTCCTTAGTTCTTCTCCTCATTCGCTAGCCTTTCCTTTCATTCATCTATCCTCATCCCCCCCTCTCTTTAACTCATCTCACTCTTTACCTTCGACTAGTTCATGGTGGAACTGGTAGACAATCTCTCCTTAGTTCTTCTCCTCATTCGCAAGCCTTTCCTTCCATTCATCTCTCCTCATCCCCCTCTCTTTAACTCATCTCACGCATTATCTTCGACTAGTTCATGGTGGAACTGGTAGACAATCTCTCCTTAGTTCTTCTCCTCATTCGCTAGCCTTTCCTTCCATTCATCTCTCCTCATCCCCCTCTCTCTAACTCATCTCACGCATTACCTTCGACTAGTTCATGGTGGAACTGGTAGACAATCTCGACATAGGCACGAGTTCCGATCAGACTCAGATAGGATTCGTGATATTCGGCGACCAGGCTAAGAATCTTTTCTACCTGAACAGCTACAACACTAAGTCTCAGATCACGGCTTTCATCAACAACATCACCTATCTCTCAGAGGTTACAGAGATGTGTTCAACTCGTCCGACCAGCGCACGCGTGTGTAGTCTTGCCTGACCTACACGTCGCATCGGATAATATAGCGTATACGAAATTAATATAATATTCATTTATTATAAATTCACTTGTATATTTAAATATATCTAATTAACTATATGTATATATATATATATATATATATATATATATATATATATATATATATATATATATATATATATATATATATATATATATATATATATATATATATATATATATATATATATATCTACAAATAACATGTACTAATTGGCATAAGTAAAAATCATATAATAAATCTTACATGACATATACAGTATAAACATTCTTAATGTGATAAATAGTCATGAGATATATTGGTTAATGAGATACTAATATGAAAATAATATTCCTGTTTTTCCATTTTATACTCTCAAGTTTTTAATGACGATAAAATCTCCTAGAAATATAACCTATTTTCATCAGGATATCTAAATCAGTATTAGAAGCTTTATCACTGTATTACGATACCACGTATATCAGCTCTACGGTGTATATACTGCATGCATACATTCTTACATATACCATGTAAACTTGCATCCATATATAGTAGTAGTAATAATAGTAGTAGTAGTGATAGTAAATTAATTTAATCAAAAAAATCCAACTTTTAAATATTTATAAATACTATTAAATATGTTTTTAAATAAATTGTTCGGTATTGACTGATAATAATATTATAATAAAGTTATGGCAACAGTTACGGTGACGTTCAAATAAAAAATTATAAAAATAAATAGTTTTGAAATGTGTATTAGTATGCAGTTCGTAAAGTAAGTTAGTTGACGTCATGTAAGTATCTCAATAAGTTTAGTTGAATACTTATACCTATGCAATTTGTTTTGACAAAATAATTATCCTTTGATAATCCTTAGCTATCAATGTAATGTTAAGTATTGCCCTAGGTTATCTAGGCATAATCTTTAACTAGCGAGGTACTGTTAAGTATTGTCCTAGCATAATCTTAGGGTAATTTATATTCTCAGAACAACTGCCCCCCGCATATATAGAGTACATCAGAATACAACTTAAGTATCTATATATATATATATATATATATACGCACCCACGTATATTACCGTTACGCACGCCCGCACAGAATACCAACACGCAAAAGGGTCTGATACTAATGCACGAGGAACAGTTCACAAGCGGTCGAGGAGATCGTTCCGGTCAGCCGAACATCGCGATCGTTCTGACGGACGGGGTGTCTCGAGTCTCCTCCGAGAACACGATACCCGCAGCCGAAGCCGCTCGAGCAGACGGCATTCAGATCATCGGCATCGGTATCGGCAGCGATATCTTCGAATCCGAACTCAAGGGCATATCGTCCATGCCGCAGGTATAGAATGGAATAGGATAGATTTAGGGAGAATTAAATTGTAATCGGTTTACGTGTTTTATTTTCGTTTGAACTTTCATTCTTAATATAAACTCATTATAATTTTCTTTTGATATATTTAATATATTTAATTATCAAAATAATGACATTTAATATAACGTACAAATATATCTAGCAAGCATTTATTTATGAATATAAAATTAACAAATAATAACATCTAAATTTATACCTAAATGTATACCTAAATGTATACCTATCCCGTGTTAAATTGTATATTCTTACTATGTTAATTTTAAAAAGTAGCTATAATTAAAAAAAATCACTTTTAAAAATAATTTTTTTTGTATTAATTCATTTTATTGTAATAGTCATTGAATAAGATAAATAATGAACTCCATTAAATTGTAACACATATAGTAAATTTAACAACTCTTTAACGCATCCATCCGTCAATCACCTCACCGAGCAACTCTACCGCCCCCTAGGAACTGCACAAGAACTATTTCAAGTCGAGTTTCAGTGAACTGTCGACGATCAAAAATCAGATCATTAATTCTGCGTGTTCCTCTTCGGCTTGTTAGTAGTCAGGTGTGACTCATGTACTGTAGTAGTGTGACTCATGTACTGTAGTCAAGTGAGTCACTAGGAGCTCGGGGGGGATAACAGGGGGGGATATGTCCCCCCCACTTTAAAATCTAAGGGGACCTCCTATGTATTGGTCCCCCGCCCCACTTTTACCACAACCTTTATTTTGAATGGTCGGTCCCCCCTACATACACACCATCGTTCACCTCAGTATTGTAGTCGTATGACTCATTAGTATAGTCATGTGATGTCGGTGTAGTCAATTGCCTCTTTACTAGTAACTATTGTCATGAGACAACGAGAAACCTGAAACTATAGTAATTGTTGTAATTTGATTATAGACAGACTAATCAAGTCATCCCAGTAAATACCCAGTAACTACCCAGTAACTACCCACTAACTACCCACTAACTACCCAGTAACTACCCACTAACTACCCAGTAACTACCCACTAACTACCCACTAACTACCCACTAACTACCCACTAACTACCCAGTAACTACCCACTAACTACCCAGTAACTACCCACTAACTACCCAGTAACTACCCACTAACTACCCACTAACTACCCACTAACTACCCACTAACTACCCAGTAACTACCCACTAACTACCCACTAACTACCCAGTAACTACCCACTAACTACCCACTAACTACCCACTAACTACCCACTAACTACCCACTAACTACCCACTAACTACCCACTAACTACCCACTAACTACCCAGTAACTACCCACTAACTACCCAGTAACTACCCAGTAACTACCCACTAACTACCCACTAACTACCCACTAACTACCCAGTAACTACCCACTAACTACCCAGTAACTACCCACTAACTACCCACTAACTACCCACTAACTACCCACTAACTACCCACTAACTACCCACTAACTACCCAGTAACTACCCACTAACTACCCAGTAACTACCCACTAACTACCCACTAACTACCCACTAACTACCCAGTAACTACCCACTAACTACCCACTAACTACCCACTAACTACCCACTAACTACCCACTAACTACCCAGTAACTACCCACTAACTACCCAGTAACTACCCACTAACTACCCAGTAACTACCCACTAACTACCCACTAACTACCCAGTAACTACCCACTAACTACCCACTAACTACCCAGTAACTACCCACTAACTACCCACTAACTACCCACTAACTACCCACTAACTACCCACTAACTACCCACTAACTACCCACTAACTACCCAGTAACTACCCACTAACTACCCAGTAACTACCCAGTAACTACCCACTAACTACCCACTAACTACCCACTAACTACCCAGTAACTACCCACTAACTACCCAGTAACTACCCACTAACTACCCAGTAACTACCCACTAACTACCCACTAACTACCCACTAACTACCCACTAACTACCCAGTAACTACCCACTAACTACCCACTAACTACCCAGTAACTACCCACTAACTACCCAGTAACTACCCACTAACTACCCACTAACTACCCAGTAACTACCCACTAACTACCCACTAACTACCCACTAACTACCCAGTAACTACCCACTAACTACCCACTAACTACCCACTAACTACCCACTAACTACCCACTAACTACCCACTAACTACCCAGTAACTACCCACTAACTACCCAGTAACTACCCACTAACTACCCACTAACTACCCACTAACTACCCACTAACTACCCACTAACTACCCACTAACTACCCACTAACTACCCACTAACTACCCAGTAACTACCCACTAACTACCCACTAACTACCCAGTAACTACCCACTAACTACCCAGTAACTACCCACTAACTACCCACTAACTACCCAGTAACTACCCACTAACTACCCACTAACTACCCACTAACTACCCACTAACTACCCACTAACTACCCACTAACTACCCAGTAACTACCCACTAACTACCCACTAACTACCCACTAACTACCCACTAACTACCCACTAACTACCCACTAACTACCCAGTAACTACCCACTAACTACCCACTAACTACCCACTAACTACCCACTAACTACCCACTAACTACCCACTAACTACCCACTAACTACCCACTAACTACCCAGTAACTACCCACTAACTACCCACTAACTACCCAGTAACTACCCACTAACTACCCAGTAACTACCCACTAACTACCCACTAACTACCCAGTAACTACCCACTAACTACCCACTAACTACCCACTAACTACCCACTAACTACCCACTAACTACCCACTAACTACCCACTAACTACCCACTAACTACCCACTAACTACCCAGTAACTACCCACTAACTACCCACTAACTACCCACTAACTACCCACTAACTACCCAGTAACTACCCACTAACTACCCACTAACTACCCACTAACTACCCACTAACTACCCACTAACTACCCACTAACTACCCACTAACTACCCACTAACTACCCACTAACTACCCACTAACTACCCACTAACTACCCACTAACTACCCACTAACTACCCAGTAACTACCCACTAACTACCCACTAACTACCCACTAACTACCCACTAACTACCCAGTAACTACCCACTAACTACCCACTAACTACCCACTAACTACCCACTAACTACCCACTAACTACCCACTAACTACCCAGTAACTACCCACTAACTACCCACTAACTACCCACTAACTACCCACTAACTACCCAGTAACTACCCACTAACTACCCACTAACTACCCACTAACTACCCAGTAACTACCCACTAACTACCCAGTAACTACCCACTAACTACCCACTAACTACCCAGTAACTACCCACTAACTACCCACTAACTACCATCACACACACCTATACAGCATGTAGTAAGACGCTGGACATAACCCTAGTGGTGAGTGTTAACGCCGGCGAAATGGGCAGCGCTTCTCTCGACCAGTTGATCGCGTTCATGAAGAGCCTGGTGTCCGCCTTCAAGGTCGGCTCTTCGGACGCCAGATTCGCGGTGGTACGCTTCTCTTCGGGTGCCAGCATCTCGTTCTATCTCGATCAGTACTACAACGAGGTTCGTATAGGTGACGCCGCGTGATGCACTTACTTCGGTACTATGGCATATGTGTACATCGATAATGTTAATAGTATTAATATTAACAGGAAATATTAACTTAATACATTTATTTATGTTTTATTACTAGTTTTACGCTATTTTGAATATCTATTTTCTATATTCAATAAATTATATTATTATTATTATTATTATTATATAATTGTAATAATTACGTGACTATTAATGAGCGTCAATAATTGAATAAATTCCATCATATTTTAAGCCCTTTAAATAATACTGCACTAAATGGCCAGAGATTATGTATATCAAAATTAAAAATATACATATGTTTTTAAAAAACGAAAATGTGTACTCGTATATTGAAATTTTTCCATTACATGTTATATTTATTTTGATAAGTATATGATATATTATATTAATCTGAAGAATAAAATGGTATATAAATATTATTCATAATGTTATATTTAATTGATCATAATAAATATATATATATATTATAATAATTGTTTATTTAAAATAAATATAAATTTCAAACTAAAAATAATATATAAAAATGTATATTATTATTAATATATATATATATGTTAATAAATGTTTAATATATATATTAATTAATAAGGCATTTTGCAAATTTCATAAATTAACTGACATCTGTAACCGAATTCAATACTAATACGAGCTTCATCAGCATTTGTAATGTCAGCCAATTGTAAAATATAAATAAATAATTCAATATATCATAAAATTCTTCGAAATATAGCATTATTACCTATAGTTTTGGTAAATTTAATAATAACAATGCGAGTTTTTAAATAATGAAGACAAAATTATAAAACATGTTATTTCATTAAATTATTATAATATAATTAATTATTGTTATTTAATATTTATATATTTACATATATATTATATAAAATTATAATTTTAATATTGTTGTTGATTTTAATTTATTGGCTATTCATTTTAATAATGTTTACATTATATTTAAAATAAACAATGTTATGTTGTTATTATTATAATGATAATAACCAGTTTAATATACACAATATTGATGATATACAATTTGCATTTATAATTTATAATTAATTTATTAAATACTAATTATTTATTTTTAAATAAACACTATATACAATTGTAGTATATGTAAATTCTCAAAAACTAAAATATAAAGATAACTTTTTAAAGTCCTATAATAAAGAAAACATAACATTTATGCATTTTCATATATATAAATTATATGATATGTTTGATTAAAATATTAAGATCATTAAAATATAATTAAATATACTAATGAAAGATATCTAGTTTATTATTATCCTACATGTATAAACTTACTTAAATGTATGTTTATGTCTAATATAATATTAAAATAACAACCCCATGATACACCAAAGTAGCTTGGCACTAAAACAGCACTAACCCAGTCTTAATATATACCTAACCTAGCCCTAACCTATCTCTTAGACAGCTCGTTATTAGCCTTAACCCGACCCTAACGCAACTTTAATATATTCCTGAGCCAGCTCTAACACTGCCCTATCCCAGCTTTAACCAGCATTAACCAGCATTAACCTACCCTAATCTTAACCCAGCCTTACCCTAGTCATATTCCTACCCTATCCCAGCTGTAACCCATACATTCACACCTCTCACAGGGAGAACTACACAGCGCTATAGAATCCATCCGACTGGGAGACGTGGGTTCCGACCTGGCGGGCGCGCTGGCTAAAACCCGTCAGAGTATATTGCCGGGTTTCAACGGCGACCGTGACTCCGCCCACAATGTAGTGGTGATCGTCATCGACTCGGAGTCTGACAGTAAATACGACGCCCTCACGGAGGTAACTATAGTACACTACGGGCGATAAGGGTGGCGAGAGGGGCGGGGAGAGGGGCGGGGAGAGGGGTGGTGAGAGGGGCGATAGGGGCGGGAGAGGGGGGGTGAGAGGGGTGGTGAGAGGGGCGGGGAGAGGGGCGATAGGGGCGGTGAGAGGGGCGATAGGGGCGGGGATAGGGGCGGGGAGAGGGGTGGTGAGAGGGGGGGCGGTAGGGGCGGTGAGAGGGGCAGTGAGAGGGGCGATAGGGGTGGTGAGAGGGGCATCCGATGTGTTATCGGTGGACCACCCCAACTTCAATATGTTTAGCGCATTTACAATATTATTATATAATTTACCAGTAGTTTTCAACGATATAATGTTACGTACGAAATGTACGTACTATTCTAAAATATCACCAAACATCGAAACCAAACCCATTCCTGTATACATAGTATGGCAAAGCGAGTTTAGTAGAGAGAGCGCGATACTGATAATGTGCTGTATATTATATTTTATTTATGCACATATATTAATAACTACTTGTGTAGCGGCATGCCTAGACATCAGAAGTGTAGTCAGTAGGTCGCGGATTCGAGCCTCGTTCTCTCTTAGCAAATATATCTTACAATAATATTTAGAAGTGACCTTATATAATTCTGCATACAAAATTATCGGTTCTCATTAAAACCTGGATTCCTTAACATGAGAGGGATTTCGAAGGGATATAAGGGAAATTTAGTTATAAGTAACTACTTCATCTAAATTCCTCAAGACTCCACCAAAATAACAATACAAATAGTTATATGTGTGAGATACCGGGTGATAACAATAGAATAGATTTACATCTTACTTTGAAGTACTAGATGTATAAATACATGGAATAGTTATTATATTAATTACGCCATTATAAGCAAAAACTTCTAATACATTATCATTAGGTTATGGAGCTTAAGCTCGATATAAGATAATAATATATAGATAATTATCTATATATGTATTAGGTAATACTTTCATGTTAACTCTGAATATACTAACAATAACCAGGTGAATAGGACAGTTACAACTACATCTAACTACATATAACTAGAACTATATCTCTATCTACTGACACTCGCTCTTATATTGAGATAGCATCAACCTGCGTAACTTCTACATAATGTTATATAATAGTTAGACTCATGCGTGGATATGTGTAATGAAGTAGAAGTAATAGTATATAATCTATTCAGATAACATAATTTCAAATATGTTATTTTTAGTTTAATGTATAACATATTGTTTATTCGCAGGTTTTCAGATGATAATTAAATATTAATTCATAGAATATTATAAATAAACTTTCTAAAAATTTATATTTGAAAGCATTTATAAAATGTTATAATCATATTATGAACAACATAAAAAGTTCTTAGTTTTCCCTTATATGATTATACATTTATAATCTAATTCAATGTATTTCATAGGTAATAGTAGTTGTCTAATAGGTATAATTGAAGCTAATTTGACTCTCGGTTATAATAAATATATCTATATTAATTAGCAGTTATTTATTGTAATATTAATCTGGTGATGATATTCTTATATCACATAATGAAGCATTAGCCTCATGTGTTAAGGTATTCTATTGCACTAGCATGCGTACTGTATCCTTTCTCTCTCGCACACACACAACAATGTAAACACATGCCGGCTAAAGTGAAGTTATTAATGATTTATCTGACAACATAAATGAAATACCACTAAATTTAAAATGACTTATTAAATAATAAATAATACGTACAAAATTAAATTTAATGAGATCTATAGCTAGTACGTTTTATTGTTTACATATTGACATTTCGTTGTTTATATATAATCTTTAATATCTAACCGGTCCCCCGATGAATGCCCTCACTTAATTCCCTCTCTCTCACATGCAGGCCACTAAACTAAAAGAAGAAGGCGTGTCCATAATGGCTGTGGGCGTCGGTCGTAACGTCGGCTCCGCCTTCCTCGAATCGTTGGCGTCGAAGAGCGCCTACGTGACCGCCGTGACGGGCGGTTACGGTTCGCTGGGCGGCGCCGTCGCCTCGGTAACCAACGCCGCTTGCATCGACCCGCCGACGCCCGACGTCGATATGTCAGAACGCTTCTACTGCAGGTACTATATGTATTATATCATCATTGTAGCACCCGTTAACTATACACCCCCCTACGTACGATAATGGACTCGCCCCCGTTATTATTCTACATCCGCGCGCGTAAAACTGAGGCGGCGGCAACATTTCGCAAATATGGAACGATTTTGTTTGTAGGGGGGACCAACCAATAAAAATAAATGTTGTGGTAAAAGGGGGAGGGTCAATACATAGGAGGTCCCCCTAGATTTTAAAGTGGGGGGGATATGTCCCTCCCCCCATCCCCCCATGTTGCAGCACCCCTAATAATAAGCGCGCTATTTATACATTAGACGTGTTAGATGTATTTACGAATATCACGAGGGCCCTCAGCTTAACGCTCCTATCTCAGCTATGTCCTTCACACATATAGCTATGTCCTTCACACATCAACAACATCTACCAAAGTCTTTCTAGCCTAGTCTATTCGTTCTCTACCCGCGTCTTAACATACCTACGCGTACCTCTAATACACTGAAGCATTACACTAAAGCCCCTGGATACCCTCCCTCCCTCACTGATACACTAAAGCCCCTGGATACCCTCCCTCCCTCCCTGATACACTAAAGCCCCTGGATACCCCACCTCCCTACGCAGGTACTACGCGGAGGTCGGGGTGATCTGTTTCTGTCGCGTTAACGGCCGTATGTCACCAACTAACGGAACTCAGTGCAGAGGTAAGCGAGTGCGAGTGCGAGTGCTGTAGAGATTATACTCGCAACTATAGTTACGTATACACGGTGTCGGGCAAAGTTCCTTTTTTTAGCGCTATCCGTTCCAATTCCCGTTCCCGTTCTATTAATTTTATCCGTTTCCGTTCCTTTTATATTATCCGTTCCCGTTATTTTGATATGTAACGTTCCAGTTTCAGTTTTTTATTATTCATAAAATACAGTATACAATTTATACTTCACAATGTACACTTACTGTATAGTGTACAGTGTACAGTACCTACTAAACAGTGTATAGTGAATATTTTATGGAATAAGTCCAACTGTAAGTACACGATATTACCGGATTATCTAGTAATACCATGTACATATATATGGTAAATTGTACATGATGTAAAATATACATAATCCATATAGTATAATCTAAATGTACAGTATACACTATACTAGACCGGTTCGATCTTTTTTTTTTTCATAATTTTATAAACTATGATGTACTATGATACTATTGTATACTATGATGACTAAGTGTTTAAAATTTTAGACCTATATCTTAAATAGTTTTAGGTCACGAGACCTTTATATTTTAACATTGCACACATATACAATTTAACATGGGCGAGATATAGAAATTAGTTTTATTCAATTTTATCAAATTGAATAAATATTTTCATGCCAACTATGAATATATCCTAGGAAAATATATAACAAGTGGTATTAACAATAAAAAATATTTGTCAAAACAATCTAGATGCCCGAATTTTTTAAAACAATTTTAGTAAAAAAAATATCTAAAAATCGTTTAATTTGATATAAATAAATTATTACTATTTAATTTTAAAAATTAAAATATATAATTTATATATAATAATAATAGAATTGAAATTAATTATTACAAAATTAAAAATTATTTTTAGAAAATAAATTAATATCATTTGTAATTTTTTTTGGATTTTTATTTGAAATGTGAAATACAAAATATTTGTGCATATTTTTTATTTTTTTTAATTTAATTTCAATAAAGGACATTAATATCTAACTTATATCCAAAATTCAATAAAATATGAGCACTGAAATTTAAGTATAATTATATATATTGATTAAAAAATTAATTATTTTTTTTAATTATAATTAATAAATACTTTGATGTGTATTTTCTCGAGTTTTATGAGACATTAATATTGGTAATTTGTAGATATAAAAATGAAATATAGATATTATATTAATAATAAATATAAATAATGGTATCTATTATATTAATTCATTAAATATAATACAAATACATAATTAATTTTAAATATTTTTATTTTAAATGTAAACATCAAAGATAATAAGATGGTGGAATGACTATTATACATGTAATATTTTAAATTAAATTTAAAAATAATAATTTATATTTCAAACTTTAAATGCTTCGTGACCAAATGTAACTATTTTTTTATAAAAATTGTTAATACATATTACACTAAAATATAGATATGTATTATATTTTATATGAAGCATTACAAATTGATTCGAATGAACCGGTCTACTGTACAATGCACATTATCCATATTACAAACTATATAATTATTATATATATTATTATATTATTATATTATAATAATAATCTGAGATTAAATCTCTATATAGTTAAATATAGTCTATAGTTCAAACAAATGGACCTAATAAATAATACATGAAACAGTATGATTTGAGTCTTTCAAATCTAATTGGTAAATTACCAATTAATTTATTACCAATGGTAATAAACTCAATTAGTTTGATTATCCTTTTATTATCAGTTGATTATATTATCAATTGATAATTATAGGAAACATGATCACTTGAAAGAATATATATCGAAACGTTATTATTGGATATTAATATCACATGTAAATATTTCCATTGTAATTATAATCTTGAAATATATTACACATATTTCAATATACAAATATTTATAAAATATAATTGTATATTGCCATCTTCAG
Source organism: Osedax fenrisi (assembly GCA_964019155.1). Lineage (NCBI taxonomy): Eukaryota > Metazoa > Annelida > Polychaeta > Sabellida > Siboglinidae > Osedax > Osedax fenrisi. Next base: position 76,897,040 of record OZ025242.1, read on the forward strand.
CACCTTTCGAACGAATTTTTTCGCTAGCAACACATATTAATAGTGAAAAAAGGAATAGAATTGGTTATAAAACATTCAAGTATATGGTAGTATTACGTGGTAATATGCATTTATTTATGTAACATTTATTTATTATTATTATTGTATATTTGTTTATTATATTACAAAATTTATTATAATTGTAATATTAGCATATGCTAATCGTTGTAATTCTTTATTTATATTGTAATAGATTATAAAATAAATATAAAAAATATCTTGAATTAATACTATATAAATCTCTGTACTTGTAAAGGAACGTGTCCCACTGAAACTAGTTCCTATATTTCTGTCTAAGCGTTCCTGTTCCTCTTTCCTATTCATTATTATGTATCCGTTCCTTTCTGAGTTCCCGTTCCCGTTCCTATTTTATATCCGTTCCTGTTCTATTTTTATATCCGTTCCTGTTCCCATTCCAAAAGGAGCGGTGTTCCAGGAACGGGAACCACACCCAACACTGAGTATATATACTTATATACTTATATACTTATATACTTATATACTTATATACTTATATACTTATATACTTATATATACTTATATATACTTATACATATATATATATATATATATATATATATATATATATATATATATATATATATATACTTATATATACTTATATACTTATATATACTTATATATATATATAAATATATATATATATATACTTATATATACTTATATATATATATATATATATATATACTTATATATAATTGTTATTGTTATTTTTATTTTGGTGGAGTCCTTTCATCCCATCCAGGAACTTAGATGAAGTTTTCACTTATAACCATATATGGCTCTAATGTCCCTTCGAAGCCTTATATATATATATATATATATATATATATATATATATATATACTTATACCGATAGTTATAATACTATGTAGGATATTAGATATAACATGTAGATTACTAGGTATAATATATGACAGGCAGTGATGGGTATAGAACATTTGTGTATGCATCTTTTCGTGATACCATTTCTTCATTCGTTACACGATTACGATAACAAACGTTGAATACCTCTAGTTGTATAGGAGACTAGAGGTATTTCGATACCCTAGGGTACTAGCTAGTATTTCGCATTTATAGATTTCGTATTATTTTTACATATTAAATTATTTACATATCAAATTATTTACATAAATGTATATATTTATATATTTTGAAAATAGTTATTTATATATAAAGTTTTTAAATTTAATAATCCATTTTATCTAAATAGTAGCTAGTGGTTTTCCGGTTATATATTTGTTATCATTATAAGTACACATATATATAGTGTTTTGCATTACCCGTGATTGCCCGGTTATTGATTCCGTATATAAGTATATAACATATTGTATGTTTATAGAGAGAGAGAGAAAGTGTCAGGTATTGCTTTTTTAATTATTTTATATATGATTTCAAGTATATATATGCTAAGTATAATATTTATATTTAGCCTGTTATTCTATGGTGTATATACTAAAATATAAGATTATTAGAATAGTAAAGTATTCAATAAGTACATTTTTAATTTTTAATTATTCAATTCTAATTTATTAATTAATACTTATTTATAAATCAATTATTATTATTAATTAAAAATAATTAATTATATATTATTAAGTATTAATTATTCGATTCTAATTTATTAATTAATAATAAATAATTAATAACACCTGATGTTACGTGGTAATCACCTTGCCCCCCCCACCCCACCACCCCTCATTCAGATTACAACGAATGCTCAGTGAACAACGGTTACTGCGAATACACGTGTCTGAACAACAACGGAGGCTACTCTTGCGAATGTCCTTCCGGAACTAATCTGGCCAACGACGGACGAACTTGTAAAGGTTAGACGGGGTCACAGTCGTGGGTTAGCCCGCTAGCGATGTATCCTTAAGCGGGGTTAACAAAACCCTAAACATCTTGAATTTAATCTATATATTTTCATTATTTACTAGCGTTTTAGGATATTTAGTTCAGTTCATCTTTAAATAATAAAGTTTAATTTCACAAAATATTAAAAATGAGTGAATATTTTAGAGATAATGGATTATTTATCGACGCACGCGCGTGCGATAATTTTGATTAATCGATCGTAAATAATTATAAATCATTTTAGTAGAAAAATAAGTGAAATTATTTTTATTAACGTAAAATATTTATAAAAGTTATATATATATATTATTAAAAAAGTTATAAACCCATAAACCCAAAAATTCAATAACCCAAACAAAACTAATATACAAAAACTAATATACAAACCCCGCCCGTAACGACCCATTCACTTCCCATCCACCCGCTCTAGACGTCAACGAATGCAGCGGCAACCCGTGCTCGTCTAACGAATGCGTGAACACGTTCGGCGGCTACTACTGCATTACGGGTGTGAAGAGCGGCGGCGCCTCCCCCCTTGTGGGCGGGGCCTCCGCTCTAGTGGGCGGGTCGTCGGCCGCTCAAGTGGGCGGCGGGGCGTCGGCCAGTATCGGCGCCAACCTGAACATGGGCACCGTGGCGGCCCTAATAGCCAGCGCCGTCAACATCATACTGTTCTTGGTGATCGGGCTGCAGTGCGTGAGGAGGCGGAGCAGGAGGCGGGGCTTAACCGGATCCGCGGACGACACCGCCAATATCGAGGAGAATCGTATCGCCGCCGAAGATGACGCTATCTCAACGACTCAAGACATCTCATCACAATATTAACATATCTGTAACATACACACACATATATATATATATATATATGTGTGTATGTGTGTGTATGTATATATGAATGTATTGATAAGCGAATATTTGACTACATTATTGATCATTAGAACATGAATAAGTGTTTATATTTGATATCAACGTTATTTGTTTACATTTACTATGCAATTTTCTTATTTTTTAATAATATCTCGCATACACCTAAACATACGATATACATTCCATTTATTTTAGGAAATTTTTTATATTTTCCGATTTATGTATATTTACATATATTTAACATACCTTTATTTTTATACGTTTTACTGCTTTTCACATAGGAAATTAGATCTTTAATATTAATAATAGAATGTTATTAGTTTAGTACTAATTTATATTAATAAATTTTAAATTAATAACGTATTTATTACTTTATTTAAAATATATCAGATATATATATTTCAACTCTATTTAAATTCAACATTATTTCACAATAATAATAGTTGATTTTAATTTATATATATATAGATGTATGTATATATTTATATATATAGTATATACTCTACATTACCTGGTCTAGCTTTCTCTGCAGTTCATAACACGTGTCTTGTCTTCCTCTCTATCATTCATCGCTATCTGTTATTCCTTACTAGTGTACATTGTGTCATCTCTTAGTTGGTCTAAGTATGTCTTTGTAGGTTGTCCTCATGAGCGTTGACCGTGTTGTGGGTTCTAAAGTAATACTTCACTAACTACTTCGCTTCTGTTTCTCCGTCAGTGACCGGAGAACCTCAGTCGTTATTCGCGTATTGCTTCTGTTATTACAACTCCTTATTCGTTAGGTGATCTCTCCATGACTTGTTTAGCGCAGCTCACAGCATGCTTGTATAGGCTCCATCAACTTTATTCTCTAATATTGAAGTGATAGATCCATAAACAAGAACACTCTGAACTGTAGACTAAAGAAGTTTAGACGACGATATTTGAAACATAGATAAATGCTTGCGGAGGCCCTCGTATCAATATCCGACCTTTCAAGGTCAGCTCCACCTCGAACGGAAATATGTAGCGGTCCATCCAATATTGTATATATAAATTATTTTACTGATGTTAATTTTATATAATTATTTATTATATAGCATCGCGGTAAACTAATAAATATAATATAATTAATAAATTACGAATACAACGACGTAAGAATAAGTTTTTTATTTATCTACGATATTATAATAGAATAATGTACTCGATATCATTTGATACCACTCCCCCCTCCCCCCCTTATATTCATATCGTATAATGGATACGTCGTTAAGTAAACTTTCTACCGCATAGCCGTGTAGGTCAACACATGCAGCGGCGTGTCTGGCCTACTGAATGGAACGCTAGTCCGATACACCGACGACACCACACACGTTGCCTTATGCGTTGATAAATATGACGAATACCCTTTCATACGTTCTCATGCATTCGATCAACGATCTTAACAGTACTCATCGGATGTGTGTTACGAACGAGGCGTGTTTTTGTTCGGTCACTAATGTAAGAGCAGAAATGTAATTTATTATAATTCTAATTTATTATTATAATATTTACATATATAATAATAATAATAAATCAGATTTGGCGATTACCTGGGTGAAGGAAGAAGCAGAGCTTATCGAGTATTTCGATCGTATAATATTTTAGGATTATGAGGAGAACAAAATCCTATACGAATATAATTAAAAACAAGAAATTGTGGAATAATAAATAGAATAAAAAATTCAAATATTAAAATTAATCAACGACACAAAGCACAAACATCCATAGTATATCAACTTTCCGAATGTGGATTCATCGAGTCCAAAACATTAGGTAATATATTTTCGTCAATAGTATATATACTGGTAACATTTGGAGCCAGCAAATGCATCCATACTACCCATTATAAAATAGGACAAATTTATGAATGAAAAGGTTACCTATGCAAAAACTAGTGGCACTGGCACTTGCAATGGCACCACAAACAAATTATATATAGTTTCATAGTCCCATACATAGGATTTCATAGGAATACATTGTAATTTGGGAGCTGGTGCTTTTTTACTGAAAAAAATCAATTACAAAACATACCTACTATAGTAGGTATATTATAATCATATTCATTATCTACAACTACATAATATTATTCCTATGACATCACTTTCGACACATGCACTATTATAAAATTCTAAAGTTGAATTACCTTACTGTTTTCATTGTTATATATCGAATGTATACTACAAATTTGATATGACACCCCCATTATTTTCCTTATTGGCATTCTTTATCATATATCAAATGTATACTACAAATTTGATATGACACCCCCATTATGTTCCTTATATGGCATTCTCTATCATATATCAAATGTATACTACAAATTTGATATGACACCCCCATTATGTTCCTTATATGGCATTCTCTATCATATATCAAATGTATACTACAAATTTGATATAACACCCCCATTATTTTCCTTATTGGCATTCTCTATCATATATCAAATGTATACTACAAATTTGATATGACACCCCCATTATGTTCCTTATATGGCATTCTCTATCATATATCAAATGTATACTACAAATTTGATATGACACCCCCATTATTTTCCTTATTGACATTCTTTATCATATATCAAATGTATACTACAAATTTGATATGACACCCCCATTATGTTCCTTATATGGCATTCTCTATCATATATCAAATGTATACTACAAATTTGATATGAACCCCCAAACACGTGTTATGTATCCCTATGTTGCGTTCACGCATGATCAACCAACCATGTCGCCATGCCTAGCAAACAGTAATATCCTCATAATAGCAACATAATAGCCTCACATGTTTACATTGTGATATTATGCTACTACTATATTGCCATTAAATGTATAGTATGATACTATTAATTTGTCATGCTATTATGCTGCTATTATGTTGCCATTAAAAATCTATTATGATATTATTATGCTGCTACTAATTTTAAATGTATATTAAAATGCTATTATGTTGCTACTATGAGGCTATTACTGTTTGCTGGGTGTATATGAGGAGATGCGTTTACTGAAAACAAAATGTTAAAACCCATTAAAACTACCATTATCGTAACGAAGTTCTGTGGAGATGTCGACACTACTTACTTATAGTATACGTAAACATTATTGTACACAATGCATTCATGTTACTCCTTTGAATTGGGAGTCATATAAACATGTTTGCATATATATGTATATGTGCAGTACTTAGGGGCACTGGAACGATGGTGTGTATGTAGGGGGGACCAACCAATCAAAATAAATGTTGTGGTAAAAGTGGGGAGGACCAATACATAGGAGGTTTATAACAGGGGGGTTTATAACATTCCGAGTAAATAGCCAGGGGTGGCAGGGGGTAGTAGATTTTTGATAATATATTTATATATTACAAAAGTAATTTAGTATAGGTTTATTATCCTATATACATTTTAAATATTCATAATTCGTCAGAAAAAGTTATTGCTACACTATTGCTACACTATTGCTATAGGATACTATTTAGAATATAGTTAATGATTTGTGTTATTTTTATTAATTTTAAAGCTAGATCTAGTCATTACCAACAGAAAATAATAATAATTGTATATATTGTTCATCCATATTTTTGAATATAAATAGCTTTATAAAATAATTATTTTGTAAAGAAGGATATCCCATCTAACTTTTATATGAATATAGTTAATTAACTGTGTTGCATTAAGGGAACATCTTATCGCAAATAATATTTGTTAATATTACAATAATATATAAATATAATATAATTATGATATTTTTTAAATATAATAATTAAATCTATAAATAAAATCTGATAAGTAATAGAGTTCATGATTTTACAAAACATTATGCAAACAAAATGCAGAATAGTATACACGTAGGTACCTAACACTAGGGGCGCTGCAACAGGGGGGGACGGGGGGGATATGTCACCCCCCCCCCCCGCGCTTTACAATCTATGTGGACCTCCTATGTATTGGTCCCCCTCCCACTTTTACCACACAATTTATTTTGATTGGTTGGTCCTCCCCCCCTACATAGCAAATCGTTCCAGCGCCCCTACCTGCCATCGATATCAATTTCTTTATATCGATGGTACCGAATCATCTGGATTATTACGTGTACAATAGTTATTGTGTACGTAAGTAAGGTAGGTTTAGACAGGAAGTTATCTAATTACGTTGCACTACTTATATACTACTGCGTATTACATGTATTTGATTTATATAAAGATAATAACTTAATTCGATTAAAAGTGATCTTGTTTATTTAGCTGATATTATTGAAAAATTAACTAGGAAATTAACTTTTTAAAATGAATAACTACAATATATTCGCACTTAATCCGCAGAATGTGGGAAACACGATCTTACTTATGTTTCGAAGTCGTTGAAATATAAAGAAAATAATGAATTACTTGAATCAAATCATATAAAGTATATACATCACATATATGTATAGAAGATTTAACAGCTAATATAACTTGACACATGATCTCGTGATATATTTAATATAGATATTGCTGATTATCAGGTAAACCCCTTTAACTTAAACCTAAACCCATTTTAAGAAAATATACATTGAATATCAGTATATATACTGATATTCAATAAGACTTATTTGAAATTAATAGGATAATTCTGAATATAAATATATATATATATTATAATAATAATATATATATATGTATATACAGATATATTTATATATCATTTTTAGGCATAGGGGAAAGTAACCTATGTAACCAAAATGTTGCATTTTTTTTCATAAATATTGATAAATATTTGTTATATAATTATTATATAATAAAGACTATTTTTAATAATTGTATGGCAATAATATATTTCTTTATATATAAGTCACTTAAATACAAATATATTTGTGAAATAAAAATGTAAAATGTAAAAAAAAATGAAATTTTGCAAAATTATTTTTTTAAAGATATTTTTACATTACAAAATAGTAAAAAAATATTTTACTAGTTTTATTGTGTTATTCCCTTAGAATACTTTATATAATAACAATTTTATATTACAATCTTGAATATATCTAAGTAAAAACTATAATTCCAACTTTTATTTTTTGTAATGTAAAAATTCCTATTCATTACATGTTCATTTTTAAAGTAATATCTGCTCCTCTAAACATATCCCAAATATTCTGAAATTTTTTCTATGATGATATATTATGAACAATAAAAATAATCTCAACATTTCATAAAAATCCATCAATAACGTATCGATGTAACCACTCTTAGTGTAGACCAACCTATAAATAAAACTTATATCTCTTATATATACATCTTATATATATAAATTAAATATGGTATATAAATTTAAATATTAATTATACGATTATGAAGTAAAATATTATTCCAGAGCACATCAATGTATATACTACAAGCTATGCTACTTATTAAACTATCAATTGCTAAATAAGCCTGCATAAATATCATTCATGCGCGGATGATATGCACATTTGTTCATTTTTACATTGCGCACGATCTGCTTATATAGCAGCTGAACAATAGTGTACAACCTTGTTGTGCTTCTAAACGACATAATGAACTTAACAAATGCTTATATATCAAACTGTCACTTGATATTACACTTACAGACCTATCACCAAACAGAATTCTTCATTTTCTATTAAGTAAACGTTTATTTACCCTTTCCGTTACGGTTAACGAACATTAGGTGTCACTATAGAATCATAATGCAGATGATCGCATTCCCAACTCTATTCTCGTTGTCCGAACGATAAGTATAGGTAGATCACGACTTTGGGGTCTCGTTAACATCCCGTACGAATACACTCGTAATTAGTCGACTAATATATTATAATTTGCTTTATATTAACCGAATTTGTTCGCTATATATATTTAACAAATGCGATTATATAAGTACAACAATTATGAAAACAGTTCGTTTATAAGTTATAACAAATATACACCACGTTAATAACATTATTTTAGTTATATAACTTACAAGCCATCACCATCTTTATATCAATAAATGGTTCTATATTATATATATATATAAACAGGTATTTATATTATAAGTATTTGACAAGTATTATTAAAGTATATGATTATATATAAACTATTTATAAATAAACTAAAATTATAACACAATAGAGAGTATCGTTACAATACTAACTTAGTAAATTCAAATAGAATATTTTCGATAAACCAGATGTAAACTAGAAAATACAAACACACAAATATATTAGAACACGCATCTATAAATAGATTTAATATTTTACCATCACAATCTCCGAAGTTAATTTGTTATTACTATACTAGTAAGTTTGTTTTCAACGGATGATCGTAAGCTTCAATAGCAATCCGTGTTCTTATACCACATTCTGAATTAAAAGGACATTTTTATTGCAAAATAACTCAGAAATAATCCACCCTACTTTTTATTCGTCACATTGAACAACTATCCGATTCCGACTTACTAAGATTTATATTTTATATATTATGATATATATTCTATAAATAAATAGAAATACCTTAGTAATCTAGTAATTAAATTTTTTTTACGTCGATACAAATTATTTAAATGCTTAATTATATAGAATTCATAATAGAAATATAAAACATATTAAGAAACTAAATGAAATAAATAAGTATTTTCATATTTATTTGCTCGTAGAATCGCACTAGTCACTATTTGACTATAGCCCGTAATAACATTACCATATATGGTAGTAAGGTATCATATATTATAGGTAATGTTGTTATTCATAAAATATATATATATATATATATATAAAAAACTAAATAAGGTATATAGTATTCGAAAAAATAAAAAAAATCATATAAAATAGTCTTAAAAATCGTAACTTATAAAATAGAGATCACACTTTCATGGTAAATTGACATCGTTAGTGGCCCACGAAATGAATCAATGGCACATCGAGCTCTGAGGACTGAGACGAGCGGATAGCAGGCTCTTTAATCGAGCCTCGGACGCGCGGTGGCTGCTGAGTTTTCTGGGGATACGGCGCAGCAGAGAGGGGTTTGAGGGACTTTTTCACTCGAGACGAAGCCTTTTTCGTTGGTATAAGTGTCACTGTATTTAGTGACTTTTTTACTCGAGATGGAACCTTTTTTGTTGGTATAAGTGTCACTGTATTGAGTGACTTTTTTACTCGAGATGGAACCTTTTTTTTTGATATTAGGGGCACTAGATTGAGGGACTTTTTCACTCGAGACGAAGCCTTATTAGGTATATGGGGCACGGTATTTAGTGACTTTTTTACTCGAGATGGAACCTTTTTTGTTGGTATAAGTGTCACTGTATTGAGTGACTTTTTTACTCGAGATGGAACCTTTTTTTTTGATATTAGGGGCACTAGATTGAGGGACTTTTTCACTCGAGACGAAGCCTTATTAGGTATATGGGGCACTGTATTTAGTGACTTTTTCACTCGAGACGGATACTTTTTCATTGTATTTAGTGACTTTTTCACTCGAGACGAAGCCTTTTTAGTTATATGGGGCACTGGATTAAGGGACTTTTTCACTCGAGACGAAGCCTTTTTAGGTACAAGTGGCAGCACCGGATTAAGGGACTTGTTCACATTACCATTAAGAAGGTCGAGTTCTTGGTTCTCGAGGACTTTTAGCTTTACCCAAGGATAACGGCCGTTAATGATTAACTTGTCGTGTTTGACCGAAGTGACCCCGACCTCGTTGCTAACCGTCAGCGTGGTGCCGCATACATCGTAGCTCTGGTTATCCAAATGAGCTGTAAATGTCGGGTTCGAGAGAGATTATATATACGAGAGGGCATCGAGAGGCAAACGGAACTACACGCGCATATCCTAGTATAATTGAATGACGCGCTCGTTTATCGATTCTTTTCAAACGATATCTAAATGAAGTAATGATAAATGTTTACGTAAGTTAAATAGGTTAATTAATTTTAAATATAATATATTAATTACATTCAATTTAAATCTGAAATAGATATTTTCATGATGTTAATATATATTGATATTTAATAATAGAGCCTCATTCGAAAGATTATAAATATATTTATATTTATAAAAATAAAAGTTATATACGACACTTTATATATATATATATACTGTGAGCTTATTACACTCACTAAAAGTGGTTTACAATAAATTACATTTGTGATGCCTACACTAATTTTACATAAAATGTAATAATTTATAAATAAAATAGTAATTTTAATTTTGTTTATAGAATTAATTTTATTTAAAGTAAGTAGGTATCCGAGTAAATAATTTAAAAACAATTCAATGTATTCAATGAGGCGAGGATAATGACTCCGATACGTAGGACACGGGTTCAAACTTTGCCCAGACCCATAACATAGGTCTTAAACACTTAAGTTATAACCGGCGATCTTATATGATTTTATAAATAAAAATGATCGGCTCACGTTAAACCTATGCGCCTATAAATGAGATTTGCGGTTTCGAAGGAATGTAAGAGCTGTAGTAAAAACTTCATTTAAGTTCCTGGATAGGATGAAAATTCCTTAAGGACTCCACCAATTTAACGATAACAATAACCTTATAAGCAACAAATAAGTGAAACAAGCAAATTAAAAAAAAAAAAATATAAAATAACAAGTTTAATTATAATATTATTTGAAATCCAAATTAAATAGATTTAAGTATAAACTTCGTCTAAGTTCGTGGATAGGATGAAAAGACTACGAAAATAACGAATAACAAACATGTCATGCAATTTAATTAGAAACAAGTTTATAGAAAACATTAACCTAATAATCATATATTATACAAATACCTGTTTATCTAATCAATTTTAATAAACTTTTTTAGTTATTTTAACAATCATTAAATATATAAGAGTATAAAATAATAATAACTAGTGTGAGCTACTAAATAATATATTAAAGACCATCGTTACATTAATCACATATATATATAAATAATGTCATGATTCATTATTGAATACTAGTTATAATGTAATGTATGGTATGAATGTATCCAAGGTAATAATTTTGAAAATTTTTGCATTAAAATTAACTTTAATAAATATATTATTGATGAAAGTAAATTAAAAATACTAAAATATGTTGGTACAAATTATTTTTTAATTTTAAATCAATAAATTATAAGTCATTCATCGTATATCATTAATTATCTTCTAGCACTTAAATGAAAAATCATAACATCTAAATTAAAATATTGTATTTATGAGTGCAGCAAGTATTAAATGTAAAATACATGTATTGAAATAAACAATGAAATTAAAAATTCATGCATCGAGAATTAATATATACACCTTAAATATATTATTATAAATATTTATGAGAATACAATTTTCATTATAGAAATTGTATTCAATAAAAATACAATTATCTCAAATCCAAGATATATTTATAAAACAACATTAACATCTAATTAGGTTATAAATTTGTCAAATTATTGTATAAAAACTAAAGTGATGAATAAATTAAATAGAGAAAGATAAGATAACGGTTATAACGAGTGTCATAAATGATATATATCTGAATGGTTATCGAGGATAAAAGGATGTACCGTAAAGCTAAGAGCCCCACAATAACACACGTTTTACCTTTTCTACATAATCTGTAGCTGTACAAAGACGTATGCAGTTAATGTTTCAGGTATGAAATAAGTTACGATTAATATACGCACGCTGGCTGAACTGAAAACTGGGTAATAAATTACGATTTATCAGATGTATAATGAAATAGTATAAGATAAAGAATTATATTTTAATTTTTAATAAAGAGTGAAATAATATTTGAGGAAAAAAAAGAAGCAAAAGTTCCCCCCCCCCTATTAAATACATTAAATTATAAAAGTAATATTTGATTTTATTAAAAATTTGAATAAAAACTTAGTTACACTAACTACTACTACTACTACTAGTGACACCTATGCGCTGCGGGATCGACTAACGGGATCTACACTCGAAACACTCGAATCCATCTCCTTCGAAGGTGTTGTGCTGAATTTGTTGATTGCACAGCCTGTGGGTCGCTACGGAGCCGCATATCACACATATGATGAGGTCCCACGTCCTGTCGGATAACGCACAAGCACGTGTGTAAATGTATAGACTAAACAGTATAGACTAAATTGGAGATATAGGAGAACATAGTCGTACTGAGTTTACTATGACAATATATGTAGATTGTAATAGTGGTACTACTACTACTACTACTACTACTACTACTACTACTACTACTACTACTGCTGCTACTACTAATATTACTGCTACTACTACTACTACTACTACTACTACTACTACTACTACTACTACTACTACTACTACTACTACTACTACTACTACTACTACTACTACTACTACTACTACTACTACTACCACCTGAGTACTACTACTACTACTACTACTACTACTACTACCACCTGAGTACTACTACTACTACTACTACTACTACTACTACCACTAGTGCGACTAACCCATCGGTACTGTGCTGCTTGCCTTGAGGGCACACACACCTCTCCTCAGTTTGGCATACGTGCGTTCCCGCGTTCAAATCGTTGTATCGGCTATCTTCCCAGGATGCATCTCTGCGTGTGAGACACGGTTAAACGGGTTGTGTCGAAACGGTACCCTACTTCTAGGGCGATGAACCCTACCCTACTCTCTACGTCTAGCGCTAACTAGATAATGTTATCAAATTAAATGTTGTGTATAATAATTTAAATTTAGGATGGATACTACAAATATAATAGAATATGAATAGAAAACTTTGTTCAAAAAATATCAAATACGAATAAAAATAAAATAACAGTTAAATACTAGCCCCCCCTACTAGTGCACACCCCTATACTAATGGATACCCCACTACTAATAGAGCCCCCACCCCACATACTAGTGCATACCCCCCTATAGATAACTAACCTAATAGGAATGTAGATGCCACAACTATAGAGGCACTCCAAGAACTGGTCACGATTGCAACATGTCGGGCACTTCATGTAGTAGTGGCCGGTATTAAGGGCCATCTTCTATAAGGGGGGTGAGTGGGGGTGAGTCATGATTGTAGCGAGGGGTGAGTCGATATTGTAGCGAGGGGTGATTAATGATTGTAGCGAGGGATGAGTCATGATCGTAGCGAGGGGTGAGTCAATACTGTAGCGAGGGGTAAGTCAATATTGTAGCGAGGGGTGGGGCACGTTGTCAACGAGGCAGGGAGTAAAGGAGGGGGCGAGGGCGAGAGATTCGTTGATGTATTATGATATAGATTAGCGTGTATTTATGTGTTATCCTATGCTCGTGTTTGGTATAACGAACAGTGATGGGCGAATCGCGAACAAACTCTATATTAGATACTGATCAAATATTTTAGATAATTTATATAATAGATAGTATCTATTAGATACTGCTACTGATATTTTTTGAAACTTTATAATAGATATTATACTGATACAAGTATCTTATAACAAACTAAATAATAAAATAATACCATATTCATTTAATATAAATTATATAATTATGTATATGGATATATCCATTTTATAAATAAACAAAATAATATAATGACATCAAAGAATATTTATGAATTTATTAGTAGACCATTGTCCACTGATATACAAAATATTATTATGTATTAATAATTATCATTATTATTATTATATATATTAAATATAAATATGAAACAATTATATTCTATTATATAATTATAGAAAAATATTAAAATTACCAAAAATATTTTAAATAGGTTTTTATAAAATAAATCACCAATTCAATAATATACAATATGCAAAATTATATTGTATTGTTATCAATATGAATTTATTCAATGGAAGAATTATTTATATAATTATTATTAGATTATTTGAACATACATATAAAATATTAATAGCAATATTGCTAAGTTCAAATAATCTCTAATAATAATTATATAAATAATTCTTCTATTGAATAAATTCATATTGATAACAATATAATATAATTTTGCATATTGTATATTATTGAATTGGTGATTTATTTTATAAAAACCTATTTAATAATTATATAAAATATTTTTTGGTAATTTTAATATTTTTCTATAATTATAAAAGATATCTTTTATATTAATTCTAAATAATTATAAATGTTCATAAATAATTATATATGGATATATGTATTAATATTATTATATAAATAATATATAATAATTCATATAATTAATCCAATTAATTTTATATTTATATAAAAATATAATCCTGCATCATCATCATACCATTTAAATGATTACAATAGATCTATTAGATAGCTATACTTGATATAATTTTAGTTACAATAGATACAGATATATCTATACTTTAATAATGTTTATAATAGAGAGTGACAATAGGTAATAAATGATACTGCCTGATAACAACTTATATATTTGTACTTGCTATAATAACTTGTTTTTTACATATATTTTTATTTATATATACATTTTAGGATACAAAACTTGTATTCATTTAAATTAAATATAAATGTATATGATATATAGTTATTTTGTACAATACATTGTAATATATTTATTTAATTTTGTTTTTATGACTTTTTGTAAATACGACCATACCAAAGATGTGTGCGAAGGAAAGATATAACACTTACTCGAAATCGTGTAATTCGAATTTGTATACAATTTGATGAAAACTAAGCGTTCATTACTAATATATAACAAACAAATATGATATTTATGTTTTAAATGCTATAAGTATATATTTAGTAAGTAAAAGCTAATTTATATTGCGTGTAATTTAATAGAGCAATGAAAACATCGTTGTATGCAAACAGAGCCGAACCTAAATCTATTTCAGTGATTTCGATACTACTGCTAGCAGCGGCAGGGGATATCACTAAATTACGTTGCACGCATAGGGAGTGTTATATCTTTGCTTCGCGAAATCTTTGACCATACCATATAAACAACATAACTATTTCATTAGCTATTAGCGTAGATATAGTAAGCGCTCGTCTCGCTATAGTAAGCGCTCGTCTCGCTATATTTACATAACACCGATAAGGCAGTGATTTCGCAGCATCGAAATGTGGACAACAGACGGGTAGACAACCATCGCGTCTACGTATGGTACGACTGTCTACCGCGCACCTAATAACTTGGGGGGGGGTGGAGGGGTGGGGGTGGAG